>OZ038420.1:2765257-3449430 GCA_964036255.1 Caenorhabditis virilis | reverse complement strand
AGTCCAAAAATATTTTTTTCAATTAAAAAAAACATATTTTGTTTATTAAAAATATTCAGATGGCCTTCAAGCTTTTTTTTCAAAAATTAATTTGTTGATGTTAACCTGATAAGTTATTTGATCTATTTCTGTAATTTTAACGCATTATGTCATTTATAAAATTGATTTTTCAAAAATTTTAACGTTCTACGATATTCTATTGTGAACTTAAAAATTTTGGATCATCCATTTTCTACTAAAAGACCGCAGCGCAACCGCTCGCAGGTAAAAATAGCATGACTTTGTGAGAGACTTAGATTTTCTGGGTAGGTCAAAACCAACTTGCATGATCAAGAATATTTGAGTTGACAATATGATAGTGTTTGGTGTCAAAAAACATTTTTAAAATTATATGTTTTGAAGACCATAATTTGTTGATTTAAAAAATACGAAAACTGACCAAGCCAATTCTCTTTGGGACACACACAACATCCCGGATGGCGGAAATTCAAATATGTTTACTAAAAGTAAAACATCAAATAATAAAATTATAAAAATTATAAAGCACAGATCATTAAAACAAGATATCATAATTTAATGTTCATCAATCGCTTATAAGCCTCTAATCTGGAAAATTTTAAATATTTATAAAGTTTTTTCATAATCAGAAACATTTCAGAACATGTAAGACAGATAAATTTCAATTTTAATTTAGATCTGGGTCACAAAAATGGAATATTGTTCTGAAAAAATATTCGAACCTTGGAAAAACTACTTCTTGAATGATCGTAGTTTATGAAACTTTCTGGATTGTTTTTCAGGTCAAGCATAATAAAGGAGAGCCATGTAGAGCTTATTTAACTGGGAAGAAAATAAGTAATTTCAACTTTTAAAAATTTCTGAAACCGCGTAAAAGCCGAGATAGCGACTTTAAAGTGCCTTTCTTGGCTCGTGATCTTGGCTTTGAACAAATTTACAACGGCGAAAACTATGCCGTGGGTATTATGTACATGAAAAATCAAGATAAATTCTAAATTTTGCATTACAATGAACTAATTTAAGACGCCATTATGCATATCTCTGAAATTTATACCTCGAAAGCTTGTGGTAAAGGATTGATGGAAATTTTTTTCTTGGCCTTTTTTTTCAAGGTTTCCTGGTTTCTACTTGTTTCTAGAAAAGTTTTCAAAAGCATAATTCTATGGAGTACGAGACTTATCTTCATTTCATTTATAAGTTCTGTAAGAGTCCTCATTTAAAATTTTGATTGTGAACGTGAGATCGGTCACAATCAGAAAAACATTCGATATCAATTTTCAACCAAAACTATTATTTCTTTTATCATTACCAGCATTCTCACTTCTCATTCTATTTAGCATGTTTTTTAATCGACGTGAATTCTTTCATTATTCCCATCGTAAACGTTTTCAAAGTCAACAGAACAAAAGATGACTTGTTGCTGAAAAACACTGTTGTTTGATGGTGGCTACACTGTTACTCATTTATGGAAATAATTTAGGATACAGTCTACATTGTAGTCAGAACTGCTTGATAACACTAGTGTCCTTCACATAGTCTTGGTCATTTCATGTTTCTTCGTTTTCTATTATCAGTTTACAAGACTTTTTTCTTTTTTTTTGGATACGAATTTGTGATTTCTTTTTATTTTTCTTTTGTAATTCTATGAATATTTGATTGTTAGAAAATTCCATATATTTCTAAAAATATTTATTACAAAAAAGGAAACAAATTTTAACCGAAAAATCACGTCGCATCAGTTTTATCACAAATGAACACACATTTTGAATTTTGTTGATAGCTTTATGTACTTTAGTTTTATCAGTACTCGTCGATTAAATTTTTTTTATTATTTTTCAGCTGTACTCTACTCTATTCCAACTGTAAAAATGGTTCATCTTAACAAATGCATCAGAGATGGAGATAATCCAGATATAACTGCCGAACGATTAACCGCGACTTTTGATACACATGCAATGGCTGCACAAATTCACGGTGGAGCTCATCATTCAAAAAGAAGGCGTGAAATCACGGAAGCTGTTGAAAAACGTCCAGAACTTCATGATTCGAAACCCTTTCCATTTATGACTCGAGAAGAGAAGGTTGAAGAAGCTGCCAAGAAGTTGACCGCCGTGACACGTCAAATGAAAGATATTATCGATCCGGACAATGCTGCTGAACTTTTCCATCTAAATAAGTAAACGTTTAAAATTATTTTTTTAAAAAGCCGTGTTTGTTTTCAGCGAAGTTTTGGGACTTGAAGGTAATCCAATGGCTCTCCATGGAGTTATGTTCATTCCTGCATTAGCTGGACAAGGAACCGATGAACAGAAACAGAAATGGCTGACTAGAGCTCTCAATCGCGAAATCATTGGAACTTATGCTCAGACTGAATTAGGACATGGTACAATGTTGAGACGATTGGAAACAACTGCAACCTATGACAAAAGGACAGAGGAATTTGTTTTGAATACACCGACTATCACCGCATTGAAATGGTAACATTTTTATCAGTTTTCTTAACTTTAATTTTATGTTTAGGTGGCCAGGAAACCTCGGAAAAAGTTCAAGTTATGCAGTTGTTGTTGCTAGTCTTTCAGTAGATGGAATAGAGCTAGGACCACACAGTTTTTTGGTTCAATTGCGGGATGAAAATACACATCAACCTTTGAAGGGCATAACCATCGGAGATATTGGACCAAAAATGGCTTACAATATCACTGATAACGGCTTTCTTGGATTTGATAACTATCGTATTCCAAGAACAAACATGTTGATGAAACATGCTAGAGTAAGTCTGAAAATATAAAATAATGAAGTGCAGAAATAACAACATTTCAGGTTGAAAAAGATGGAACATACGTCAAACCACCGCATGCAAAAATCAACTACTCTGCTATGGTTCACGTTAGAAGCTATATGATCAGTCACCAAGCTCTATTCCTTGCATCGTGTCTTACAATTGCCACACGATATTCTGCAATCCGCCGACAGGGACATATTGATCCAAAAGCGCCAGAAGTCAAGGTCCTTGATTATCAAACGCAACAACATAGATTGTTCCCACATATTGCTCGAGCTTACGCTTTCAATTTTGCTGGAACAGAGACTGTTCGTCTTTATCAACGTGTCTTGAGTGACATTGAGGATGGTAATGTCTCTCTGATGGCTGATCTTCATGCTCTTACATCTGGTCTGAAATCAATTGTTACATATTTGGGAGGTCAAGGAATGGAACAAGTTAGTTGAAGTCACATTAAGCTACATGATTCATACTACTTTAGGCTCGAATGGCATGTGGAGGACACGGTTATTCACAAGCTAGTTATTTCTCAGAAATCTATGGAGTTGCCATCGGAGGATGCACCTACGAAGGTGAAAACATGGTAATGCTTCTGCAACTCGCTAGATATCTCGTCAAATCGGTTGCCGCTGTTAAACAAGGAAATTCGAATAAATTGGGACCACTAGTTGCATATTTGGGTAGAACTAGTGAACCAACTTCATTGATTGATCGTACACCAAATACCGGTTTTGCTGAATATGTTAAGACTTTTGAGCACATTGCTAGACGTCAAACATTCCTAGCCGCTGAGAAATTCTTCAAACTTCTTGAAAACGGAGTTGTTAGAGAAGTTGCTTGGAATAAATGCTCCGTTGAGTTTAATAGAGTGAGTGATACTAATCTTAAAAAATTGAGTAATCCTCATCAAAACGTATACAGGCTAGCAGACTTCACACCCGATTGTTCATAGTTGAAGCTTTCATCCGAAGAGTGAATGAAGTTTCTGATTATCAAATCAAGAATGCACTCACCGATCTTCTCCATCTTCATGTTAACTATGAACTTCTTGATGTTGTATCTTACGCATTAGAAGATGGTTTCTTATCCGCTTCCCAAGTGGACTACATCCGTGAACAACTGTACCATTATCTCGAGAAAGTTCGCCCAAATGCTGTTTCTCTTGTTGATTCCTGGGAGCTCAGTGACCGCGAATTGAGATCGGTAAAGAAAAACATTTTTTAATGATATCAAAGATAACAATTCCAGGTTCTTGGTCGTCGGGATGGACATGTTTACGAAAATTTGTTCGAATGGGCTAAACAAAGTCCATTGAACAAGTCGAATGTGCTTCCATCC
The DNA here is from genome assembly GCA_964036255.1 of Caenorhabditis virilis. NCBI lineage: Eukaryota > Metazoa > Nematoda > Chromadorea > Rhabditida > Rhabditidae > Caenorhabditis > Caenorhabditis virilis. The sequence goes on along the minus strand of OZ038420.1, from coordinate 3,445,292 downwards.
TTTGAAAAATACCTCAAGCCAATGATGGAAGAAGCTCGCCAGAAGAGTAAAATTTAAATTATTAAAATCTTTTGATTCTTAATTCATTTACTAATTTAAATTCTATTGGTAGAAAAACTTTTTTTTAATAAAAAAATCATTTTTCTCTGGTGTTTGGTTGATATTAACTCCACGATTTTTTAAAAAATTAGTTAAAGAAAACAAATGAAAGTTTACTTCGATGTTTGAAATAATATTGACGATTGTTGTAAAATTAATTTTGAACTTTATATGCCGTGTATATGAATATTTATCTTTATCTTTATTCAATTTCAAAAGTTGCCCTTCATTTCCTATTGTTGCATGTTTTCGACGAGTTGAATATTGTCCATCCAGTCGGCCTTTCCTGCAAACAATTGGCTTATATTCACAACATATCTATCGACTCACGTTTTTTACGTGACTAATTGGTGATCTGATCCTTTTGAGTCTAGAGTTGTCACGATAGTCCATTTTTTTCGTATAGCGTACGGCCATTTCAGCCCCGAGTTGGCGATCTCGAGTATTCGCGATAACACGGTGTCCACTTTTCCAACAAGCCTCATCACAATGGTGTGTTTTCCTCCATTGTGAGAAGCGTATTTCTTCTTGTGGGCCCTCGCAATCGCTATTTCTGAAAAATAGTATAAAATACCACTAATAAAAACGGACAACGTGGTTTTAAACATGGGATTTTTTTTAAAATCATAAACTGCAAAAACTTATTTTGGTTAACTCACATTTTGCAGGGGTCGTTGTCTTGTTACAAGGCCCATTTATTGAACTCAACATTTTTAGGTGTCCTCTTCCAATTGTTTGTTCCAGCTGAACTCCATGAAAAAAATGGACTTATCTTCACAATAAATTTATCAACTCACGTAAATGTGACGAGTTGGCGATCTCGAGTATTCGCGATAACGCGGTGTCCACTTTTCCAACACGCCTCATCACAATGGGGTGTTTTCCTCCATTGCGCGAGGCGTATTTCTTCTTCTTCGTCTCATAAGTAGTTATCTGAAAAATTGTGTAAATTACCAAATAAAAAAAGAGGAAAAAATGTAGTTCAAAAGATGCGAGTTTTCATTTTTTGTAAACAATAAAAACTGCTTTTGGTAATATTCAACTAGGGATAGTAGGTAACGTTAAGATTAGTATGGGATCGGGGATTCCAGAAATGAAAGGTTTTTGGTGGCGAAATAAAATGTTAAAGTTAAAGACAGGTAAGTAAAACGGTATCCGGTATCGGTCTTCAATATGAAAGCCGATTCCGATGGTTTATAGCTTACTCGAACGCAAAAATAATTTTCTTTTTAAAAAATGTGTACACACAAACAGTATTTCGATACAACAAGAAAATATGCTCTGAAAAATTTTTTCCAGCGTGTTGAGTGTCGGCAGCCGCGTCGCGTGCGTGCGGAGCGGCTGTGAGGTTGAGCAGCCTTCCGAACGCAATGATCAAGAATAATTGAGTTGACAATAGAAAATGTCAGTCAAATTGTTCTTTATTATTTATAATCGCGTATTCACGTATTCACGTAATCTTTGTTACATGATTTTTAGGATGAGCGTCATTTTCTTGTGTTTTTGTGTTCGGTATCTTTTTTTTTATTAAGATTTCAACTATTATAGTATCGACGCTCTCAAAACATTTCTTTCAACCGACATCAACAATTTTTGCTGATTAAGTTTTTAGTTAAGCGAGAAAGAGGCACATTAGAATTTGGGAAACATAATTTAAAAAAAACTGACAACTGCGTACACCGCGACGCACAACTGCGCATTAAACACCAATATACGACACTCGGGGTTATTTGGTTGTTATGGAATTTTACTGTTTTTGGGGCCTTATGCGGCGAAAATCATACTACACGTTTAACACAAAAATGATGTCCGTGAATTTTTAAAGAATTGCAATTTAATTGTTCATAAATTAAACAAAGCCACAATAAAAATTACTATTTTGTAAACTAAAACAAAACATGAAATTGAGATTTAACAACAGTTCCAAAAATAATTGTGTGAAAATAAAATGAACTTCCAAAATAAAATACATTCAAAGCTCAGCCAGTTGCTCAATAAACGATTTAGTATTTAGCATACAATTACTAGCAAGAATAATCGAAGGTCCACCAAATCCTTGAGCTCTGCGTTGATTCATACTTCTAACATATGCCGACTCTTCGTAAGTTGCTCCGCCGATTATGAACAGTATCAGGTTGTCGGAACGTGGCCTGAAATAAAACAAATTTCTAAAAGCCGAATATATTTTACAAACCTTTCTCTATCATCGACTTGTGTAAAATTCTCCAAGCGACCTTTCACAAATCCATCAACAATCTTTTTCAAATAAGGTTCGTGTTGGGTATAAACATTCTCAACACCTTTGAGACCTTTGATAAATCTGAAATTCTATTAATGTTTTAGAAAAAACACTTTTATTAATTACCTCTTGGTAATATCCATGGTAGACCCTCCACCAAACAAATCAATCGATTGTCTAGAGTTTCCTCCATAGCGCAAAAAATTTCTAACAACTTGACTTGCACGCGAGTCCTGAATCAAAATCAAAATTATTTGCTATCGAATGTTAGATTTAAAAAAAAAACCATACCTTTAGTCTTAAAGAGGTCACCAAAGATGTCAATTCATTGTTTGGATTATTCTCAAATCTCAACGCGTACAACAAAACCAGTCGAACGGCATCCAAATTTGTGATTCTTGGGTTCGATAGCAATGATTTCACACGCTGTAAACAGTGAGCATGATCTCCTTGAGCGATTATTGTTTGTTCAAGTTCCGAGCATTCTAACAAGTTATGATTTTGCACAATTTTACTCAATTCTGTGACAAGAGTGACATGTTTGTAGACGGTTCCTGGAAAATATAACATAGACTTTGAAAAGTTAATTCCTTGAACAATAATCTCTTGCTTTCATTTAAAAATCGAGTTTTCCGGATTTTTTGAGATATTTTAGATAGTCTTTAATTTTTAGATCTAAAAATTTTCTTTCAACGCTTACTTCATCAAAAGCAACACAAAATACATTTCTGTTTTTAATATAATTTAACAAGGGAAATACTTTAGTTGTTTTGTAGATGTTTTTCAATGTTGATGAAACCTAGCTCATTCGAAAGAGCGTTTTTCGTAGTGTAAGAAACAGTTTTCATAAACTGCTAAGCAACAGTTTGAGCATGAGTTTTAAAGCTCAAGGTTAAGTGATATTGATGCAGCGGTTTGCCATTTTCTATAGAAAATTAACCAAACTTTGAGCTTAAAAAACTGATGCTCAAACTGGTGCTTAGCAGTTTTTTAACAAAATTTTTACGTTACGAAAAACGCTCTTTCGAATGAGCTAGGTTTCATCAACACATCTGAAAAATACCTTCCCTTGTAACAACAAAGTACTTCCCTTGTAACAATAATTGATAATTTATATTTAAAATTTTTTTTAAAACTTTGGCGACTGTGAGAACTGTGAGAAATTATTAAGATCTATTTTATTAAGAATTTACCTATTATTCAATTTTATTCTTTTAAAAAACCAAGTGCGTGAAAACATTTTTAATAGTAAATGTAATGACATGTTGTGAAATTTTATACGTACATTGAGTTCCTTGAATTTGCTTGAAATCACAAAACTTTTAAATTAGAACTACACGAAAAATTTCCATCGTTGTCATCAGTGTTCCGATCCGGATCGGATTTCGGACCGGATCGATCCGGATGACGATCCGGATCAATCCGGATCGAACCAATCCGGATCGGATGACGATCCGGATCGATCCGGATCGGACCAATCCGGATCGGATGACAATCCGGATCGATCCGGATCGGACCAATCCGGATCGGATCTATGAATATCATGTAAATTTTTTGTGACGGTTTTGTTCAGAATACGCAACATATAAATATCGAGAACATAATCATGACTGTCTATTTTTGAAAAAAACAGAAGGGGTGCACTTAAGGTGCCTTTTGGGTGTTTTAAGAGACAATGTCTGAGTCGCGTTAAATGAGTGTGGTAGGGGTCAAAAAAATAATCTCGTGCCACAAAACTTTTGAAGTGTCCCGGCGTTCGGGGGGAGCTCCCCGTTTTGTCGTACAACTTGTAAATTTTTCGAAAAAATTCGTAATTGTTTTCGTTTTTTGCTCAAAAATGCTTCTGTTGTCACAAAAAAGAAAAAATTTTGATGTCTACGATATAAAATTGTCATAAAAACGAAAACATTCTACAAAAATTTTCAAAAAATTGACCAAAAAAAGTCATCAAAAATTTTTTTTGATTTGTCTGTCAAACATGGCACGAAATGGAAGAAACAGATACAAACGACCGCTTAGGGTTCAAATTTGAGAAAAATACTCAATTTTGAGGTATTTACAGCTCATTTGAATGTGCATTTTTGGCCAAAAAGTGTCATTTTTGCGTATGTTTGGCTATTTTCACCGGTGATGTGGATATTTTCTTACAAATAAATGTTATGTTTTTTCTGTCACCTAATAATTTGTTGCTTTAAAATAGGCCGGTATTTTATAATTTTAGCAAAATAGTAAAATTTGTATTCCGAAATGTAACATTTGATATTTATAGATCCGAATCCGGATCGATCCGATCCGGATCGATCCGGATCGGATGGCAATCCGGATTTGACCCGATCCGGATCGATCCGGATCGGATCGAGAGATCCGAAACCGAAAAATCCGGATCGGATAGATCCGGATCGGAACACTGGTTGTCATATCGATTTAAAACTCAATTTTTCTACGAAAAGTAACAGAAAAGGACCCTATTTTTTCGCTTTGTAACTTTTTACGGAATTGTCGCAATATATAACGTCAAATAGAAAACGCAATTAAAAATTAAAAATTTTTTTGATTGACTTGCAGATTGGATTGACTTAAGTTTATTTCGGCGTTTTAAACTCTTTCTTGCACGGTAGCTGTCTCGTATGCGATATTGAACGGATTCGCGACAACTACCACGCCAAAATAGCAATACACTCAAGCAGTTATATAGTCCCCCGTAACAATGCTCCCGACGAATTACTACTTGTGTCACCTGCTATAAGTTGTATACAAGGGGCGGAGCTTTGTTTTTGAATAGTCCAATATGTATTCTTTAGGGAGTCTTTATTTATCGGATTTAACAATTTCCTATCTATTTTCTCTAATTGTTTATATTTATGTTTCAAAAAGTTAAAAAAAAAAACAATTCCTTTTTGCGCCAATCAAAAATGAAACAGCTCCAGAAAAACAACGCTATTTCTTTCATTTTTATTTTGGATTTACTTTTGTTTTATAAATGCCTCAAAATGCAGCGTTTAATTGTTCAACAATATCTATAAAATTCTTCCTCCAAAATGTTACTTTTTTGTGCTTTGCGGTAAAATTTTATGAAAATATAGGCGATACAATTAACATACCTGATATTTTCTTAAACTGCGGATAATCCTCTACAAATTTCTTCATATCCCCAATCGATTCCAACTTCTTACTAATCATCGACTTATCTTGAAAATCGCTAATCAGTGTCTTGATATTTTGCCCAATTTCTCCAAAATTTGACGTTATATTCTCGGTGAAAAAGTCGTCATAAAGTTCACTCAATACGATGCTTTGATTCTCAACTGTTACTCGATTACTATTAATTCCAATGAGTTCATGAGTCTGAAATTATAGTGGTCAGGGAAAGGGGATTAAAAATTAAAAAAAAACAATACCATTGCTTCATAAGTCCATTGATTAAGAAGCGGTGTCGCTGGATCTTGTGATCTTTCCAAAATAATAAGTGTAGCATCAGTATTAATATTCTCAAAAAGACCATTTTCACGTCTGACAACCGCCGAAACGTCATCCGCAATTTGTTTACAAGTTGATGAATTATTCTGATATCGAATCTTTGGAACTTTGCGTAATTGAAGGCACAATGCAACAATCGACTGCTTCAGTCTTTCAGCCATCAATGCTTTCAACATCAAGGAATGATCATAAATATGCGGAATATTCAAAGTATACAAATCCTTTCTCAACGCGATTCCATCCATAAAAAATTCATGAACCTCTCTAACAACTTCATTTTCATCAGCCTCTGCCAGCCTTTTCACGTCCAATTTATTGACAAAATTTGAGAAATCTAGATAACATTTTTTAAGATAAATTCATTTTAACACTCACAAATATAATATTGACTATATCTCGGCCTTTTCAACTCTTTCACCAATAAATCAATATTTTCTTCAGTCGGTCTCACAAAAACCACGCATTTTAGATGCCCGATGCTGTCTCTTGGCACTTTTGAATCCAATCGATCAAAAAGATACACTTCTTTTTGCATGATTTCTGATTGTGCATATGCACAGGAAATACAAGATGTCTGAAAATAAATAAATTTTTAAAAAATTAATAAAAATTCACCGTTTCTTTATCCATAAGAAATATTTTCATTTGTGTTCCTGACAAATTAATCATTTCTTTGATTAAATGTCGACAAGATGTTAAAATATCCATTTTTCTGAAAAAGTAGTTTTTAAATGATTAATTCATAAATAAAATGAACGAAAAAATATCGATGTTTACCCAACCACATAAATAAATAGACACTAATTTTGAAATGGTGAAAACGCGCTCTACGGAACTCTTGTTTTGTTGGCAATTTTATCTGCTTTATTCTAACCGATTTTGTTCAATTTTTAATTTTTAATTATTTTCACAATTTTTAGGATGACAACTCCTACAAAGGGTAGTGCTGCCAATCCATTAAAAAGCAAGATTGATCTTGTTTTGACAAGAAAATTGAGTGTAGATAAGGTAAAAATTGGATAAATTTTTGAATGGAGATACATTTTTCGCAGGATTTTCTAAAAATTGTGGACTATGTTGCGCCGATGATGGATAAAATATCGATTGATAATCATGCTGAAAGAAAGTTGGCGAGGAAGTTAGAAGCGAAAGAAATTGAGCTGGATAAGGAATATTTGGTGGAGTTTGAGAAGGTGAGCGCGGAAATATTGATCATTTGAGTTCGGTGAATATTGTTTTTTTTCAGGTTAACAAAATTGTTCAACAGTTTGACAATATTGTTCAAAATATGAATCAATCTTGTACCAATTTGTGTGTGAGGCTAGAGAATGTGAAGCAGACGAATACAAATCTTTTGAATCAAACAACTCAGCTTCAGAGTTTGAAGTAAGTATTTTTATTATAATCAATATATTATTAAGTTTAAAGCTGCAGACACTTTAGATTTAGGTGCTTTAAAACTGCTTCTATGAGACATTTTATAAAATAAAAAATCTGCGAACTTAAGATTGTGATGGTTTTCCTTTTTCCACATTGCTAGTCAACTTAACCTAGTAAAAATCCAAAATTTGATCACAAAAATGAAGTGATAAAATCATTCACACACTGCATTTTGAATCTGAGATTCAATCTGATCCATGTGTTGCGATTTATCAAACTATTTAATCTATTATCGGAGTGTAAATAAGCTGGAGATTTTAAAATAATACGGTTTAGATTTCCCGTTGAATTAGGCTTATTTTTAGACTATTATCATCATAACTAAATACCAAACAAAATTTTCTGAAGTTTAACAGGCGGTGACACTGGATAATTGTTAAAATCAGACCGTTCTCCCCTATATTTCCATGAAAACTTGGAGCTCCGCTCTCATCACGCAATTAATAGCATATGGTGCAAGATGGTATTGTGCCGGCTGCATAGATAAAGGAATATATAACTACTCGAATTAATATTTTTGAAAAAAGTTAAAAAAAAAACTATGGCGACTGTGAGAAATTATTAAGATCATTAAGAATTTACCTATTATTCAGTTTGATTCGTATAAAAAAACCAACTATGAAAACATTTTAAATAGTAACTGCAACGACAGTAAATTTTTGAAATTTTATACGTATTATTAAATTCCTTAAATTTTGTAGAAATTGTATAATGAAGAAATTTTTACGAATGTCTTAAATGTTGTGATAGAGAGTTTTATCAGCTAGAAAATTCTATTTAAAAAAGTTCAAAAATTAAAAAAAATGTTTTTTGATTGACTCGCAGATTGGATTGACTTAATTTTTTTGGCGTTTACAACTCTTGCACAGAGGTTCCCAATGAATGCGAGATTGAACGGATTCGCTGGAACCCCCACGCCGAAATAATAATACAGGCAGGCAGTTATATAGTCCCCCGTAACAGTGCTCCCGACGAATTACTACTTGAGTCATTTGCTATAAGTTGTACAAAAGGGGCGGAGCTTAGTTTTTAATAAGTCCCTAATATTTAGCGAGGAGGTGCATGTGATCCGTTCAATCACGCATTAAATCCACCCCCTTGCGAATGAGAGCTTTAAAAATCTGAAGTCGTCTGAAGTCGATGAACCTTCTTTTTTAAAATTTTTGAATTAAGGTTTTTGTCAAAATAAATGCAAAGAAATGTTAGTTACTTTGAGTTTGCGTAAGATATTTTTAACATTAATTTATTTACAAGTCCAAAAAGCGACGTGAAAAAATGAAAATAACATCAAAAGATAATTTACAAAAACAACTATTGTGTAAAAAAGTGAAAATCTAAGAAATGCGAAAATCTATAAAACATAAAACTATGGGGGAGTGGGAAGAATTTTTCCGAAAATTGGCATGTCAGTAATATTAGGTTGTCCCAAAACGCTTTGTTTTAAGACGAATAAGAAGAAAAGGTGTTGCTTGTATAGTGAAACTAAGAAACTTTAAGTGTTTTGCCATGTTATGAGTTATATCTGCTAATAAGGGTAATATTTATTTTGCACGCTGAACGTTCAAAAAGAATAAACTGAATATTCAGTGCAAAAGAAAATCAAACTTGATGGGAAAATTGGGGGGGGGGATATGAAATAAAAAGAGGAATGTAATGTCCGCTTATAAACTGAGTTAAAAAAAAATTAGATCCAATAATTAAAGACTGCCTATTTCGGAAAACACTTTTATTATTTAATTGCCAAAACATGTTGAAAGTGTTTGTTGTTCACATTTTAATTCAGTTGGTAGAAAGTTTCGAGTGAATCTAAAACGCATTTCTTATGTTAATTTTTTTCAGAAAAGAGGTGGAACAAAAACAAAAAGCAATTGACATGTTCTTGGAGAAATATTCACTGACTGATGCCGAAATGTCAGCGTTAGATTGTGAATACAAGGATGTTCGACTGACGCCTCAATTCTTTGCAGCGCTGAACAGAGCGAAGCAGATTCACGAAGATAGTAAGGAAATGATCAAAGTGTCGGGGAATCATATTGCGGCGTGAGATGATTTTTTAGCTCATTTTCGTGAAATCTTCAAATTGTTTTCAGGGTAGAGGTTATGGATTCGATGGAAAAACTGATGAAGGCTGCATATACCACGATTTTCAACAAGATTTCTAGAGAGTTCCGCTTATTGAGTAGCGATTATGCGGATGCGAAGAATGTGATTAGTCGGGCACTGTGTGCATTGCAGGATTTTCCATACATGCTTCAAGTTTCACTAGGTTATTTAAATTATTTATGTTAGGGGGCTTTGTAATGGTTTTTTTTTGTAATTTCAGATGAGTACTCAACAACCCGAGGGAATGATCTTTTACGGCAATATATTGAAGCATTGACAAAAGGACCACATGGTTCTGGAAAACCGATTGAAATGATGAGTCATGATAAACAGAGGTAAGGGGTTTAATAATATACATATTTAGGTGTTTGTTTTACAGATACATTGGGGATATGTTAGCATTTATGTATGAAATAACTGGTAATGAGAGAGAATTAATTGAGCAATTGTTGGGACAGTGTCAAGAACAAATACTTCAAACAAACTCTTTTAATGTTCTCAACAATATTACGAAAACACTGGCAGCTCCTTTTAAGGTTGGTTGCTTTTTATTTTGTCCTCCTTAATGCTCATTAGCTTATCAATATTAACAGGTTCGAGTTGAGCAGTCATTAGCATCAGAATCAGATTGTGTCGTGCTTTACAAAGTCTCAAACCTGTTCTCCTTCTATGTTGAAAAGTTTAAGCAAATAACTGGAGATAAATCTGAATTGGTCAAGACCTTATATGACTTGAACACTATTTCAATGACAATGTTCCATGCTGGCTTACATAATGCTGTTGAAAAACACTTGTTGAAGGTTTATTTTCCCTTTTTTCCACCGCTATAATTCTTTCTTTTTTTTCCAGATGGGAGCTCCGGATTACGATCTCCTTCCGGTTCAAGCAGTTCATCAATGTTTGATGCTTCTCCGCGAGGTTTTGGATACACATGATGGTGGAATGGGAGCTCGGGTGAACGCAAAAGAGGATTATTTGAAAGTTTTTGAGATTATTTTGGATCCGGTGACAAGGGAAGTGCAGCTCACCGCCACACAACTGCATTCACCATTGGGTAAGTAATCGAAAATTGATTGGATTCAATTGTGGGGGGGAAATTGCCAGTTTTCAGATGTTGCGGTTTATACACTCAATTGTCTTTCTGCCATTCAATCAGTTGTGGTTCTGTATCAGTTTACTGATAAGCGAATTGAGATGATCAATGCAATGGTGAGATTGTTTTTTGTGGTTGAAGGGAAAAAATAAATAAATAAAAATTACGACGGCAAAAGATTAAAATTCCAGCGGGATATGAATAATTAAAACTGGGAGGCGTAGAAGATTACTCTACCAAGGAAGTACCTGAAGCTTTCATGGATATTTTAAAGAGATGTGGCTTTGAATTTTTGATTTGAAAGGGACTCTGACACAGAAACTGCTAAGCAGCATTTTGAGTATTATTTTTTCAACCCCAAAATCTGGAATTTACAAAAAATCAAACTTTGAAGGGAAACAACTACAACTCAAATCAGTAAAGAGTCCCTTAAAGACAACATTCTTAGTAGATGTACTAAATTCCAGCTAATAATTTTGGAATTGTTTGAAAACTGGTAAAAAATGGCATTTTCAAAAAATTTTAAACAAATTTGCTGAAATTTGGAACGCAAACAAACAATGGTTTAATAATGATAACCACCTGAAAGTTTAGCCCAGCGGTATTGAGTTTTAGCCAAGTTACAACACTTCAAAGGTTAATTTTTTTCAAAATTTTAAAGATTTTTGAAAAGAGCTTGAAAAAATCATGCTCAAACTGATGTTTTGAAGTTTTTGATAGCAATTCCTTGAGAAATTAAACCAAAAATACCGGGATATTCTCTGCGCCTCCCAGTTTTTTTTTCAAAAACTTGCATTTTTCAGATCGAAAGCAACGAAGATGTGCTGGTATCGGAAGAGATTTCTAACATCCTCAGCACCACAAAACTGTTGTCACTGTACCAGAAATTTTCGGCTCATCAAAAAGAACAAGGTCCACTGTCTCAAGTAGCAGGACTGGATCGTAACAGCGTGTCTGCGATTTTAAATGAATTTTCCATGTTTTTGCACAACCCTCAAAGTTGTCGGATTGATCATGTGGCGAAGATATCTAGTTCGAGGATTAGGTTTGTTAAATGACAAAAAAAAGGGAATTCAATTAAAAATGTTGTTTTTAAGGGAAAGTGTGAGAAGTCGAAGTATGAACGAACTTCTTAATATCTATTCGGTGATTGTTAATAAATTTGCGGATGAGACAAATGGTTATAAAGATATGCAATACCTCGCAACTGAACAAGTGGAACAACTTTTGCAGTTCAGCTTTATGCAGTGATTATGATTTTGAAAAAAAAGGTTTATTTATTGATTTTTCATGTATAAACGGAAACAATTAATTTATGTGAATGTTGGTATTATTGTGATACTTGATTTGAATATAAAATGGGTTTGGATTTGTCACTTTTTGTTGGTAATTAGCAGTTATAATCACACTAATTCGCAATTTGACCGAATGACGAGTGAAAGATTAGATCAACATAATGCAAATGAGGTAGATTTTCTGCAACAATTGACAATCATCTTTTGTTTCTCCGAGAGGTTACGCGTGTTACATTTGCGCCAGATTTTACATTAATAAGACAAATGCACTTTGAATGAGATGAACGAACACCACGATTCGCTGCAAAACAGGTGTAATCCTGACGGCACGCATGTTGAGTCATTCATCTTGAGAAATGTTATCGCCTAAATACCGGAGAGGGAGGGGGAGAGTTTTCTGTTTTACAAATTTTTATTGAGTCTTGTTTTTTTGGGATCCTTTTTAAAAGCTCAAACCTGTCGCGAGGGTTGAAAAAAAATGTCTTTTTGTGTTTTTACTTGGAATTTTTTATAATTATTGGTCGTAACTACTTGAGAATTTTGTGGATTTCAAGAGTTCCTATTTTCAAAAATTCACTTGCGATTTTTATCTCACCTAATTACAATTACGAAGAAAAATTGACCTAGTGTTGATAAGTTCAGCTTTTATAAGCTCTGAAAATTGAGTGGGTCATTGCTTTCGGAGAAATTCAATGTTGTGAATTAATTATTGTTACAGTAGCTGTAAAAAGTGAGGGTACTTTTGGTTTTTCGATCATAACTATGCCCAAACTGATCCGATTGGGCTGAAACTTTAATATATTTTGTAAAACGGTTTTTTAAATATTATTTTCTGATTTCAATCCAGTTATTCAAAAAAAGTATGTAGTTTTTAAAAAGTATATCTTCTCGAAGTAGTCTAGATCCTAGATCCTAGATTCTAGATCCTAGATCCTAGTTTCTTCATCGTAGATCCTAGATCCTAGATCCTAGATCCTCGATCCTAGATCCTCGATCCTAGATCTTAGATCCTAGATCCTAGATCCTAGAACCTTGATCCTAGATCCTAGATCCTAGAGTTTAGGATCCTAGAACTCTAGTCGCGAGTTTGCAGACCATATCAGGGGCCATACAAGTCTTTCAGAGCAGCCCGGTTGAGTAGGACCGATTTGGCGAACTTCCCTTGAATAAAAGTCCTAATTATCCAACCATTTTTGTTGAAGTTCATCCTTTTTTTTTCCTGGCTTACGTGTCTTTAAACGTAGTTACTTCTGCTGGCTTCAAATGTCTTTTAGTTCTGAAATATTTATTTGAAAATCCTCCGTTAAAAAGGGATCAAAAATTCAACCAAGAAATGAACCAATACCTGACTTTTTGTTGTTAATTGTATGTTTTTCAGAAAAACATGTTGTTTGTGTTGTTTTCTACGCCTGTCTCACAGAAATTAGGAAGTTTGTTTTTTTTTCAAATTTTGAAAACCTCACTATTATTACTTTTTTGGTCGATCCTTTTTAGCTCCAAGCACAAAAATATTTTATATATTTTGGGATTTGAGGACCCATAATTTTCGTATTGTTTAGTATTTTAGTCATCCTTCGTTCATGCCACTTGAAAAATGTTTTCATAATGACCACTTATCAACATTTAAATTTGGCAATCATTTAAATTTTCAGCCTGCTTTCTTTCAAATCTTAATTCTTCAATACCCGGCCCACTTCATTGTCCACCTTCAATGGACCCCCCTTCCCCCGAACCCTATTCATCATAACAAAAGCACATCAAACTTGTCATTACTCTCTTGGGAAAAATAGAAAGTATTGTAAAGTTTGTGGCACCACATTTTTTTTGTCCTTCGCGGAAACAAACCACAACGAAAATATTTTGGTTTTATACGGCTTTTCTATTCACTTCAGAAGGTGGAACATTCTTACGACTACTAATAATTAGAGACTAGAATTGGTGGCAGCCTGCTTGACACAAAAACCAATTGTTGCATGCCCCTCCTCCTTTTTTATTTGTTATTTTATTTCCTACTACTTCTACTACATCATAATTATTTCCAGATGCCCTTGACTTTTTTATTAGTTTTTTTAATAATTCTGGATAGCCTTTCCGAAACATTTTGTTGACACCTTTTTGGATAATGAAAAGCCGTTCTTTTTATAAAGGGTTTCTGGATTATGTGCACAGCTGCTTCAGCTTCTAATAAGGTTCCAAACCTAGTTAGCGATGAATTCCATTATTAAACGAAATATTGTTTTCTTACATATTTTGAGCATTTTATTTCAATTCGGTAGATTTCAATTATTTCAATTTTCAAATTAGCAGTTTATCATGATCTGTTCTAATAGTCAAGGTTAAACAACAGGTCTCCTCCGCATACCATATGGTGCAGTGGGGGGAAAAAAACTCTATTGTTACACATATTTATGAAAATGATTGTTTGCTCCACAATTAAATATGGGTGGCCCAGAAATATTTTCTAAGGTGTGGTATATACAAATTCCTAGACCACCCTTTTTTTTCATCTGTTCGGAATTCTTCTGTATAGAAATAGTTTATGGCAAGCTATGAATGACAATAGGAAAAACTTATGTACATACATTCATGAATTGTAGTGGTATTCTCTTGGGAAGTGCAATCCCCCCCCCCTCCAATAACTTCAGACCAAAAAAAAATCCCTATAATAACATCGTTTTGATAAAATAAACCAATTTGCTCGGCGGTTTTTTGCTATGATTTTTCCGGTTTTTATTTCGTTTTTGATGTTTAGTATTCACATAAAATTGGCGGTAATAACAGCTCGGTGGGTGGCGTGTTGTTTTGTTTGATTAATTCTTCTTTTTTTCGTCGCGCTCATTGCCTTTTTTGTTCTTATCATTCTTCTCGGAAAAAAAGAGACATAAGACCATTCCCCCGGAAGACGGAATAGGGGCAGAGGCTCATCTTTTTTTTGCGAGGCGTTTTTTTTTTCATTTCATTTTGTATTCTGTTCCAAAACATTCAAGTTTATTTTCGTACAATTTCTCAGATCCCTTGACTTTCATTTAATAAAGCTTTTTTCCCTCAACTGATAAAATTTTCTTTAGAAGTTGTTTACATTCACTTCATGCTGAAGAAATGTTTATTTTCAAATACTCGAAATGAAATGGATTAGTGCCAGAAAAGCTATTTTTTCCGTTTTTTATTGCGAATTTTTACCTCATAAATTATTTGAAAATGCCTAGATTAGAAATGATATTTATCAGTGGTTCAAATGGGAGTATTTTTCATTTTTCAATTTTTCTTCTGGGTGGCCTTAACCCGACTTTGAAAAACGGAAATTGCTCAAATATTGTTCTCTAGAATATGAGGTTGCAAATTGCTTTTGAAATTTTCTAAATATTGCAATTTTTTAACCACCAGATGAAAAAAATCATTCTGAAAAATTATTAGAATTTTATGGCATCTAGAAAATGATTCATAAATGTCGAAACAATATAAAGATTGTAAAAAGAAAATGGAATTGTTTTTCATTTCTCTTGAAGGGTCGTTCACGAATATTTTCGTTCAGATTTTTAATTTAAGTTGGAAGCTTTCGTTGAGATTCTATCACTTTTGACATTTAACCGACAAACGCCTAAGGAATCCGTAACGGACAATTGGTCTGTAAACTACCCGTAGAATAAACGCATTAACGGTTAAGGGGTGTACATGTTATGCATGAATTACGGATGAAGTAGGGATGAATAGAAATGGAAAACGGATTGTAGCAGGATTGGTCGAATCTTCGTTGGTCCTGGGAATCCAAGACCCCGAGAGCCCCGTCCATTTCCGACAGTGCAGGGATTCCTATTTAGATGAGCATCGGTTTTTACAAGAACCAACAGAAAAAAAGGTAATTTGAAATTTGGAAGCCAATCATATCTCGGTTCAGACTCACAGGCATATTGTTAACCGATTTACCAAAAAAAAAATTAAGAATAAGAGAATCTCTAGCAAATTAAGCCAGAATTCACAAATTACATTTTTTTTCCGAATGTGAAAGACAAGACATATTTTCTCAGTTTCACATTCCAGCTATGTGAACTGCAAAATAATTTATTCTTGAAAAAAACAGTCACAATTTTTTTAAAGGACGTTACGCTAATTGTAAATGTTGTTCAATCGTTTCAAAATTTGTTTTTATATACCGAAATAATAGTGAAAAAATAGAAAAAAAACTAGAAATTAGAAAAAAAGGGGGCACCCGGAATCGAACTTTTGTCTCAAAAACCATTAACTTGTGCCTCGAAGTTCGATTCAGGGCGCCCATTTATTGCATTCCTAGTTTTTTTGCAATTTTTTACAATTGTCTCGATATATAAATTGAATTTTAAATCGGTTGAACAACATTCACAAAATGAATACAATACTCCTTTGAAGTGTCTGTTTGCTCATTTCCAATTTTAATAATAATCGTCTCAGAATAACATATTATTAATGGAATCAGCAAAAAAATCTGTTAAAAGCTTCATTTCGCCAAAAACGGTTCTCGAAAGCCCCAAAAACAGAAGGTGGCACCGCCCGTTTTCGGGAGCTGTTTTGGACCCACCGGCGCCAGAAAAAAAGTTTTTTGGTTAAATTCATTAATAATTGGTAATTCTGAATAGATTTAAACAAAACTTGAAAATCAGTAAAAAAAAACACTTTTCAAAAAAGATGGGTCGAAATAGTTTTTGATTCTTTGATCAGTTTTGTTTATTATTAGTACACTCGATTTTTTCTGTTGCGTTTTTTTGTCAGTGTTCGTAATTTCAATAATGTAACCCATGTAAACCAAACCCATTCATAGTTTACATTACATTTATATACATACTCATCAAACCTGCTATATTTTTCGGATCTTGTTCCCCCAAGTCCCCCCCCCCCCCCCTCCTCTTTCCTGTGTAAAACACTTGGCTTGCTCCGAAATGGTTGCAACGATGCTTGTTTGCGCATGTGCTTCTGGCTATCCGCGTGTACTGCTCCAACATGTCCGACAATCACCGCCTCGACAATATGTACCTATATGTTTGGGGGAAAAGGAGGAGGGCAGTTGAAGTGAGTGGGAAAAATTTGTAATTTGAGACGAGCCCCTATTAACAGTAGTTTTTTTTTCGTATTTTGTTTGAAGGACTCTTGAAATTTCTCTTGAAATTGTAATTTTCCTGGGGTGGGATTCTTTCGTGATATCATGCGAGGTTTTATATTACCACGTGTAGGATCTGGATTTGTAACATTCTTTTTTTTTTGAATTCTTACTTTTATTGCACAAATATATTTGTTTCCTTTGTTCCGATTTTCAAATTTTCTCATAGGATTTTTGAGCCAACAAAGCGTCGTAAAAAGTTTTTTCACACGATAGATGTCGCAATAACGTAAAAAAAAGTATTAGAGCACATTTTTTACACATTTTCCCAGTGTTCAAAAAAAAGTTCGATCTTCACAAAGTTTGAAGATACAATTATTCTCAAAAGTTGTTAAAAATGCATACTTTTGTTGCCATTTTTTGAAGTTTTTAAAAAAAATATATAGTTCAGCATGCACACGGCAAACATTTTATTTGGGCTGATTCATTGCAAACTACATAAAAAACGAAAAAAAAACCACTAGAAAATAGGAGCAAAGGTCTTCTTTGTTGATTATTCACATTATTCATCGCTCTTGGTTCTATTTGATGAACTTTTCGTTACTCTTTTATCATGCCGCTTATCAATTGATTTTTTAAAATGTTTATGATTTTTGCCATTAACTTAAATTCTATTTATTATTTTGATGTTGTTTTTTTTCAGAATGCTATGAATGTCTCAACCCAGGAATGTGGTAATGGGCTTATATTGTCCACTACGGGAATGTTTAAGGACACGGATGAAGGGAGCGAGACACCATCGAGATTATCAGAAGCTGATCTATTACTTCATGCGAGGTAGGTTAGATTTCAGTTGTTTTTTAAATTTCAAAAAGGAAGGAATTCTTGAGTAACTTTCAACGTTCTGAAACGCCAAGCAGCACGCAACGCGTTTATATCAAAATTTTCCGTCATTCGAAATTCAATCGAAATCTATTTTCTATTTCCTTTAGAATGAGCCTAATCACTTCGCAATAGGTTTGCCAGTTCTTGAGTTGTCTCATTATTTTAAACCGCCACGCAGCACGCGTCGCGTCAAGAAGGAAAATATCGTTCAGATGAAATAAATTCGAAATCAGCTTTCAATTTCCTTTTGAATGAGCCTCTTCTCATCAAAATCAGCATATTCATTCTCGAGTTATGGTAAATTTGAACCGCGACGCAGCACGCGTCGCGTCTAGTAGAAAAATTTTTATATATGAATTAATTTGAAATCTAGTTTCCATTTTCACTCAAATGAGCCTAGTCTTATCAAAATCGGACTTCCCGTCCTCGAGTTATGGTGCTTTTTTATTATTTTGAACCGCACGCAATGCAGCAAGCGCCGAAGCAAAACAAAAACCTAACCTGATCAGATGGCCTACATCTATGCTAAGTCCCATTTTTCGAGTATTGGTGGTCCCGTCACAACCCACCTTAGGATCACTTCATTTCAGTTTGGGTGTTATTGAAGCGACTGCGTCGCGGTTGAAATCTATGAATGTTGCCATAACTCGAGATGGATAAGCCGATTTTTATGAGGTTATGCTCTTTTTAGAGGAAATAAAAAATTTATTTCGAATTAATTTGAAAATAATTTTTTCTTATGAACGCGACGTAGCACTCGAAAAATCGAAAAAAACTATACAACTTGGGAGATATACTTATTTGATAACCTTTTCTGAAATTCAACGGGTTCTTCAGTTTTTTAGAAACTATTTTTTAATATTTTCAGACGCAACAACAACGGACCCGGCTGGAGATCATTAATAGGATGTATTTTAATAGTCCTTCTAGCTCTTATTACATTAATGGTTCTCCTCGCATGGTCAACATCTCTAAAAACATCACCATCCAACAACTCTCAAAACTTCTGGAACCAACCAATCCCCAACGACGTTTTGAAATTTGACATGCTCTTAAAATACCTCAAAATGGAAATCAAAGCAGAAAACATCAAGAAAAACTTCGAGCATCTCGCTGAAAAAGCGCACATTGCTGGAACACGCGAGCAAACTCATTTGATGCAATGGATTGCGAAAAATTACGAGAAAATGGGATTTGATGTGAAGGTTCATAACTACACCGTTTTGCTCAATTACCCGCAAATAAGTGTTCCGAATTTATTGGAGTTGGAGAGTGAGGATCGGAGTAATTGGGAGATATTGAGTTATGGAAAGGGAACGCCATTGGGTCCGGAAGAAGCGATAAATGAGGTTGGTTATTTTTAAAACTTTTTAGGAGTATACGACTAAACTTCAGCAACAAGATATAAGGGCACAACAGTGGTGGAATGCTTATTCTGCTAATGGAACAGTTGTTGGACAAATTGTTTATTGTAATTATGGAACAAAGGAAGATTATGAAAAACTGGATAGAATGGGAGTGTCAGTCCTAGGGAGAATTGCTCTCATTCGGTATGGTGCTCTGAAAAGATCCGAAAAAGTGAAACTTGCACAAAGAAGAGGAATTGTTGGAGTTCTTTTGTTCAGCGATCCAATCCATTATACACCTAGGAATAGAACTTTTGTGAGCTTTATTGGTTATTGTACTTATCAAACAAAGAATTTCAGACCTTTCCTGAAAATATCCATCTGCCCGGGGATGACGTACAGCGTGGATCAGTTTTAGGAACTCATGGTGATCCACTAACCCCTCTTCTACCATCTCTTAGCTATACCTTCCGAACGGAAACTGAATCATCCGCCAGAGAAAAAGGAGTATTACCAAGCATTCCAGTAACACCGATCGGTTACAATGACGCAGATAAGATCATGGCTTTAATGGATGGGGATCCAGCACCAGTTAGTTCATTAGTTCTTTCCCATTTAATTTCATCATTTTGTAGGCGTTCGAATGGACTGGCGGTTTAAATTCAGTCTATCGCATAACAGGAGAACGCACTTTCCGGCTCACCGTTCATTCCAGATTTGTCCATAAAACAATATCAAATGTCATCGCTACTTGGCGTGGACAGGAAGAGCCAGATCGATGGATTCTTTTTGGTAATCATGTCGATGCATGGGGAAATGGGGCAGTTGACCCGATTTCTGCAACAGCCACTGCTATGGAAGTTGCGAGAACCGCATCAGAGGCCTTTAAGTACGCCCCACCAAAGCGTACAACGATATTTTGTCACTGGGATGCGGAGGAATATGGATTGATTGGATCGACGGAATGGGTTGAAGAAATGCAACATGTTTTATTGAGAAGGTAACTGCGATCTACTAGGATAATGCAAACATATTTGCTTTTACAGAGCTGTTGCTTACATCAATTTTGATCATATCGCTGGAAACGTTGTGCCAGATGTTAGAGGAGTTCCTCTTCTCTATAGAGCAGTGGCTCATGCAACCAAAAAAGTTGCAACTCCTAGTAAAGAAGAAGAGTCAAAGGGACGAACTCGTCTTTTTGATTCTTGGCAATTTTATAGAGGAAAAGGTCCAGTTTTTGGGGACCGCAACATCCCCGAATTTGGTTTCCCAACTCCCGGCTCAGATTATCAGCGGTTTATATCATTCCTCGGAATACCATCAGTAGATTTCAAATTGGAAAACTCCCCAGGCAAATCGTATCCATTGTACCATACTATGTATGAAACACCGTGGCTGGTTAAAAATTTGATTGATCCGGAATTCAAGTCAAATCTTGCGGTGGGACAGTTTTGGTTGACTCTTGTGCATATGTTGTCAAATTCGGTGATCATTCCATTCGATGTGACTGATTATTCATTGGTTTTAAGCACTTTGCTCAGAAAGGTTAGAAACGTTATCACGAGTCAAAAAATAGAACTTATCCTAAAATGTTTAAGCTTAAAATTTGTTGATTGAACAGGGACTTTTTCCTTTATTTAAACAATTATTATCTCAATTTTAAACATTCTTCTTTAAATTTTTTCAAAAAACAAGCTTAATATTACTTATTTCTTTGATTTTCAGGCAGAGGCTCACCTCAATCATTTGAATGTCACCCGCCGAATTCCATTCCTAGAACATCACATTTTAGAGCTGAAAGCTGCACTAAAACGCTTCGAGAATGTTTCAATGATATTTCAAACTGAAGTCGAGGTTTTATAAATTTTTTGTCCATCTTTAAAACACAAGATTCATTCCAGGAAGCTCAACGGGGCGACAAGGTCTACAGTAGGATGGAAGTAGAAGTGTTGAACAGTCGTCTAACATCTATTGAACGATGTTTTATCGATTGGACAGAAGGTGCACAATTGAATAGACATCTTGTTTTTTCGCCAACGAAACATCAAACCCATTTCACCTTCTTTTCATTCATCCAAGATAGTGCGAAAGATTTTGCAGCTTCTGGAACAGAAGAAGACAAGAAAGCATTGCTTCTTGCTTTTTCGAAGCTTCATCTTGCAGTGGAGAGCGCTATCGCAACCCTGACATTGGATCATTTTTAATATTTTTAAATGATCTCTGAATTATTTGTTTTACATAGATTTCGTGTTTTTCTTCTATAATTCCTTTCAATTTTCCGGGTATTGTTGCACATTAACCCCCTTCGCCTGATGAAATGCCTGATGAAATGCTCCATTTTCTTGCCATTTTTAAAAAATAAACAGTTTTCCTTTTTATTATGAACATCGCAGCCAAACTGTTTACAAAAATCATCGGCAAAATGGAAAAACAACCGAAATTTCTCTCTCGTCCAAAGAAGGTTTTAAAAATCATCCATCAATGTTACCGTTGATGGTGATGGATCGGCGATGATTGGGTGATCAATCAAAATTTATTTTCGTAGAACAAATAGATATAATTGAAGAGATAATTGGGAGAGAATTTTTATTAAAGTTTTCGGGTGATAAATTGAGAATCATCGAGGTTTTGTGTGGGAAAAAAAACGAGAAGAGATACGATTTAATTATATTTACGATTAATGCTACAAAACTATAGGAAAACAATTAACTTAGGAAGTACCTGATGAGTTGATAGATTTCTTTGATAAAATTTAGCTCTATTGGAAAGCGCTTTTTGCATTGGAAAATTAACTATTCTCTATTTTTGCAAGGAAAGGGTGGGGAAATATTTTCAAATTTTAAAGCTGAAGGATTGAGAATTGGCAAATCAGAACAAAGGTGGACTGTTGAAAAGAAAAGCCCAAATTGAGGACCATTCACAGCCGATGAACTAAATTTGGGCAGAATCCAAAGTTTGACAATTGCTTAACGCTTAGCTTGAATTTTAAAAATTGTTCGAACATCATACAATAGAGTAGATAAAATCGAAAACAAAAATAAAGCTAGAGAAAAAGATAAAAATTATGCAATTTTCTTACCATTGTGTTTTGATCCTAAATGATCCAAGAACCTTTTCAAATCCTATTTCTAAACTCGCTCTATGAACTGGCACATTGCCAAAATTGCGTCACCAGAGTGAAAGAGCGATGGAAATTGCTTGTAAATTGTTTTTGGAACGGTGTCCTGGCAGAGTGCCAGTTTTTGTATGGGTCTCGTAGGGAATAGGACTTTTTATTGCATCTCGTGTGCCTGGATTTTCTAAAATCTTGAGAACATTTCAATTACGTATATTAAAATTCTTTATTGTTAAAAGTTTGCGAAAAAAGCAAACTCAAAATAATATTACAAAAATTGAAATTATGTACATTTATTATACAATTACAATCCATTTCCTGCGAATTGTTTCCTACTCAATTATTTTTCCAAATGCTTCAAGTGGATCGTCTTCACTATCCTTAGTCCGTACTTCATCTTTCAAAATGTCCGAATTTCCGTGAACAATAGCGACCACGGGCAAACCTAAAAAATGTGAGCATTAGGAAAAATCGATTAGGGATATGATTACCATGAATCGTTCCCAGAGGTGGATCACTTGGAATTGGGAGAGCAGCAACGTAAAGAATAACGAATAAAGCAATTAGGAATTTGAGAAGATGTTGCATTTTTTTCTTGTCGATGATATGATATGTTATCAATCTTGAGTGGCGACCACGAGGCGAGGTGTATCTCTCACTTCAATAAAGCGAAATGATGACAGCTCCTCTTTTCTCCGCTGTTAAAAATAAACTGATCAGAAATAAAAGGAGCTGATCAAATAAAGACTATATATGTATGCGTTGAGAGGCGATCGACACCCCACCCCAAAGGGGACAGCAATAATATGTCAGCAGACGACGGCGCCTGAGACGCCGTCCACACAATGGCGCCATGACAAGCCGAACCAATTCGGCCATTCATCAAACCATATCACTCGGCGTTTTTTTCTTGTTTCTCGTTCAAATATAGAGAGAAATATATAAAAAAAAAGACGTAATACTACGCAAACACGCCAAAAATCGGAAAGAGGTGGTGGTGACCGAGGTCGTTTGAGTCTTTGCGTTTTCAGAGATGTTCACGTGATACAATTGGAAATGACAAGTTATGGCTGATGGATATTTTTGGTGATAATTGTCAGAACTTTGATCTTGTAGATCAATAAAAAATAAGAAAAAATAAATTTCAGGAAAAATATTTAGAATTAATTTAAGCATAATGTTCTAAATAATCCAATTCTACAAGTTGAGTGTATTTTTTAAATAATTTTAATTTTGCAAGAAATTTCAGAAAGGTCTGAATTTTTATGAGGTGCTAAATACGTTTCAAAAGTAGCTAAACATGTTTCAAACATTTTTGGATCACAATCGTTGGTATAACCCAAAAATTTTGAGGAATTTTACATATCAGATGGATTTCAAATTAGGGCGCACATGCAACATCGCAATTTGAATATTTGTAGGCGAAATGGTTTCAAATTTTTTTGACCCGTTTGTCTTTTTCTGTCCGCTTAGCGAATCCCCCTTAAAAGAAAGAAAAACGAACAAATCGAAAGCTTACTGCAAATTATTTTCAGAATCCTTTAGCCCGTCAAAATACTACAAAATTCCAACACCAGAAAAAACAATTCACGTCATTGTGGTTCGAATTCTTCAAAAATGCAAATTTTATAGTCGAGAACAAACCACCATGGACGAAAAATAACCCCGAAAAAAAAACAATTTTTTCCATGTGTTTTTTTTTGTTCCTTTTCAATACTTCCGGCCACCAATCATCTGGTAAAAGAATAACATGTCTTCCTAGCCAGTAATTTCTCGCAATAATTTTCAGTGTTTATTATTTTTCTACGTTTTTCTTCTACGTTTATTTTGAATATAAATTTTCAACGTTTATATTTCGTTCATATGGTGTTTAGATAATTGGATCAAAAATAAAACGCTCTAAATATGTTGGATATACTTCAATTGATGTGGTTTCTCGTATTACATACTTCTTATTTTCCTTTAAAATTTCGATGTAATACCCCTTATTTAGAATTTCTTTACTACTTTTGATAAAGAATTCCTTAAACCATTTCCGTTAAAAAAACTTTAAAAATTGATAGTTTTTACTAATTTTTAAAGGTTTGAAAATAAGAACTTTGAAGAGCTAGCTTGGCTTAAAATCAATATTAATCAATGAAAAGTTGAGGGAATCGTAAGGAGAACATTTGCAGTATAAATATATATTTTTTAAATATTCCGGATATTTACTCAATTTTGGCGCATTATCAGCATTTCAGTCAAACAGGCGATAAAAAGCGTCATCATCAAAATATAAATCTTACTTTTGCAATTTTAAAACGCTTCGAAAAAAATGTTTTAAGAAATTCAAACGCTGGGATGCTTACAATTGGCGCGAAAAGACAAAACTTTTGGGCGTCTTCTTCTCTTCTTTTCTCCCTGTCTCTCTCTTTCAGTGAATTGTTTTACTGTGTTGCATATAATTTATAAAAACTTTATTATTAGGGAAATTCCTGCTAATTTTCAATTTTAAAACCCCCCAACAATTTGAAACTCATTTTTCATCATTTTTTTTAGTTTTTGTTGTTTATAAAATATAGTTCTTCAAAATTATAGTTTCTTTTCTATGATTTAGGTTCTTTTCTATGATTTAGGTCAAATACAAGACACAATATCAAGAAATGAACACTAAACATTGCCCATCAATTCATCATTAGACTAAAAAAAAAAGAGATTGGACCCCCCCCCCCTTCTCATGCTTCTCGATTCCTTGATATGTGCTCCTTTTCGCACTCTCAAGTTGCATAAACGTGCAATTTCCTTCAATTTCCTCGTAAAAGGTTAAACAGCCATGTAAAAAGAGAGCAAAAAATACGTTGAAATCAATTTTTTCCTCAACTTTTCTTCAAGTTTTTTTGTTTTTCTTGACGTTGTATTGGTTTATTTTAAGAAAAATGGGGATTTTTAAATATTAATAAATTATACGGAAAGTTACAGGTAATTTGGATCCTTTTTTTACCTTTCCTTGTTTTCCTTAAAAATTATCGACCTTTATTTATTCGCCCCTCCCCACAAAACAGCGAAAAGGGTCTAGAAAAAAAATGAATTTCCGACATAATAAAATTTTAAAAATATTTTCCTGGCGAGCTTTATTTGAGCCATCTCCCTATTATTCACTCGTTTTGTTTTTCGCTTCCCCTAAAAAATAATAAACTTCTTCGATTCATAGCCGATTTGCTGAAAAACAAACGCCAATTGAAATGGGGGGGGGGTGCCAGGAAAAAAAAGCAGATGAATTTTTAACTTGATTTCATTCACTTTTTTCTATTTACTTCTGCTGTCTAGCAAAACCTATTTCCGCCAACGGAAACAGAAACCAAATCCTTTCTTGCACATAAAAAATTGAAACTCTAGACGAAATGTTGCATTGTGCAGAAAACCTCTCAATTACTTCAAGTCAGATTTGTTAAGGTTTTTGTTTGTTTTTTTGTTTAGGTTTTTTAATGGTTTTTTTGCCTCATTTTTTGCAGGTTTTATCACATTAAAAAACGTGGAAAACATCAGATTAAATGCTTAATTTTATAAGCTATTAATCTTAAACTAATGAGTTTGATTGAATTTAAGAAAAAGCTTCTGTAAAATTCTAGCATTCAAATTTTAAAGCGTTACAACTTTTTTTTTCAAACTAGAACATAATCAAAACAGTTTGCAAATTTCTAATACCAAAACGCGATGCAAAAAAAGATAAATCCCTAATCTTGCAGAAATCAGAAATTTTTTTCCATATAAATCGTTAAAATTTCTCCATGTTTTTCCCACGCGTTGAGGGTTTTAGCAGAGTTTTATGGCAATCAAAATGTCCTACAATTTTTGTACTTTGGAAGTTTTTTGTGAGAAACAATCTGACATTGCCAAGTCATTTTTTATTATTTCCAAAAATTCGTCATCGTACCGTCAAGTGATATAAATTGACTAGAATTGGATGAAAATTTGCAAAAATTTAATACTGTTTATTCGATTTGAAATTCAGAAAGTGTTATCCAACAAAGGGGGGGGGGTTAGCCGATTTATGACCAAATTTGAGACTTCTACTACAAATTTGAGCCTCCAGAGATTATTGAAAAACAATTGGATTGGAAATTTGAATATCCATAACCTGGTTCACAATAATCAGATTTTGATACAAATTAGAGGGTGTAGTGATTCCATTTTCTGACAAAAATTTGAAAAAATTCACAAGGATCGTTTTTTTAAACCTCTTGGATTGCCCTTACCAAATAATGCAAAAAAATCTTTCGAGCAAAATTGTTACTGCTTTCTAAATTTAAAGAATAATATCTAAAATACTACTACCTACTGACAACCCTACTTACAAAATGTTTATCTCAATTCGGAATTTTTTGGTATGGATCTCCCAACTTTCATTTTTTAAACATTTCAACTTTGAGGGGTCGTAACTCGTTTCAAACGCTCCAGAATCGGATAAAACTTCGAGAATTTTATAATGCATCTGAAACAAACTACAATGCAAACTTTGAGCAAATTTCAAATTATGGGCGGGTAGATAATGTACATCGCTTGTACATAGAAAATTTCCCCGAAAATTAGTTATTTTTCGTTCAATATCATATAATTTTTGCATTTTATTCAAAGTTGTGAACTTTTAGATGTATTAGGAAATAGAGTGCAATTATCAAAGACCATGATGATATGTTTCAGTTTCTTAGATGAAAAATTAAAAAAAAACAAAACTTCAAATTTAAAAATCCATCCATCCACTAAATTACTTTAAATTACTTTTTTAATACCATTCTCTAAATATCCCCCACTCCAGATTTCATCACTTTCTTATTATTAGTATTAGTGTTTTTCGTGTTGTTTTTCATGGAAATCCTTCTATTTAGTCTTCCTGCGTTTTCATCTCCCCCCTCTTTTTTTTTTACTTTCCCATCACATATATATAAAAAATTTCAATTTTTTTGTCAAAAACTACGATTTTTCTTCGGCTTTTTCGACTCATTATTGTAGTATTAATGTTATACAACCCATTTCAATCGAGAAGTGTGGTCTTCATCCTTTTTTTTCTATGAAATTTTGTTCATTTTTTTTTGGCAAATTGATGCCGGATTTGAGAGCACAAATCTACCAGATACATTAGATGTATAGTAAGTACATGGTGGTTGTATGTTTTGGGAGGGATACTGCAATTCGATACTCTCGTTTCTGTTGTTGGTGAGATGCCAAAGTTAATAAAAGAAATTTATAAGATTTCGATTTCGTTTTTTTTGATGCTTCAGACATCAAATGAAAATTTTGGAGTTTTATAAGTTTTGGAAAACCCTGATGTCGTTTTCAAATAATTTTTAGAGAGCTTTTATTTTTTTAAATAAAAAAAAGTATTTACAATATTTAAAGAAATCTGATAGAAATCTATTAATAGATATCCTAGGATGTTTTTCTTTAAAATGTTGTTTTACAATTTCCGCCAACCCCTGACAATATTTTCCACCATTCATTTATTTAATTCTGACAGAAGTTTGATATATTTGAACCCCATCAAAATATGGAGTTTAAAAGTCACGTAATTTTCAAAACGTCTCTCTATTTTCTCTAATTAATAATTCTGAAACATTTGATATGCTTGTCATAGAAACATCCATGGAGTATCTATTCAAAAACTCTATTTTTTTCTCAATTTTAATACATAATTGAGGATTAATTTCTGTCATGAGACAGACTTTTGTTTCAATCCATTTTAATGGAAATGTATTGGCTTCCATTTAAGAAGCCTGTGATAATTTCGAGACCGCATGTTTCGTGAAATAGGTGAAACACTGTCTTTTTTATCTAAGGCAAAAATGATCAGTTTAAAACGTTCTTTAATAATTTTTTTAAATTTTAAATTTTGATCCACGAAGAAAAAAGTTTTTTTTTCGAATTTTGCAACGGTGGCGCACATGCAAAAGTGGGCGGAGCTTTGCTAAAGTGGGCGGGGCTTTGAATAAAAACCGCATTTTATTAAATGACAACAGCCTTCATAGTTCTTCGTCCTTTTCAAAAAAAGCATGTTAAGACGTATCGATCCCCATCTAAAATCGCGTTCAAAGTTAAAAAAATCAAAATTTGAATGCGCGCCAGATCGTGCGACGCGGTCGTGGTTCTTGCGGCGCTGTCGTGGTTCTTGCGACGCGGTCGGAATTAGCGCGAAACACAATTATTAGAATATGGCTACGTATTTTTTTCTTGACCTCCTGTTGCCCCATTCCAATTTTTATTCTTCGCCTTGGATTTGGATCGTATTAACTGCCAAACTGCCTTTAAAGGGTCACAAAACTGTTAAAGACAGTGAACCATTTAAGATCAGCCAATTCGTCAGCTTTGACCGTTTTTCGAACTCCAGAAGCTTTTTTTCAGATGGTTTCGAGATTATCAGGAGTCCAGACTCGTGACGCTCACGGTAAACAAATTTCGGTTTGAAAAAACATTTTGCAACAGGCTTCATTTATGTGAAGACCGTGTTTTAACCTTGAATATCTTCTACAATCGAAAACTACGCTTTGGTTTTTGAAAATTGAACTATATTTCAAAATTCCAGTTTTTCCGAAAATTAGGTTTAATGTCACACGTAATTGAGCTTATCCTCTAATGGTCCAATTTTACTTCAACCCGTTTAAATATTCTAAAACTTCTTAAAATCTCTAAACCACAAAAGGTCTCGATTTTCAATCCCTAACAAAATATTCATTCACAAAACCAATCCTTGTTCTCAAAATTCGGTCGTCAAAGAACTTCAACCCTCTCATCATCCATCATCTTTTTTGTTTTTACAAGCAATGTTTTTTTCCGCTTTA
Source organism: Caenorhabditis virilis (assembly GCA_964036255.1). Taxonomy (NCBI): domain Eukaryota; kingdom Metazoa; phylum Nematoda; class Chromadorea; order Rhabditida; family Rhabditidae; genus Caenorhabditis; species Caenorhabditis virilis. Next base: position 3,416,320 of record OZ038420.1, on the reverse strand, counting down.
TTTTCATTGCCACCCCCCCCCCCCCCACTTCCACCCGTTTTAAAGAGATGTACATAAATTTTAAATCAAGTGTAGTTTAATGATATTACTTTCACATTTTTGTTCGAATAGTTTGTAATTTCTTCCGCTTTTTTGCTTCGGTTATTTTTATAGTATTCAAGAAGTCAGTCTTTTGAAAATCTGAGAGCATCAGAAAACAAATAATAAAAATAAAACATGGCTCATTAAACATCATACATTAAAATTTTAATGCTCATAACTTGAAGTCCTTCTGAACATTTTATACCCCTAAAATCCTCTCTCAGCACAGAAAAAACAACAATTTAAATTAATTTTCTTTTTCCCCCCTCACTATACACACCTAAAAACATAACCATTGTTTTACTCGACCAAATTTCTTAGACCCCAGCCACATGTGGCTCATTTCCATTCATTTTATTTGAAAAAGCTGTCCAAAAAAAATGTTTCATTATCATCCAAAAATATTGTCCAACTTTATTTCCTCCTCAATTCGAGAAGGGAGCAGACCTTTTCAACTCATTTCCAGAGATATCCATTATTTTTTCATGAGCTTTTGATTTTTCTTACGTTTATTCCTTTTTTTGTGCGGGTTTTTTTTTCGCGTAACCCCCCCCCCCTCTTCCTACTAATCTTTTTCCCCCTTTGGAGTTTGATTCTTCTCTATAAATCTTGCACTCCTTTTTAATGTGAGATAAACCCCTGAAAACATTACATCACACGGAAAAAACTTTTTTTTATGTTTGCGGCTTTAATCAAACGCAATTCACTTTTTTTCTTCAATTTTTTTTCAACATTGCGAATTTAAGGTATAATCGCATTTCCCATTTTGCTTAGAAGTTTTTTTTATTCGTCACTGTCGAGGCATTGACCCTTTTTAAGTCATCACTAATAGTAAAGTTTCACAAAATTTCACATTTTTTTAATTTTAAAAAATACAGCCAAATTTTTCAGCGAAAGGTGTGAGCTTCATTAAAGTTATTGAGGCACGCTTTCTTCCGAATTTCAAGCGTTAATGTATTTTGAAAAACATTCAATATTTACACATCGACTAATAGTAAGCTTCATGTTCAGAATAAATCATTTAAATCAGCTTTAAAAGGCTTAAAGGGATTCTTTACTGATTTTAGGTAGTTCCTGTTCTGTTTTTATCTTCTTCGCGATATTTAAAAACATAAACAAGTAAAACAATTCTCGAAATTTATGTTACCTAGTACCCAAAAAAACAGATTTACAAACGATGGCGGCGAAATGGCCTAACTCATCTGCCATGTGCGAGAGAGCACGTGAATGTGAGAGTGTTTGCAATTGTTCGGCCATTTCGCCTTTATTTGTGTTTTTCATGTACTAGAAAAGAAAATTAAAAAAAAACAAATTTGCTTGTATAGCTTTTCAAATATCGTGAAAAAATGGAATAGCAACACAAAATCAGTAAAGAATAGTTTTAAGGCCAATATTCTCACTTTCAAAAGTTACAATTTCTTTAAAGAGGGTGTACCAGATTTTTAAAAATATCTTTTCGCATTGTGTACAAAGGGAAAATCGTTTTATTAATAACATAAATACAGAATTCTGATAGATTTTTCCAATTCTAATACCAATTATTCTCAACGTGTGTTGAAAGCGTTAAATAAACCACGTTATCCAAAATCCAATAAATACCTCCCTTTGATTTTTAACCTTTCTTAAATTATACTCTGCTTTAAAGAGCAGGTGAAAATTGAAGGTTTTATATCAAATTGGCACAAACAACTCTAATTCCAGCTGAAACCAACATTTGACAACATTTTATTAAAAGCAGCATTTGAACAATAAATTTTGATCAGAAACTAAAAAGAAGTTGACGTTTGGTGCCCTATGTCTTGTCTCAAAAACCCCCCTAGCGACGAAAAAAAACGACAAATGTAACGGATTTAATACTTTTTTTAGACAAAAAAAAATAAGTAAGGTAAGATTAAGATTCCTAAAAACTTGAAGAGACTTATTACGTGGCCCCTATTCATAATATTAACTTAAAAAATGAATCATTCTGTATGTTGTCCAGTTAAAACAAAGCACATTTGTCACGCAAATTATAATGTACAACGTTTCGGTTCGGTATCTAGGTTACAAATTGAAAACGAAATGAACATCGTGTTTTTTCCTCAAAGTTAGTTTCATTCTTCAATGCTCTTTGTGTTTTATGGTTCCATTTCTTTTGCTCATTTCTTTTTTTTGCATTTATTCCTCTCGATTAACTTTGTCTGCAACCAAATAAAAAATAGCATTATTTCGTTGTTATCTTAAATCCCCCCCCCCCCCCCCCCCGTTTCCCCCTTCCAATTCCAGTATCAATAGCAAATGAGAAAGAAATAAAAAAGGCATAGAAAATGCTCAATTGGCCGTGATATGTGTATATATACATAAAGATAATCCTCATCTAGACATCACTGAAAGCGTTGCTATGTCGACATAAATTTTTCCAGCGCTGCCACCAGTTTCCCGTGTCACTTACAAATTTTCGTTATGTGAGAACATACATAACTTTTTTGTTTCATCTATTTTTTTTTCTTTATTTTTCCAAAACCAGAGGCCCCGCTGAAAAATGAATAGAGAAGCGGTTATTAATTTATCAGATCCCTTTTTTTTCGAGAAAGAACCAACCATCCATGTCAATAAATGCATTAAGGATAGGACATTCATCATTTCAATGTTTTTTTTCGAATATTTGTCTTCTAAATTTCAAAAAATTTTTATTTAAAATCAATTAAAGTGGTTTTCAGACTTCATTTTGTGTCGATGTCGACAAGCGATTCCAGCAAAAATGGGCAAAGGAAATAGCAAATTAAAAGGCAATCAGATTCGCGACCTGGCTGAGCAAACTTATTGTGAGAGCATCAATTTACTAGTTTTTTTTTCAATTTTTTTCTCTTTTCCAGTCACCGAAAAAGAGATCAAACAATGGTACAAAGGGTTTGTTAGAGACTGCCCAAATGGAATGCTCACCGAGGCTGGCTTCCAAAAGATCTACAAGCAATTTTTCCCACAAGGCGACCCTTCCGATTTCGCCTCTTTCGTTTTTAAGGTTTTCGATGAGAACAAGGTGACCAAATTTAGAAAATGTTGATCCACTGGACATTGTTGAATTATTTAGGACGGCGCTATAGAATTTCATGAGTTTATTCGAGCATTATCCATAACATCTCGTGGGAACTTGGATGAGAAGTTGCATTGTAAGCCACCCCACTGATCTGTGGCTATAATAACTTCTTAACAATGTTTTCAGGGGCTTTCAAACTTTACGACCTTGATCAAGATGGATATATCACTCGGAATGAAATGCTTTCAATTGTGGATTCAATTTACAAGATGGTCGGAACAAGTGTCAAACTTCCAGAAGAAGAAAATACGCCGGAAAAGAGAGTTGATCGCATTTTCAGGATGATGGATAAGGTTAGATTACTAATTTTTTAAAGTAATGTAACCCAATTCTTAAAATTTTCAGAACAACGATGCTCAACTAACTTTAGAAGAGTTCAAGGAGGGTGCAAAGGCTGACCCATCAATTGTGCACGCTCTTTCACTTTATGAAGGCCTTTCTTCATAAACAACCACTAATGGGTCTATTCACAATACATATAATGGAAGCTGACTTTTTAAAAACTGTTTGTGCAATGTGTTAAATATTCAAAAAATATATGTTTTCTCTAGTCGTTTAAATACTTAATCACAAATAAATGTTCTATTAGAGTTGTCGGTTTTAGATCTCATCACCAATGAGATAATTAAAACCACCTACTTGATAATTTCACGTCGGGCGATATGGCTCACAATTTCTATTGATTAATACATATTTTGTAATTTTAACACATTTTAAAATAAATAATTTACTACTCAAAATATCATACTTTTCACAGTAGAAAAACCCGAAAACAAATAATAACACAAAACACAACCGCGATTAAATTAACAAGTTGGAAAAATAGTCCAAACCTTGGCCATAATCCCAGATGGCGATGCCAGCTTCATATCGATGGGCCAAGTTAATTCTAGCTTCCAATGATGACAACGACGGATAGTAGATAACCGAGTTCTTCGTCTTCAGGCGATGTTCCATCACATCTTCGTCGAATTTGTAGCTGGCGTCTGGGCCCTTCAACGCTTCCAAAAATCTATAAATATAGGCGTATTGTAAAAAATTGAAAATTTGTTGTTATTATTATTATTACCTTCCAGAAGTCACAGCTTCTACACCATTTTGCGAAAACTCATAACCATACCAATTAATTCCAACAAGCGTTTTCGGGCTTCTTCCACCGCCAAGATAGAATAGACAATTTTCCACCCAATCGTAAGGCGCAACGCCGGTCGGCTTTTGACCTCTAAAGTCGTATGTCATGATCTGAAAATATGTTTATTTTATTACAAAAAATCCTATTAAAATCAGTGAAAATAATCATGTTCTTTGATTAAAAGACAATTTCATAAAAATTCTTTAAAGGAAACGGTTTTCTAACGTTATTAGATTAATTTCAGATTAACATCAAAGTTTGATAAATTTTTTATTCACTTCAAAAACCAGGGAGTGCAATTCAAATTGTGATGCTGAAAACACGACCATCGGAAATATAACATAGCCAACGTTTTTTTTAAAATTTTCCACATGGAACATGTTTTGATGATACCTGCCCCTTTCGAATTTCAACCAATTCCACTAAAATTTTGCAATTCTGCTTAGAATGTTCTCATTTTGATGTTTTCAAATTATTGTCCATTTTTATCAAGTGTGAACCAAGTTATAGCGCTTTAAAGTTTTAATTTTGTTCAATATTTTGAGAACAAACAAGATATAACCTTTTGACTTCAAAAAAGCATGCATAGAGCCAATTTAGCGGTTTTGAAAACAGTTATAGGTGAGCACTACCGAAGGAGCTTGGTTTTAAGAGAAAAATCTCTGTACAGTAAAAAACCACTTTCCAGGATCGGATCGGATTGGTTCAAAATATCAGGACAAATTATTGTGAAATAGAAATTTTAGAATATAAATAAGGGAAGGGAGTAACCATTTCTTGAACTGCTAAATAGCTGAGCCGGAACTGATCCGAGCCAGAACTGATCCGATCCGGAGATGAACACTGATTCCAAGCATAATTACTGAATCTATCAAATCCCCCTTTCATTTTGCTGAGCTGTAACTCAGCTCAAACTCAATATTGCATAAGAATATTTTCAGGAAGAGATCGCTTGCAGTCGATGCGCCAAATTTATTCCAAAACCCATTTACCTGAACATAATCCGCCGCTTCAGTCAATTTATCATACTCTTGCGGTTCGACCAATTGATTCGGCTGATTATTCGCCTCCAATGGTGCTGGAACCGTAAAAATCACCGACATCTCATTCTTTCTCAGTATTTTCGCAATCTGCTCCATCACTTCAATAATATACGTCTTCGCCTCGAGCTTTTGCATTGCCATCAACGCTTGCATATAAATCTCGACAACAGCGCCGTCAAATTCATTTCTCTAAAAAAAGAGTATTATAAAATGAATATCCCCCCGCTCACAAATCGGAAACACCTTATAAAACTCTGCAATCGTTTTCGAGCAACTAATTGCAGCCTGCGTGTTGATGAGCAGCTGTTCCATCTCCTTATTATTCCATCCATCAAACAAGATTCTTGGCACAATCTTTATTTTCGGGTTTTTCTCTTTCAAATCCTTTATCCACTCTGAAATCGAAAAATGGCTTATGTTAGATTCCTTGAATAACTATTTACCTCGATCAATATCATGCGTTCCTTCAATCTTACAATTCCTCAACTTTTCATTCTGAAATTCGGGTTTCGCTTGTAACCAAACTGGCGAAACATGCGACAACTTGTGAGCTGTTTTCCGCGCCAAATCGTATCCATGATTATTCCACGGAGTGATATAAGCAAGCTGCACAATTTGATCTCGTGTCGGATCGTTCGGATTATACAGCTCATCAGTAAGCTTCGAATGTTCCGACATAATCGATATTCTTGTTATATCCGATGGTCTGAATCTCATGATTTCAATGAGATCCTGTTTCGATACTTGAGCTTCCAAGCATCCGACGACTATCAAAAGCACTGCCCAAAACATTTCTGAAATTGTTTTTTTTTCTTTTTTTTGAAATTGCTGTATGTCGTTCAAAGTAAAATGGCTTATAAAACCATAACTGGCGCTATATACAAAACAAAAAAATATATTTATACTGTTTAATTTATTCAATAAATAAAATTTGAAAAACACAACATTAAGGGGGCATTTAAGTAAAATAGGAGATCGAGATTGAATCACAATGTATATTTACATAATATTCAACATTTCAAGTTCTAATAGTGAATTTTCCAGCTTTTGTAATATACTTCACACCTTTAAACGGTTTGTACTTCTCGCCATACATGTCAAGACGATTGACCTGAAATAAAGACAATTTCTGACTTGATCTTCCACATAATAATCATACTTTAAGCCCCGAAACCACCAACTGATTGATTTTAAACTTCAACGAAATCGGCGGGCTGTCCATTGTTGTCGACCCCGTCATGGAAACCGATCCTTTGAGTGACGGCGGTTTTCCAACTTCGATTTTTCCGATATTCCATTGTAAAACTTTCGTCGTTGGATCGAAGCTCACTTTTCCATGCGTTGGAATCACATTACAATTCTGAACACATTTCGGCATCACCATTTCAAGCACCACATCTTCTAGCTGAAATGAAAAATGCACAACCTCGGTTATTATTTATTAACATACAATCTTTCCCATGCTTTGTTTTGGTCCCACCGTCAACTCAATCTTTCCCCCAACCGACTTCAGAATAATCGTATGACGCACATAAATCGGAATTGCGACCAAGCTGAAAAATTACCCTATTCCCCCAAAAAAATATATATTAATCTTTTTTTTCACTTGTTCGATGATATATGGTACGACAAAAGTCGGAAATTGCCATCCGGTGGGACAAATGAAAGCACTTTTTCATTTTCCCATCTCTTGTATCTGACACATGGATGAAATGACACATCATCGAGAAGTCGCGGATTGATTAATGTCATTGTGAGGTCTGGCATTCCGGAAAGCTTGCAGCATACATCAACCTAATAAATCAAATTTTATATAATGACACGAATGGAAACGGCTTACATATCCTTGGATTTCCGCAAAAACCGTCGAGCCTTGTTTATCAACAATAACATCGATTTCTTCAATCACATCGAAATATGCTTCATTGTTGGTATATTTGACTCCTTGTCTCCTCCATGGTATATTTGAAAGTTGACCTGTTGGCAACGTCTCAGACAAATTTGTGCGTCCAGTCACCTGAATTAAATTTCCAGCAAAAATTGAATGTTTTTTAAAAATTACCTGGTTCGCAATATTGCGCAAGAAGTTCGGTGGCTTGATCAAATCTTGGAGAATGTTCATCTCGGTAACCAAAGGGAATCCATTGTCGAGCATTTCATCAAGAAGCTGTAAATATTTATTATTATTTTTGCAAAACAAAATTCTATAATCTGGAATGATCCCCAAATACTGAAATTATAGAAAATACACGGATTTTAGCGTGAAAAATAGCTGAGTGGCGTTATGTCTGAATTCCTGAATGATATCGAGCTAAAAACTATTTAAAAAATTCAACCTGGAAGGAAATTTGGTACTGGAACTGTGTAAGAAAGTTGTTCTTATCGATAACTTAAAATTTTTCTACTATTTAAAGTTGAAAATACACAAATACATGCTCAAACGGTCTATTAACTCAGGATTTAGCTTATGAAATGATTTGAAACGTTGTAAACATGAAGACGTTTCCGTATAATTGTTAAAAACCTAAATTGAATCACCAAAATGAAAACAAAAACGTCCCAAGGTTGGAAAATTTTAAAAAAGAGCTATTACTCGTCTCAAACTCAACTTTTCTGTATAAAAGTGTTAGGAATACATACTGATTTCATTATTAAAGTGCTTTAGTTTAAATTTTTCAAAAAAAAATGTGTTTTTTAACCGTTGGGCCTATGGTTAGAGCTGTTTCACAAACAAAAGAAGGCGGTTTCGAAAAATGTCAACAAAATTAGCTCAAATTTGGCATACTGTTTACAAGTGGAACCAATCGTTATGTACTCCTTGAAATTTTCACATAGCAATATCGCGTTTGTGTCAAGTTTTAGCTCTTCACTTTTCACGTTTTGTGAGATTTTTTGACTCTATTAATTGCTCCCTTCTGCCTATTAGCAGCTAGGGTTTACAGTTTTTTTTAGCCTTCAGGACAAGCTACTTCTAATGAGCAACAAACTCATGCAATATTCTTCGGACGAGGTCTTTCCCTTCCCTTGTAGGTATAAATTTAGTTTAAGATGTTTGATAATCTTATGTACTAGAAAATTATGGATCCTGATGGACTAGAGTTTTAGATACACATCCTGACTGGTCAGGTCAAAATCCATCATCATTTTTTGAATTAATATTAACATGTTAACGCAAAAAATTACCTCAAAAACCATCACACAATTTTCCTTCATCGAGCTATCCGAAAAATCATCAAAATATTGATTAAAAGTTTGTATAACTCTGTGCAAAAACTCAATGACCATCAAAGGAGGCGCTGCAAAAAAAAACAAATTTGTTTTCATTTTCCTAACATCTGACATTTTTTTTTCTCTTACTAATTGACCAAAAACCAAATCAAAATCACATACTTTCAGAAGTGGTCACCGCCAACAAAAACAACTGATTATGGTAAACATTGATCAAATAATGATGAGGTGTCGAAATAATCGGCGGCACGTCTTCAGGAGATGCGGCTTTCTTTTGCAAATCAAAGAAATAATCGCAAATCGAGCGATGTATTACCGATTTCCAGTGTTTTTCAAGGATAACATCCCTAAAAATCAATATATTTTCCTTCAAAAATTCTCCAAATATCTTTAAATTTCTTACCCTGATGTATTCACAATAAATAAGCTATTAAGCATCTTCACCAACGGTTAGAAAATACTAAATTTAAAGAAAATCAATAAAAAACGTGGTGTTTCTTCAAAATCCACACAAGATATTATCGGGTAGCGTTATATTCACACATGTAAACAAAGTGCCCGCCGTAACTGCGTAGCATCGTTGTAAGCCACAACCCTGTGCTAAATATTACATGGCACGTGTAATTTTTCTTGTTTTCCTTTCCAATTGTATCATTTTACATAATCTTTCATCCAATTCTTTATTGAAAAATAAAGTAAACAAAATATGATATGTGAACGAAAAAAAAGAAGAAGATAAAAACTGTATATTTCAAAACAAAATCGGCAAAATTATGCATTTTCTTTGATTAATTTTTGTAAGACAAGAAAAAACGTCTACATTTTTTGATTTCTAACATTTTTCATGTTAAGACATTTCTAGCATCATTCTATGTATAATTTCGAAAAATTATTGTTTCTGGAATATATCGAAAAAAATGTAAGCTCCGCCTGAATTCCAAGGCAACAAAATAAAGATAAATGAAGAAACATATTGATAAATCGTGGCTACATGGAAAAGAAGACAAAAAAAAACATGGTACAAAGAAAAAGGCCTGGGAGACAAGGATTACAAAAAAATATATATATTCAAACGAATTGAAAAGGCTAATGTTTACATTTTGTTAAAACCGTCGTTGAAAGAGCCTCAATAAAACTGTTAATATGAACAAGTTGTTGCTTTTTTGTTTTTTTTTTCTTCTGTGGAATAATACATTTAATAAAAAAACACAATTTTCTTTCACTAGAGCAAGCTTTGCGGCGGTTGATTGGTACTTGGCGACGGGTGATCCTCGCTGTCGGCTCCGTGCATTCTCATTCTTGCAAAATCTTCGAATATGAGGTCATCGTCATCCGGAAGCTCACTGAAAATATAAAATATTATGGAATAATAGCAAGAAAATTTCAAATTTTAGGAATCTTAAATACCACCGTTAAGATAAATGTGTGATCAAATGTTTATTTTTCACCCTGCGGCCTCTGATAACTATAATTTTTGAAATTGAAAGGAGCTAGAGTTTAATTAACTGCTACACCTGTATTTAAATAATGAATATGTCTAGGGAAATTCCAATATTCCGAGCTCCGAATTCATAAAAGTCCGGTTTTATCAATGCATCCCATTCAGCACATAATTTGCGAGATATATCAAAGTTTCTCATGCTCTCCGAAAACATGTTAATCTATTAAAGTAACTGTACAATTAATGTTGACGCTATGCTTTAAAGGCTCAATTCCATTCAAACAATCTAATGCTAATAAAATTAAATTTCGGGGAGCTTTTTTGCCAAAAAAATGCAGTTGCTTTTTTACGACGCTGTAAGCATTGTCACGGTTTCAAATATTAGAACTGATGGTGCGTCCTGTGAGTTCAATTGTGACTTATTTTGTCTTTATCATCTCCTCTTCTTAGAACATTGAAAACCTTTTGGAAATCTTATTGAATAATAGTAAATTAATCCTTAAAGCCTTTCACAAATGTTATATTTTTTCATTTTCTACAATTCTTAAAATATGACGAGCATGTCAATTTAACTGACTTGTAAAATAATATTGAAGATTTAACCGAGATCCCATTTTATGCCCCGTGTTTTTATTTTAGTCAGAATTTTGAATACTTGTTTCGGTTGCAGCTAACATTGTGTAGTTTCTCTAATTTCCTCAGGTCAGCCATGTCACCCAAGTTTATGTTAATATTTTCTGGAAAGTGCAAATCCATCCAATCTCTATTATTTTTGATCACGAACATCTCAAATATCCTTAACAGTAAGGACCATAATTCAAACTTACAAATCATTTAATTGAATAAGATCAACATCCAAAATGCTCGAATCTGCTGTATGATCAATCGATGTCTTCTCAAGTGCGCGATCCTTCCCAACCGGGCTTTCCGCCGGTTTCGCGTGCGTTAACGTAAACGGCAACTCCGCAACAAGTTCTCCACCCAATGGACCGGCCATCGCCGCGCGCACTTTCACACGATATTGCACAACAATCCCAAGATTCTCTTTCGAAGTTTTGCCATCCAATCTTTAAAAAAAAACACGTATATTCTTTTTCAAAACGCCTCCTCTCCATCTATCTCACATGGTACTCGAAGCTAAATTCGTGTCTTCATGCTTCAGCTGCCCATCTAGAGCCAATCCCCTCTTGTCCTTATTATTTCTCAGCAGCGGGCAAACCGAAAACACTTTTGATAATGTCGCCCCAGGGCCAACTGGAAACCCGTCACCAGATGTTTTCCTAAATTCAAGTTGATTATTTCATGAACCATTCATTACGTGCATTCAAAAACACTCTCTCTTACTTGCTATCAATTTTTGCAACCTCACAGGTGTATGATGCGGTTGTAAAAAGACATATATCAGCAATTTGGATAACGCTTATCTGGAAAAACGAAGTGCTGATAACCGTTTTCATTGAAAATTCGCAAATGTTTTACTTTTAATTTCTTCACGGTTTTGTTGCTATTGTTCTGAATATGTACATTGACAGAAATTGATTCACCGTGATAATACATCTAAAAAAAAGTGATTAGAAATCAATAAAACATCAAACAAAAACGAACCTCCTTATCCAATGAAGCTTCCATATGGAGCAGACCCGCTGACATCATAAAATCCTTCGATACATCAACCATTGGCTGAGGTCTCGGCTCCCACGGTGCATAGGTAAGCTTCCTAATTGCAAGTCGCACACTATTACTGGAACTTTTGAAAAAAAAATAATATTGAAGACAAAATCTCAATGTTTCGCTTACTGTTTCTTCGGCTTTTCCGCCGGTTCACTACCACCACCAACCAAGGTCTTCAATTCATAGTCCACACCGCAAGGTTTGCCCGTGTCTCCAGGTGCTGGCTGAAAATGAAAAACAACCCATTTAAGAAAGAGAAAAACGTGTATTCGGTACTACCTGCAAAGTCACACTACTTGCACTTCTTGGTGAAACTTCAAACCAGAATGGATATGCATTTGCCCCAAGTTTTCGTTTAAGTCGTTCTTGAAGACGTGTGAGTGGGCGTTCTGGTATTGATGGATTCGGCGGGTACACCTGAAAATAGTATTTATTGTTATACCAGCGGGTTTTCATAGTATTTTGGGTCAGGGAATTGAAATTTGCGGCTGAAAATAAGAATAATACGAAAACCAATTTACGGGAGGGGGTGAACCTAGCATATCAACCATAAATATCACCAATATCACCAATATCAAACCCTCAAAGTTTCATTTAGATTTCAGTGACATTCAGGTTAACTTAAAGTTTATAACAGGCTTCTAATCAGTTTTCCTAACCCGGATCAGATTTCGGATCAAGCCCGGATCGGCGAATATCAGGCAAAAGTTCCAGATTTCCCACTTTTTTTCGATTCGGGTCGGAATACTGCTTCTAATAATGTTTTATTTAAAAAAATATATAAAATCGGATGATTTGCAAATTGGCTAATACGTCCCAACGGGCTATAAAATCATGCAAAAATGAGCAAGTTATTTTTTCATTATTTTTTTGGAATTTCTTCGAAAGTAACCAAACATCTCGATGAAAATTGGGGTCCCTTGTTATACTTACACGTTTTTAAACCTTTCTAAAATGATTAAATACATTTCTGAACCAGTAGAGGCTCGTACCAAGGCTAGTATATTAATTTATGAATACGTTCTATAAAAAAGGTATCTGGATCATTTTCCCTAGTGACTTCCATTGCAGTCCCTTCCCAGTAGCTCCCTACTTACCTGATACTGTTGAGAAATCAAATCTTTACGAAACGTCAATCCTAAAACATCCAAATCTTCTCTTCCATATCGAAATGCTGCCAGTAAATGCGCCGTAACCTTTTTATTCTCCTTGATGTATTCCTCATCAATCAATACCATACCATCTGCAAAAAAAAACGTAAACTCCTCATTTATGCTTCATTGATTAATTTACCAATCAAGTCAACATAATCACCACGATCAATGAAATCACGCTTCCCAAGGTACGTTGTTATCTTACTATTGGGGCTGGTTTTCTTGAAAACCCTGAAAAAAAATCATAATTTACTTTTTATCAAGCACAAAGGATCACAAACCTTGTTCCCGTTTTTCGGTCCTCATCTACCATAACCATGGAAGCAAGGTCTTTTGTTGGGACCAACTCTGAAACAAAAAACGGACTTTAATTTATTTCCAAAAAAAGAGAAGGAAATGCTCAGAAAAAGATGGATGTGCTCCAAAAAAAATAGACGAAATACTCAAATAAGATGGTTAGATGTTTTCAATTAGTGTCAATGGGTGTTGTAGAGTCTATATATTCGAAAAAGGTCTCCGTTTTCTGTGGCCGGAGGAGGGAAAAGCAGCAAAAAGAAGCGAGGACGCGTCGTCGCAAAATAATGATTTGTTTGAACTTTTTTTTATTCATGTTGTGTCCAAAAAGAAAAATTTCTCGCCGGTTTTCCCAAAAAAACGTTTATCAGTATTTCAATATTTTAACACGTGATCAAAACCAAATTAAAAGATACGGTTTTGGTGAACAAAAAAAAGCTTTTTGAAAATGTCGTTAAATGATTTTTATAGCAGGTGCAAAAATGAAAATTTCTATAGTTTAGAAAGAATCTATAGTTCATAAAGAACGTCACAGGTAAATTATAGCACGACACCTAGAAAATGTGACAATAAAATAAAATATATAAATAGGGGAAAAAAACGCGAATTTATTGGCATCAATCAACTGCGTAATTAACATCCTGGTAGTTAGTGGTGTTCTCCGCGTTTGCATTTTATTTGACGACATTTTTTGCAAGTGTTCGCTTCGAACAACAAATCTTACATTTTTTGACACGAACTTATTTTATTTTATATGTATTTATATTAAAAAAATTTTTTTTTAATTTTAAAGTTAATGCAAAGGAAAAAAATGGGTTCAAAGTTCTCAGAAAAAAGGAGAAAGAGAAGCAACAAAAAAAAGTAACACAAAAAAGAAAGACGTAAGCTCCTGAGAAACTGAAATATCATATATATTCTGATAAACATTTCAAATAACACAGGTGGAATTTTTATATTTAAAAAAACACACATTTTTGGAAGCACAATATCGTTATTTTACTTAGTTGTAGGCGTGGTTTGAATCACAAGTATTCCGGGGGAAAGATGACAAATTTTTGGTGTAGTTTTTTGAGTAGAAGCACGAAGAAAAAAATTGGTTTGAGGTGTTGGATGCAAAAAAATAAGAAAAATGGGACAATCACATGAGGAATTCTCATAACACATACGCACATCTGTGTCTGTGTATTTGTTTCCCCCCCCCCCCCAAGTAGTAGTAAAAGGAGAAAAAAAAGGGAAGCAAGTTCACATGCAGCGGACATTCACAACACGGCCTATTTTGGCACATTATGTGAATGCTGTGTGTATGTGTTGCACATAATTCGCCATAGAAGGCCGTATAGTCATTTTGGGGGGGAGACGGTTATTTGCGGAAAAAGGCCACAAAAACTAGAGGAAATGAGAGAGAAGGAGGAGAAGAACGTTTTACACAAGAAAACAATCGCGACAAATAAAAGGAATTATGAACCATTGTGTAAGTCGTGTTGTGTTTATAAATGGTCATTTGAAACTTCAAAACTTTTTTCCACCACCGACTTTTGTTTAGTTAACGAACTTCGGGTCTCGCCAAAACAATCGTTTGTTTTTTTGAAAGAGTTAATGATTTGGAGACCATTTGAACAGTTTGCAGAAATTGTGAAAAGAAGTTATCGATACTGAAACTGGTTTCATCAGGTAGAATTTCATCAGTTATCATTAGAACGAGATTCAGGACATATTGGGTGGTTTTAACCATATCAGACAAAAGAGGGTATTCGCATAGGGGTGCATTCAGAATGGATTCAACATTTTTTCCTACACAGGAAAGTGCGTTCATTCCGAATCCACTCGCGCGGAGAAATTCAATCCCGAGTTCACTGTGCTTTTAAATAGCGCGACTACATTCGGAATGCACCCTTGAATTTATCCCTATTGCTTCCAAATGGACCTCCATTTGTCTGAGATGATGTCGAAATTGGAATTCGCCCAAAACTGGGGGTCGGTCTGAGCCAAAGTTACGGACCTCCAAATATCAAAAGAATTGATATCCCGGTAGAAAACCGCGTTACGAAAAAGATGCCACAAGTTGAAAAGATGTAACTTGGAAACTAATTTTTGGTGAGTTAAAAAAAATGCACAATTTTTGCTAAACTGTGACAAATTCTAAGCTATTTTGGAAATTATTTAAATCTTCAAAGTTCTGTAGTTTCAGCATTGTGCAAAATTTTAGCGAACTCCCATTTCGACAAGTTAAAAATCTGCCGTATCAGCCATACATAACTCAAAGTGAAGTTTCAGAATTTTAATGCAATTAGGGTACTTTATTGATGAAATTTTTTTGCACCTATTTGCAATAAAAACTCATTTTTTTATCACGAAAGCGATCGAATCAGAGGTATCGATTCTTGATTTTCAACTTACTTATAAATTATACGATAATTTCTAACATTACGCACGTTTAAGAGTCCCGTGTAAAGTTCCATACAAGCTAAGGATCTAACAAAGACTTTTGAAGAAAAAGCACAAAATTCTTGTCAAACACAGCTCCTTGGAAAGAACTCTGCCTGAAAACTACGAAACTGTAAGTCTTAGGTGCTAATATGCACCAAGTTATAGCTTCTGAAAAATTGAGCTTTGAAGAGCTATGACTTGACTGATATGCCAAATGTTAACAAATTTATCCGACTTTTTTCGAAAGCAGAATTTTCATCCCCTTTTAAGGGTTTAAAAAGTTTATATTGTCTTCAAAAAACAGGAAATTATTCGAAGCGGAATTAATTCTTTTGCAAACTCTCTTGCAAAAATATTTCATATTTTTTTCGGTTTTCCGTGTGATTTTTCAATAAGAAAAAAAAATATTATTAATTTGTTTAAACCTTGAAATGAATATTTATTTTTCTCTGACGGAAAAATCGGTCTAATACATTTTCAGACTTTTAGAAGCTACAAATTACTCCCATGTGCATATTAGCAGCTAAAAATTAGAGCTTTAAAAAAATCATCCTGTGCATTTTATAATGAGATAACTCTGATTTGAAATCTGGGGAGCTTTTCTTTTGTCAAACTAGAGTATAGCCAATTTGTAAAATTTTCATAGTTAGATTTAGTTTAATTCAGAAAGGAAAAAGTGTAAAAAGAGGTGCAAAAACAAGTCCATGAAAAAATATTCAACCACACTCCCCTAACTAACTTTCATTAGAGCTTTGAAATTGAGAAAAAGAAATTGATAGGCACGCTGCTAAAATTGGTACTTCCTTTCTACTTGCTTTCAAACTTTAGCCAAATGAGTTTTTACTTTACTTACAAACTCTCCTCCGTCTTTTTTAGCGACTCGTGGAATATAATAGAAAAAGATGGGGCTGAAAATTGCTCTCTCTCTTGCTTTTTTATTGTAAATGGTAAACACAAAATCATATAGAAAGATTCAATTAGAGTGGATTAGCAAGGACACCTAAGGATTAGTAGGGATTTATGATTTTATCTTAAATGAATAAGAAATAAATAAAAATGAAAACTATGACGATTTTGTTTCTGTTCAAGTCAGAACAACTGTCACGATTCATTAATGATGGCTTTTTAAGGCGGTTGAACGTACTTTTTTTAAGTAAGGGAAAATAATGATGGAAGCCGAAAGACAAATGAAAACGAATTACATTGGAATTTCGAAATTAGAACATTTTCAAAACTAAAATATGTTCAAGACAGCGGAATGAAATATTTCCCAAACATAAACTTAGAAATTCTGCAAGAATGGGGATTAGACAATCGATGAGAGAGGATAAAGGAATTGTCTTTTTTTATAGTATTAGTTTCATATTTCGGGCGGAAGAAATGGCAAGTGTCAAACTAGAACTCATTGAAGTTAGCGAAAAGGGGAGGGGGCACACTGAAATTAGCAAAAACTTTGGTACTGTTGTTAAGAATTTAATATTGCGGTTGAGCCAAGTTATAGCTCCAAATTCAAATTTTGGCATTTTTTAAGAATTTGATGTGAGGTTTTATAATTTATTTTAAAAAATTTTCAATTTTTGGGGCGGGTGACTCGTCTTGATAGATCCCTTAATTTGTAGGCACAAAGTCATACAGCTTTTATTTTCCCACGTTTCGCTTTATAAAACTATCATCTGGGAAACTGATATAATCACCTCAAACTTACTATTAGGTAATCAAATTTTCAGTTTCTTAACCGCCAAGCTTTTCGCAAAAACCTGGACTTCACGAGCTTTTTACAATGATATAAAACAACATGGAGACAAGAAAACTACCTTCATAACAACGGACTTGTAAAAGTCTCCAGCTTCGAAAACTAGTCCGCGGGCGTTAACACATGAAGAATCCAGAAAAATTCAAAATTTGGAGGTAGAACGGACTAATGGACGTCTTTTTCCTAATTCTTTGTTTTGAAACTGCGTTTCTCGGCTTCTACGTGCTTCAAGACACGTTAAGGAACGTATCTATGCTGAGTACAAGGTGTATTTTTATCGCAGTTACATTTATAAGGTTTCCAAAGCCCTACTATGTTTTCTGGAGTAAATTGCATTGATTTTACAATTCGAATAAGAGCAACATCCAATTGAGGGGTGCACTGTCTTTAATGCAAGATATATACTTTATGCGCGCTGACTTGGGCTCTTGAGACTATTATGCAACAAATGTAAGTGAATGTGAAAAACTGCTTAGTTTCTTAGTTTGTGGTATTGACTATTAGATGATTCAGAATAAAATTTACAGAGATTTTTTCAAACTACAAGTTTCATACCGAAAAACCCGATTTGAAATACACAAAAAGGCTAACAAAACGTATTATTATACATGTAAATGGATTAATCTTCGTGAGATTTTCAACGACCATAGCATTAAGAATTGTAGCTAGCTCGGCATTTTGTCAAACACGAAACATTTTTAAGACATGTTTATATAATTATATATTCTTATTCTGCTTTCAGATTTGAATGAATCAAACTAACGATTTTGGGGGTGTAGTTGAAAAGATGAAAAAGAAAGGAAAAAATTGAATTTCTTCTCCATAAAAAATGCACTCATATTCTGAATCGGATGTGGACCATCGATGAACATGTAATAGAGAAGAAGGTTGAATAGAAATCGAGACGAAAAATAGGGGAAAAAAATGGAAAGAAAAAAGAGGAAGCAAGCATTTAGGATAGAAAACATGAGAAGTGAATGCATTTTAAAAGCGTTGTTTCATTTCAATGTGTAAAAATATTACTACTACATTTGTAAAAATGGTAGGAAAAAATTGGTTGAATTGGGTCCCGAGACCATTTTCTCTGGAGACTATGAAGTGACGATGAATCATGACCCTTTCTCTCATTATTGGCTTTGGAGAAGAAAAAAAAAGACATGTGCCAAATAAAAAGCTGTCATTTTTCTTGCTCCTAATCTTCAGTAAGATTTTGGACTAGAACATGATATATATGATGCATTTCTCTTTTTCCGGTGACAGGGACCCTTCATCTTATAAACCCTTCCTTTTTTTTTATTCAATCAAAGATCCTCATTTATGTGACGATGTCATTTAGTATCAAAAAATGACGATTTCTAATGAAAAGCGGGGAGAAGATAGCGCAGCATTACTCAACTCAAAATTCAGTAATGTTTTATAAGTATATGTTCGTACTCTGAAATTATGAAGGGGGGTATCATGTGTTGATAACAAATCTAATTATAGTGAGAAACTAGTAATCATATGCTTACTTTCAAAAAGGTCGGTCAAACATCAAATCAGTGGGAAAATAGTTGAGCGATGAATTTCAAGTACATATATTTGAAGATTAATTGTACACCTGTTAAGTGTCAAGGAAACAATTGTAAAAAGAGATTTTATTAAAATTTAGGTTTATTAACGTTTTTTTTCAGAAAACCTACAATTCACGTGCCTGGAGAAAGAGCATCCGAAATTAACGTAATAGGTCAAGTGATTCAATCAGCTTTTAATTGTAAATTAATCCTGCTCCAATTTGAATCATCACTGACAGCAATTTTGATGTTGTTTTAAAGCTCAACATTTTTAAACCAAGTACCAGATTCTACCTAATGCCTCATTCTTTCATTTTCGTACATATTTCTCAAACAATAATTACATGGGAATTAATTTTGAAGAGCTCATTAAAATGCTAAATTTAGTTTATGCTGTCCTTTATTTTAATGACGTATTTTAGACTACTGTGTGATAAACTACTCTGTAGCCTTTTGACTGAAATTCAGGTGGAGGGGCTGAACAATTTTAGATTCCGCATAAGTTCAATTTTTTCCAAAAAGTTTTGCCACTCATAGAGACTATGATTTTTGTAACTTATTCCCTCAAAAATATTGCCATAAAATTAAGAAAAATAGTGAAAGGTTCTGTAAAATGGTGTACTTTAAGAGGTGTACTTTAAGATTCAACTTACTTTAATTAAAGGGGGACGCTGAGTCATAGAACATAATAATTTAAAGATGACCAAGTAATCATAAACAAAAAATTGAAAATCCATATTTTGGGTCCTAAAAATATTACTCTTAGTTTTTAAGAAAATTTGAGTTTTTCATTGTAAAAAGAGAATCAGAGAAAACCAAAATTTGGCATGAAAAATTCACCTGG
Organism: Caenorhabditis virilis; assembly: GCA_964036255.1. Lineage (NCBI taxonomy): Eukaryota > Metazoa > Nematoda > Chromadorea > Rhabditida > Rhabditidae > Caenorhabditis > Caenorhabditis virilis. The sequence goes on along the minus strand of OZ038420.1, from coordinate 3,396,623 downwards.
TCTGAAAATCCATGACTAACTTTCTTCGCGCCAAAAACAAATGTCTATTCTTGGTGGTTGTATATTTTTAGCCTACGAGTTATTTCCTTGTTAAATGACATTCGATCTTTCATCATAGATCCCATTATTAGAGAAGCTTCTACGCTTCTCAGGGTCAGCTCGAGAAAGATAAATAATAAGAGCTGTAGCAAAATGTGGTACTGAAAAATATTTAAAACTCCACCGATCAATTAATTTAAGCTATTCGAATCTAATTAGATTCGAAGTACAAATATTTTGTTCCCAGTACATCGAGCCTAAACTAATTGTAAATGCAATTTCGGATGCTTCACTAGATTCCCTTCATTACATGAATTAATTTTAGGCAAGGATTATATGGAATTGACGAATTTCAATTAGTTTCCTTTTATTTAAAATATAGTTTGGTGATTTCATATTTCTTAGAAACTACGCAGGAAGTTTTTTCATCTGCTACTTTTTCATCTGCTACTGACTAGAGTAAAAGGTGATTCTGAAATGAAAAGTTTCTTGAATAATATTGAGAAAAGAGAGCCGGTTTCAGTTTCAGAATTCTTCAGCTGGTTTTCATACTTTTGGAAATGAAAAATGACCGTGGAAATTGAAAAAAAGGAGGAACAAAATGCCATTATCGTAGACCACATTCATCCCTTTCGAAAAAAACCATCAGTCGCTAATGGAGCCCATTTCAACCCAATTTTTCGATGTCGAAATTAATTTTTAAAGGCGGAAATTTAGCATAGAAAGGATTGATGGCTATTTTAATTCCAGATCTTGCTCTTTTTCTACAATTTCGGGCTCGAATTCAAAATTTCGAAATATTAATTTCAACATTTTTCGGAACAGTTGTGCAATTCAATAATTGTTGTAAACAATTGAATTCTACTTCCTTTTCATTCTTGAAAGCAAATAACATATAGAATTTCAAAACATCTTCACACATGTTCCAGCTCAAAACCAATCATATAAAAATAATTGTTGTTCTAAAAATCCAATTCGAACAGCTTTTATTATCGTTTCAAAACAATAGGAACCCTGCAAAATCGCATCGACTTCGGTTTTTTGGTGTTTATCAACGCTGGACTTTGTGAAATGGTTGTAATGTCCGTTGGCACACTCGACGCAAGAGATGGAAAAAAAGATGGAAATGAAAAAAAAGAACAAGCGAACTGCCAAAGTTTTTCGGGTTTTACTCAGAGAAATTTGTCTGTTCTTCTCTGAATTGTTAATTATAAAGCTTGGATGCCTGACGAGCTTTTGTTTTTGAGTTTTGCAAGTTTTTGTGGTCAATAATGCAGTGGACAACAGGTAGGTTATAAATATTTAAATCTACTTATTAAGAGGATCAAAAGTGTCTTACCTTCTGATACTCACTCTTTTTCTTGGTTCCACATTGTGCCTGGTCAAACCACAGATATTTTCAAAATCTCTTATAGTTAGGAGCATTATCCAAGTTTTGGACAGAGTCATGACCCTTCAAAGTTAGTATTTTTTTTCCAAAAAATGTGAGAAGCTTTGTTGAAATCCGAAAATTATTAGGGTTCTCTTTTTCACTATTTTTTCGACATATAAAGTCAAATGAGATAATTTATAGCTGCACAAAGTTAGAGTATCGAAAATTGAAATTTCATGGAAAAGGCTATCCCAAAATTTCATAGAAGTTCCAATTGAGTACGGCAATTTACTAGATAAAACAATAGAAATTTAATAGTTAATTTTTGCAGCAGTATAGCCTCTAACGTTGGAAATTGTCCAATAAAATTTTGACATTTTAGCTTAATTTATTCATAAGGGTGTCCTAAACTTTTATATCTGAAGTTATTACATTGATATGGTAGGTATTTTCCTTAGAAAAATTGAACTTTGCTCTAATTTTGGACAGTAGTTTTTTTAATTTTTATGGCTGAATATGAAATTATCAAAGGTTTATCCAACTGGTGAGTTCGATGCGAGTTATGACCCCTCAAAGAAGGGATTCTTGCAAAAAAATTAAACTTTGGAGGTCCAAAATACGACCTTTAGAATTGAGATAAAACTGTCAATGAATTTTTGAAACGAACTGAAAAAAAAGCGAATCCCACTGTTTTTGGATGATCCCGCAATTGTGTATACGAAACCGAAGTTTATCTATGATTACATTTTTCATCATGAATTAATTCAAATAGAATGGTCAAGCTAAATTTTCTTGGCCGCTTATTTTTGGCTGCAGCAGCTAGACGTGACCGCAACGCGCTCAAATTCAAATTTCTCATTTGATCTCATGTGTTGCGATTGCGACGCCTTCGATGTTATCAGTGGAGCTGCCGAAAATGAGCGGCCAAGAAAATCCAGCTAAACAATACATTTATTCTGAAAAAAATCTATATATTTTTCCAGAAATTGAAAATTTCCTGCTAGCCAACGAATCGTCAATTTTAACATTTTTTGAAAAGAACAAGGTTAACTTCAAAAATCCCTATATTTCGAATAATCGTATATATTTTTCCAGTGCCACAATTCTAGCAAAGACAAGGACAGTGACACAGACAACCAAGTTTGTTCCTCTTCCGACCTGGAGACTTCTGAAAAGTCATTTTATCCCCACGAATTCATTGAAAAAATATTGTTGTTTACAGCGAAAAAATGGCAACCCCCCGAATTGAGTCTCGTCACATTTCCTGTTCGCCAGAAGTACAGGATACACGTTCATTATTTAAAAGTCGCCGGCGATACTATCAAGTTGCAAAGAAGTCACGGAATTTTTCACGTATTGCAAGGTTTTACATTTCATTCATTGAAAAAAATCCAAAAAAAAAAACACATATCTCATGAAAAATGCATCGTTTTCAGAACAAATCAAAATCCAGTGAGCAAATATTCATCAGGAATTGTCCAACCATGTCGGTAAGTCAAAACACATTAAAATTTCATAACTTCATTCATCAGTTGTGTGGGGATTTTCGGCATGAGTCAATTCACCGATGAGAGAGATTTATTTCAAATTTTCCGCGAATTTGGACGAATTGAAAAGGTATTAACATATCAATTTCATTTTAATAATGTTTTTCTTTTAGATAAACATAATCCGAGATAGATATAATCAAAGAAGCCGAGGGTTTGGGTTTGTTTATTTGAGGACAGTCGGAGAGGCGGAAAATGTAAATATTTTCGTTTTGCGTAGTGAAAAAAAAAGAACGCAAAAATTCCTGTGGTCTTTTCATTTCGGGAACAAAAAACAAACAGCTTTTGCTTTTTATATTCCAGGCAATTCGAAAATTGTCAAATGCTGTTATAGATGGTCATAAAATCCGGATCGACTTTTCTGCTACTGATACCTCACAACATTAAAGTGTTATTTTTTTATTCTCATATTTATTGATACTTTATGAATTTTTTGTTTTTTTGTCGTGTATATAAGCAGCTATTCTGAGTTTTTTCTCTTCATTAAACATAATAAATTTATTTGCATCGTTGGGCATAATTAATAAAATGCAATGAAGCTCATTATAATTAATGAAATTGTGTTAAATTTGAGAAAATACGTAGGCAGTTTTCTCACTTTTGTGCCATATTTTGCGTAACAACTCCATCTTTTCATTTCTGTTTGTTAGGAGCAAAAAAACAAAAAAACGCGCTGAAAAAAACCCTGACTGAACACAATTTTTAAGTAATTGTGATATCTTTCAGCAATTTGAACCGTGACGCAGCACGCGCCCATCCTGAATAACAATTCATTTAATCAAAATAAATTTGGAACCTTATTTATATTATGATTTCGATTTTTCTTTAAAAAATATTCAAGGATGCGGCTAACCCTGTCGAAATTGATAGTGGGTCTACCTATTCACGAGTAATAGTGACATTTGTTAATTCAAAACGCGATGCGGGACGCTTCGCTCCTAGTTTGAACATTTTCTGTTTAGAAAAAAATCAAAATATATTGCCAATTTCCTTGTAAATCTTCTTGGTTTCATAATCCCTTCCTTCAAAATAGGCTTTTCCGTCCTTTAGTTATCGTAAAATTCATAGATTTGAACCGCGACGTAGCACGCGTCGCGTCTATAAGAAAACTTTTATTAAATCAATATTAATTAGAAATAAAGTTTCTATTTCCTATCCAATGAGCATAATATCATCAAAATCGGGTTACCCGTTCTCAAGTTATGGCAATATTCATAAATTTGAACCGCGACGCAGCACGCGTCGCGCTTAGAACAAAAATTTTATACATTCAAAATGAAATCGAAATCTACTTTCACTTGCCTCTTAAATCTTCAAAGACTCATCTAAATTGATCCTCCCGTTCTCAAGTTATGGTAAGTTTTAGTATTTTGCTACGCGGCGCAGCACGCAACGCGACTAGATGAAAATTTTCGTTCACTCTACTATTATTTGTAATCTATTTTCAATTTCCTTTTTAATGAGTCTAAACTCATCGAGATCGGCTTACCCATTCTTGAGATATGTTACATTTAGATATTTCAAACTGCGACGCACGCGACTCAGCACGCAACGCGTCTAGATAAAAAATTTCATTCACCCCACTATTATTTGTAATCTATTTTCAATTTCCTTTTTAATGAGTCTAAACTCATCGAGATCGGCTTACCCATTCTTGAGATATGTTACATTTAAATATTTCAAACTGTGACGCACGCGACGCAGCACGCAACGCGGCAAAACAGAAACCCACCCCGATCAGATCACCTGAGCATTCTAGAGTTATTTTTTCATAATTTTGTCGAGTACTGGTGGCCCCGTCACAGCCCACCTACGGGTGTAGGATCACATCATTACCATTGAGCCAGGAGGACCCGAAAGATCAAGAAGCAAAATGTCCTTATATGCTGGGGACTTCATGCAAATTTGAAATTTTTTCGAAATAAGGGTCCTTATTTTGAACGTAACTTGGATATTTTTTGGAATTTTTGATGAGTCAAAAGACATTTATGACTGATTTTTTACGTAGAATCTGATTCTGAAGAGATATTCTTAATTTAAACTCACTGAAATTTGTTAATCATGCAGTTTCCTTTATTTTCCGAACATTGCAGTTTTATAACTTCATTTTTAACAATTTTTCGATAGATAACAATTTTTGGAGCATTTTTATATCATTTATTAATTTTTAAATGTCATAATTACATTTTTTTTCAATAAATAAAGAAAAAACTAATAAAAATCCACATTATCAAACTATGGACCATTTTTCATAATTAATCTTGGTGTATTTGTGTACGATTATTTCCGAAATTTTAAAAATGTGATTCACGGTCCTCTAAAATGTAAACAACACTTTTCATGTGTCCCCCATTTTTCCCCCGTTGTTGTTTTCCATTGTTTCAAAAGAGAAAAAATTGAACATGATTCTTCTGATTTTTAATCACGCAAAGAATCAATCAACACAGCATTCAACCCCTTTTTTCTGTTTTTTTATTTGCAAAAACTTCATTTATTCACTTCTGCACTCTAACAAAATGTTCTCACAGTTACACTCAGGGTTCCGCAAAACCATTGGACATGAGACATTCTGGACCCAGGTCTCAATGGGACCTATGTCCAATTCTATAGAGTGGGACTTATGTCTCATTGGACCTGTGTCCAATTCGACGGAGTGAGACATATGTCCCAATTGGACATGAGTCCAATTCTATAGAGTGGGACTCATGTCCAATTGGGACATAAGTCCAATTCGTCGGAGTGAGACATATGTCCCAATTGGACATGAGTCCCAATTGGATATGATTCTATTCGAAAAAAGCATTCGTTAAAAAAATGCATCTCCAGGAATTGAACATTCGGTCTCTGGCGCAGTGCGCAGAACACTACTGCACTGCGCCATGTCCGCCACGCACACCATTGTTGCTATGAGCGCATATATATTTTATACCATCATTTTTATTAAGAACAAACTTATGTTTTTATAGTCATGGTTCATTAATATATTTTCTAAATGTTTTTTAAACTTTTTCTTTTGAATTTTTCATAAATCACGGTGGGCTAAAGTGAACCACTATAACTAAGAATATTCAGTATTTACGACAATTCAAAATTGAACACAGAAAATGTGTGAGTACACCGTAGAGAAGTAATAGATAATCTTAAAATAAAAAAGGAATTATCTTAAAACCTTGCCCATAATAAAAATTGAGTGATACACTATCAGAGATGAAAGTAGAAAAATTCAAAAGAAAAAGTTACAAAAAGTTTAAAAAACATTTAGAAAATATATTATTATTGTCTCACAAATTCGGCTTCATAAACGTGAAATTCCCTATTTTGCGAAATAGTTTATGGTGAGGGGTAATAAGACAGCGCATTCCTCCCCATTGCCCTCACGCGTGGCGTGTCGATTTTTTTGACAGAGGTTTTTCACGTTTATATAACAGATTTTGTAAACAACTAATAATGTGTATGCGCTCATATATGCGCTCATAGCATCGATGGTGTGCGTGGCGGACATGGCGCAGTGCAGTAGTGTTCTGCGCACTGCGCTAGATACCGAGTGTTCAATTCCTGGAGAGGCATTTTTTTAAAAAATACTTTTTTCGAATAGAATCATATCCAATTGGGACTCATGTCCAATTGGGACATATGTCTCACTCCGACGAATTGGACTTATGTCCCAATTGGACATGAGTCCCACTCTATAGAATTGGACTCATGTCCAATTGGGACATATGTCTCACTCCGTCGAATTGGACACAAGTCCAATGAGACATAAGTCCCACTCTATAGAATTGGACCTAGGTCCATATGAAACCATGTCTCAAATAAGCAAATGTCCCAAACTAGTATGTCCATATGCGGAACCCTGGTTACACTCACCAGAAAAATTTTTTTTAAACCGCTTATTGTGAATCCGAACGAGATGAGCTGTTTTTCAAGAATTTTAGCATTATTTTTTCAAAGCTGCTTTTAGTAATATATCTGTTTTTTTCTAAATTTAAATTGTCGCTTCTAAAAAGTGTTCATTTTTTTCTCAAATACCTCAGAAACTCTTTTTGTCCTCGGTACTCCTGCCCCCAACAGTTTATTGACATTATTTATCTCACCCAAAAATGTGTAGACATTGTAGTCAAACATAATTTTGAACCAAAGTTTGTACTCATTGTGCTTTTAACTTCACGATTTATAGAAATTATTTTAATCGTCGTCAAATCGTGCGCATTGTACGCAGTCATAAAAAAAGGGAGACGCTGTGGTGTATATATCAAAAAGCGTTGGATAACTAGTTTGTTTACTATTTATTTGCTTATTTATTTATTTTTCTTATTTATTTCAATATTTCTTAGAAAAAAAGTGCAATGAAGTTTTGTGAAGCAAAAAAAATGGAAAAATATATAATTTATTCGAATACTGTATCCAATTAACTGTGGGAATTGATAGAAATAAATGTTTTTCTTCCTGATATTCCATTTTTTTACGAATAGAAAGCAAAAGTTCATTTTTTGTTTGGTTTAAAAAATATTATGAGAGCCCCAAAAACTTTTTTTTCTCTATTTTAAAAATGTCTATTACTTTTTGACAGATGTTTTGTTTTCCACTCTCCCCCGTTTCAAGCGACGGATTTCACCTTTTGATCATGAACTCAAGAAATTTTAAATTAGCGTTCGTAAAGAAAAACCACGCCCCGTTCAGACATGTCTAAACCGCCCAATATAAATTGAGTTCGAATGCTTTGTTTCTAATAAAACTTTATTGTCAACGAAATGTCATTTTTTTGCACCTTTTTACGAAACTGGAAATTGCTCTAATTTTCATGAAAAAAGGGAGATGAAATGAGCCTAATTTGAAAATTTTACGTTCGTCAATTTTCAACTTGTAGTCAACAGTTTTTAACGTGTTTTTGCTCGTAGCCTATTATTATAAATTAAATTTTATATGCTTTAACTTCATTTAATAGCAATGCTGGAAATAAAATGTCAAAATTACATTTTTGAAAATTTTTCAAATAAATATCACCATTTTTCATTATATTGACTCACTATTATCGACCAACAATTATATTTGAACACCTCATTTTGACCTGTACACTGTCCACTATGATGCAAAATTGCATTGAAAATATTTAATAAATTAATATCATTGATAAGATTTATCACTGATAAGCTGAAACTGGCGTTTTCGCGGATTTTTTTTATTTTTTAGCTCTTGTAACATTTTAATGCTACTTTGGTGCTTGGCGAGAATCTTCTTGATACCTGACGTATTTCATTATGATTTTAATGAGATGTAGCTTATTAGAAAAATAATTTTGCGGCTGGGAAAGGAACAGTTATCAATTTTGTCTAAATAAGGGTTTTAGGATAGGTTTTTAGAGCTAAAAATGTGAAATTTTGTCAAGATTTGAAGTTTTAAAATCTGCAACTTGGATCAAGTCCAAAATCTGCAACTTGGATCAAGTCCAAGAGAAGCTTGTAATAGAGATAAATCCTGAATTTCATCAACTTTTTTTGATTCCACTGTTTTTTAAAGCTTTTTTCAAGGACATGGTCTTTAAAAATTTTAAAAATAGATTTTAGAAGATTTCTATTTTTATTCTAGTTGCATTTAGCAGCTCCCGAAATTCGTCCTTTAACAATTAGTGTCTGATCCATCACTTTTTCGAAAAAGTGAAGCGACTTCTAATCCCACAATAACGCGGATTATAATTTTAAAATTAAAGTAACTCGAATTAGTGAGAGAGAGAAAGAGATAATCAAATCGCATCTCTCTCTCCTATTTCAAAAATAAAACGAGATGTAAATAAGTAAGGAAAACTATCTCAAACTCTGTAGCTTTTCCCGATTTTTTTCTGTTTTTGTTTCGATTCCCATGCGTTTCTTTTTGCGTGCTTCTTTGCTTTCTTTTCTCCACACCCCACTACTTTTCTTATACAGCCCTTCCCCCCCCCCCTTTCCAAAGGGGCACATACTGAGAAGGCACCATGAGGAGGATAAGGTCGCAGTTTAGCCCCGTCGCTCCCCCCCCCCCCCCCCACATGTGAGCTCCACAGAAGTAGACAATAAATTGTTGCGATGTAGCAGTAGCAGCTGTTTTCATCGTTTTTGTTATCCAGGACAACCTAGTTTAGTTGTGAATTGATGATAATCTATAATTAAGCTTGTTATTCATCGTTTTTCACTCGCTGTTGCTAAATTTTCAACAAAGCACCTAACAATTTCATTTTTATTTCCAACTCGTGTCCTCTTCCATCTAGTTCTGCCTACCTATCAGCAGTAAAAGTATACATTTTGCAAGCGAAAAAAAAATAATAAGAAAAAACAAGCTGATAAGAAAAAAACACATTCTTCATTTCACCTTTTTTTCATCGATGACATTTTTTTTTTCATTAGCCTTTTCCGGGGTTTTTGTCTCTTTCGGACACACTTGACTAGTTTTCAATTGGTTTTGGTGGTTTTTTTGCTGTTGTCAAAAATCTTATTGTTCTCTTCGTTCCGTTTGAATAATTTTTGCAATCGTCAGTTTTTTCAGCACAACCGAAAAAAAAAAAACGGGCACGGGTCTAGAAGCAACGAAAGAAAGCAATGGGTAGCCATCGAAGGGATCAAAGTGATAGTAATGTCCCACTGCGGCCGGTTTCAGAATGTGGTGCTGAGACGAATGAGTCGTTACAAGTGAGTGGTAAAACAACGAAAAAAAAGGCGGAAAAGGTTTCCCCCTTGGAAAAAAAAAAACAACAAAAAACAAAATAAAGTTCCCCCCCCCCCTCTTTTGAATAACAAGACATCACGAACACAAATGTCCTTTTTTGGTGAATAGTAGCGTTTATGTTGTATTACTCCCCCACAGCCCTCAAAAAGTGGCTGTGTTTATTTTTATTCATAACTGTTATTGTTATTTGAACATACGATTGCCCGGAATTTTCTTTAGTTTTGTTCTTTCATGAACGACAAAAAAAAAGTGAAGAAAAAAGTATATTTTGTTTTTTTGCCATCGTCCACCACTTTACAACCGTTTGTATTTTTGTTTCTCACATGATTAAGAAGAAATGAAAGAGAATTGATAGATTTCGTTTCAGATGACGCCCAACCCTTCGATGCGGTCGATTGAATCAAGGCACGGAATTTGTAATGGGATTTCGATTAATATCGATCCGATTGATCCGGAACCAACGCCGGTGAGAGCGGAGAAAGATGTTCGTTTTGTTGTTTGTAATTTATTATCACCCCCCGTTGGTTTTACAGCCAAACCTTCCCGATGTTTTTCAACACGCTGAACATTCCGATGGATTGAAAACGTTCACGGCATTCTTGTGCTTGATGCTGTCGGCGTTTTTGAACTTTTTTTTGCTAACAGTGATACATGATGTCGTGCCGAGAGAACCGTTGCCGGATTTGACTTTTATGATCATTCCACAACAGAGATGGGCGTGGAGTGTTGGAGATGTTTTGTCGACGCTTAGGTAAGAGTTTGAACATTTTGTTAAATGTGGAAAAATTCAAAAAGAATTTAATTTTGTTCGACTGTAAGTTCACTTCTACTGAACCTCACATGACTGACAAATTTCGTAGTTGAAAGACGAAATTGTGACGATTCTAATGAAAAATATTTTTTTAATTTGATAAGATTAATTTTTGATAATGGGTCATAAATGAGGTTCGAATGTGACTCGGGTTTCCCAAGGATTTGTAATGCTTTAACTGAAAAACATTTATATTTCTTTAAATTTAAAATTTTTTGAAGCTCTACAAGCAATATGCTTTTCTGAAAACCGCTACATAAGTTTTATAACAAAAAGCACTTACACAAAATTCTTTTTTTTTCAAAGTATGTTTTTGGTTCAATATAAATGAACTATAAAATGATAAAAATAAAAGAAATCAATATAAACTCTTGTTCCCACTTACAGCACGTGATTTTGTAGAATCACAGGGTCCCGGCACGAACAGAAGACGCAAACACCGGACGCATAATTGCGTAAACGTTTTATATCGTAACCATTATGGGATATAGGTTTTTTATCAAGAGCTTATTGCGATTCATCGGCAAAAAAAATTAAAAATTGAATAGGAATTCGTTTCGATGTTTCGAATAAATTTTAAAAAGGCTGGTTAAAATGAGAATTTGTCGACAAGCACTTTTTTATTAAAATGTCTTTTTTTTAAAGAGAAAAATCTTCATAGTCATATTTAAGATATTTTGAAATTATGAGTAAGTTCTCAAGCGATTTTTTGAAAGATTGCATCATTTGGTCAACGTTTTCAAACACTTGTCCATAGTTTTTACCAGACATTTGTATATCATTGAAATTGTCTAATTTTCTCTTTTCAAAACAAAAAAAATCTATGGAAAAAAATGGGTTCAGGCGAAGATATAGTCTGGCAAAGTCAGCGCAAAGTTGAAATACCCTTCCTAATTGAATAATCGCGTTTGTTTTTGTGTTTATCTATCGACCCACTTTGAAATAGTTAAATTAGCGTTTAGTTTTTTAAAAACTGTTTTGAATTCTTTGATTTTTCACTCGTTATAATTCTTCATCAATGAAAAATCAAAAAAAAAAACTGAAAAATCAAAAAACACGTGGTTCAAAATAGTGAGAACCAAATTTTCAAAAATCTTCAAAAAAGCTAGAGTAATGTGGTGGTCCCTGATGGTGTTCAGGTTCCACGAAAGAAGAGTGATGGAGAAACCAGTTTAAACAACAAAACAACGCGAGAATATTTTACAAAGGTTTATTAGCTTTTAAACAAGAAATAAATGATAACCAAGGGTTAAATATGATGCAAAAACAAGTAAATATTATACTAGCACCTGCTAGTCACTTTCTAGCAACAACTAGACACTTAAAAACCAACAAAACGGTTTCAAACGAGTTAACAACTAAACTCCAAACGAATTCCAACCGAACTACAAAGTGGTGGCCTAGGTTTCACACTCGACGAGAAACTAGTCCCCGCTCGTATTTCTCTTCCATATTACATCCCCCTCCTTTAGAAAAACAGGCTCCTGACTGTTTGAGGTTTCTCGGCAGTACATAATAATAACAAAAATACGGGGCGATAGGGTTTTGGGTAGAACATTTATTAAATTGAACTGTCTCTTTGCTGTTCTTGCCTTTCAGCTTGTTCTTGGCCCACTTTTGACCTGCTCCCTTCATTCCATCATTTGTACCCTGCATCCAACATGGCTTGACTTCCCTCATTTGAGCTTTTCCACCAATAGTCTTGACTTTTCCCTGGGGATCATTCCTTGAACTTGGCGTTCTTTCCCTCTTTGAACATCTTCCAACTTGATCATATGAACTCCATTGTGACTGGTTGACCATAGGTTTAACCTGAAAAACATTTGGTTCCGGACTTTCCGAACATATGCCTCTACTGGACATCATCTTCAAGTTCAACGAACACTTTTTCCACTTCTCATCTCTTGAACCACTGCTCTCTACAATCACAGCATTCACATTCACCGATTCCTTCTTCAAACTCTTCCATCCAATGTATATTCCAAAACATTTGAATGCATTCATTCCCAACACTGCTAATTCATGTTCATTCTCAACAACTTGGAATTTCACAACTTCTTTCATGCCTTTCATCTTCACTGGAACTTCAACCTGACGAATGATCTTCATTTTATCCTTCGAAACATTCCTCATATCCATACAACCTGGATTCTTTTCCACAAAATGCCCGTCAACTGCGAAATTAGCACATCTTTTTGACGGATAGATTCTCTCAACTCCTCCTGCATATCACTATTAATCTTTTCTTCTTTTTCGAGCCTTCTAACCCTATCCATCCAATGTATACTTTCCTTCAGAAGTTTAGAATTATCAGCTGCAATACTTCCCATAGCTTTACACATTTGATCAGCATTTTCTATGCCCAGCCGTTTCAAAATGTTCCAAACTTTATCACATTCTTTCAAATATCCGACATTTTCAGGATTATTTTCAGCAAAATCCTTCGCTTCAACATTTTCCTTCACTTCATCAAAACTTTTCAACAATTTTCCATATCCTTCTTTCAATGTATCAAAAATAGTACACATCTGCTTCTTTGACATTCTAGTGTTCATTTCTGCATACTTCTCAGCATCTTCAATATTTTTCGAAAAAATTTTCAAAGCTTCTTTCACATACATGAACTTCCTGACATCAAACTTTCTTCCATAACCATTCAATAAATCACCAGCAACCTCTTGCAACTTCCTAGCTGACTGACAAACGCTTTGCTTCTTGGCGATTTCTTCACTTGACCAATTTGCATCATCATCACGCGAAATTACCCATTCGCAGACTTCCTGCAAAAATTGGTTCATATTCTGCACATATTTCTCCAAATTGTCATCATTTTTCTCATCTGCTTTCCTCACTTGCACATTTCCACCATTTGAATTGCTTCCCGATCCTGATGCAACAGACAATTTCGATGCGCACGACCTGAGGGAAGGCGACTTGGACGATGTTGACACTGGCATCCTTGACATTTTCAAATTTATTCTATATCTCTATTTCCAGATATATAAATATCTCAGTATTTATACTCTTTCCACAGAAGAACAAAAGTGAAACGATCCGACGATTCAAATTTTAACGAATTTCTCGGTCTCAGTGTTTGTAAATGGCTACAAACAACAGAATTTGAAATATTCGAAAAAAACGGCGACGAAGATTTCAAATAATTTGCCCAGACGGTCTGTTTAATGTCAACCTCTAGGGGAAGACCAAACAAAATCCGAACGTACAAAAATTCGAAATTAAACGGCAAAAAAAAAAGAAAAAGCGAAAAAATTCAAGAAAAATCAATAAACCTTCAAAAATCACGAAAATTTTGCTATTCAAGCGGTTTTCCAACTCTAAACCGGTTCGGCCCCCAAGTAATGTGGTGGTCCCTGATGGTGTTCAGGTTCCACGAAAGAAGAGTGATGGAGAAACCAGTTTAAACAACAAAACAACGCGAGAATATTTTACAAAGGTTTATTAGCTTTTAAACAAGAAATAAATGATAACCAAGGGTTAAATATGATGCAAAAACAAGTAAATATTATACTAGCACCTGCTAGTCACTTTCTAGCAACAACTAGACACTTAAAAACCAACAAAACGGTTTCAAACGAGTTAACAACTAAACTCCAAACGAATTCCAACCGAACTACAAAGTGGTGGCCTAGGTTTCACACTCGACGAGAAACTAGTCCCCGCTCGTATTTCTCTTCCATATTACACTAGTTCATATTCGCCAAAACCACAATAAAACCATTCCTATTTTTTGTTTTCCAGCTCCGTCATCGCATTCACCATCATCTTCCTCCATCATCAACGCTGGGTGGTCCTACGAAGGACTTTCCTGTTAGGTGCCATTATGTATGGCTTGAGAGCAGTTATACTCGGCGTCACTTTTCTTCCGCCATCATTCCATAATAGAGATGAAATTTGCCAGCCGCAAGTTAATCGCACGGCAATGTATGGTGTGGAAATTGCGACGAGGTGAAGACGCTTTTTCGAATTAACTCTTCATTGAATAGCGGGGTTTTTCTAGGTTTCTAACATACGTCATTACTTTGGGATTAACGTCGGGGCAGGAGAAGATACTTTGCGGCGATTTGATGTTTAGTGGACATACGGTTGTATTGACGATTATGTATTTTGTTCAATTGCAGTATACACCAAAGGGATTAGTTCTATTGAGGTAAAAATGGTCATATTATGTTTGAGTATAAAAAAAAAGGAAAACATTAAAGGTACATTGCTGCGCCGATAACATTTCTCGGAATCGCCGCACTTGTCGTCTCAGGGGGTCATTATACAATGGATGTGCTGATTGCTTACTGGCTAACGAGTCACGTTTTTTGGTCTTATCATCAAATTTTCGAAATGAAGAAAGATGCCAGGTCGGAAGCGCCGTTGAGCAGACTCTGGTGGGTTTTAAAGCGGCTTTTAAAATAACAAAACGTTTTTTGTTTGTTTTTTTTTCTTGGGAAAAAAAAACAAAGTGCTTGGAAAAAATATCATAATGGATTTCAGGTGGTTCTGGTTGTGCTATTGGTTTGAGTCGGATGTTGTTGAAGGAAAATTGACAAACGAATGGAATTGGCCGTTTGAAGGGCCCGAAAAAATGCACCATATTATGAGTGTGATCAATAGGAAATTGCAATAATAATGAGCACCCCTCCCCCTTTCCCCAAAAAAAATTTCGCTAATTAAATTGAGTTTTTCACAATTTTTCGAGTGTTTAGCGACTTTTGTCTTGAAGTCTAATACTCTTTTTTGTTTTTAAACCCACCTCATAATACTCAGTTAACCTTGGTTCTTTTGACATAATATTATCGATTTTTTTAATTACATCTAATTAACTAATTATAATTACAGCAATGTATAAAGACTGCGATCTCTCCATCATTTATTAGTTTCGGGATTACCATCATTTTTTCTTGACAACGATTGTTTTTTGTTGTTGTTTCGCATTTTTTTAAAACTGTTTTTCGAATATTGCTAACTGCTGGTACCTCGTTTGAAATAAGAATTGAATACATCCCTCACTTTTTTTTCGTTGCTTTTTCTTGTCAAATGTTTCATTTTTTTCTTTCAAAATTTCTTCTTAAAAATGTTGGTGTCTTAAAAGCAACCCGTTTTTCGTTTGTTTTTCGTTATTGTACAAGTTTTTACCGGTATTCAAGCGTCTTGCGATAGAAAATAAATGAATTATGAGAAAAAAAATCTAATATTTATTTTTATCAACATCTTTTTTTTTAAATAACACGTAAATTTCCTGGAAAACAATAACAATAGAAAAAAGAGGAGTATATATGTACACATGAAGCTACTCATTGTCGAAAAGAGTCTCATTAGAAGCGTAGGTCCGGACGTCAATTGTGTCAAGGAGACGTTGCATCTCTTGGCGGCTTGGAGGACGGCTTGCACTCCATGGACGACCGGCGGAAAGGGAAGCAGTACGATGATGAACTTCAGTAACGATTTCAACAATTGGACGATCTCTGGTTTCTGGAAAAAGAGAGAATTGCAATAGTAATTAAAGAAAACGACGCGTACCAGGAAGTAGAATGTAAATGAAAACCAAACTGATTGCACTGACTACCACAAATGGTAAGTAACTGAACGAAACTCCGACAAGCTGAAAAAATGTGTTTTTTTCTCAATTTATTCAAAAAAACTTGGGAACGCTCACTTGTTGGAATGGCAAATAAATTGAGCTGATAATGAAAGCAAATGTCCATGCAACAAACACAGACACGGTTACAGCAGTGGCGCGGAACTGTAAAATTGAGCTCTCAAAGAGGTTATGCATCTTAACTGAAATTTCAAACCTGCTGATTAAACAATTCACTCGAAATGATCCACGGAATTGGCGATCCGACGCCATAGACGCACATGTAGACAATAAGTGCAAAGATTGTTCCGTAGCCAGCCCAGTCTTGCTAAAAAAAACAACAAGGGAAATAATTGAATAATTGAATAATTGAATTGCGAATAAAAGTGTCTAACAAACCCCCGCATAGTTTTGGAGATAGGTGAAGACTGAAAGCATTGATAGGGCGATCATGCAACTGGCGAGTTGGAAGAGGGACAGCGGACGTCGGCCAACTTTTTCGATCAAGTATGGGGATGTGCATGCAAAGAGGAAGTAGACGATTCCGATTCCAAGGGTGCTGTAGCGAGCGATTGATCTGAAAAATGATTCAATCCTGATATTCAACAACTCTAAATTTCAGTATTTGCAAATAATGCGCTTGTTCAAAAAATGTTGCTTTAGACACACATGTAGTTAATTTTAATTAATTAATAAGTCGTTAATTTTAATTAATTAATAAGTAGTTAATTTAACGTTAATTTTAAAAATCGCTACTGCTTGTTTTCGATAAGCTAAGCAATGTTCCTGTCCTCACCAGTATTCATCATACGTACCTGGCTGTTTTCAATGATACATAGCCCATTAGAAAGAGAATTTCAATTTGGTACAGGAACTGTTTTCAAAAACTGCAAAGGGAATGCTTGAACATTGCTTTTCGGGCTCAAAATCCGAAAATTTTCAAAAAGTCAAACTTTGGAGGGCTGTAACTTTCCTCCATCTCAATATTTCTGTATTACAATTTGCAGATTTGATACTGCATGTATTCTTGCCAAATTTGAGCAAAATCCCCGACATTTTTCAAAAAAAGGCGCATGTTTCCTGGAAGATCTATCCCTGCGGCCTTAAACATCCCAATGGCAAAAAACGGGGCTACCGAAAAATTTCTAGATATTGCTCAATCATGGTAAATCGACTAAAAATGCTCAAAATATGATAGTCTCGAAGTTTAACCAGAAAGATAGAGAGAGCTTGAGAGTTCGATTTTTACAACTTTTCAGGCTTTCAGCCCAAAAAATCCATGTTCAAACCTATCTGTAGCAGTTTTTGAAAACAGATCCTTTATGTAAAATTCTTTTTCAAATGAGCAAAATGAGCCAGTTAAAAAAGTTTAATATCAAAATTAGAAAACAGAATGGAATTGTAAAATAGGACACGTGGAATCGAACTCTGCTCTTAAAAAAACATAAATAAAGTTTGATTCAGATTGCTCATTTTTCGTGAGTTGAAACCTGGTGAATCCCTACTTAAATAGATTTTTAATTGCAAATCTGAGCTATAAGTTCATATTTTCGCATATGCGTTTTTCATTGGTTCGCAAATAAGGTCATAAAAAATCGCTTCGTAATGGGACTATTTCTTAGCGCGTGCCAAGCGCGACAAAACTCCAAATTTTCATGAAAATACTAACGGATCAAGTTTAGCATTGAGGAACATATCAGTGGAATAGGCAAAGACAGCAGTGCAACCAGTGAATTGTTGAGCAATCATAACCAAAATTGAAACAACCAATGGGATTCTAAGATCCTTTCTAGTGAACAACTCGTAGAAACTTCCATTTCCCTGAAATTCGTTTTTTAAAAACATAAATATGTAGTTCAAGTATTTCTTTTCAAACCTTATCCAAAGCCACCTCCCGAATAATAGAGTCAAACATATGCGGCGCCTCATCTTTCCCAATCAGATCCTCAATATCTTGAAGAGCTCGATCTCGATCCCCTTTCGTTCCAAGTGTGTATTTTGGCGACTCCGGACAAAATGGCAAAATGATCACAAGTGCTAATGCGGATAGTCCGGGGAATGCAAAAGCCAATGGCCAGAGAGTTTCACCTCCCAGTACTTCAGGCAATCCGATAAGAAGCGAAAACCAATCGGAAAAGGCAACAGCAACCTGGAATTTTTTTCTCGCTTTTTATGACTTTACTGATAACTCTTTTTTTTTAAATGATGGTATCTATTTAACGTTTTTTTTTAAATAAAAGTGATAAGGAAAGAGCAAAGAAGTTAATTAATTGTTAATTACCTGGTGTAACGTTCCAGCGGGTCCTCGATACCTCCCAGGGGTGATTTCCATAAGATACATTGGAACCAACCCACTGGTTAATCCCATATTTATTCCGAAGATGAAGCGTCCGATCAGCAGAAGTTCAGGAGAGCTGAAAAAGTGCATTTTACGCCATTTAAGATGCATTCACGCGTCATGTTTTTTTAGAAACAAAATATTGTAATAGTTGTGGAAAGAACAAAGTGTGAAAATTTGTTTAAGGGTGATAAGAGCCAGCGTTGAAACAGTAAAAGTAAAATTTAGAATAGTATTGTTGTAGAAAAAAGGTCACCTGAAAGGCTTTGCAGCAAGCTCAAAGAACGAAGCGAAAACATTCGCCACACCATTGATAATTAGCCCATTTCGGCGGCCATATTTCTCACCAATGATTCGTGTAAGTGAAGCTCCGACAATAGCTCCGATTGCAATACTAGAGACCACAAATGACCAGAAAAGATTTGAAAATGTGAGATTCATTGGAGACCCGTATCTGTAAGACAAGGTTTGAAAAGGTTTTAATTTAAAAATTATTTACCTTTCAGTATAAGTTTGATTGATCCAATTTGTAATGATAACTTGTGCTGGATTGACAACTCCATAGCTATAAAATTGCGCACTTCCTCCGAATACAACAGTTGCCACCGATATAAAATACCTAGTAAAATTATTTTTAAAATACCTCTTTTTGCTCCTAATTTAACTTACTTTGCAGTAAACATTCTTGAAAAAGTAAATTTACCCTGCAATAAAAAATTACGATTAAAAATATAATCAAAGCTAGGAAGAAGTGTAAAGATAAGAGCAAATCTAAAAAAAATCGGCTAACTACTAGTCGTTGAAACAATGTATGAATGAATGATAAGAGCGTTGGGCAACTGCATTATTTACTGGTATAGGATTAGGTCAGTCGTAAATGTAATGTGCGATTGTTTTTGGTGGGGTGCAAGCAGGTCAAATGAGAAAAAATGCCACACAAGGAAACGAGGAGGATATGGAAGAAAATTGTGAGTGTATGTTCATTGAACTTGTACATTTGCACTGTCTATAAAATTTTTGTAAAAAAATGATAAGAAGTGTTTTATCGATAATTTTTGAATTTATGAAAATGGTTTAAAATGTTTTACACTGGATTATTCTTGTACTTGTAGTAATTTTGTGTTCTGCACCGTTGATTATTGATTTTATCGAGGGAAAATACTTTTTTTTGTAGTTATTAAAATGGGTAGCTCTCATTAAAAAAATATAATGATTGTGGTATATTTTCAGCAATTGCAAATTAGTAAATTTTAATGAAATTTGAAGATATTCTTATTTAAAATAGTAAATTTGTTATATTTAATTAATAACCAAAAAAATTAGCTTAAGAAGTACTTTGAAACGTGTCACGTGAAGACGGAGTGAACTACAATATTTAAGGAAACCCCCATTGTTATCAGGCGAGCAATTATTGTTCGGTTGGTTGGTGAAAGCTCATTTTTTTCAGAATTGTGTTAAAAGGAGGGCTATACGGAGCCAATGAATGCCTCTAGGATGAAAATAAACTTCATTCTCATTCCAAATCTGTTTTTAAAATGTTCTAAACCCGCCTAGAAGCCGAGACAACGAGAATCAAAACAATGGCCTAGAAAAAGCGTCCACCGGTAAAACTAGTCCGCAGGCATGAAAAATCCAACAAAAAAAACATAAATTAAGTTCTCTCATCCCGATTATCATGTCTTTTTCTTCAAATAATTTTTTTATTAACACATTTAAAAAAAATGTCAGAAATTTTATTTCACGTTCTCCAATTTCCCTTCGAACATCTTTTTCCTTTTCTCTCTTTTCATTTTCAAGACCTCGATGTCAGTTTTATAAGCATCTGCAACTTCTTCCATCACCGGTACCGCAAACTGACAATGTTTCCATGTTTGGTCAAGTTTGTAAATCGAGAAGATGAAGAAGGAAAGTGCTGTATTTATATGAAGGAACATTACACCGTAGATGTAGGCGTCGACGTTGGCGTTCTGGAAATGAAATTTATACTTTAAATCATTTTTAACTTTCTAAACTATTGGGTTAACAGTTGGGCTTAATGATGCAAGAGTAATTATGGTTCTTCTGATTCCACTGACGAATGAAATGTTTTGCCAGTGGGCAAAAACACAACCACCTTGAAATTATTGTTGTTAAGGGTATTTGTCATTCAAAGGTACCTGTTATAAGAGCAAAGACAAAATAGAGAACTGAAATCCCAAGCATTATAACATCTCGACGTTTGGTAATACGATTTCTAGTCTCCGTCCATATTTCATACTTTTGCACATTATGAAAGGGTCTCAAAATTGTTAAGAAAATGGTATTCAATGCTGAGACACCAGTTCCTAGAACAATCTGGCTATATTACTGAAGTTACATTTAGAAAAACCCATTGCAAAAGTTGCGAAGATCGGTAGAATCCCTCTGAAAAATATCATACAAATTCGAGTACCGATGTGGCTGAAAGGCAAGCTGTTCTCGTCAAAAAACATGAAAGCATTTCCAAACATTCTTTGTATGCTGAAAAAAGGTTTCAATTTTATTTGTTATTTAGAGAAATTGGCTAACCATTGTGGACGACTCCAATAAAATCGATAAGTTGTTTCTGATAAATCTGTACCGTTTAGAAAGGTGGAAAGAAGTACTGAAAAATATTGTATTTGTAGAAGATACTTACGATTTGTTTTCCTTACAATCCAATTCATCAACAGTAAACGCGAACATTTGTTCAAACTTCTCAAGATGGGTTATTGAAGCTTGGACCCTTGTGATTTCTTCCTGCCCGTTCAAGTAAACCGCTTCGAAATTTGCTTGTTCTGATTTCCATTCATTATTGTAAATCCATCTGTAAATCAATATTTTTTTGTTTTAAAAAGTTCTCGAAATGAACTTACTCCGGATAACAATACAACAATATTATGTACACCACACAAACGACAATCGCAAGACAAACACTATGAAAAATCTTTTTGGCAAGATTCTTGGAAAAAGCATTCCTTGTTTTCATCCTCCCAATAAGAGGACTGAAACCGAATGAATTTTAAAAAATATATGAAATTGGTTTCTTGTTTCTAGGTGGCCTACTAGGCAACCCGTCATAAGCTACGTTGTATCGAAAGAGTGTGGAATTTAAAGATGTTTGTAGGACTTTCTGTTATAAATTAGAATTTTGAAAAAAAAACAATAAAATAGCTAAGCTTTCGGTTCTGAAAACCTGTACAACAATGTGAACATTTTCGAAGAGAAATCGATTAATACATATAAATCACACACTTGAAAAGAAATACACCTAAAAATTCGGAAACTTTTGAAAATCTGGAATTTACATGTTTAAGCAAATTATAAATTCAAGTTCAGCTTGACAGTCAGATTCCTCAAGAAAACCAAACAGGATCAATTTTTGAATCATGCAAAAATGTCGAGATATTCCCAAGTTACTTTCAAAAACCGGGGTCCTCATTTTGAGAAAAATTCAGATTTGCATGAAGTCCTCATCAGCTTATAAGTGCAATTTGCTTCTTGATCTTTCGGGTCCTCCTGACTCAGTAGCTCATTGGTAAGTTAGCCGTTTATCGGTTGAAAGGAGTGAGGATCGATTCGCAACCTGATGATGTGATCCTAATCTGGTGATGTGATCCTAATCCGAAAGGAAATAGAAAATACATGATATTTCCATAAATAAACATTTTTATTTAAACGTGTCGTGTCCTGCGTCGCGTGCTTCGTCGCGTGTCAAAATGTTAAACTTACCATAACTTGAGAACGAATGGACCAATTCAGATGAGTCCTGGAATATTTAAAAAGAAATTGAAAGTAGATCTCGATTTCATCTTGAATGAAAGAAATTTTTAAAAAATTTTCTGATTTTTTAACTCGGTTTGTTTTCAATCTCTTGTCTTAAAAACTTCATTTTCAAAATTGTCGTTTTTGATGGTCTGCACTTTTATTCAAGCCAACTCATCCATCTGAAATAAAAACATCACAGAAACAAAGCCATGAAAAAACGTTTATCTACTCTGGAATGCATGAAGCTGATCGTCTACAAACCATAGATTCATTCAATACGCCATTTTGACTTCTTGACTTGCCTGTTTCGCTATTTCTGTGTATTTTGAGGACAAATTCAAGATGGGTGAGTTTTTTAGAAATATCAAAAAGCTATAAATTCTGAAAATACGGCTTGAAGAAAACCCCTTTAATTTGATTTGTTGGATGTTTCTGTTCATTAGAATATCAATAGAAGGATCTTTTGTTATGAAAAATTGTTAATAAGATTTTTTTATTCAAAAAATCGGTGTCGTTTCCTATCTTCATTGTGATGATAATTTTTTTCTTGTATTGTATGTTTAAGATCGAAAATCAATAATTGTAAGCAATAAAAACCAATATTTCAAACCCCAACAAAAATTCGACAGACGTATAATGACATCATCTAGTTTCACTGCAAGTTCAAAGTCTTTTAAAAAGTACATAGTTGGTGAGCCATATCCCTGCTAGTCGTTCATCGTGGAGTCGCTCAAAATCGTGTTCAACATTTTTTAAAGCCAATTCTTTTTTCCTTCTATGAACGCCAACATGAATTTGGATATTTTAAAAAGCACTGAATTTTTTGTATTCTTAAAAAAAACGTTTGTTTGACTTTTTCAGCCCAAAAACATCAAGTTTTGTTTGTTTTCCAACTCAAAGAGTCACACCAAACCAAAAACCCAGATGTCATTGCTCGTCTGAATTCTTCCTTTTCTCTTCTTTGAAAAAAAAAAGGAAGAATTTTCCTCCTTCTTCCCTTATTGATCGACGCTTCGCCTTCAATCCTCCCTCGGGGGGAGAAGGCTGGTTGACTGAGCGACAACAAGCCGAGCCACAGAGCACTTTTGGCACACTCTCGACGCATCCTTCTCTTTTTCGCGGCTGTCTCATAATTCGTGGCGGTTTTCGGGCCTGCAGCCTACTACTACTGCTTTTCATGTATGTATGTGTCCCTTCCATCTATGCATGTTGTACTCTTTTCCTACCACTGACGAAAGTATTCTTTTAATGGCTTTTGGGGGATGTTGCTTTTGTTTTTTTTTTGTTGCTAATTTTCATACATTTTTAATCCAAACCTTTTAAATAAAAATGAATCTAAAATAATTGATCAATAATGGACATTGGCTCTCATATTCTACATAATGGAAGTCTGGTTCTGATGGTCAATAGTAATTATAAGATTAACCATGTCGGGTGGACAGCGGGGAGTGTTCGTTCAGTTCAACCTTTTAATTTCCGCAGTTTTTCAAAAATTGTCCTTTTTATTTATTTGAATACTATTAAAACTCGATGAACTCATAGTAAGTGCTAAAACTGAATATTGTCAACCGGTTTTTAATTGGTTTTTCAAAAGAAAAAGTGAAAAAAATGTTCATGTTAACTAAAAAAAAATGGCAGTTTTAACAGACATGAACGTAGTTTTCAATTGAGTTTTATTTGAATTTTGATTTTTTTTTGAATTTTGATTTTTTTTTAATTTTTGTTGTTTTTAAACACAAATTTGTGGATACAATTTCTCTAGAAGTGGACTTTTCAAATTATAAAACATTTGAAGATGGAATTGGTGACATTTTGTTGCTAATATATCAAGAAAATTATTATCCAAATGGTTTTTGACTCTCTCAAGTCAGTTTTAATAAAATTTGGTTCGACTTATTTTCAAAAATAGGAAGATTAAGTATTATTTTGTTTTTTATCTGCTCATTTTTTAAAAAATCTATAAAAAATATTATTTTTTCAAATATTTTGATAAGAACTACGGTATTTATTTTATCAATTCCTCATGAATATTAAAAAAAGACCAACATTAATCTATAATTACAAAGAATAATAAGATAATTCCCCCCAAACAAAACTTACCGAAAACATGTAGTCTAAGACTAAATATCATATTTTTATAGGTGCCCGCCCGCCGCAAACGTATTTGTACATTCATTCATTGTCAAGAAATTTCCGGATTCTTATTCTTTGTCAGTGCGTAAAGTAGCGACCAACCAATTCTCACTTTCTTTTCACCTTCAACACCTTAAAACACTCTCATTCACTGAAATATTATTAATAACATTTATTATGTTGTTGTTGTTGTTGTTGTTTGGTTGCTGTGGTTCATAATATGTAGAATTTTTGATGTATTTTCCCCCCAGTTTTTCCCCCAGTGAAAATCTTACTTTTTCTCTATATTCTAGGCTATCTAAAAAACGAATCTTTCAATCCTAAAAATATAAGAATTTTGCAGATGAAATGCTGAGAAACGTTGTATCTGATGAGATCTGCAATTGCTTTGGAGCAGTATTGTGCTGCGCGTGAGCAACTTCAAGCTCGGCTCGCTGATAAAATTCGAAGACAAATGAGCAGCTTGGTAAGTCTACGAAAAAAGAAAATAACCTTTAAGCTCTTTTTTTCCTTCTTCAATTTGTTCTTATTCCGGTGTTCAGAAAGGCTTGAAAAATCGGTCAAAAACCCATCGAGCTGTAAAATATTGTAAAGGTCATGTCGTTTAGCGTTTCGAACATTTTTTTTTGTTCAATCCATATGTTTAACCAGCCGCCTTCCGCGTCGATATAAACAAATAAAATTAGCGTGTTCGTTTCGATTCTGAGCAACCAGCCGTATTGTTCAATGAACGGGCGGCAATAATTGCGTCTAAGCCTTCTATGTATTTTTCGAAAACCAATGTAATGCCTGCGGACGTTTGCGTATTCAGAAATGGGGGGGGGGCGGAATGAGAACGAAAAATGGAAGTCAAGTATGATATCCGAAATTAAGGTTTTACGGCTGCGAAAATAGAGATTTCGGGATTCATTCCATATTATTTTTGTAAAGAAATACTGAAATAAGAGCACTAATTGAACAATAAAGGTTGAAATTTTTTTCATTAAACGAAAATTCAACTTCTGTTTTTTTTCCAAAAATAAATGTTGAGATTTCTGACATGTTATTAAAAACATAATCACTCGAACATGAAAACTTTTGCTTTTATTTAAAAAGAAGCCTAGGTTACCCAGACGTTCGGGCAGTTGATTTGATGTTAACTGAAATATTCTTCTGTCCAAATTTGAGCAAAAACTGAAACATTTAGAAAAATGAGAGAGATAAAAATCGATCGACCCCCCATTCTGAAATGATTTTATCTAATCCCGGAAGTGGGTTGTAACGTGGCAACCAGTACTTGAAAATGGGATTCATTTTTAAGGTTAGGTGATTTGATCAGGATTTTTTGTTTTGTTTTGACGCGACGCAACGCGTACTTCGTTGCGGTTCAGAATTTTCCGAATTACCATAACTGGAGAACGAGTAAGCCGATTTCGCTATTAGTTGTTTACAAAATCTGATATATAAACGTGAAAAAACCTGTGTCAAAAAATCGACGTGAGGGCAATGTCCCTCACCATACACTATTTCGCAAAATAGGGAATTTCACGTTTATGAAGCCGATTTTGTGAGACAATAATAACAGCGTTTCCATTGAATGAATTTTTGTTTAAAAAGCATTGCGTGCTGCGTCGCGGTTCAAAATACTGATAGTTATCGTAACTCGAAAAAGAATGACCCGATTTATAAGATTTTCCACAGTAGAAGTTTAATAGAATATTAATTGCGATTTAATTTCGTATCAATGGAGTTTTTAGTTTTTTGTTCTTCTGCGTGCTGCGTTGCGGTTAAGTTTTTAACGTTAAGTTTCTATTACTCGCAAACGACTTGAGCAATTTTTAACGGATTGATATCATTCGATGGGAAACAGAAGGATTAACTGACTTTCCTCTCTCTGCGTGTGATACAACGGTGTAGACCATTGGTGTGAATGTAAATAATCGTTAAGCTCATTAAAACTATAACTTTTAGTTTTCCAAAACCAATCCGTAGCCAACATTTTTTTCTTGTTAATGAGACCTACTTATATGTGACCGTATTGTATTTCAAAATAAGAATGGCAAACACTCCTCACGAGAAAAAAATAAATAGTGTCAATTTAACAAATAGAAAATTGTATCGGGAGAACAATTATTATAATATGGTGTACACGGAGGATGGCATTGAAAAAAAACGACCAGATGTAGTTAACCACTGCCACTTATTAGTTAAAAATTGATTTTTTTATCTGGTTGCCAGTAGCGACATAACTTGAAGCCTTTGATTTAATCCCTAGTTTTTTTTCAATATTTTCATTTTTTTGCAGGTTGGTGATATGGCCAGCGCTGATCTTCTTCTAGTTGCCGCTGATGGCAAAAAACTACCGGCTCACGAATGTATTTTACGTACGAGAGCACCTGGCTTCTATCAAAGGCATGTAGAAGCAACAATTAATGCAATGGGACCAAAACAGGAAGGAAAACTTCGAGAGGTTCGCAATTGTAGCCCTTTCGGCAATGAAAAAAACATAAGAGTGCTTTTAGGTCGCCATTGGAGATATCGATTCAGTTGGTCTTGAATTTTTCATACATTCTGTTTATACAGAAGAAGAAATTGCACAAATTCCTGTAGAGGCAACTGAAAATAGGCGTGAGTTTTATTGTCTTGTTTTCATAATATTTCAATCAAAATTCGTTGGATTTAGTATGCGAGAACTGTCAAAAAGTGATAGTAGAATCTAAGAAGAGGGTTCGAATTAATGGTAAGAGTGTTTTAAAGCACCACCAGATTATTTGGTTTTGATTATTTGCTGATTCACTTTCCACATAAGCTTCTTCCCATTTTCTTTTTCACAAAAAAACAGAGTATATCTATGAAAAACAGAACCATTTCAGAAGAGTCATCTCGTGCATCAAATCGGTCTTATTGTATGGATGAGTCGACAACTGAGCTGGATTTTCAGATGGGCGGGGTGGATGAGAAGTGAATAATAACAATAACATAATGACAAGTTTTGGAAATGTGAACATTTTTCAGAGTTGAGGATGAAACCCCAACAATGTCAGTCGGACGACCACCCCTCGCCGCTCCTTATTATCAACAGTCTGGCGTAAGATTTTACATTTTGACAAACCACGACCCACATTACATTTTTTCAGATGATGTCTTACCCTAACTCACCCCGGAAACCGCACCCGATTCCTCAATCTATGAGCTCTTCAGCGGGCCCCTTCATTAATATGGGTGGTCCGTATCCAATGATGGGACAAACGTTGGCAACAAATTCTGCGCCGTCGGTTCCGATTATGACGTCATTTCGAGATCTTGCTTCAGGAAGCCCGATGAATAGTTCGATTTATTCACTTGGTGGTAGGAGTGAGGTCGCAGATATCCCTGAAGAAGATGAAGACAATCCTAATGAAATCTATAGACCGGCATCAAACGCAACAATAGATGATCGACCGGTGAATAAATTCATTCGGTTTGATAGTCTAACAAACGGAAATGAAGGGCATAAGGAGCATTTGGAAAGGAAACGCTCGAGTGGCGGCTCGCGGCAGATGTTTCCGATGTTTATAGGATTGAATGATGCTGGGGAAACTATTGAGAAGCCGTTTAATGATGGTTGGAAAACGAGTAATAGGCTAAGCTTGTCTAAAAGAATGTCGATGACGAGTTTAACGAGTTTGACCAGTATTGATATAACCCCGGGGCAAGATGGACAACCAGTTGTTGGTGATTTATCAGCGTGTAGCAAATTAGCAAGTGATTTGATGCAAATGTATGTGAACAATGAAGATACTGACTGTATTATTCGGACAGAAGGCGGTGATATTCATGCTCATAAGTAAGTTTGAAACTTTTCATTGAAAAATCCCTGCTTTTCAATCCTTATCTATTTCCAGATGCATACTCTCAGCAACTTGTCCCTTTTTCCGACAGCAGTTACAAAAATCAAAAAGAGTTGAGATGCGTGGCTTCTCAAAAAATTCAATAAACTTCTTATTAATGTATCTTTACGGTGGAGTCACTTCAATACCAGACGACGTTGATGTTTGGGAAGTTGTCTCTCTAGCTACTCATCTCAATCATAAGGATCTCGCCCAAGTTGTCATACTTCATATGAAAGCAACAAAGTGTCATTGGTTTCACAGGGTTTGTTGGATTTTTCTCTTGTGAAAATAAAAATTCACAACTTTCAGCCATGTGCTTCTTGCGTTTCCGCTGTATTTGATTGTCTTCCCCAGCTTGCTCAAATCAGATGCCTTAGGCCTTTGTATGATGAGGCTATGGCGTGGCAAGCCAAACACTTTGCAAGAGTTTGGAAGGGGAGGGTATTTTTATATTTGAATGAGAAATGGCAGAAGGAATGCTATGAAGCTGTTATTCAACATATGGATGATGAAACGGTTATTGAAGTTATATTAAGTTGTGAAAGACTTCAGGTAACTTTTGTTTGCCATAAAAAAATTTTAAAAATCGTTTCAGGTTGCATTATCACGTTCAAAGTCCGATTCTGCGGTTACAGTTCTTCAATTAGTTGATGATATTCTCGATGTTGCCATGCAATGTTTAGTTCACTCATTTCATTTAGTTGTCACTAGTAAATCATTCCAGCTTCAAGGAAAAGTTAGTTATAGTTTTACAATTCTTGAAAATGTTCGACTTTTTTAGGGACTTGCACTAAACCTCGGACTTCTTGAAGATTTACTTCCAACAGTGATACATTCTTTATCAGCGGATGTTGCAATTAAAACCTATAAAGGTCTTACAAGTTTATTGAGTGAGATTCAGCAAGCTTTACCTTCACCAAAACGGACTTTGAATATTCCGGTTGATGAGTGGAGTCCGGTATAGTTTGATAAAGTTAATTATGTTAAGTGAATTTCATTTTCAGCGGTTTGCTGCGTTAGTCCGCCGGATGTTAGAACTTTGTGATCGGCATTTACTTCATTACGCGGCGAGTGTCGTGAGAGCTGATGCGTATACCTTGCTTTCAGATGAACAGAAGCAGAGGATTGAAGAAAGTAAGCATCTTGAATTATATAATCCAAGGAAACAATTCAAATTTCCAGCTGGTATTTTTGTGGAACTTCGCCAACCTACCGCCCCTCCACCGCGATTATCAAGCAATTCGAGGTCTTATAAACGTAGCGCATCAGTTGGTGTTCAAAATGCGGGGCAATATCCACCTCCAAGAGCGAAAAGTGCCGAACGTTCAAAACCATTAGCGACAATTCAGCAACCAGTAGAGAATAAGAATGAAACTAATGAACAGGTAGAAACAAAAGAGGAAATTGACGAAGATGAGAAAAATGAAAACAGAAAAAGTTTGTTAATTTTATGCTGGTTCAAATTTCAGTTATTCTTTTTCCAGCCATTCAAACTCAATCCGAAACTGAAAAGAAGAGAAAGCTACAATCCCCTCAGAGAAGAAGTCGATCAAGGAATTCCGAGAAGAATTTGAATTCTTTGAAACATGAGCGGAGTCAGAAACCTGTTGAAACAACAACAAAAACTGATAAAACTGTTGAACAACCGACGGAAAATCCAACACTTTCCAGATCTAGGGAAAGTGTTAGAAAATCGCCGATAAAGAAAAAATCAGTAGTTGATGATGTATGCGATCGATATTTGAGGAAATTGAAAAAGGAATCGCAAGATTTTCAGATTCAAATGGAAAGACAATCTACACATACAATCATCAATGTTGATCAGACAAGAGCTGCACAATTGCCGGGGCCTGATTCATCACCAGCCAAGGTTTGAAAAAATGTTGATTTTATAAAACAATATACATCTTTTGATTCAGAAATCGTTGGAAAAACCAAAGTCAGTAGTGAAACCTATGGTTAAGGATAGTCCACTAGCTGGTAGTGCTAACCGTACTATAATAAGAGACCGAGTTTCATCACGAAAGGTAGCTGAGCAGGTATGATATGATATAAAAATACAGGTTTTCAAAGTAATCCTCTTTTAGCAACCAAAAACAACGTCGACGCGGTCTTCAATCCCAACAGCTACTTCGAAAAACCCACCAGTGCGACCAGCATCTGGTGGAAAACCCTCAACACGGCCTGTTGCTAAGGCTCCAACTCCTGTTACGAGACCTATTAAAGGTCGAACAACCACGGCTAGAAATACAACTAATTCTATAGAGAAATGATAAGACTTCTCGAAACTTTGCTTTATGCCTGATGGGTAATTCTTTTTGTATTTTGTTTTGTATTTTTAAAACAAAATCAGCTTTAATTTTGTTATTGGCGTTTTCAATGAAAATGGTTTTTAAAAAATTATAAAAGATAATACATCAAACATGCAACAAGTGGAAGAATGTTACTAGAAATCATGCTAGAACCAGTTGGACCGTCAATATTTGGATCATATCTGATGAATTGCTTCACGTTTTGTTTGATGAATGCTCGAGCAGCAAGGAGTGCTGGTGGTTCTCCGTCGTATGATGGGTACATGTCAGAGCAATGAGCAGTTCCATTGATTAGATATGGAAGAAGATTCGAGTTTTCATTGGTTCTACTGGTATCAACACCCAGTGCGTGCCACGGATCAAGTGAACCATTTGGAAGAACTACGTTAGTGGCCTGAAAGTTAATAATGAGCTATGGGACTACGTTTGTTAAGAGCACTTCATAGAAGTCAGCTCCGCCGTAGTAATTTTGAGCTTGGAAATTTCGTTTATAAATATGATCAATTTTAATTGAAGAATCGAACATATCCGTGCACATGTCAGTGAAGTAGCTGAAATCAATTTAAAAAATCATCAGTGAATAATTCTTAACGAAAATCTCACTTTAATGGAACAGTGCTTCCAAAAACATTACGTCCCTGATCTGTTGTTTGCAAAAACCCGATCTCATTACAACACAGCCACATCCAACCCCTGGCAGCTGCACCATCTTCCCCAAGAACTGTAAGATTCCCACTTCCGACTTGTGCAATAATATCCCAATAACTGTTCGGCATTACAGAAAGATCCGGGCCCATTGGGTCAAAGAAATTGTACCATTCGAACAAGTTTCGCACTCTGTTTATCAAAATTGGCTCATTCTGGTCATCCATAATGTTACACATTGTTCGAAGTGTCAAATTGAAGTGCGTACGATCGGACTAAAAAACACCAATGAAATTATTAATGTGAATGCCAGAAAAGACTTATTATTAATGTGAATGCCAGAAAAGACTTACCTGTCCGTCATATGTGTATTGGGTCATTCCTTGGAACACATTGAAAATGTTACCGAAAAAATTGTTAATGTCAAGTTTTGTAGTGTTCTTATCAAATCTTGGAACAAGACTGCAACATTAATCATATTTGAAGAAGTTATAAACAAAATAATATCACTTGAAAGTATCACTCAACGTATCCCTTCCATGTTCAGTCAAAGACAACTGTTGCAACTGCTTGAAGGCGTTTCGAACATTTTCAGCACAGTTTGGATCTGTGATCCGAAGTCCATCTTCAACGACCATTGCGTATTCTGAAGTATATTGACTTCGTAAAATCAACTTTTTAAAAGTTACCATAAAAATCAAGTTTCAAGTTTACTGGAGCACTACTGGCTACTGAACCAACTGTCAATTCTGGATATTTTTGTCTGAACCACGCAGATAATGATCCTGGGTAGCTTCCACCAAAAGTGACCCATCTCGGATTTTTGAATCCATACTTCTGGTTCATTGATTGGATGAAATATGCAAGATCTGCCAATGCTTGCTCAGTTGTGAGGTAACGAAGTGAAGCAACTTCCATATCACTGAAATTCAAAATTTTAGAACAACCTGGTTTAATTGAAGGTTTACGGAATTGGCCACGAATCTCCAAAGAATCTATGTTCTAGATCAAAAACATCAGCTCCAAATTCTTGCGCCCATTGAAGATATTGAACCTTTTCATAAGCTGCCCATTTACCGCTTTCTGGTCCTTCTCCACCAACCATCAGGAAAATAATCGAATTGTTTCTTGAATATTTCGGATTGTAGAAATATTTTTGTGGCCATGTTCTCTTGTTATAAGGGTCAAAATGATCAAGTTTTTGGGTAAAATTGTAAGTCTGCAGCCATGGATATTCGTCATTCAGCTTTTCAATACTCTTGAGATGTTTTTGAATATGATAGCTATAAAACTAATTTTTAAAAAATTAATGTTAATATTAAGAAAACTCACTTTCTTGCAACCCCACCTGGTGGTTTTCCTAAAAAGAAGGGTGGAAGAACGGCACCTAATAGTACAGGCAGAGCTAACCATGTCAAAATTTTCAACATAATTTTTTATACAAAAATGAAAGATCGGCTTGTAAGTTAATGCTGAAAAAATTTCCAAACTGATAAGAAAAACGAAACAAACTTTTATCTTTGCTGGTCTAAATTTTTTATCATCATTTTCAAACTATGGAAAGTTACAAAAAAGTTCAAAATGTTTAAAGGGTTGGGAAAATAGTGAATTTGTTAAATTTCATCTAACTATAAACACATAACTGTCCCAAGTGACAACATTTTTCGGATTTCATATTGGGGGCGCAAAATAAATTTTTCAATACATTTCTTGAATTTTTCTCAAATTTATTTTTTTGCAGATCGATTGGAAATCATGTGTACCTGTAAATTTTCAAATAAAACATGAGAAATATATATTATATCAAACAGTTCTCAAAATATCTGAGAACTACTAATTCCATTAACCGTTATGATCACACTTTATTTTGGGGGATTTTTATCAAGCGTAGACTTTTTTAGTTACGATTCAAACAAAATGAGGTCACTCAAGCTAACACCTTTTTTATACCTGTAACTCTGATGTGATCTCAAAAATTTCGAACAAGAAAATTAACATAACTGCATAGCAATTGACTTTCAGATTTTTCGATTTTGCGTGGCAATCGATAGTGTATCGACACCATTTATTACTCAAATTCCATATTTGGTTTGTAACAAGAATAAAGACGGCACTCTACTCTCAATTCCCCCGAAGAAAGCAAAGACTTGGATAATTTTATTTTGTGGTGCGCAACCACCAATCGCGCCAAATCGATTTCACTTCCAATCAACAAAACTCAAAAAAATGAATATCAACTTTTGACCTTTTCTGTGCTAATAACGAAGCAGGTGAATACTACATACTATTAAATTATTATTTTATTATTAAACGTTTTTTCATTTTCAAAAAGGAGCCTATGAAGAAAGCTTCAGATCCTGATTCGTATTTGCTTGCTGATTTATATTCTGGTATAACTGATGAACCAGTTTTATACTTCTTTGGCACAAGTTTTTTCGCGCTGATAGGAATTTACTTGCTGAGTATTTCCGTGATTTTTCCATTTTATGTTTATGTCTATCGCAGAAATCGTGAAAGAGATGAAGCGGTTAGTTTAGGAAAAAAAAATTTTTTTCAAGTTTTTTTAGAATGTTCATCCATATTTCAATGCAAAAACAGAGGTTGAAAATAATTTAAAATAAATGAATATAAAAATTCGAATCAAACCGATGATTCGTTTTTTAGGTATCAGTTTTCCCGATCACGGACCATTTTTACAATGTTGTCCTTTTCATCCAACTTTATGCATACTTCGCAGTCATGGCAATAATAATTCCATGGTTTGCACCAATTGAATTAAAGGCGTTAGTTTCCCCTTCGATCATAAGTTCCTACTATAAATGAAATTCATTTTAATTTAGAGAGACGAGCGCGTTCATGTTCGTGGTATTCATTATAATTGGCTATTTTTTGTTTGTGATTGTTACGCTCGTGCTAAACTTTCTTCTTTTTTTCTTGGCCCTTCAACGTTTTTTGATTTATAATTTTCCAAAGTGTGATAGTTATATCAGTCCTAAAAAGTGAATTTTATTTTTGAATCGACAAAAGGTTTTAGAATTTCAGATCAACATTCAAAAGACTTATTATTTATGTCTATATAGTAGTTATTGTGTTACAAACTTCGCTGCTATATCACAAATTTCTTTGCTATTATGATTCGCATCGTAACATCACTCAAGCCGAATCATGCTCTGTGCCATATGACGACATTTACATGGTATAAATATTGAAAGCTATCAAAACATATTTTCATTTCAGTATATTTACATTTCGTCTGACGTTCTTGTTCTCATCTCGTCTGTCTTTTACGTCATTATGTTGATCGAAGTCCGACAGTTTACGAAAATGGCACCGGGAATAAGATCTAACCCAGAGAAATATATACTTTATCAAACAACTCTCATAATGGCTATGAAAATCGTACTACTTTTATTTGTCATTTTTTGGAACATGGGAGATCGAGAAATAGATATAGTGACTGTTAGTTTTGATTCAAAGAAAATGGGATCACGCGAGTTAACAGGACACCGTTTGTTCAGCAGAAACTCTAACGTGATCTATAATCAACTTTTTTTGAACAAGAAAATTAGCCAAAGATGTAACAAATGTATTTTTTTCAGATTTTTATAATCTGTACTTTAATTGATATTCCAACGGCACAATTTGTTATTCAAATTTCTTACTTGCTTTGCAACAAGAATAATGTCGACACTCTGCTCTCAATTCCTCTGAAGAAAGCAAAGACTTGGATGGTTTTATGTTGTGGTGCACAACCATCAATCGCGCCAAATGATGCAGCTGATGTTGTTACTACTTCTAATCAGCAAAGAAATTATATCTAGAAGAGAACAATAATATTCGCGACTGATTATTATAATATGTTTCAATGCATTAAACATAGAAAAATTTTATATTTTCAGTTTATTTTCAGTTTATGAATAAAGTTCTGTAGCTGTTTTCAAGAACGGTAGCTGTTTTTTCTTACGGTATTATCAAGATAATAATTTCTGGCCGCTCGTTTTGCGGAGTGTCGTTGGGAATTTACTCGCAGCGCGACCGCAACGCGCTCAAATTCAAATTTCTCAGTTGGTCTTGCGCGTAGCGGTCGCGTTGCGAGCAAATTCCCAACGACACTCCGCAAAACGAGAGGCCAGGAATTTTTATCTTGACAATAGCTGTTTTTAAGAAATGTGAATTAATTTATTAATGCGACTAAACTAAACACATGGTTTCAATTACAAACCTAAAACTATTTTTTCAATCGAAAACAATTACTAACGGAAAACGTCCCCATGTACAAACAAGAGCGTCGTTTATAGTGACGCCATAATTCTTCCCATCCCTGTAAGATGCGATAACAGAAAAACACCACGTTATATAAACATGCATTCGTGAGATGCAGTATTGTCAACTTAAAAATTTCCATCCATTTTCTACTGAAGGAACACAGTGCAACCGCTCGCAGTTAAAAATAGCATGACTTTGTGAGAGACTTAGATTTTCTGAGTAGGTCAAAACCATTTTGCATGATCAAGAATATTTGAGTTGACAATATAAACCTGCATTCGTGAGATGAAGTACGAGTTAGTGCGAAAACCAAACATATTCGTTTGATATCGATCAGTGTTAGTTATTGTCAAGATAAAATTTCCTGGCCGCTCGTTTTGCGAAGTGTCGTTGAGAATTTCCTCGCTACGCGACCGCAACGCGCAAGACCTACTGATAAATTTGAATTTGAGCGCTTTTAAGGAAATTCAAATTTCTCAGTTGGTTGAGGAAAATTCCCAACAACACTCCGCAAAACGAACGGCCAGAAATTTTTATCTTGACAATATTTGACCTCAATGAATAAGTAAATAAAGTGTAATCCATAGTTTTGCTATTATGTGATATTATATCTATATCTTTTATAATCGATTTTTTCGTCTATCAAAGATGCTGAATAAATAAATTTGGGTTAACTGGTGAACTCATACACATGTATTATGGTGGTTTACTTGCAACATATAAAAGTAGTGCTGATTTATTTAGAAATCATACTCCTCTAAGAAGCACCAAACAATATATTTTCCAATTTGAATTTCCTCTAAAACGTGATTCCAGCTATATTGAAAAGTATTAAATTCGTTGAAAGACGTCAGAGAAGCAGGTGATATTAACCAAGCAGCTAAATTTATACTTAATGAAAATACTCTCCACTACCGATTAAAACCACAAAAGCCAGGAAGTTTTTTTTCAAAAATAGGTTTATTATTCCAACGAATTTGTACAATAAAATAAGCCTAAAACCCATATTTATCTCCTTCCATAACTTGATCCAAATCCTTGGCCTCCCCCAAAACCTTGGCTTCCTCCAAAACCTGGACCTCCTCCAAATCCTGGACCGCCTCCGCCGAAATTTTGGCCACCTCCAAAACCACCTCCATTTTGAAATCCTGAACCTCCTTGAGAAAATCCTTGCGATGAGAATCCGCCTTGTTGGAAGCCACCACCACCAAAATCTGAAAAAGAATAAATAATAAAAATAGCATGAAAAAGTATGTTACCTCCACCCGAAAATCCACCAGGTCTTCCATATCCAGGCCTACATTCGGTGAAGGAAACTGAAAGTAAGCAAAGGGAAAATAATAGGAAATACATATTTAAGTTAATAGTATGAAATGATTCTTCAACAAATCTAATTTTTTTGACCTTATCTTTTACATTTATAGTAATTTCGAACTTTGATAAAACTTGATATTTTCACGTTGGAAAACAATTTGACATACTCATTTATTGTAATATTCTTCGTTCCTTTAAAAAAACAGGTATTGTTATTGTATGACTGATCGAAGATGATTAACAAGGATTTTCTTTCTTGGTTAATAAGGGCGACCAAGGATTGAAATTGAACAAGTCTTTTTTTTTTGAAAAGTACACGGGTTAAAGATCTATAATTTCTGATCCGAAAAATAGTCGCCAAAACTTTGAATTTGAAACATTTATCATTAAAAAATATGACCGAGTATCAAGAATTCCTAGAATTTCAAAAGTTTACTCTGTTTTCCGTTGATATAATTGTTGTGCAATTATGATCCGATGTAAAGCATGTTTAGATGAATCATAACAAGATGACGTTGCATGTTTTTTTGCATGCATAGCGGAAACTGAAATTTGGCGAAGAACAAACATAAAGAACCTTAACACTGATAGACATTTTGGTGTCCAAAGTTCAATTTCAATACAATTTGTAGATAGTCAAAAAAAACAAACGAAAATTAATTCGTAATGGGCATGGTCTATAAAACTGAAATTGAACAATTTCACATTATCCGTTTGTGACGGTCAGTTTTTCGGAGAGCAACACTTGAAATTTTTGCGAAATGGACCTATTCAGCTTTTAAAAAAATTTTAAAAATTCACTGCAAAAAGAAATGGCTGAGAAACTCCGAGAAATACTGAGAAGTTGTAATTTTTTAAATTGATTTTTCAGGTGACTGGCTACAAAATGATTTTTCAGGTTACTCGCTTCAAGACAACGATCACGGAAGTGAACCAGGAGGTCCGAAAAGCAAGAAATACCCAACAAGAAGCCTGATTTTAATTCAAAATGTTACTTTTTCAGCCCCACGCGGACTTTTTGGGCCTAAATCAGACTTTTTGGGCTTCGACTGTTTTTTTGGTAAAATTTTCACAAAAATAAACAGAAAACCTATTTTTACTTTACGTTGTTTAAAGGAACACATATCGTTTGGGTCTCGAAGAAAACTATAATTCAAAAAATTCGAGAAATTCCAATTTCTCTTCCATTTCTGCATTGTTTTCTAAAACATTATTGGGACTTTAACTCAAAAACGAATCGAAAAATCAAAATTCTGGATATTGGGAAATGTTTTGACACGTTTTTGAAACAATAAGGCTTAACATCATACTCTTATAAGAGGTTTTGTAAGACGGTTCGTTAGCAAAGTGTGGCCTAAGAATTTTGTCCAACTTTTAGGTTTTGCAGAGCGCTTTTTCTTTTTTTACGGTGTCAATTCTTGTTTTCTGTGAATGAGCAAGAAAGGGCTTTTTTAATTATAAAGCCAAAAAATGTGTTTAATTTTTATTTGACAAATAGATGAATTTTTACTTGATTCCACAAGCGTCTGACCCAATTTTATCGATTCTTCACAGTTCTCTTGTGACACAAAACTATGGATTCCATTCGAAATATTTGTTTGGGTTAGTTATATGACCAATATGCGTCGTATGTAGTGTGCTCATTCAAAAGAACCCTTGTTTGACTTTGAAGAATCTCATATCCCACACCATTAGCAACTTCGACACATTTCCTTTCAAATGAATCAAATTACTCGGTCTATCCAGTGTTCCGAACCGGATCTATCCGATCCGGATTTTTCGGTTTCGGGTCGCTCAACCCGATCCGGATCGATCCGGATCGGGTCAATCCGGATTCGGGTCAATCCGGGTCAATCCGGATTCGGGTCAATCCGGATCGATCCGGATCGGGTCAATCCGGATTCGGGTCAATCCGGATTCGGGTCAATCCGGATCGGGTTAAATTCGGATCTATAAATTGCAAATGTTAATTTTCAGAATACAAATTTGCTAGAATTAAAAATGTTGAATTTTGCTAGAATTAAAAATGTTGAACATAGAAAATTGGATTTAGTTTTTCATAATTTTCAAATGAAAAACTCCCGTTGTGGGTATAATTTTACGAATTTTGGTAGAAAATAATTTCTCCTATCGAATGATATAAGAAACTTTAAAAAGGGAGATCATAGTTTGAAAAAATGGCCAAACGTGCGTAAAAATGACACTTTTTGGCCAAAAATGCACATTAAAATGAGCCATAAATACCTCAAAATTTAGAATTTTTTCTCAAATTTGAACTTAAACGGTCGTTTTTATCTTTTTCTTCCATTTCGCGCCATGTTTGACAGAAAATCGAAAAAAACACTTTTTTTTTTGAAAATTTTTGATGACTTTTTTGGTCAATTTTTCGAAAAATTTTATACAATTTTTTTTCGTTTTTTTGCCAAATTTGCTTCTTTTTTTTTGTAACAACAGAAACATTTTTGAGCAAAAAACGAAAAAAAAACATTAAAAAAAAGAAAAAAACTTTTTTTTTCGAAAAATTTACACATTGTCCGACAAAATTTTTTTTCAAAAATAGACAGTCATGATATTAGTCAGTTGCGTATTCTGAACAAAAATGTTACAAAAAATATACACGACATTTATAGATCCGATCCGGATTTCACCCGATCCGGGTTGACCCGGATTGTGACCCGATCCGGATTGACCCGATCCGGATCGATCCGGATTGTCATCCGGATTGACCCGATCCGAAATCCGATCCGGATCGGAACACTGGGTCTATCTAAAGTTACAAAGTAAACGACAAGATCCAAATTGTTTATATTTCCAAACTACTTGTATACTGTTTCGCAAGCCTCGTGTTTTAATAATACATATGTATGTATGTAATTCCCCCTTGCAAGCAAAACACTCACTGAATCGACCCCTTGCCAACAATATCAAAAATGTGTTCCCCAAGGTTAAAACAAATTTCATAATACTGTTGTTTACTTCCAAAACCGTTCTCAACGTAATTGCATTAATTGCGCGAAATTGTTCAGTAACCGAAATTAAAAGAGAACCACGTCTTTGCCATTGTCAAACAATGCAGAGGTAACTAACAAAGTATTCGCAGATAGCCGCTCGGTTGATGTGTGTTCGTTTATTTCTCTCGAGTCTCTTCTAACCCACCTTATGCATCATCGCGGAGTGGGGTAAAAAGGGAACGTGTGTACTAGCTGTGACCACAGAGGGTCAACCGTATGCAAACGCGCTCTTTGCACAATTGTTCTGTTGTTCGCTTGCCTGCGCATATCTTTTCCTTTTGTTTTGAGCTTTGCTGCTTTTTTCTTCATTATCAAAAAGTTTTTTCTTTCAATTTTTTTGCCCACAAATATATGGTTGATTGATACATAAAAGGTGTATGACTCATTATACAAACGTTTCTATTTTAAACACCACCGTTCTATTTACACACCTTTCATTACATTTTTCATAGCATTTATAATAATATTTTCAATATTTTACAGGAATATGGATAGCTTATTCCGACTATTCAAGCACAAATCAACACACGGAGAGCAAAATGTGGCTAATATAACGGATTTTTTAGAATTTCAATCGGTTGGTTTTAATTTTAAATATGAACTAAAATGTGGTTTTCAGGGTAATCGTGTCGGCTTCCCAGCGGATGTTGTTTGTTTCGAATTTAATTCAAAACTTGGATACGCTGTATTG
Organism: Caenorhabditis virilis; assembly: GCA_964036255.1. NCBI lineage: Eukaryota > Metazoa > Nematoda > Chromadorea > Rhabditida > Rhabditidae > Caenorhabditis > Caenorhabditis virilis. The sequence goes on along the minus strand of OZ038420.1, from coordinate 3,356,245 downwards.
GCAACAGCACACGGAGAAGTAGTGATATATGGAGCGAACGGGATAACTTTCAGCTGTGACCTGAATGAAGGACGATGTGTATCGAGCAAGAAGTTCATGCCAGTTAAGATTGTTTTCATGGCTGGAAAAACAACGTTTATCCTTTGTAAGGAAGGATTGTTAGTAAAACTTGAGCTAGGAGGTGAATTTGAATAGAGAGATATGTTTGAAAATTCCAATTTTTCCAGGTAACAGGCTTTTTCGATTAATTGACATTGGGCTCCAAGTGCCGAAAACATTCAAATGGGAGTTGGTTCAAGTTCAAAAAAGCAGAGAAGAATCCTATCATCTAATCTATGGTAATGCTCAAAAAAATGTAACACATTTGGAGAATTAAAAACAACAACTTTTAGTAAATCAATTGGAAATTGGAAGGATTGAACAGGATACATTAGATGTTGAAGAACTACTAACAGTTGAAGATTTTGACCGCTGGTCAAATGGACAACAAGATCTTGCGATTCAAGACATTCTTGTGGATTGTCACAACCCTGAAATTCTTCTAGTTCTTGTAAAGGATGGAGTTGTTGGAATTTATCGTGATAGAGAGCTTAGAGAGAAATTGAGTATGGTTAATGCGGATGGGTCGACAGTGCAGGTAATAATCATGTTTAAGAGTTGAATCAGATTCCATTTTTTTCAGAAATTGATCTGGAGTCCAACGAACAATTTCGCTTATGCAATTGGAAGTAACTCGAAGTACACGAAATGGAGGCTGGATTTTAGTCGTTACGAGACGCTGATTCTTGAAATCGACGGGCCGGTTTATGATCAAGCGGAACCGTATCCAGTCAGCGATATGTTTCATTTCGGCGCTTTGGCCGACACGGAACACGAACGAGCAAAAACTGATATTGTCTTCTATCAAGGTGGAAGAAATCGATCGAATTATGATGACGCGGCGCTTGTGACTGTGAGACAGGGACGGAAATGTGTTGCATTTGAAGTTACCGGGGAATTGGTGACGGTTTGTGGTGTGCCTGGTGGATGGGGTGAGTTTGGAATTTGGAATAACTAATTCTTGTAAATGGACAAAAATATGAAGTTGTTTAATCGATTGTATAAATTTAATCGATTTTAAAACCGTGACGAACAAATGGAAAAATTGAAAAAAATGTAGAAACATAGTAAGCACGCGGAATCGGACGTTCAAGAGAGGCCGAAAAAATCAAAGGAAATTAAAATTTTGCGCATCAAAAGAGAATGTTTTCCATATGATTGCCACAAAATTTTACAGCTATCTGGGCAGTCAACTCATTAGAATTTAAAGTTGGCATCTTATAAAAGTTATTGTGAATTTCGAGGACTCACAACTCGGCTAGGTTCTTCACGAAAATTTGAAATTTTGATAACAAGCGAATCATTAATCAAAATTCACAATTTGATGAGATTTGGACTCATTTTGAGGATGTACTGATCGTGTACATGGACGACTAATAAGCGAATTTGTATTTTTGCTTCCAACTTTGGCGCCCATGACTCGGCTCAGAGCCCTCAGTTGATGTTAAAACTCATGGCGTACATATTATGCACATAATACACCAATTTGCAAAGTTTGAGCAAATATCAAGTATTGTCTACTTAAATATTCTTGATAATTGCGTTTTGACGGCTTCACTAATCGCACTGCACGCACACGACGGGATTGCTCGCACTCAAGACATACTGGAAAATTGGCGGAAAATGAAATTTCAAATTTTCCAATGTGGTCAGTGGGAGGCCAAGCGGCATTGCGGATGAGCAGCCTTCAAAGCGCCATTATAAAGAATATTTGAGTTGACAATACCTGATACCTCGAAAATCGATGCATTCTTTGTTAATCAAAACTTTGGTGCGAAAGTTTGATTTCGAGTGCCCTATATCCGGATTTTTGCAATTTTGGTAGATAAAATCAAATTGATTCATCAACACTTAACGTCCAATTCCAAGAAAATTTAAGAAAAAGCAATTTAAAAATCCTAAATTCAAGAAAACTTCCTTCTAAATTCATTTTTTATTGCAGATGGTCACTTCAGAAATGGATTAATTTTCCTAATTACTGCCAACGAGTTGGTTGCGATTGATTTGGATACGGAAGATTGGAAGACCATGCGACCTCAACACTTTATGTCGATGAATAATAGTTTCCCGACGGCACAAACACGGACCTACAACATTACGGCCGACGTTTGGGAGAATTTGTTAGATGTAAGTAAAACAAAATGTTAAAGTTTCAAATTGATTCGTTGGGTTTTTTGCAGATTAGCAACAAATATTGGATGGACCTGAACTTCTCAACCAGAACTTGGCCGTTGACGTTTGGAGCTGAGAGTGTTGTTGAATTCAACCGGCGATCGGTTTATAAACAAGTCCATCTTACCGGACATTCATCGGGTGCCATTTATGTGTGGGCGGCTGGCGGGCTTCATATGCGGTTGCTGTACATTATACGGACTGCAACCGAGTTTTTGAATTTTACCCCACCAAATGTAATAATTTACGTTTCATTGAAATCTAAAGAAATGTTCTTTTTTTTAGCAAAGTGGAGCTCTTGCACAAGTACAAGGCAATGATGATATCCCTCAAGCGAAAGTTGGAGAGTTTGATCCTTATGATGATGATCCGAACCTCGCTATTACTCAGCTTCATTTCAACCATATCTTTGGTACAGTTATTGCGGTGAATTGCGGAGGCTACATCTTTCATTACGCTCTACAGCGTGAACCCACGGACTTGGGGCCAGTATACCCAAAAAAGATGTCGATTGAACTACCATCTTGTTCGAATACAAACACACTTATCCCGAGAAACTATGAGCACACTTATCCTTCAGGCTATCAGCCTTATTTTGCTCGAAAGAATGATGAAACGTAAGTTTGACGAAGTTTTGGAATATATTTGTTGAGAATCAATATTTCAGTGTCATCTTTCAAATCTGTCCGAATGTTCCCGTCACCGCAATTGCGTACTTTCAATATTATGGATGTCTCGCTATTGGAACCGATTGTGGCTTTATGTTTTTGGATCTCAAGAACAGAGCATTTGTCAAATATGTTCCATATCATATTGAAGAAGGTAGAAAGTCTCTCAAATTTTGTTGTTTTCCCTTGAATTCGATATTCAGGAGCGAACCGTTCTGAAGCAAACCGCCCGTCTCGCTACAAGTCGCTGAAAAAATCGCTTCGTCGGACGTTCCGTAAAAAACGAAGAAGCGATTCAACCACGCTGAACGCAAGTAGCTCGACTAGAAAAAGCCCCAACTCGACAGCGATTTCGCATCGTACAATGACGTCGCCGGGTGGTCCTGGTGATGACGTTCGTCATGTTGAGAGAATGATTGAGGCGAGGACGGATCTTCCAGATGCTGGTAAGAGATTTCGGTCGTTTATTTTATAAATAATGTTTGGTTTTTTCCAGCTCCAACATGGGTGATCACTTGTATGAAGGTGTTGCGTATTCCGTTTGTGCAGAAACTTGATTATGAAGATATTTTGGTTATTGGAACAAGTGGTGGAAAAGTGTTGTTCTACAAATTCGAGGAAAACCCACCATTGTGCGATATTCCGATGACAAGTGGGTATGTAAATGAGGTGTCGTTCAATATTAAGAAGTTGGATACAATCAAATTCTCTACACCTGCACCGATTGTTAGTATTGATTTGACGACAGAACATGGTTATGTGAGTATACGACAAAACATACAGTATCAATTACTTTTGTCTTTTTGCAGTATGCTGCGGAACTGACTCGACTTCTTATCTTTACCGATGATCAGATCAGAGTCTACAATTTCCCAGGATTACAAAAATCGGTGAAATACAAGATTACATCAAATGAGGGGGTTCGAATCAAGTCTGGTGCGGCGGTGCAGCTTACAAGCACTGTTGACAAGTCTACAATGGAAAGATTTGCACTGATTGTGACGAATGAAGGGCATTTGCGGGTGCACTCCCTACAAGATCCGGCATATTTTGAACGGCTGGAGTTTCTCAACGTAAGAGTTTTGTTGCCGAAATGAAAGAATTTTCACGTTTTTCAGCAATTCGACCTCATGGGAATCACTTCAATTGTTTTATCGAAAAATGGTGAAGTGACCTTCTTGAAGCGGTCTAGTGAAATTATTCGCAATAGTATCAATGCGTTGGATCGCGCGTTTTCTAGCAAGCTGAAATTGTAACTTTAAAAAAACAATCATGTTCACGGGATTATGTATAACTATCCATCCTCTTTTATCTGTGAAATTTTATCATTGTGAATGATCTTTTAGGTTTAAAACCTCCTCCCTCCCCCTTACATTTCAAATACCCTTTAAACGAATCAAGGTTTTTTTAACTTAAATTATTCCTGTATTTTTTCATATTTTTGGTTATTGCTTGACATTTTTGTCGTTTATTTTTTATCTATCGTTATGCTGCTGAGTTGTCATGAGTCAAATGAAATTTTTTCATACCGAAAACCATGGATCAACACAAGGTTTCAGATGTTGTGAAATCAATTGAATCGGAAACTTTTTGTTCATTAATTGTACGGCTAAATTTTTACAAAACAAAAAAAAACAAAGCTATTAATCACAGACATAAATAATCACATTTTGTCACAAATTGTAGATATATTAATTGTTGTGTGGAGCAACAGCGGCGACTTTTTGCCCAACATATTTGTCGAGATATTCGGAACGTTTTTTGAGGGTTGCTCGTACGCTATCGTTTCTGAAAATTGAGTTGATTATTAATGACGGGGATTAATTTAAAAAGAGCAAGAATTTGAATCCGTATTAAGCAAGTGCGCTCTACTGACTACTGACTAGCGAATGATATTAATGAATTGAGGGTGATATTAATGAAAATGGCCTTTATGAGCACTCTGACAAAAATGTTTATTTAATTTTAGAAATCGATCAGCTCATTATCACGGGATGTAAAAGTGTACAAGTTTTGCATTGGAATCTGTAGTCGGTGTTTGGGGCGAAACGATTGCGGCAGAGTTTTAGTGGGCGGCGTCTTGTGTGCAGTTGGCGCACACTTCTTAGCCATTTTTTTCTTTCAATCGACGTTATTGGTTCTTGAATTCCGATTTTTGTCAAAAAAGAACATTTTCCGAAGTTTTTAGGTGAGATCCCATGAAAGTAAATGTTATTTTGATGCTTACTTTCAATTTATAAGTTTAGCCGGGTTGCAAATAGACTATTTCGGCACTTAAGCCATTTTTTTCCGATTTTAAATGGGTTCAGATGTTTTTCCATCGAATTTTGATGGTAATCCCACATTTTTCTTTTTATTTAAGGAAAACGCACTTGAAACATCTGAAGATATTTGGCTTTTTGGGTGAAAATGAAGAAAATAATGCAAAATTGTGCGCTAATTGCACACAGACTCCGCCCACCAATACACTGCCGCAATTTCAAATCCGTGGCGAAAGTGCGTGTATATTTTTACAATCCGTAATTTTTTTTACAAAATTGCGACTGAGAAATGAGAAAAAAAGTTATTTTTTATCACTGAAAATTAGTTGTAAATGCTGAAATTTTAGATTTCAATTTTCCTCACATTTTGTTTTTATTTGTCACGTTTTTATCAGCAGAAAACTTTGAAAATTAATTTTTGTTTCTTAAAATTTTTGAATTCCATCCACATCTTTACGCGCACCAAATTCAAAATTTGAATTGTCCGATTTTTGGCGTGATAAGTAAACCCCTACCTGTAACAATTCAAAAATGTTCAACAAAATACCTCCTATTAGTGTCCCTAACCGAATATTCGACATCCATATTGTTATCGCGAGAAGCGCTTGATGGACGAGTAAGATTTCCTGGTTTTGAATTCATCATTGCTGCAGCTCGTACAGTGTTTCTCATACGCTCCATTTCAACACATTCTTCCATTAATGTTACTTCGAGATCTTGTAGCTGAAGAAAAAAAAACAAGTGATGTAAATATCTAAAAGTGTATAAATATACATACCTGTCGCAATTTTGATTCATATTGTGTTTTAGTCTCATAAATTGATTGTTCAGCAGCCAAAACTTGCTGGATTTTTTCCTCGAGTTCCTCAGCCTCCTTTTTCAGACGGTTGATGTCCATATTTCTCCTTCTGAAATTTTGAAATATAGGTGTTTCGTTAGGATTTTGGGGGATAAACTAACGCATGGAATTCCGTCTTGTCCTGCTCTAGAAGTTGACGTTCAGTGCTAACTCTGACCAGCAAATCGTGCTGTTCTTGATGGAATTTTGTCTGAAATTTATGAAGTATGAAATCGAGGGGTGTCTAATAAGACGCTGTCTATTCTACTAACAGTTTTTGTTTCAATGAAGGCGCGTTCTTTTGCCAACTGCGCGAGAATCATATTTTGATCATCTAGAAACACTTTCTTCTCAGCTTGAAGCTTATTCCAGCTCTCTCGCAATTTGAAGCTTTCCTAAAATTGTTCAATTTTCATTATAGCTCTACTCATTGTCCGCTCACATGTCCCGAAGTCTTCTCATGATTTTTGCACATCTCATTCAATCTTGCATTCAACTCGTGTACTTTCTCACGTTCTTCTTCAAATCTTATGGATTCTTGATGCAAACGTTCTTCGCGTAACAACAGTTTTTCTTCACGAACACGCAGAGCAATATCATGCTCACTGTGGAATTTGTCGGTGTTTGAGGTGACTCCATCTGCAATTTTTCCGATAGTTGTTGAGATGTTCTCAACTTTTTGGACAACCCCGATTAAATCTCTGAAATTATACGATTACTTAAACATTGTCTTAATTATTCTTACTGCGTCTGCGAAATTGAACTTGTCAATCCTTCTAATTGGCGCTCATAGTTGGTCTTCAATCTTTCTACTTCAATTCTACTGTCTTCCTCCATTTTTTCGATTTGCGATCTGTAATTCAGTCGATATTCTCTTCAAATTGTCACTAAAAATAAACCACTCACTGATATTTTTTCTTCATAGCTTCCATATTACTAGCGTTGTCTTTTTCCGACTTTTCTAATCGATCTTTCCATAATCTTTCTAAATCTTCTTCATCGTCCCGTTTTCGTCGTTTGATATCATCAAGCTCCCGATTCAAACGATCTATTTCAGCTTCTAGCCTAGAATTGAATGTTTTTTTTTGAAAATTGTGGTTTCGAAAAACCTTTGAATTCTAGCAGTGTCTAAGTTCATAGCCGATGGCGCGGTCTGAGGAAGGGGAGGAGGAGGAGGTGCTGCCTCCGATTGAGCTTCAACTTTTGGTGGTGATGGATCAGATCTTCTTGAGCCGAAAAGATCGCTGATTGTTGAGGTGGCAGGACGACGAGGTTCGCGTGTAACTCTGAAGTTTTCTTATTAATAAATCATTGCCCTTATCGTATAACAGATCTATCTTTTAGAAATTAATGAAAAACTAAAAGTAAAACTGGTACACGGAATTGAACTTCGCCGAAACTTTGAACGAAACTGTTATAATTTGTTCAATTCTAGGCGCATTTTTTGTAATTGAAATTTTTAGTTTTTGTAATTTTCTACACTATTGTTTCGACATTATTTTTCTTCAATTTTTTAAAAATTAACAGCATATTTAATTATATGAATCTTCTGTGGTAATTACCGGAATATCAGTCACAAAAGGAGGACTTGACGGAGCTATTGAATGCAATTAGGGTGAAAATAGACTTCATTCTCATTCAAATACTGTTTTCGAAATTTTTGAAAATTACCTAGAAGCCGAGAAAATGAGCTTCAAAACAATGGCCTAGAAAAAGTTTCCACCCTGACGAAAACTAGTCCGCGTGAAAAATCCAGAAAATCCCAAAATGATAAGTGCAAACTGGACTAAATTAAGCATTTCCAATAAATATTTGTAATTATAACGGGTTTTTGTTTCAAAGCGTTTTATCTATGCTTCAACTTGGTTTGAGAACATTTTTCAAAACAGATTAAACATGAGTACCAATTCCTTTTCCATTTAAAGACAGCTGTTCAGATAATTTGACCCTACCTGTTCTTAGTTTCAAAAATTAGAGCGTACTCTGATTAGTACAATTCAATTTATGCGAAATCACACCGATAAATACACGCGTCATAGCAGCCGTCCAAAGTTGAAAAAATCAAAATTTGAATTCCCGCGTGTCCGTGCGACGCGGTCGTTGTCCGTGCAACGCGGTCCAATTTGGCGCGAAACACAATTATTTGAATTTGGCTACATATTGGTATTGTTATCTGGACCACCTGGGCTCCCATTCGAATTTTGATTTTTTGCCTAGGATTTGGATCGTGTTAACTGACGAGCTGCCTTTAAAGTACATTTTTTTAGCTCTGTGAAGTCCTTCATTAAGTTTTGTTCATTGGATCAAAGTTGCAAGAATTTCAAAATGCGTTAAAACTTATTCTAATATTTCGAATTTTGAATGAACTCACGGTTCTGCTGCTTTCGGTTGTGAATCACCGAATAAATCATCAAACGACGTTTTCTGGACCTGAAAAACAGTTTAAAATCAAAATCAATCATTTTTATCTACTGGTTTTTTTGCTGCTCTTGTGGATGGCTCCGGTGCAAATGTTACATTGGATCGTCTAGGGTTTTCAGATTGCTGAAAATATCATATGTATTGTACTTCAATTATCAGTTAATTTACATTTGATAGAATAGAAGTCAACATATTTGGCTGTGCTGGTTTATTCGGAACGCTTTTACCAAACAGTGAAGCTTCTAAATCATCCATACCCTGAAGTAAAGTTTTAATACGGAAATAATATATTCGTCTTAACCACAAAACAAAAAGGTGAACAAATGAATTACCTCAAGCAAGTCGCTGAGTCCGTCGTCGTCTGCCATAATAACAGCCGTGTTAGTCAATTCTAATTGTGTCCCTTGAGAAAAGTCTTCGTGTAATTTTTACGAGCACGACTGGGAAAAAATTAGAAGTGAAATCGAGGCGAGGGAGAACAGCGAATTAATAGACGCACTTTTATATTCGGATTGTCCACTCCTGAAAGTATATGTGCAATTAGTTTTCGGTGCTGCCACTTCTCGCTGCTAGCGGGATTGTCATGACAACCAGCTTTTGGCAATCGTGTGGTGTGGGTGCTTTTGCTAATATTAGAAGGAATGTAGAGATGGGAGATTGAAGCTTTTTGAGCATTAAAACAATGAATTTTCATTTGTCTGGGAGGCGTCATTTGGTTGCTGAAATTTGATGTCTAGAAAATAACTAATTTATTGTTAATTTGCCTGTTTAATTTAAAATTCCAATCACTTTTTTAGCCAGAATTTAGAAAAGTTATATGCTCAATTCGAATGAAAAAAAATAAATTATTAAAACACAAATATTAAATGATTTTCAAACGAGCCAGATACCAGATAACTGAAAAAATTCTTTCTCAATATCTTTCACTGATAATACTTTGCGTTAATTTGTGTATATTTGAAAAAATAGTTGTCCACTTCGGAAACAATCACTGATTTTCAGTACGTTATCCCGGTCGATGCACGAAATATATTCATTTTTTGCAGGTCATTGATTGAAACTCACGTTGCGGTCACAAGGTTACCCCAAATTTGGGTAAATTTAAAAATGATGTGAAAAAATGGCGGGCTAATTGTGATTCTGGAAAATTAATTTTAAAAAACCAAAAAATTATCCGGTCATAATCTGATACAATTAAAATGCAAAGAATGAAAAGAGAAAAGCCGAGAAATATATCTTTAAAATAATGGCCTAGAAAACATTTCCACTAACGGGAAATTGTCCGCAGGCATTATTACGTGTAGAAGACTAATTTAAGTCTCCACGATAAAAAGTTATTAATAAAATACTCAAAACGTGGATAGAAAGAAATTACAAAGGTAGAAACGTTTTCTAGGCCCGTTTTCTTGTTTTACAGCGCGTTTTCTCGGCTTCTACATGGTTTTAGAAAATTTGAAAAACAGATTTAGAAAGAAGATGAAGCTTATTTTTATTCCAGCTGCATTCATTAGCTCCATAATGCTCCCCATTTAATAAAATTGGTTATTCTTGGTGCCAAAGTTGATGTATAAAGGAAAAATCGCGAAAAACTATCAATTCGAGAAAAACGGCAACTTTGGTCTCAAAATAACAAAAGATTGGCCAGCGTGTTGGTCAATTTCGATGCCGTGGTGCAGTTTTCTTTACATTCTTTTTTGTAACCCTTGAAAGTTTGAATTCCGGTGCATTTTTCAAACTGTGCACTCTCGAAGTCATTCTCAGATCCAAATTTATCAGATTTTGAAAATAGGCGAAAACCTGGCGATATTTTCAATTTAAAGTTTTCAAATTTAGTAATGTGGTGGTCCCTGGTGGTGTTCAGGTTCCACGAAAGAAGAGTGGTGGAGAAACCAGTTTAAACAACAAAAAGTAACGCGAGATTATTTTACAAAGATTTATTAGATTTTAAACAAGAAATAAAAGATAAACAACGGTTAAATATGATTCAAAACAAGTGAATATTATACTAGCACCTGCTAGTCACTTTCTAGCAACAACTAGACACTTAAAAACCAACAAAACGGTTTAAAACGAGTTAACAACTAAACTCCAAACGAATTCCAACCGAACTACAAAGTGGTGGCCTAGGTTTCACACTCGACGAGAAACTAGTCCCCGCTCGTATTTCTCTTCCATATAACATCCCCCTCCTTTAGAAAAACAGGCTCCTGACTGTTTGAGGTTTCTCGGCAGTACATAATAATAACAAAAATACGGGGCGATAGGGTTTTGGGTAGAACATTTATTAAATTGAACTGTCTCTTTGCTGTTCTTGCCTTTCAGCTTGTTCTTGGCCCACTTTTGACCTGCTCCCTTCATTCCATCATTTGTACCCTGCATCCAACATGGCTTGACTTCCCTCATTTGAGCTTTTCCACCAATAGTCTTGACTTTTTCCTGGGGATCATTCCTTGAACTTGGCGTTCTTTCCCTCTTTGAACATCTTCCAACTTGATCATATGAACTCCATTGTGACTGGTTGACCATAGGTTTAACCTGAAAAACATTTGGTTCCGGACTTTCCGAACATATGCCTCTACTGGACATCATCTTCAAGTTCAACGAACACTTTTTCCACTTCTCATCTCTTGAACCACTGCTCTCTACAATCACAGCATTCACATTCACCGATTCCTTCTTCAAACTCTTCCATCCAATGTATATTCCAAAACATTTGAATGCATTCATTCCCAACACTGCTAGTTCATTCTCATTCTCAACAACTTGGAATTTCACAACTTCTTTCATGCCTCTCATCTTCACTGGAACTTCAACTTGACGGATGATCTTCATTTTATCCTTCGAAACATTCCTCATATCCATACAACCTGGATTCTTTTCCACAAAATGCTCTTTCTTCCAATTTCCATTCTTGATTCTGTTCCATGTCCTGGACGATAACACACTTGTCATTGCTCCACTATCAATAATTAGCTTCAACTTTGTGCCAAGAATTTCAGACTTTTCAATAGTTTGTCTTCCAACTGTAGCATGATTTTTATCTCCTCGCTCAGTTTTCCAATCAAAAGCATCAATCTTCACACCATTTGCTTCAGCAACATTATTATTCCAGCATCTTTTTGCAAAATGTCCATTTCTTCCACATTTGAAACATCTTTTAACACCATTTTCCACGTTTGAACTTCCTTCAGCACTTTTTCGAACTTGTGGTTTATGCACTTCATCATCAATATTCAAGCCTCTAGCTTTTTCCACTCTAAAACTTGATCCTGACTCCGGACAACTGCTCTCGGCAACGACCGACTCACACCTAGCATCCTTTTGTCTAATCACAAACTCCGTCAATTTTGCAATACTCGCTTCCATTGCGGCAATTCTTTCTTTCAGACCATCTGAACACTTTTGTCCAACATTTTCAGCACAAATCTCTCCATTATGCTTTTCAACAATTTGCTCAGTTGAACTCTTCAACATATGTGCAATAAACATCTTATTCGCTTTTACTGATAACGCTGGCGAAACATTATGTCTTCCTGAATTCTCATCCTCTTTAACATGTTCTTCTTCATTCGACAAAATTTTCTTCGGAGCCAAAAGGACTTCCTTTTCCAACTTTTTCAGCTTCTCCTTCAAACTTTGAATTTCGACATCCTTTTGCTGAATATTTTCCTTCAATTTTTTCATTTCATCAACATTTAGACAAAATTTCTCCTTCAAATCATCCTTCACCTCGATTTCCTCTTTCAATTGTTGTTCCATTTGCAGACTTTTCTCCATTTGTGACTTTAGATCAGCTCTTGCTTTGAGTCCTTTATCAGCTACATTCTCAAATAATGCTACGCAACTTGCTGCACTATTCACACCAATCTTTTTCAAAACTTTCCAGATTTTTCGACATTCTTCCAAATACTCTTTATCCTGACTTTCAGTCAACTTCGATATTAACAAATCTTTTTGACGGATAGATTCTCTCAACTCCTCCTGCATATCACTATTAATCTTCTCTTCTTTTTCGAGGATTCTAACTTTATCCATCACATCAATCATCTGCAGATTTTCCTTCCGAAGTCTTGAATTATCAGCTGCACGCCTTTTAATAGCTTCACACAATTGATCAGCATTTTCTATGCCCAACTTTCTCATAAATTTCCAAACTTTCTCACCTTCTTCCAAATGTGCTTCATTTTCAGGCTTATTCTCAGCAAAATCCTTCGCAGCCACATTTTCCTTCACTTCATCAAAACTTTTCATCAATTTTCCATATCCTTCTTTCAATGTATCAAAAATAGTACACAGCTGCTTCTTTGACATTCTAGTGTTCATTTCTGCATACTTCTCAGCATCTTCAATATTTTTCGAAAAATTTTTCAAAGCTTCTTTCACATACATGAACTTCCTGACATCAAACTTTCTTCCATAACCATTCAATAAATCACCAGCAACCTCTTGCAACTTCCTAGCTGACTGACAAACGCTTTGCTTCTTGGCGATTTCTTCACTTGACCAATTTGCATCATCATCACACGAAATTACCCATTCGCAGACTTCCTGCAAAAATTGGTTCACTTTCTGCACATATTTCTCCAAATTGTCATCATTTTTCTCATCTGCTTTCTTCACTTGCACATTTCCACCATTTGAATTGCTTCCCGATCCTGATGCAACAGACAATTTCGATGCGCACGACCTGAGGGAAGGCGACTTGGACGATGTTGACACTGGCATCCTTGACATTTTCAATTTTATTCTTTACCCCACTCTCCTGATATATATCCCAAAGGATTATACTCGATCAAATGGAAGAACAAAAAAGAAACGGCGGCACAATCAATATTTTAACGAAAATCTCGGTCTCTGAGTTTGTAAAAAACTACAAAACACCAGAATTTGAAAAATTCGAAAAAACGGCGACGAAGATTTCAAATAATTTGCCCAGACGGTCTGTTTAATGTCAACCACTAGGGGAAGACCAAACAAAATCCGAACGTACAAAAATTCGAAATTAAACGGCAAAAAAAAAAGAAGAAAAAGCGAAAAAATTCAAGAAAAATCAATAAACCTTCAAAAATCACGAAAATTTTGCTGTTCAAGCGGTTTTCCAACTCTAAACCGGTTTCGGCCCCCAAGTAATGTGGTGGTCCCTGGTGGTGTTCAGGTTCCACGAAAGAAGAGTGGTGGAGAAACCAGTTTAAACAACAAAAAGTAACGCGAGATTATTTTACAAAGATTTATTAGATTTTAAACAAGAAATAAAAGATAAACAACGGTTAAATATGATTCAAAACAAGTGAATATTATACTAGCACCTGCTAGTCACTTTCTAGCAACAACTAGACACTTAAAAACCAACAAAACGGTTTAAAACGAGTTAACAACTAAACTCCAAACGAATTCCAACCGAACTACAAAGTGGTGGCCTAGGTTTCACACTCGACGAGAAACTAGTCCCCGCTCGTATTTCTCTTCCATATAACAATTTTTATAAAGCTGTGTAGTCTGAACCAAGTGAAAGTTAAGTTCGAAAAAGGTTGTGAACTTAAAGAAAATGTTAAAACACAAAAATTGTACTCATAACGATATTGATAGTGAGCAATTTTGATATTTCTCTCGTGTTCACCCGATTCGCTATATCTCAGAAAAACCGTGCCAGAAGATAGTTTTTAATTTTTTTACATTTTTCAAGTAAATACGCTCCACCGGTTTTGAGAAAGAATTGTTGTCTGGCGATCACATTCATTTAAGTCAACAATTTTCTAAAATTCAATTCAGATCTATTGAGACAAAACGTTTAATCTTGATTTAAATGATTCTTTGAAATATAGGGAAATTGATTCCCAAAACAAAACGCTTCAATTTGAGAAAAACAACTAACACATCAGGAACAAATCTGACCGCCGTGCCGATTAGAATCTCTGCGTCACAGACAACATCAGTTCCATAATTATTGATGGGTGAATTTTTTTCAATGTCTGTTGAAAATCATTAGTTTAAATCAAAGCCGATATGCCCTGGAAAAACGTGCAAATGGCAACTGAAACAGGTAGGGATGAATGCTGAAGTTTGAAAGAGAAAAGGTGGAGCGAAGATTTTTAAAAGATTACATGTGTTAGCAACCGGTTTAAGCTGAACCTTTTTTTCTTTAATGAAATCTTTTCGCCCCAATGCTTTGTTGTATATAGCTAAGGATTTTTTCAGAAAATCGTTCCATTTTGTGAAATTTGCTGCTCGCTTGTTTCATCTTTTGATATTTCGTATTCATAAGTCTTCATTTTTTCAGGTAAACAACCAAATGTCATATTTCTAGATACATTACCATTCTCAAAACTGCACGTAAACGTTCCAACAGTTATTTGAAAACCAATGAACCCGACCTGTGAAAAAAAAAACATCAAATAAATATATTATTTTGAAGATTTCAAAATTTAACCAAAATGTGGGGTCAGACCAGTTTTTGAATCAAAAACACTTTGTTTTTTAAACTTTTTTCACTGCGGAACTGAAAAAATCCGACTTTAATCTTGTTACGCATTTTGTTCGTTGATAGATCAGAAATTCAAAATCAACTTTTTTCCCCACAATTAATCATCGTTTCTGTTGTTATCACCACGTGGTTATCAAGTCAAATCAAAATTATGATCAAATTTACAACAAAGTCACGTTTTTGGCAAGTTTTCAATTAAATCTTGAAACGTGGGGAAAGAAACGTTGAAACGTTTTTATAACGATCAACACTTTGTAAACGTGACAGAACGTTGTTTTGAACGAAGAATGAAAAAAAAACTTGCTTACAGTAGGAATATTTCCTTGAAAAATATATAATCTATTCTGAACAATCGAACGATATGATTGTTATATTGGTCATTGATCTTTTCATCTTTCAATTTTTGAAAAAATTATTTTTTGATTAAATGAATTAAAAATAGTTCTGTATTCACGAGACACTTTGTGGTCATTTCTACAGAGTTTCGAAGTGTAATGCGATAAAAATGAATGTTCTACAACAGTTTTTTTTCAGATAATCACAAAACTGGGATGTTCAATAACTGTTTTAGACCTGTTTTTTTAGGGAGAAACCAAAAATTGCAGCTTTTTCTATACCAGTTATTTGGAAACCTTTCAAAAATTCTATTAAAAACGTTTTCTTCAAATCTGATAGAGCTCTCTATCAGATTTTTAGGTGTCTGAACAACGTTTCATTATTCTGTGAAAGTTATTTAGTACGCGTTCCTGAAATTTTAATCCACTGCTATTGAGTTTTAGCAGAGTTATAGATTCTTCAAATCTTGACACAATTCCAGACTTTGTGACGCTAAACCTGGCGCCTAACTCCAGAGCTGTTGTCTGGACCGGCCGGCGTATTATAAGTAGTTTTTCAGGTCTTCCAAATGTTTTAGTGAAACCAATTAATCTACCAATTAATCAATTACTTAATTAGTTTTAATTTGTACAATGTTTATTGGGGTATGAATATTTTTTTAAAAAAGCAGATAAATAACACTGAAAAGTTGGAAAATTAAGAACCGTTTTTTGAAATTTAAAAACTTTTTCTTACTATTTTCTAATTGCTCCTTTTTTGTTTAACATAAAAATTCGGTCTTTTTTTTAAAACGACAGCTCTGCCCGAACTTGTACTTTATCGGAGTTTCCTTGAAAATACAGCACAGTTTCTCAAATTCCAGAAAATTCTCGTAAAGGAATTCACATCTGTAACTGTTATTCCTACTTCAATTTTTATACGATATTCAGAGATATTTGAACAATTTTAGATGGGCTTATTTTAGTGAAGAAGTTTGTATTACATTCACATGAATTAGTAAATTTTTCATCTGTTTGACTTAAAACTTTTCATTGATTCCCCAAGTTTTGCAGGGGATCATTTTTTACATGGCTGAAAGTATTTTTAAAAACTTTTAGCTGGAATAAAACCTTTAAAACCTTCAGATTGCCGATTTCTTGTTTTGGTATACATTAATACAATATTAACGGAACTTTTAAGTTATCAATCAGTTCATACTAGATCCTGCTAGTGAATGATCACAGATCCTCTTTAGTTTGCCAAAATCAAAAACTGTCTTCTCAAACAAAAATTTCTCAAAATTCAATCATAAGATGACGACAGTGATATGGGAACACGCAACCGTCTGCAAAATAGCCCAGCCCCCACGTGTTGTTTCATCATAATGATAAGCCAAACATACCGTATCTTTTCCATTTCATGGAAATCATTCAGCGAATTTTGTATGAAAACGACTGCGCAGCCTACGTGCAGTTATTGAGAATCATTCGATTTGACCAAATTCCAGCCAGGCGTTTTGATAAACATTTTCTTTTTTTTCCGTTTCGTTGCTATCAACGGATGTCATTTGATCCGCAAAAACTTATTACCACACCCCTTTTTTGAAATTTTTATTGGAATATGTATTTAAGCAGGGGTTAATAGTATTGTTATTGTTACCTCCTTTATAATCATAAATCTTGCTTCCTTTTTATATACAGCTAACTCGCTGATCACAATCATTTAATAAATCATTAGTTGGTTCCTCTTTTCCTCCACAGTAGTTATTTTTACGATTATTATTGAATAAAAATTGATTGTTTATAGATATCTTAAAATGGTCAGTCTAACTGAACTCATTGCTCAACTTCAAATTGTGTTTGAAGACAGTCACATTGATGTAGATCAAATTCGCAAACTTTTGGAATCGTATAAAAGTAACTACGCAGAATGGAGAAAATATGCAATTTTCGATGAGAATAAGTAAGGATTTTTCTCGCTTTTTGAGATTGAGATTTATTTTTTAAGATATACAAGGAATTTGGTAGACGTTGGAAACGGGAAGTATAACTTGATGATCTTATGTTGGGGTCCTGGAATGGCTAGCAGGTTTGAAAACAAAAAAAATCATTGAATATTATTTTTAGCAACATTGCTTATTTAGCATACATGATCATACGGATGCTCATTGTTTTGTCAAAATGCTTGAAGGATGTCTAACAGAGACAAAGTATAACTGGCCGAAAGGAGAGGATACACCCCTCGAAATCTATGAAGAGAATGATTACGATAAAGATGGAGTTTCATATATGAGTGGTAAGGATTTGTTACCTTGAATTTTTGTTTTTTGGCTAATTCCACGAAAAAATGACACGTTTTCTTATAATCAATTACATAAACAAGAGATAAGTGTCAATGAAATGTATTTCAGTCTGTCAAAGAAATATAATTCGTTTGGACACGTAGGAAAAAATTATCTGTATAGTCTTTGATTTGATTTGATTTGATGACGTGATTGGGCAAATATCATTTCTTTACAGATGAGATTGGGCTTCATCGCATGGAGAACAAAAGCCATTCTGATGGTGCAGTTTCACTTCATCTTTATATCCCACCATACCAAACGTGTCATGCTTTTGATGAGGTAAAGATAATAAAATGTAATGATAGATCGGAATTTGATAAACTTTTTGCACACTATCTAAAACCATAGTTTTGAAAAACTTACGATTTTCAGTAAATATAACGTCTGAGCCAAATTATTAAAGCTCAAAGTTTTTAAGTTTATGACAAATTCACAATTAATTTATTAAATTGTCGCTCTTTTCATGTTAGCTTTCTAGAAATTAGTGTGCAAAGTTTAAGCAAATTCAGGAGCCTTAAAAATCTCTAGTTCAAAATTCTCATTCTTATACTTTTTCAGAGAACAGGACGAAAATCAAATGTTACTGTGACATTCTACTCTAAATATGGAAAGAAAGTTGATTATCGAGGCTCAAAGGCCGGAAAGATTGAGGATGAAATCAAAACCTATATTAACAAATCTAAAAATAATGAACTGATAGCTCAGAATTAGCACTTTTTATTTTTGAAATCGTTTCCCAGAACTAATTCTCATTTTCACACTTGTTATCAACCCAGTCAAGTTTGAGACAAAATACAGGTTCAATTTTATTACTTCAATAAATATATTATTATTATTGTGATTATTAATATTCTCATGGTGCAATATGTTCAGCAAAAAAATGTCAAAGTGAAGCCATTGCGACGGATGCGCTGGTCGGCTTCAAAGAAAATGTCGAATTCAGCGAGGGCATTGATAGTGGTTTTTCTGAAAAAAAGGAAGTGAGATTAAACCAGTAGTCAGAAAAGTTTTCAGACTTTTGGACAGAACCACAATTGCTGAATGAAATTGAGAGATCACTGTGTGGATTGTTGTACCAAGCGTTGATCAGAGTAATGATTGAGTTGTTGGATAAGATGCAAGTGGCGATATCAATTGTTTCAACTTCGACTCCATTTGCGATTCCGCTGTAAATCATTCTTTTTTATGGTAATAAGAATAGATTTCACTTTGCGATTGCATAAACTGTCTCGTCGGTTATCGAATAATGAGATCCCTTTCCGTTGTTCCAAAGTCGGAGTGAGGTTAAGTCTGAAAAAAGATAGTGTTTTTTTTTAGTTTAATTCTGGCAACAATTAGAATCTCTAAACCAACAATATCGGTCAAAACAAGTTTGTATTTCATTTCCATATTACAGTAAGAATGGAACAAATTCAATACGCGGTAGATTAGTAAATAACAAATTAATCTTATTTGAAATGTCACAGAATTTGCCAAAAATTTTGATGATGAACGCAAAAGGTTGAAAATTTGTTCGCCAGGTAATATTTAAATAAAATAAAAATAAAATCATATTAATCAATGCACCGAATTTCATACAGATTTTGTTCAAATTGTTTACTGTTAAAAAAGTCACTCACGGTTCGCAACTGGAGCAAGAAGCTTGTCAGTCAAAAGATTAGAAGGCGAACATTCTTCCAAACCAAAATCGGTAACTGTTTCCGAATTTTGTTGCATGAGCTCTTCAAGCTATAAAATTGTGATTATTTTTTTAAACCATAATTATAATTATTTTTTTACCAGACAAATACTATCGGGTGAAAATTTGCTCCAAATGAAGTAAATTTGCTGGGGTTGCAGTGATAAACTGTTAAGAAGACGGAGGACTGGACATGATTCGACGGGAATGAGACCGCGGACGAAAAGTGACTGGGTTGTTAGATGACGGAGACGGGTGGCAAGAACCTGAAAGTTTAAATAATTTTTACTAGTTGATTGTGTTTAAAATAATGTTGCATACAAATTGATATACCTAGTATTTTCAACTCAAATATTCTTGATTATTGCGTTTTAAAGGCTGCTCTTCCTAACTGACGCTCCCGTATTGCGTTTGCCAACACTTACAGTCTTCAAAACGCAATTATCAAGAATATTTGAATTGATAATATAAATTTGCAATCTGGAGTAATGAAGCAGAGTGAGTCGTACAATAACACTTTTCACAATCATTAATTTTCATTAAAGTAAAGATGAAATGAATAGGATTATATAGGATTTGCTTTGTTGAAAAGGCGTTTTATTTTTAGATCATTAAATGCGTAACTTACTTGAAGCGATGGCATTGGATAACGTGTTGGACATCTCTTTTCATCGATGGGATAAATAACAACTTCCCCCTCATCGAAAAGAATCCGTATCTAAAAAACGTACATTTATTTTTTACGAAAAGTAAAATCAAATATTTCGTTAAATCGTAAGTAGGAAAAAAGATCTTAAAACCATCTGAAATGTTGGTTTTCGGTTTATAATATTTCATGTTTTGGCACGGTCACACTACGTTTTAGTGAGTCTAATGTTTCATACCGATTATACTGACCAGATTTAAAAGATTATTTCAAAAACACATATTTTTGAACTATGAAACACACCTACAGACGGATTACTATTGTATTTCGTTGTTTTTTCAGTAACCAAAAAATCTATCAAAGTCCCTGAAACAAACCTGATCAGTTGCCACTTTCGGAAAATCGTTAATATTTTCAGCGACGATACCATTCCATCTCTGACATACACGCTCACAATTTACAATCGTTTTCGCATCAAGAAGTGAAATAATTTGGAAAAGTGTTTCATCGTCGAGTTTCTAAAGCAAGAGATCAGAAATCAGCTTTAAAATTATTGTTGATTACATTCACTGGGGATTGATGTAATGAGGACTGCTGAATTTTTTTCGGCAAAATTTTCGGGCGGAAAGAGCGGTTCCGATTGCTGAATAAGAAAGGAAGACAAAATCTGACAAGTGCTGTGAAGATTTCTACAAGTTTTTTTACAAGTCGAACAACTCTCCATCTGAAAATCGGGGAAAGAATATTTTTGGAGCTTGGAAATTGCAATTACTTCTGATTTTCGTTTTGTTCTTGACGTACCAAATTGTCCCGATCCAAATCACAAATACTCAAACGTCCGCTTCCATAAGCCTGAAAATAAACAGTAAAAAATTAGTAATATAATAAAAAAATTCATTTACCCTCAAATTTCCGCCAACAACCCGTTTCGCACGGCCATGTGCTGCAACTGTAACACTAATCATATGGATAGCATTGGAATTATTTGGTCTGCACTGAAAATATATGACCATTTGAAGAAAAAAAGCGCTGACGTTTAAAAAGAAAACTAAAAATAATCCGCTTCGAAAGAAATAAATCATCATGACATGGTTCTAAACGCTTTTAGGGTAATTTATCATTTTTCAAAAACTTTTATTTTTTTTCTAAAAGAAGAAAAAAGAGTGGTTGCATAAAAAGAACGAAAAAAATCTCGAAAAAGGCGAAACAACAAGCGCTGTGCAAATGAGATGGGGCTGTTTTCTAAAGGAAAAAAATGGAGTATGAAATAAATCGATTTTGAGCTCTACACGCAGAGAGAAAGAATGAAAAAAAAAACAGCGAAGGATGACGGCGCTACTCTCGCACTATTGAATACATTTCATGACCAGCTGTTATTTACGAATTCTTGTTGTGGTTGGAGGAAGTATTGTTTTCCATATGGTGTCAGGTTACGCTTGTTCTCAAATTGGTGCTGGGTTACGCGTGAAAAATAATAAATTATCAGTAAGCATGGCATTTTTCAAAGTGTTTTTTGACAAAGTTAAGATCTTCAATATTCAAAAATTCTCAAATTTTGTAGATGTACGGATTTTTGAGTTCAAAGGAATAATTAACGGGTTTCTTGTGTTTTAGATCGACTTAAAATCCAATTTTATAATTTAAAAGCTTAAGGAAAAAATGGAGAAGTCGCAAGAATTTCGGAAAAAAAAACAACACGAACCCGGAATTAACTTATGTAATTTTGACACGAAAGCTCGATCCCAGTGATCTTTTTGTCAGTTTTTCTTCATTAAAAATAAAATTTCCGAGGACACGTGTGTGTGTAACCTGTCCGTGTATAACCTGTCCACTTTGAAGTTAATACAATCTGACTTCCAATAATAATTTCGAGATTTTCAATTTGCCCTCTGCTGTCACTCGTTACCATCGATGAGCTGGAAGTTGCTCAAGATCCGTCCCTTGTTGCTTCAATTTTGCACCTTCTATAACTTTTGAAAGAATGAACCAATTTTAAAACATTATAACTCATTCGAAAGAAAATTTAGAAGTAAATAAGAAACAGACAAATCTAAAAATTTATTGGAGCTGGATAATAAGTCTTTTGTAATGGTTTTAATGAGAACATTTTCGCAAATTGGTGTATTAAAAGCAATGCGAAAAAATTTTAGAAAATTATTTTTTGATTGACATCCAGCTTATTTTGTTTTGACATTTTGCATTTTTTATTGAACGGATCACATGCATCCTCGTCGCCACATATGAAGTGAGCAGATATAGACTCTTCCCTGTAACTATGCGCCCGGCACAATACTACTTATACCCTCCGTTTTTTTTTAAATCCCCTGTCTTTTAAACTTGAGTAATTTTTATTCTTGACATTTTTGATGATAATCAGCTGATTTAATTTAATTGGAAACTAAATACTAACTTAACTCTTGTTGTTTTCAATTTTAAATTAACGAAATGTGTTCAATTTATGATATTAATTTTAATTTTGAGGAAATGTGGACTATTTGCGTGCCGCAAAGCTTCTAAATTTGCTTAAAAAAGTAAAGTTCACAAATAAATGATTTCTCTGTTTTCCAATGTTCCAAAAAATCTGTAATGTAAAATCTGAGAATGAAAAATTGTTAATTTCCTAGTAATCCAAAATCTAGTAGCATGACTTTTTAAATTCTTGAATTCATACCAAGTTTGAAAGTATATTTTTTCTTTTAGAAATTCATTCCTTTATCATTTTTTCTTGACGTAAATTCAAATTTACCCTTTATTATCTCTCACCCCTCCGTTTCCCTTGCTCTCTCCTCCCTTTTCCTGTCTGACGACAGGACCGCCATCCAAGCAACACGAAAGTTCGCTCTATCGCACAATGGCGGCATCTTTGATGTTTCAAAGCGAGTTACATTCCCCCATTATTATGTATTTTTAATAGTCTTTTTTTGTTTGAAATATTTCTATATATCAAAAGCTAAATTTGTTTGCAGTTATGTGCCTTGTCTAGTCAACTTACAACAGTTATTCAGTTTAGAAAATGATGGTTTTTCGGTATTTTTTATCTTTATTAGGTTGGTTTTTTATAAATAATTTGAAAAAGTAATGAATATTATATTTTCAGCCTATTCTGCGCTAGTTAATAGTATTACATTACTAGCACGAACTTCGAAAAGTGTTGTAAGACTGGAAATTGATGTGAAAAATGAAAGTAGCTCCAGTTCAAAGGTATTGATGGATTCGATTCAGGAGGAGGATAATATTTTATTAGCTTCTAATGAGAAGGAGGTTTGTTCAGCACCCTTACAATATTTTTAAGTAAATCCAATTTTTTTTAGAACCTTGGGTACTATTTACTCCATGGAAATTTATATTCCATCAATCTTGAAGATTTTTCCATTATTGAAAAGGGTAAAGTCGGTGTTCATATTCATGATTATCCGTCGACAATGGATTATGATTGGTTAACAAATACGGTTGGTTAATATTCAGCATTAAATATTTTTTAATAGCTGAAATAATGATATTTTCAGCTTTACATTGGTGTACAAGGGAATCATGAATCCAGCGGCAGAATTGAAGCATGTACCCTGAAAAATGTTTCGATTTGTACTGCAGTATTACACGGGAAATTGGATTACTTGTACTCTTTGATTCTGGATCCAGTGAAAGGGTACAATTTCTTAGATTAAAACTAGTATAAATGCCAACTGTTTTTTTACAGAAAAATGTTCTGGGAGAGTGGAGTCTCGAACAATATTGAAATGGGATCGATGGATGGGATGAACCACGAAAGAGAGCCGTTCAATGTTAGTGTTATTTCAAAAGGGGGGGGGGGGCGGAGGGTTGGTAGCGTTTTTCAGTAGATGAATTTTAAATTTTAAAAATTACAAACAACTACAAGCCAATACGGCATTCAAAGAGGGTTAATGACGTGTTTGAGCACGACTTTTTTGAGTTTTGAGCTCAAAGTTCAGAAATTTGCAAAAAATCGAATATGGTGAGCCATAACTTTACTCACGCTCTATATTTACTTATAAAATTTTAATGTTTTAATAATAAACATATTGTTAATCACTTTACCATCTTTCAGCGAATTTGGTTCACCTTTTTTTTTGATGCTTGCAATCTTTTGCAAATCGTTGAAGTTTGAGGTCAAAAAAACGTGAACGTACCCTCTTTCAGCACTTTTTTTAAAGAAGTTCCTTGATCAGCAAAATATTTCCTGTCGAATGAAATACTTTTTGCCCCGAAATGTTAAAAAACACTGTAAATACTTTCCTTGTTAGACTTTGCAGCGGCTATTGAAAGTCATCGCCAATATTTGATGGCCTTTTTTTTGGATTTTG
Source organism: Caenorhabditis virilis (assembly GCA_964036255.1). Taxonomy (NCBI): domain Eukaryota; kingdom Metazoa; phylum Nematoda; class Chromadorea; order Rhabditida; family Rhabditidae; genus Caenorhabditis; species Caenorhabditis virilis. The sequence continues at coordinate 3,332,000 of OZ038420.1, read as the reverse complement.
AGATTTTTCAATATTCTTGCTGCACAAAAATCAAATTTTTAACCATTTAACAAATAGCACCCTAATAGATATTTAGAGAAAAATATAAAATCATATTTTTATTCCAGATTCCATCAGCGACACCCAGTACCTATCGCTCTTTATCTTACCACTGGAGGACGAACCGCTTGTATTTCATCAAATCTTCAGGAAACGTAAACGAAATTGTTACTTGTGAAGTCAATACCGCTCGCAATTGCTCAATTGTTGCATCAGCTCCTATTATTGTAAATCTGGCGGTCTCTGAGAACCACATCGTCTGGTCAATGTCGGTTAAAGGCGTTTTGATGTATTGTGAGATTCAAAATTGTTCGGAGACAATTCGAGAAACTATTTTTCACGGAATTGAAAATTTTATAGTTATTGATCGAAGAAAAACTGAACAGAAAGGTGAGAAAATTATATTTTCCTTTAAAAATCAAATTTTCAGCGTCTCATAATTGCTTTGACAACAACGACGGATGCTCGGATTTCTGTCTTATCGGAGAAGAGAAGACTTCAAGTCGGTGTGCATGTCCCATTGGTGTCGCGTTAGAAGAGGATGGGAAGACGTGTAATTCGGCAGGAGTCAAAACCGCGATTTTTGTCTCATCGTTGAATGGGATTTTTAAAGTTTCACTAGACTCTGAGGAATTTGTGTCAATCCCGTTTCGGTTTCAAAATGAGCAAATGACAAATATTGATGATATTGAATACGACCCGAACAATCGATTTTTATATTGGATTGAGGATGAAGATTTGGAGCAGAAGACGAGATTTATTAGAAGAAGCTCAGTTGATAATCCAATAACAGAGGTAAATTTTCAAACTGGCTTTTATAATAAAGTTGAATAAAAAAATTCAGACGGTTGTTTCGGTGCCGAGTACTGTGAAGAAAATTCGATTCGATGAACAATCACAAAATTTGTTCTGGTTAGATGAAGCAGCGGGTTCAAGAATCGGAATGACAAGCTTAACGTCGTTTTACTCGAAGACTATTATTTTTGGTTCTGCGAAGAATATCAAGTCTTTTGCGTTATATGAAATTGAGAGTGCTATTCTAGTGGCTAGTAAGTTTAAACCTACAATAATTGTCTTATAATATTTTTCAGGAAACGATTATAACAATGGATTGATTGAAAAATACTCAATTGATGGTACCAAACTGGGGATTGTTCAAAAATTGCCACGCAATGTTTTCATCAGTGATATGAATTTTAACAATGATCGCGAAGTTTTGTACTGGATTGAGACGGATTCAAATGATTTGGCGGTTTGTGAAAAACTGTTTTTTGTTGAAAATTTTGTTGTTTTAATTGCAGTGGATGAGCCTAGAAACAATGAACACTGGAAAAGTGGTATTTGATTCAGCGTTGAGGTTACCACAATTAAACACAATTGAACTGATGGGTTAGTTAAGTAAGATCCCATTCGTTCCAAGATTATGTGTATTTCAGGAAATGATGTATTTTTAAATTCGCTACTCGGAAGATCAATTTTGAAAGTTTCGATGGAAAATATTGGTGATTAATCATAGTAATACCTTAAGTTTTAAAAACCAACACAATTTCAGATTCGCCAGTTGTTACCAGCATCGAAACGCCGATATTTGGAGCGAAAGGAATGAAAGCGGTGAATTTTGGTGTGAAGAGGCGTCACTCGAATAACTGCCACAAGTCGAATGGTTTTTGTGAGCATATTTGTATTGCGAGTCAATCGAGAAATCACAATTGCACATGTGCGGATGGGTTTTATTATGATGGTGAAGTTCAGCGATGTTTGAAGCTTGACTCGTTTGCGTTGGTTCTTCATGGGAAGAATCAGATTTCTGTTATGTCGACAGTAACGTAAGTTTTCGGTGGTTTGTTGCACCACTGTAAAGTCACGTCATTTTGGCGGTTGACGTCCAAAATGGAGTTTTGGCGTCCAAAAACGGAGTGATAATTTTTTAAAAAACTAGAGTAATTTTTTAAAAGAACACATTTTCCAACAATGAAAGTTACGGTATTGCCCATCGTCTTTTATGCTGACAGCGCGGTTCGAATAGTATTATTAATAGTAAATTTGTGATTTTTGTTATATACATTAACAGTAATTTTACCAATTAGGGTTTCTCGGGTTTACAAGAGAAGAAAACTATCAATTTCTTAGGCTCCAGGTCGAGCTTGCTTGTTTATAAAGCCGATTTTGCGAGCCGCTAATATGAAACTGAATTTAACAATGGTCTAATAACCAATAAAAACCGCCTAAAGTCACCGTTTTTTGTATGAAAATGATGACTTTAGGCGGTTTTTTAAAATTCTTTTTCACAAATCAATCAATATTCAGTATTTGAATTTTATATGTCGTTCTTATTCACGTGAGCAGCAAAATTTACTTTATAACAAAATATGAATACATACCTTACAATATCTTGTTGAGTTAGATTTGAAATTATTTTTTAAAAATGAATTACATCTCGTTTCTTTACAGTAAAACAAGAAGTTATAATATTTTCCGGTTAAATTTGATTATCATTTTTTTAAAACCAAGAAAAAAGATTTATCGACAACAAAAACCGTTGTTTCGATATTACGGGCTAACTAAAAACGAAACTCCGCCCCTTTTATACAACTTATAGCAGGTGACGCAAGTAGTAATTCGTCGGGAGCATTGTTACGGGGGGCTATATAACTGCTCGACTGTATTCTTATTTCGGCGTGGAGGTCGCACCGAATCCGTTCAATCTCGTATACGGGTGGCCTCCAAGCAAGAGTTGAGTACGCCAGAAAAATTAAGTCAATCCAATCTGCAAGTCAATCAAAACAAATTTTTGAATTTTAATACTATAATAACACAGAAATTTTGTTAGCTATTAGAATCCGAATGGATTTTTGTAGGAAAGCTTGAATTAACTAACTTTTTTGTTGAGGGAACACTAAATGACGTGGCGCTGAAGTCGGTCATAATCTTGTCGTACATAATCATGATTCAATAATCTTGTACCACCCTATATTTTTTTCTGGAATGAAAATATTACGATTCTCTTTTCAGCCCGGCTGCCTCACCGCTTCTTGCCAATTACGACGAATTGATCAGCAATGTTGCGAGCATTGGCGTCGACACAATTCGATCGGAAATTTTAGTTGCTGGCAAATCGAAATCTGGCGATGGGATCATATTGAAGTGCCAAATGCCGAAAGCATCGACCGTTGGAAGAATCGAACCAATTATCAAATCGAAAAGAATCCTAGAGGACGAAAGTTTGATTGGGATTTATGAACTAGCTGTTGACAAAATCTCGGGGAATATATTTTGGTATTTTGATATTTTATACAACGTTTTTGCAACGCTTTGCTGTTTTTTCAGGACAAACTCTATAAGCGAACAGATCGAGGTCTGCGACTCAACCGGGAAATATCGAAAAGTACTAGCTTGGAAGCAAATCAAGCCAAGGAGTATAGCAGTTGATGATACTGTTTCGAGCTTGATTTATTATGATGCAAATGATCCGCCTTCTTTGAAAGTAGGGTGGATTTTTCAGTTGTTGATAAGAACTTCACATTTTGCAGAGGATGGGAATGAGTGGAGATCCAACCGGTGGTTACGACATTGCGCCAACAGTTAGTAACGTTTTGTCATTGGGAATTGATGCGAGGAATCAAATGGTCTACTGGGTGGAAATTTCAAAAACTGACAGCTATATTATTTCCTCAATGAGTTCTTATGGTATAATTGAAAAAAAAACTAAACGAGAAGTACACAGTATATTCAGGTAACGGAAGAGAATATTTGTATGCTGGAAAAGATAGAAAACCGATCAGTGTATCAGCACTTGGAAGCATTCCATATTTTATGGAAACTTCTGGAAAATATGGGAAACTTGTCAGGCATACTGGCAGGACAACCGAAGAAGTTTATGAGATTGAGCTAGAGCATCCGAAGATTTTGAAAATGGTTAATAGAATTGATTACTTGACTGCAGCGGGTAAATTTGAGGTCAAATTTTTCATTGATTTTAATTTATTTTTTGCAGAAAAGAATATGGCGTGCTATAACAACCAAGGAAGATGTGAACACTTGTGTTTGGATGAAGATGAGACCACCACGCTTACACCATACACCACGGAACGACCATTCAAAGAAGTTTGCAAGTGTTCAGATCACTTTCATTTTAACAATGGGCTTGGAGGAATGAGACAATGCTTGCGTACGTTGTTCTCTTTTCTTTTTGTAGAATAAAATATATTTTTCAGCATACACCAATACAATTTTGGCTGTCAAAAAGACTGGATTTTATCAAGCGGGTCTTCGAAAATTGTCAGGAAAGTATCTGTCCTGGAATCAGGACCCGATTATTCGGATACCGGTGAATTGGAAGGATGGGCGAATCCCAAAATCGATTGGATACCATCCAACCGAACGAATGATTTTCTGGATTGACAATCACGATTATCAGCTGAATTTTGTGAAGTTGTCCGAGTCTGAAACAACCCACACGACGTCTGCAAAATCGACACCGGTTTGTTTGACATTTCATTCATTGGCTGTTGATCCAGTCGGCAACCAGGTGCTCGTTTCGTGCTATAGGAATTCAACCGGTTATATTGTTTTCTACAAGATTATGGTACGATTAAATAAGTCTTTTTTGCCACAAATAACTTCTTTTTGCAGGAAAATCCTATAAGTTTGAAATATGTGGACGTTTTGATATCGGGTGAGACAATTTCGAGTTTTAGTGGCTGGCCGACACAACCAAGAGAAATTGCAGTATTCCCTTTGAGAAAGTAAGAAAGGATAATCGATCAATTAACAAAACCTCATTTTCAGTCTCTTCTTTTTTGTGGATGTTCCAATGCAAGAGGAGAATCCATGCTCAATTGTAAAATGTACATTAGATGGGAAACGCTGCTCGATTTGGTTGAATCGCAACGTGTCACCAATGAGCAAACTGCAAGCGGATCCAAATATTGAGAATTCGAGATTGTTCTATACGGTAAATTAAATATTTTGAATTATAATTTGAAAGGGGTTCAATATTTAAAACCATAATAACTTACAGAATAGCTATGGAGTTTGGTCCAGAGATTTAGCGTCATCAGAAGCGAATATTCAACACCATTATGGCTCATTCTCGGTCGGAAAGGAATACTCGGTGGCGCCAATTGATGAAAATTCGGCGATTGTTGCAAGGATCGTTGGTGAAGCTAGCAAAGTGTTCGATTGGCCGAGCAATGAAACGGTTTGGGATTTGAGTGATAGCTTGATACTCCACAGATCGGGTACAAATCAGAAAAAAACGATTTTTCAAGGTGTAAAATGCATTTTTTTCAGCAAGCTTTGATGTTCAAAGTCACGTTTGTAAAGCGGCACAATGCTCGCACATGTGTCGTTATGTCCGGGACAAAGATGCGCCGACACATGAAAGGTTTGAATGTCTCTGCCCACAAGGAACGGCATTAAGTCATGATGAGTAAGCTTAAACGCTCTTCGATCAAGTTATTCATAATTGTTTTTAGCAAAAAAATGTGTGTTGTAAGTGTTACTTGTTCTCTATGGCAGTTTGGTTGTGCCAATGGACGAGAATGCATCCACTCTTCGAAAAAATGCGACGGAGTCAATGATTGCAGGTATTATTACGTTCCTTACAAGGAAAGGGGGCGAACTCGGTATAAGGGGGGGGGGGGGGGGTTTACATGAGGTCTAGATCGTCAAAGCAGCTCAGCCTGGATACAAAGAAACTGCGAATTATTACCCAGTCCTAATTTTTCCTAATGAGATGCATTTCACATAAAACTCTTAGGCCGAGTTCGTTCCCTTCCCGTGCAATCCAGAAATTATCCTTAAGTTTGTCTTTCAGTGATCATAGCGATGAAGCGCGTTCACACTGTGGATCTAACTTGAAGCTATTATGGGCATGTGATGATGGAAGTGCTAGTGTTAATCGTACATCACTTTGTGACGGTGTCGCTCACTGTGCAGATGCGTCAGATGAATTACATTGCAGGTAACACTGCTTTCCTTTTCGAAACATTGAATTTTCATTGGCAGATGTGAAAGACCTCATGATTTCTTCGATTGTGCTGCTTGGACGACAAACAACTCTAGGAAATGTGTGCCGAGGCGGGCTCTTTGCGACGGGGTTGAAGATTGTGAAAGTGGAGAAGATGAAAAAAATCCGGTTAGCTTTTCCCGGTGCTTCTTATTAATAATTGCATTTTTCAGATGTGCTCGAAATTTGAAGCTTATTCCCGCGAAGATCTTCCACTGCTCTACATTTTTCTATTCATGATGACTGTTTTCCTTTTCATCGCCTTGCTGTTTCTCTGTTGTTTCAAATCGGACAAGGATGCGGTAAGGGATGTGACGTCGGCAACATCAACGGAACGCAATGAGAACACGACACTTTTGCAACAAAACTTTCATCAAGGTTCAAACCCGCCGGTTAGGATGATGATGGAGCCAGTGGTCAGCAGAGATGATAATGCGTATTCCGTGGCGGATAGTAATTCAACATTTGGAGTTCTTCCGAGACCGCATTCTGAGAATTTGGAGCAATCCTCGATCAATTTCGATTTACCTCCGCAGAGGTTTTATGCGCCTCCGTCGAGTCAAGCAAGGTAAATTGGTTATTTGAGGTTTTCTGGAAGCTAATTAAGGAACTTACTTTATTCAAAATCCGTTGATTCGTTTAAAGAATCTATTTTTCGCCTGCAATCAAGTCAGCAAGCGTGCTCCACTGAAATGAGAGCGAAAATTATGTGAAATGGCACTTTTACAAACAACAAATTCACGTTGAACAGTTTATTGGATTTTTAAAAGCATTTACTGGTATTTTATTTGAATTACACCTGAAATTGGGGAAACAAGTTGTTTTTTCTCAAAAAAAAAAAAACACTTTCTCAAGGAAAGAAATAACTGAAACATTTTAACTCCACAATTTTAATTTTAATTTCATGGGATTTTCTCATTTTTCTCTGGATAAACCTTGAAAATGACGAGAAAATTCAGAATTTTGACTGGAATGTGAAAAAAATATTTTTCTGGAAAAAATAAAGCAAAAATGCGAAAAAGTGGCCGCCATTTCACTTTTTTTGGCGGAAATTCAAATTTTTTGTAAAATTATTCAATTAAATTATATTCTTGAAGTTTTTCCTTTTAAAAACAATGAAATTTCATAGATTATCATTAATTTTAAAATGACTCGAGTGTTTTTTCAGAATTTTTATGTTTTTCTCTGTTGAAAAATGGTGGAAAAGTTGAGAATTATATATTAAGATGTTTATTAGTCCATTTAATATTAAAAATTAGGTGTTTTTTTATTTTAGGATATAATTAGTTAGTTATACTTTTAGCGATTAATTTTTTATCATTTGGTGCATTTGCGCGTAACTATTAGGACGGTGTTTGCAGATTTTTAGATACATTTTAATTTCCGATCTTGGCACTTTGCAATAAATTAACTATTGTTTGATTGAATTTGCATGAATTGCATTAAATTGCTGAGAGAAATCATCTAAACAACTTATTTTTCAGTTTATCAACATATGGAATTGTGAAACCAGCGGAACACATGCGACTCTACAACCGAACCAAAGGCAGAAGAAGGAAACACGCAGTCGGGCCGAGCTCTTCAGAAGATGAAGACACGCCGAGAACGTCGACTCCGCGAAACTTGTCGAAACTTCGTCAAAGGACTCCAAGCTCGAATGGTGGCGGCACGAGACCTCCACAATTGCCTTTTACACCAATCACGCTTCATGTTTCGACCGACTCGGCGAGTCATAGTAGCGAAATGGTGCAGAATATTTAGGTGACATGTTGTCTAAAAGACACTAGACTTGTAAAGTATATTATTATTATTATTTTGGTTATTTATTGTTAAACAATAGGTTTAGTACGGTTTTCCAATGTTTTTCCATGTTTTAGGCGTTTTTTCTGTAAACACACATTTTTTGTACTGTTATTTATTTTGTTGTTGATATATTTTTTATATTTTTCAAGCTGTTGATTTGATTTTTTAAGTACTATTCACATCTCTTGATAACATGGTCAGATTGTACAATATGGGTGATTTTTGTTTGTGAAAAAATATACTGGTATCAAATATTTACGCTTAAGATGAATGAAGCTGTTTTTTTTATTATTGAAAATACAATGCATATAGAACAAAAATAAGGATTTTATTTTTCGAATGCCAAAAGAAAATTTCGAAATTTTTGGGTTGTTTGATAAGATGAATCATTTAAGGCGAATATTTTTGCGTTCCTAGTTTCAGATTGCCCACACACAGACATCGATGAAACATTTATATTGATACAATTGTATGTAAATACATTTGAGGTTGGAAATAAATGCTCTATTATTGAAGGCGTGTTGGCGACAACTTTAACTTCTTATCGCAGTTTTTAGTTATCAATTTTAATATTCTTTTGTTTTGTTGAATTAATACATTCCATTCATATTGAAAACAGTCTTCAGGTTTTGGCGACAGCTATGACATTTACAATCACTGGGATACTGCCTTTAATTTCTGCAACATTGTCTTTATGCGCATTTATTGCTGGGTAAGTGTTGTTTTTTGTTAGGTTCTCATTTTCTGTCTCGAGCACGTTAATAGTACAAGACACAAATTGTTGCTTGTTGCCCCCTCCGTTATCGTGGTTTTACTGATAATTCCGAAAAGTTTTACGAAACAAGGCAATAAACCAATTTGAAAAGAACTACTTTTTTAATGAACTATAATATGTATGACCGGTTTTTAGCTAATGGTGGTGCTGATCATCGCTAAAAATTGAAAGTGATGTGAGTCATTAACAAAATCAGTGATATTTTCGAACCACCCACGGAATTATGGAATGAGTAATGAATAAGAAAATATAAAATACAATGTGGGGATAATTTTAGATTTTTGTATTGTTTAATATTAACGTATGGTAGTTCTTTTTGAGTAAATTGTAGAGAAAAAAAGACGAAGGAGATGTTCATAAAAATCTTATTATAAGAAGATAAAATTGAAGGGTGCAAAAGTAGGAACGGTTCCAAAATATACAAAATTTAAGCGTATTTGGTAGAAATTAAAAAAAAATGTTTTACTCTTAGAAAAGCGACGCTGTTAAAAAATTAGGAAAATTGTTTTACATAAGAATTTTGAAAATGTCTAGCCAAAATAATAGATTATCTCTACTTATACACGGCCGATTTTGATCATTGTAGATTACTAGAGAATGTTTTTGTAATTTAGACTCATGATTTCCAATTTTTGAAATATATTCACACAAAAAGTCCTTGGCAACAAATTGTAGACAACAGTTTGACATTTATTTAGTAAATTGATTGTATTCAAATACTGGTTCGGATCTCAGCATGACAATCAGCGGAAGATCTCGGGCCACCGATGTGGGTATCGATCTCGATATCGAGAGAGCTTCTTGGAAATACCAATTGCCGAAATTTGATTAAAATAAAAATCTAGTCCTTAGAAATTGATTATGATAAAAATTAAAACACCATTATAACCGCATCGTTAATTAAAGGATCATCCCTGGAACTGTTCTACATTTCAGTTTCAAATCTCAAAAATTGTTTTTTGAATTTTTATTAAATTGCTAATTCTTTTACGTAATATCAAACAAAATATTGTGACTTTTAGATTTTTTAATCAGTAATAATAAAATTTACAAAAAACGAAGATCAAATATTCTTGCAGATATGGAATTGCGGTGGGAAATGATCATGTCGATCCATGGCTTCCTTATATCAGTGATTGTGGAGCACTGTTCCCTGAGAAAAATATTTTTGGAACACTATTAAATTTGTCTGCGTGTTTTTGTAGGTTTTTTCAAAGATTTCAATGTAAGAACCAAGTTTTTTAGTGGGTGTTACAATCTACTTCATTCATCGCAAGTATATGACATTTTATGTGGAAAACAATGTAGACATTGGAAAATGGAAAGGTTTTTCGAAATTTACGGTGCTTATTGGATGGATTGCTGCTTTAGGAGGAATTTTGGTGGCTAATTTTCCGGTATTTCAGATTTTTTCAGACGGGATTGATAAAATTGTTATTTTCAGGAGAGTGAGCAATTATTGGTGCACACAATTGGAGCATTTATGTTCTTTATTGGAATTATTGTTTATTATTGGGCGCTTTTGATCATTTCCTACAGCCTTCGACCAAAAATTGTACCAATTCATTTAACCAATTTTAGACTACTACTGACATTCTCACTTACTCTTATTCTGATTTTCCGTACGTTGTGACAAAGATGATAAATGATTAATTTGATAATCAAATTTTAGATATGGTTACACTTTTTGCACAACCGTTTGTAGTAAAACAAGCCAATGGAAGCTATCCACCAAGGCCGGATTGGCCACATAATATCGAACGACCGACACCAGATAGTCCGGTAGGTTTTGTGAAAAAATATTTTCCGTTAAAGGGGGATCCGAACGGTTTATTCAAAGTGCGACATTAAAGGTTACAAAAAACCGTTCCAAAATTATTGATAAAATATTTTGCCACAGTTCTGAAGCATAGAGATAGTGAGAACAAATAACTGTTTATAAGATTTAACAAGATATTAAATAGTGGTAAATTTAATTAGATGAACTAAATTCAGATTTTTTAAAAATCATTTTTGTAATTATGAAAATATAAGTTCGATTTTCTTAAAGACAGTATGCCACTTATTTTCATCCAATCTTGAAAGTAGACCTCTGAAATAATATAAATCTTGTGAACAACTAATTTAGATCAGTAGTTTCAAATTGTTAACTCGAAACTTCATGACGAAAAATGTCTTTTACTAGTCATTCTAATTATTGTTCGTTAATTGATTTTTTTTTGATTAATTAACACTCTGTCGTTAATTATTGAATATTTTCAATTTGGTCTGAATTATTTTTGATATTTCGTCAGAGGTTTGTTATTTCTTTAGTTCACTTTTAATCCATAATTTTATAACGAAAACTATGGCATTCAGACTTTATTGTTGAAAAAACATTCATAATAACAATTATGCAGAATCTTTTAGTTTTTGTTGTTCATGCAAAACCTCTTCCAGTTTAAATTGTTAGAGTACCGGATCAAAATCGACTTTGTTAGTTTCTAATATCCAAAAAGGTTACTTTTTATTAATATTTACTAGTATTTAGTATTTTTAGTAGCACATTTGCTTATTTTTTTTACGAAAATTAATCAAAAATTTCTTATGAAAACCTCTTTCATGAATAAAAGTTCACAATACACGATACCAAAAGAATTATAAACAAAACAAGTTATTTTTTTCAGTTTTTTACAAATCACATTGCTGCCACGTGTTCAGAATGGGTATTAGCGCTTCTGATCCTTCTTGGAATTCTGACCTACAACTACGAATTTGCCTACAGTACCTATCACGCTCCACATTTGTCTCAACCCATCAAAGACAATACAAGTGCTGATACTCCAGTAATCAATCAAAAGGAAACTCGTCTAAACCATTATGTATGTTCAAATCTTTCCCTCATAGCTTACAAATTTTTGGCCAAAAATTTTCATTTTTTGTTCTTCCGGTGATGTGTTTGTCGCCTTTCTTTCTTTGGCCCCTTTCCTTTCGCATTGATTAGAATGGTTGTACTCTTATGACATTCGAAATGGGGGGGAGAAAGAATAGAAAGAATGGAAAAAGAAGTAAAACAGCACGAAAAAGAGAAAGAAACTCGTGATTGAAACTGAAGCAAGACGCCACCGCGCAGTTCCCGCCACTGACCAGAGCGCAAGGTATCATTGACAAACTACTGTGTCTTCGTCGCAAATAATATCGTTCTAAAATATCTCGATATGGTGATTTATTAGGCTGGGGTGGATGCAAGAGGACGAAATCGTATCTTTTTGACAAGGGGCCAAGGCAGACTATTTTCTGTTCTAATTCATCATTTTCAAATTGATTGGAATGTTGACTGACAGATAAAAGGCAATAAAACAGCAAAATTAATTTCTGACATCTATGTTTTTTGTCTTCATCTCTCTTTATTTTGATAATGTGATGTGATGATGACAATTTGTGGAAATTGAGAACAGTTCATTTTCATGTAACAAAAAAAATGCAAGTATTGTAAACAGAAACCTTTCACTATCAATCTAATAGTAATTTTTTGCAATTTTCGGGCAGTGGAAAGTACCTGAACATTTTCTGGAAATTTTTAACCCTAGCTCTTTTGAAAGAGCATGTAAAGAAACTGCTTTCATTTTTTATAATTGTTGTTAGAAAAAAAAAAGAAATAATGTTTCATCTTGGTTTTCTCGGAAATAATAAGCAATCATTTACAAAAATTGACATTCTTGATTTTAAGTAAAGGATCGTTTCCATAAAAACAATAATGGATTTAAAACTAACAGAATAAAATGTTGAAAATGGTGAGTTCTAGAACCTAAAGGACAGGTTTTAGGTGTTCTTATTCAATTTAGCATACTAAAAAAATAAAGAAAATCTACTTAAAAATGCAAAAAACCAGCATCCTTAATAAGTTGACTTAAAAACAGTAAAATTTCATGTAATTTTATACAACAAACAATGGTTAATTAGGGAATTGTTCTTTAAACGATTTAAAGAACCTATTTTGCTTTTATTGACTTGAACTTATAAATATTATGTCGTATTTTTTTAAAACGGTGATAATGTCAACGTAAAATTAATGTATCACGCAAATTGGTTTTGATCTACCAAGAAAATCTAAATCTCTCACACAGTCATGCTACTTTTACCAGCGAGCGGTTGCGCTGCGATCTTTCAGCAGAAAATGAATGATACAACATCTTTGAAAATAAAGAGTGTAAGAAAAAATTTATAATTCAAAACCAAACAAGTTTTCAAAATTGAAATTCATAAAAAATGAATCGTATTCCTAATCTAAATCTCTAAAATAGGTGAACTTGAAAATGTAACTACCTTTTTTCAAAAAAATGGTTCTTTGTCTCATTTTTCACAGAAACTTTTGCAATTTTGAAGTTTATTTTGCAACGGATTGTGATATTAAGACTTTTCTTACTTTCACAGCTCATGTGATGCTTCCCCTACAGCAGAAAATCTCCAAAAATACATATTTTCCAGGATGCCTTCGTTCCATACTCGCAATACACCCTCCAGGATCATTATTCGGAGACCGCCTCAACAGCTCGTCGATTACCACGAGTTGACCAAATTTATACAGCGGGAACATTTTCGACACGATATGACCGAAACTCTCCTCCATACAATGGTTACACACATTACTAATGACACAAAAAACCCATTTTTTGCTTTGTTTCTGCTTTTGTACATTTCTTGCCATACAACGACGCAAAGAATTCATTTATTCTTCTTTTCAACACCACATAAATATCAATTTTTCCATTTCCCACACATCAAATGTTCGTCGACGACTTTTTTTTCCTGCCCTTCTTTCTCTCTTTTGGGCTCTGCATGGCGGTGACAGGAGGGCCGGTGATGTGCGCTCACAGCGCGTGCTATACTCTTCTTTGTTCATATGGTTATCAGACGAAATACCGTGGTAATCATAATCAATGGAGAAATGCAGAGTGTGGGAATGATAACAACTAATAACAATAAAAATATACAGTCAATATATATATATATTCTTAATTTAATTTGAACAAGCACGTTGACTGGCGCCATTGATATGAAATGTTCTGTAAGGGGTCTGGTGAATAACAACTAATTTCAGGGACGTTTTTTCTTTAATTTTAAATAAGCTACAGCTTCATTGGTAATGAAAACATACTGAAAATGGTTCTAAACGTGAGAGTTACAACACAAGCAGAAAAACATTATTGAAAGACAGTGTCCCATCTGAAATGCGAGTTTAAAATATTGATTAATTGATTCCAAATTGTAGCGATCGTGTATTACAAGCAAAAACTTCTTAACACCAATTCAATAGCGTTAAAATTTCACTGACAATATCATATGTTCGTTTTATATTCATTTTCGGACAGATCGTAGACATGAAACGCAGTAATGCAACCCAGCCAATGATAAAATAACCGACACTCTGTCTTTAACCCCAAACGTCAAGGCAAAGAGATTTATGTATATTTACTCTTCCTTATATGAACAGTTCCAATGACAAAAGAAAAATTTATCACAATCCTGATCTCATCTTCGATCAATGAAGTCTTTTTTTACTGTCCTTCAATTTTATTTACGACCGGTCACTAGGTCATCACATCATTCTCTTTTCCGCCATAGCTCACAAAACAATTCAAAAAAAAAGTTTTGGCGCCAAATTCATTTCACTAGCCCTTTACAAACATCATCGAAAGTCCATTTAATTGAATCTCATTCCCTTTTTGTCGAAAGAATTCCTTACAAGTCGTAAAACAGGGCCAATCCAAATTGATGTCCTTTTTTGCCCGTTTTCTCAAGGTTTTCGGGATGAACCGATAAACGAAGTTAATTTTCTTGAAATTCTCCTGAAGTGGACAAAAAAAAGAACGACCGAACTTACATTGAGATGAAAATTGAACGAAGAAGAGTTAAACGTAACACGAAGCGTAAGCTTTAATCGTTGTTTTTGAAATAACGGATTAGAGCATAGACTTCGCGTCTCGCTATGTTCTTCTGAAACGCCAAATTGAGCAATATATTTGGAAGGAGCAAGTGTAGACGACTGAACGGTGAGGCGATGGTTTGTATAGAATGACAATATCATGGCTCCTCTTTACAGTTCTGCCCCTCCCCCCACTACCCCCCATTCCAAACTGATACGACATGCACCGCCCATTGTCTGTTGTATCTCCGATCGGTGCGCTATTTTTTCTTGTAATGATTTTGAGGCGGGAAGGTGAATGGTTTTGGTGAACTTTCGTGGAGAGCCGAAATTTCGACAAAAAATGGGAATCTGGAAAATGAATTGTGTAGTTAAGATTTGAAAAAAAAATTCTTTGTTTAGAAATATTGATCGATCAATAATTGATCACTTGCGATACTGTGATCAGCAAATATTATGAAAAATGAATGAAAGAACAGAGATTTTTCGAAATAATTGATTTAATGGAAGAAAAACAAGAAATTGAACTTTTGAATGGCAATCTTATGTTAGGTCCAAAGAAAAAAATTAATTTTTTAGTTAAAACGAAGTATCCGGACAGAAATTCGAATTTTTTACAAATCAATATTTTTCGAAATGCTCAGAAGCTTACAGAAATTATTTTCTTTCCGAAATTCTTTTAAAAATGTCTGAAGTCCTTAGAACACAGCTTTTGATCATTTAGAAAATTGTCAGAAAAATTAAAAAATAAACTATGCCAAGTTTTTTCGCAGGTTTCTTTGCCTACTTTTTAAATCAGGGTTAAACGACTAGTTCTGGATTTATGAGCATTTTTTAGGTCCTTTACACATTTAATTAAAAAAAAATAAATGTTCAATATACGAAATTCAATAAATTACCTAATTACTGACCCAGGCTTTTTTTTTTTAATTTTTTGCCATAATTGATCGGAATAAGATTTTTCGGACGCTCATTTACGTTACAGCAGTCAAATTCATTTCAAGAAGAATTTGAAGCAAATTTTGTAACATTTTGACACAATGCGTATTTTAAACACAATTGCCCGCTATTGTTTATAAACACTACAGACCAAAGTTGTTTTTTCAATTCTTTCTTTTCAACTAATTGGGTTCAATTTTTTCCGTTTGTAACGTCATTTTTTTCAGCACACAGTCTATTGCACTTTACTTCTGGTCACAGGACAGGAAACAAAGAGATTTTGAAGTCAAGGGACAACACATTTTTTGGAAACGCGCCAAAAAGTACACTAAAGTGAAAAGTAGGAAAACTTCGTAGAACTTTAGTACAATGACTTGATTAATTATGTTCGTTTCAGAATGTTCTTTTTTCTCTATCGTAGACAGATCAGACATTACACATACATCAATTAGCAATGAATTGAAATTAGACGCATGTAATCCACACCTCATTTGACACATTTCTTTGTCTCCCTTTTTGATCAGTACCGAGTATTTTGGGGGGGAATAATTTGCCTTTCACATGTCATCACCCTAAATTATAATAGCCTAGATTGAGACTGGGATAAGACAGGTGCTAAATAAGATTTATAATTGCGTACTTCATTGAACAAAACGATTTTGTTTTACATACAACTTATAAAAATGATAAGAAGACAATTTTTTTGGGCTTGATAAATATTTGATGATAATAATTTCATTCTCTTTTGTGTCAGTAGCTCTACATGATCATTCGACTTCAAACATCGGAGGTACTCTGATTGATGATTTATAAAAAAACGAGTTCGACCAGGATGTGGAACTTTCTAAAGCAGACTCAACGACCGGCGTATTAGTCAATCCGGTGACCCTTAGCATGAGCTCAGCTTTACGCTAGACTAATTAAATTTGACGTGAATTTATCACTTTTTGCAGCGTTTATTTAAAAGACATTTGTGCCCCCCCCCCACCTCACAAAAAAACGAAAAGAGGTCGACACCTGCTAGGTTGAAAAAAATGAAGGAAGGAACTGCGTTCAGGAAATCATATGACAGACGTACTACGTTCCTGATTTTTGAATCTTGTTAGTTAGATGGAGTTAGAAGATCAGCGATTTAAAAACTGAGCATTGGCTGCTAGAAAGTTCAAAAAAGAGCCTTGTTTTCAAATTTATATAAAAGAGCAATGATATCGTTTTACATAGCTCAAAGTCTGAAAATTCTTCAAAAATACCAAAAATACAACATTGAAGAGCGTTAAAAAAGCCACGATGCTTAATTGATCTGAAGTTCGATTTTAGATACCGAAACGATAGTGAAAAAAATTGCAAACAAGTAGAAATGCAAAAATAAAGGTACCCAAATGGAATCGAACTCATAAACGTAAAAGTTTCCACCAAACTGTTAGGCAAGTTCGATTCCGGGTGCCCTTTTTTTCGCAATTGTACTTTTTTTTTAAATTTTCCTTTATAGCTAAATTGAATTTCAGATCAATTAAGCAACATTAATAACCTGCGTATAGTCATTCTTTACCCGGTGGTTTGGGTATCCTGATTTTAATTAATAAAAAAAGAAATCACAACTCTTTAATTTTTTTCGGTTTGGAGCTCTTAAAAACCGTCGCAGAATCGGTTTTAGCTGTTCTATTGAAGATGCTAAACAAACGTTGTTGATGTTAGACCATGAACCACTTGTTAGACCAGGAACTGAAAAGATCTAATTTGAAGCAGATTTTGCGTTCTAGGAAAACTACAATCTAGATTGGATTTTTCAATAAAAATTTATACACTTAAATTTAAAAAAATGTAGCATTCAAATTCCACAATTGGATATTTCCTTCTTCTTAAAATTTTATAGTTTTCAATTTGTTTTCTGAATATGAGATGAGTATGTTATTCTCTTGTATTTGAAGTTATTCGGAAATCATCCCTTATTTCGGAGGTCTCAAGGAGTCATGGGGTCGCATGTCTATTTTTAGAGTTACAAACTTCCAGGGTTATTGAAATTGCCAACATCAAGACATTTTTGAATTAAGAAGCTAACTGTCAAATCTTTTATCTGTGCTTAATTGGGTCTTTATGAAGGCTCATCGCATACCTTTGGGTGATGGAGACATATTAAAATACGTTCACCATAGATGTTATACTTTTATGAAGTAAATATCTAATCATGAAAAATGTGGACGTCACTGCTATTTTACGAAATGGTCAAAAAATACTGCTAACAAATGTTTTTCGTTATAAAATCTGATTTCCTCCCGTGAGAAAGATCAGTTATGATTTTGAAGTTCTAAGAAATATTTTCAGATTTTCTTCCAAGATTTTTTTTTCGAATTTCTTATTTTCCGCCACTGGAAACATTTATATTTTCAATTTTGCAACCGAATTTCAAAAGTGGGCGGAGCAAAAAAAAGTTTGCCATCAAGATTGGATCAAAAAAGTGCTTTTGGTGACAACATCTTCTTGAATTTGTCAGAAAATGTGTGTTAAATATTTAAAAAAAATATTTTTTGAACCCCCCACCCACATAAATTAAAATTGTCTAGAATGTCTGATAAAATATTGAATAACACGCACATTTTTCATTTTCTAAACCAAAAAAAAAACACATTGAAAATTTAAGAAACACTACGACAAGGAAGTAAAAGTAAAAAATTAAATAATGAATCTTTCAGTGAATTAGTATTTATTAATTTTTTTAACGTCGTCCAAGGCCAATTTGGAAAGCTTGCGGATCGATGATGTTGCGCTTGTTTTGGTCGAAATGAATCCAATAGCGGTTGAAATCGTCCTTTCTGAAAAATAGTTCGTTTGAAAAATATTTACCAATTGAAAGTTTACCTCTTGAAGTAAGGATTGAAACGCTTTGAAAATGGGTTGAACCTTTTGGTGTATGGATCGAATCTCTTGCTATATGGATCAAAACGCTTGCTGTATGGGTCGAATCTCTTGCTGTATGGGTCGAATCTCTTGCTGTATGGATCGAATCTCTTGCTGTATGGATCGAATCTTTTATCCATTGGGTCGAAACGTTTGCTATATGGATCGAATCGTTTGGAATATGGATCAAATCTCTTGTCCATCAACTCAAAACGCTTCTCGGTTAAAAATTCGTGAGATGGCTCGAATCTCTTGACAAGTGGGTCGAATCTCTTCTCACCGTAGTATCTATCACCATTTGAGAATGGCTCAAACCGTTTTGAACGGATTTCCTTATGCTCGACCATTCCATTGTCTTCGGCGTCTAGCACTGAAATAAAAGAAACACATGGTTAAAGAAATGGATTAAAAACGGTTTACATTTTTGAAACGCCGCCATTGAAGTTTCATTATCCATTGGAGTTGAGATCACATTTTGAAAGGTGGTCGCTGTTATACAAGCCAGAAACCATGGGATGAATTGGACGCTCATGATATGCCACAAGTTCCTGAAAGGTTGCAAAAGATTTAAACAAGATAGACTCTGAAAACGAATTAAGACATTTGTTGACATCCAAAAAAAGCCAAAAAAATGTATGTTAGAGGTTGAATCTTCAATTTGGGTTTGAGCAAACAATGCCTAATGAGAAATCCAATCAAACTAACATGATGAAGCGTAAGATATCAATTTGAACCGGACCAATATAGAGAATATGGAATGAATGATGTGATGTTGCTCGCGCGACCTCACTTACTTAAAATGAATCAAATCGTCCAGACTAATGACAATAAATAAGAAATGAAAAAAAAGAGAAATTGACCATGTGGTGGGGTGTGAATGGGATCTATCTTTTTTTGTCCCCTCCCGTTTTTTTTTCAAATCGAAAAGCACAATGAAATTGAGAAATGTCACGATAGGATATACAATGTGCAGGATGTAATTATTACTCTAGCATGAAATTGAATTTTTCACGGAAAATCAAAGAAACATTTTTTGTTGGAGCTAGATTGGCTGACGAATAACATGGAATTACATCGAATCACATCATGTAAAGTTTCAAGATTAGCATCTAACACTTCATTTTCAGTCCTCTCTGTTTCTTCATCGAAAAAAAAACAGGAATGAAATAAATTCGGCCAATTTTTTCGGGGCTTCCTGATGTAAGTAAGCAAACATATACTTTTTAAAGAAAATGACGAATTCGAATTGAACAGTTTTTCAGTGAAATAAAATCTTTTAGAAAAAACCTTTTATTTTTCTATTTTATATCTACGAATGTCACGAAATTCACATCATTCCGATGAATAATAATATTTTTTTCATTTTATGGATCTTTGTTAATTAGTCTACGAACTGCAATAGCAAAACTTGAAAAAACAACCTAATATACTCGAGGGCAATGTTTTTTGGGTGGCTCTCGGTTTTTTTTTGGATTTTATTACTGTTGATGAGAGGAAATTAATTACATATGTTCAGGACTTGAGATGATATCACATTATACTATGACAATCCTTTTTTTGCACAAATATTTTGGTGTTTTTAGTCAGGCTGCAAGGAAAAAAACATGAAGATTTATGGGTTGGAGTTAATCTTGTTTTGAAGGTGAACTCATGATTAAGAGATTAGATATCATGAGATTTTGGAAGAAAGAACAATGCAACAAATAGTGAGCATTTTGCACTTTTTGCATCATGTCATATGAAGCATTTTTTGAACTGGAATTCTGATAAGGGGAAGAAGAAAAAGGATTGCAAAAAAAAATTAGAAACATTCAAATTATCTTGACAGTTATGAATGCGTCACCCAAATTCTCACGCGTTGAAACTTCAATTTTTGAGAGAACCGATCTTGAACATTGGTTTTTTTCCGAGAAGTTCCGTATTAATCATGTTAAGTGATGGAATAACATGCGACTTTATTCCAAGGGGATTGTGGAGAAACTTAAAATGAGCTTTGCAATGAATAAAAACTATACAAAAAAGGATTTTTTTGAAAAATCAAAAAGCGTTCGAAAAATTGAGCTGCAAGGTACGACACTTTTGAAATAAATTTTCTTGGTCACTTATTTTGACACATAAAAAATTGCGAGAAACATAAAGATTTGAATTTTTCGCAATTTCGTTCAAAAAATGTTATTCCAACGCATAGCTGTGAGACGATACGCCGTTGATACTCGTAGTGAGTTGATATGAAGTGCAATATAGCGCAGATCCGACGAGATTGGCGGAAAGCAGAAATTTTCAAATTTTTAACTGACATCGTGTCTTTAAATCTCCAAAATATGAAATCTTAAAGAAAAATATAGAATATTTAGAAAGATCGACTATTTAAATCACTAAAAAGTACAACAATCAAAGTTAATCTCGAATTCGGATTATGCATGAAACTATTGAAAAACATTCGAATTTCACATGCCTTGACACAATGACGGTATGTAACCCAACCCCCACCCCATCTAATTGAAATATAATCATATTTTGCAGAAGAATTCACATGCTCAATATGAAATCATATTTTATTCACAATTGAAGAGTTAAAGAATAGTTATGATCCTCCAAACTTCAGTACAACATTGGAATTTAATCATTGGTTTAAAACTGGACTTTCTAGAATTATTTTTCGTCAAGAATGAAAATTAATGAAATATCAAAGTCGTGAAGCTGAAACCACATTTTTTTCACAAATAGAGAAAAATTGCCTGTGTCGAAATGAATCTAAG
The DNA here is from genome assembly GCA_964036255.1 of Caenorhabditis virilis. Lineage (NCBI taxonomy): Eukaryota > Metazoa > Nematoda > Chromadorea > Rhabditida > Rhabditidae > Caenorhabditis > Caenorhabditis virilis. The sequence goes on along the minus strand of OZ038420.1, from coordinate 3,310,875 downwards.
AATTGTCGTCTCCATCACAATTCTTATCTACTACGAACAGTTTTTTTGAACGAATGACGTCCTAAAGGCCTTCTAAAATGTATCCGTTTTATTCTGGATTAAAAACCAAAATGATTATACCATTCGACACCTCCAGGAAAAAGGTAATAAATATTGTCAGTGAGCTGCAGAATAAAGTAGAAAAAGCTACCAAATTTTTTAAAAAACTTTATAATAGTCCACCAATCGTAACAACAGAACCACAAAGTATAAAAGTTGTGCATTAGGAGTTTTATTGTAGCCATTGTCTTAACGATCACCTACTGAGAAGCACCAAAATCATGAGAATAAACAGGAGAATGTTAGTTCTTTTTTTTCAACGGTATTTTAAAGTGAATGCCAAAAAAAGTGGGGAAAAGTACACCTCATTAAACAAAGAAACTGACTTCTAAAGTACTGGCAAAGTCAAAGAATTTCAATCTCCTGTTTTTGTTTTCAATGAAATACGAAAGTGCGAAAATTAAAGTATGGAGCTAGTGAATGCGTCTGGGATGGAATTCGACTTCATACTAATTCCAAGTCTGTTTTTAAAATATTCTAAAACCATATAGAAACCGAAAAAACGGCTTGGTTCGGCCAGGTGGCCCCTTTTTCTAAGCCATTGTTTTGAGGGGCGTTAGGTGGTTTTAAAAAATTTTAAAAACAGATTTGGAATTAGAATGAACTCTATTTTCATGTAAGGTACATTTATTATCTCTCTAAAGCCCTCCTTTACGATCCTGAACACTCAAAAATTTCCAACAAAAATAATGGATTCGGTGAACTTTTAATAGAGTATTTATGAAGGTTCTTTAATTTATAAATTTTTAACGTCCAGTTCTAACTTGAGATATGTTCATATGCTTGAAATTATGCAGAAAAAAGTAGATGAATATTAATTTCTCGTTTTAAGGCATATATTACGCTTCTTGAAACGTTTCACTCTTTACGCTCGGCTTGCAATTAATCGATGTCAGCAAAAAACGTAAAAAAATATAGAGCAGTAAAAAAGCGGTCAAGAATATCCCAGCTCATTTCGATGAAAAAAGATGAACACATTGTTTTTATTTTAATATTTTCCAGCAATTTTAAGATTATTGAAAGTTGAGATTGGGGTTTTACCAGAATCGGGAGATTTTCAGCTCATAATCCATTTTTCGTCCACGATACCCTTCTTTATCATTTTTTAAGATAAATAATTTCTTGACTTCTTCCCAAAGCCTGTTTTTCTTTCAAATTTGAAAGTAATCGTTTACGCAAATAATTTTAAAAGTTTGCAACATGATGCTCCGAAAAGTTTTTCTTGATGGTCAGTTTATTGTAGCGACATTTGTTATATTTTTTTCAAAAATTTGTAAACAGTCGAAACGATTTTGATACGGAAAACGAAACTGAAGGAAGCAATTTACAGTTTTAAAAAATCATTTTTTTAAATTCACAAAGAATTTGGTCTTCTTAGAATTAAGTTTTCAGCTGGATAGGAACATCGATCTATTTGGATTGATTTTGAAATTAAGTTAAAGACATACGTATTTAGCTTCAAATTTTTGTGGATTTAGGATCTGAACGTTACATTAATAACCCATAACACAAATCTACAAAAGTTGTTAGAAGTTGCAATTACATCAGAAAAAGAAATATGGACAGGATACATCTCACTATGAAAAACATATAACGGAAACAATTGTCCTTTGGACAATTTTTCATACCTTATAATTGTTTATGTTCACCTAAAAATGCCAGATACATACGCAACTTTTATAGGATTAACCAGGATTAGTTATTTTGAAACATAAGTCAAGCTCAGGGCTGTCGTCTGGGCCGGCCGACCCTTGCGCGTTTAAAAAGTTTAAAAACTCAAAATTTCAGAAGATCGTTTGAAAAAGAGAGTCATAAGTGTTGAAAAATTTTTTTGGAATTTTTACTACTTCAAGTGCGAAGGGGATTTTCAAGAAGCATCTTGAAAAAGACAGTAGCACAAATCCTGAAGTAGATTTTTAAAATAATTCCAAATGTGTTTTTGGAAACAAAATAAATAGCAAAAAACGCCTCCGGAAGTCACGCTCTGTCACAAATAGAGAAATATTAGTCTAATCAGAGGAACACAATCAAAACTGGGTAAAAAAATAAAACAGTTTAATTTAAACACTTTTTTGCACATGTTGAGTTGTTCAGAAACCTCTTTCAACAGATTTGAGAAATGAAGTGGGCCAAATTTCGAAGGGGGTGAGAAGGGAAATTGAGTTTTCGAGCCTACTAATATTTTCGGGTTACAGTGTATTGGGGAAAACATATTTTTTGCTTCATTTGGATGGTTGTTCCAAAAAATTTGATTTTCTTCGGAAGAAAATGGAATTTAAGGTTTTTTTTTACATGATCACGATATATATCTACATATATAAATTTTGTGAGTATCATTGAACATATTAAAGGTGTGGAAAAATTAAAATTGGGATGTAATCACTTTTGAAAAACGCATGGAACGAATAAACGTTATAAACTTTCTATAAATACCAAAAGGAATACAAGTTAAATCTAATGCTAAAATTAAGAAAATATTCTTAAAGGAGGCCTATGGAGACGAAATAAATGGTTAAAATTGATAAAAGTGGGAATGTTTATTTAAAAAATGGAAAAAATCAAAATTGACGGAAAAAACCGAGAACAAAGAATTCAAATTCTTAGATGTCCCTAATGGCCAAAGAACCTCGTTTGGTTTTCTAGGACATTTAATTTTTTTTTTTGAAAACATATTTAATTGCACATTTTTCCTCTTTTTCAATTTTTTTCCAAAAAATAGTAGCACAAGGATGTTAAAGCGCATTTTAAAAACCCAAATGATTCGTGTTTCTTCCGATTTTTCGATTTCAAACGAATGCAACGGACTTTATTGATTTTTATTTTTGAATTTTTGCGCCATTTTCTATATTTTTTTTATTTGTTGATAAAAAATCGAACATCTAACAATTTTAAACCATTGATTTGGCCCACCCAGGCCTCCTTTAAGCTCAAAAAAAATTAGTAAATGGGATAAAATTTGAATTGAGATGACTCAAGGGATATATTAAAAGTCTTGAAGAAATTAACATTTTTATTTAACAGGAAAAAAAAGAAAAATGTCTGAAAAAAATGAAATGATGATTCTCAATTGAAAGATAAAGATATCGCAACTTGTTGGATTTTCTGAAAAGTACATTTTTTAATCAAATTGATCCCAATTAACAGCGTCATTTTTCTACAATTGAAGTATAATTCAAATCGGAAGAAAATTCTAATTAATTTCTAGCCAACGACCGGAACACGAAATGTTTTAAATGTAGAAAAATTGGAGAAATTGAAAAAGTGTTCTGAAATTAGATCTGATTAAACTTCAAGACATTTTTTTCCTGGTACGTCAAATAAATATTTGAATTAATCAAACTTCAATAAATAATTTATAAAGAGATATTAATAAAAAAAAGTTGTTTTTAATCATTTGTTAAAAACAATAACAAGATTGGCAAAACGGAATAAAATCGTGTTCTCCAGAATCTATAAAAACACCTGGAGGCAGTCCTTAATGGAGTATTTGAAAAACATTATTCGTTTTCTGGAAGAAAACAATGCTTTGTTTCAAAAGCCGTGTAGGGAATAACACAAAAATTTGAGACAGAATTGTGATTTTTCATATACTCTTAACTTGAGCACTCATTTCAACAAAACTAATTTAAGCCCCGAATTCATTATAAATCAGAACTGTAATGAGCTCTCGCTGGTAGTTTTTCAGATTTTCCAAATTCTGTTGTGAAATCAGTTAATTAAATCACTTAATTAGTTTTTAATTATCCATACGAGAAAAACAATGAAACAGTGCTGAAAAAAGTTAGAAAATTGAGATTTGTGATTTTTTTAATCATTGAAAGACACGTTTCGTATTTAAAAACTTTTATTCGAAAAGTTTTAAATTTTTGGGAAAAGAGAATTTTAATTTTTAAAAATAGAGGTTAGGTAAGAATAAGTGAGTAAATTGTTAACACGATCCAAATTCTGTTAACACGATCCAAATTCAAGGCAAAAAATCGGTGTGGTTTCGCATAAATTGCATTGCACTAATGAGAGAACGCTCTAATTTTTGAAATTGAAATCTGGTAGGGTCAAATTAATTGACCCACTGTCTTTAAAGATATTATTTATCTTAGGGACAGGAATCCCTGACCTAGAAATCCAAGAGTTTTCCTAGGAATCAGTTCACGTGCAAAATGAAATTGCAAAATGGGGGATTGTGTTTTGCAGTGTTTTGCAGCGTTTTCCTTTTTTGATTTTCTGGGTTTTCGGTTTTCTAAACTGTTACTTTCAATATTTTTAAATCTACAATAGAATTTACAATGTTTTTTATCTATTCCAAAAATCTCAAATATTTTATACTTCCGAAAAAATTGTGTTCTTCTAAAAAAAAACAACTTTTTGTAAACCTTTACTTCCCCAAAAGGTTAAAATTATATTGTTTTTCAAAAACAACCCTTATCACAAAACAAGTTTCAAAAACATCTTCCTTTTCCCCCCACACCTCCCTCCCATATGGTAATAAATCAGGTGCCCATTTTCTAATTGTCAAGATGTCAGACCTGCACCGTTCACTTGATCAACAAGAAAACACACACACGCACACACAAACTTCTTTGAAACGTACCCAACGCGCGAAATAAGTGACCACTCCCGTATTAGAATGATAACAACAAGGCAACAACAAAAAAGTGTTACTTACCTTGTTTATTCACAACACACTTTTTTATTTGGTTTTTTGGTTGGTCTTTTAGTTTTTTTTCTCCAAGTGTTCGATTTTGTGTAAAAGGGCAGGGTTGGTATTCCTTTTTGTTTTAAGAAGATGCTTCAGCTTGTTTCCCACGCCTTCTTTGAAATCCTTCCGAAACAAACACGCTTTTAGAAAATTAAATTCGTCTCCATCTTAAAAATTCAAAGCTGTTCCTTTAAACACCGTTTCTTGACTAGTGTTAGTGAGTGTGGTGCGCTGAATTTTAAAAATAATAATTTGTGGCTTTTTGAATTTCTTTTGGGAAAATTTTGTAAAATTTCATACTTTTTTTTAAAAAGTTCTTTGATAATATTTGAGTTGTAACTAATTCAAGAAAATAAAAAGCCTTACTCATGTTTCACGTGTTGCTTATTCGAAAAGACTCGCGGATTCGATCCTAGCTAGATTCCTTGCAGCTTTTTTTTCGGTTTCATGTGTTTTTGCATTTTTTTATTCACTTTTATATAAGTTGAAAGTATTACTACGGTAAGCCGCCAACCATTGTTCCGATCCGGATCGGATCGGTTCGGATCGGCTATGTAGAAGTTCAGAAAATGGTTACTGCTACTCTGATTCATATTCTCAAATTTTTTTTACTTCACAAAGCTGTACCTGAACTTCTACCAATCCGAAATCCGACCCGGATCGGAACACTGTTCAACACTACTAAAAATCTATTTTTTTCTAAATTGTCGGCCTCATTTGAAGTTCTAAAAGCTTTTCGCGACTTTTTTCTGCGATACTCGAAATATCGTCAATTTGTCAAAAGTCACATATATATAAATCTGACCATAAACTGTGTGAAAAATCACATTGAGGTAATTCGAAGAACTTTTTCTCGAGAGACAATTCGTGCGTTGTTTTGTTGTCCGTCAAATGATTTCTTCATCGTTTTTCTCTTATTGCCCCCCCCCCCCCCTCCCTCCTTCCGACCCGAGAAATGGTTGACTTTTGTGTATATTGTTCATAGCAGTGAACAGTCGAACACGAAGAGGGGATTGAAAAGAAGAATAAGAATTGCATAGAGAGAGGAAAATGCAAAAAAAAAAAGTTTATGGTCACTTATTTGCTCATCAGCTCTTTCCACATTGCTTTATGAAATCAGCAGCACCTTTTCGTTTCCTCAAACAGTGTCGTGAGAATCAATTGTTTTTGCGCTTTTCAAAACTGATTCGTGATTTTTTAACCATTGGTTTGTTTTGAGCAGTTTGGAGGAGCAAAAAACAATCTAGGAATAGATCTGACTACAGGAACATACCTTTTCTTTTTCGTGAAGTGAGTCGCTTTTATTTTGAATAATTCTTGAATATTTTGGATGTCTCCTCAAAGTTAGTAAACTAAGAATGGAGCCAATTGGAATTAATTTTTTTTTAACCTGTAGTAAATGGTTTTTTTGGTAACGGGATTCATTTAGTTCGAATTATTCTTCTAATGTAACTTTAAAGGTTTAGAAGAGGTTCAAAAAGAACCCGCTATTGAAAAGGGAGTGTTGTTGTATCTAGCCATAAAATTACAGTATCATTTTTTAAAGCATACCATGAATTACTTCAAAAAAAGACCACCCGCTCAGAAAAATCAATGTTTATCGTTTCATTATATCATCTTATGATCTTATTTCTGTTAAGATGATCTACCGTTGGTTACAGTATATTTTCAAGCTGCAAGTTGTATTTTCCCATTTTCCTAAATTTAAAAAAACGTGTTGCATCATGGAAAATGTATATCTTTTATTATACTCCTATAAATCGATTTTTGTTAATTTTAATGATACTGGTTGATGTAATTTATGATTAAAAATTCAATATTCTAATAAGATTTTGCTTTTAAAAAATGCAAAATGGCATACGAATATGTAGGAAAAGGTTGTCGTGAAAATTAGGATCAAGCGGTTTAGATGGGACTAAGCTGATTAGAAGGAGCTTGTGCTGATGGGTAGCAAAACTGTAAGCTTTCGATGGTAATACAAAAAAGTGTGCAGAAATTTGTTCAAATTCAAATTTTTTTGAAATTATAACTTTGCCGTGCTGAAACTTTTGACCTTTAATATTTTGCTTAACTCTAGTTATAGATCTTTAAAGTTTAGATTTTGAGACGCAATAACTTGCGCTCCTGTGCATACTAGCAGCAAAAAATGGTGGTTTCTAAGCTTGATAGTCTAGCCTACATTTCATATTTTAAAAAATTAGAGTAATAGATTAAGATTAACTCATTTTATGCAAGAAATTTCACCTTTTTAGATTCGAAATTGACAAAAGAAAACGGTAGGTCCCCAAAAATGTGCCTGTAAAAATTACCATTCATTTTTCAAACTTCCAAGATGAATATATGTTTGAACTAACGCTCGGACTTTCATAAAACCATTTTTAGATTTTCGAGCTTTCCTTTGTTAATAAATTTATTATTTTCACAATTTTCGATAACTTCGGAACATCAGAATTCAGCTCTATCTCTTCAGTTTTCATTAAAATTTAACGGGTTTTATTTAAGACTCTCTTTGCATCAATTTAAACGTTTTTTGAATTATATTCATGTTATACCCTTTTGTGCCGCTGGAATATCAGAATCTCAACAAAAAAAACCACAAAAGTCGTTGATTTTTTGAAATTTTTATAATCATATATTCATATTAAAGACATTTAATCCATCAAAACGAATAGTAATTTTCCTCACATCTGGTTTTGAACATGTATCAGTGTCATAAAATTTTCAACGCTCGAAAACACATAAATTAGTTTGGTCATCAGGCTGGCCGTTCCGTCGGACACTTTGCGATGTTCCAAAAAGATTAATACAGTGAGTATGTACATATATATTTCTATCTAAAATACCGCGGCTATTAATGACCGAAAGTGTCTTCTGTTTCTGTTGCTTTTATCGCTTTCTGAAATCGTCAAGAAATTCTTCGCCGTTGTTCACAATCTCGAAAAGTTTCCGTTTTTACATACGCTGAGAGACCCTTTTTTTTCCCTGTTGTATTTGGTTTTTCCGACAGATCCAAAAATTTGATAAGTTTTGTAGACTTTCGCTAACATTGTTAGAATTATTTTCATCAAAATCCCTGCACATATTTTTTTGCCGGGTTTTATAACCCACAACTCTTTTTTTTTACTTTGAGAGTTGGATGAAATGGAATGTTGGAGAAGAAATAAAAAATAAAGAACTCGACCAATATCCAGGCAGGAAGATTGGTTGGGTTTCCTATTTTTTTTCGAAATTGTTTTGGGGGGGAATGAATATCCGTTATAAATCATTTCTATAACTTATAATTTTCGAAGATGTTTTGTAGTTTTTTTTTGGATTCGGCTTTTGGTGTATAACGCGATAACAACATGAAATTAATGCAAAAAAGTTTGAAGTTTGGCAGAATCAAACAAACATTTGACAAAGCTAGGATTTTGTAGTTTTATAGTTGATGTATCATTTTCAAAAAAAATGTTTTGTTATTGAAACAATTTAATTTTCTCGATTTCAATTATTTTTCTTCCAGGGAGTTTTCCTGGAATACTGTAGAGCAATAACTTAAAATACATAAATTGCTGTATTTTTGAAAAATGAACTATTTTGATTTTATAATTTTTGATCACTATCAAATTTTTTTTCCCGGATCCATTTCTTGCCTTGATGGTTCTTAAATGGTAGTTGAAAACTTCGTCACAATATCGAAAAAATTCGTTGAAAAACCGAAAATCCAAAAAATCCCAAAAAATATCGAAAATATGCTCGGGTGTGTATCATTTGTACGTTGCTTGATAATTTAGTTCTCGTACTACATATCCTATCCATATTTCATCAAAAAAAATCCAATTATTTGCGAGTTATGACACAAAAAAACTAAAGGTGACATTTTTTTGTGACCGCTACAGTATACTTTGAGCGAATTTGTGTTCAAAACTCTTAAAGGGGGGCATTACAGTGAATATAAATTACTTAAATTGCTAAAAATGACATACTTGTGTTATAAATTGGTAAAAAAAAATTTTAATTCAAAGAAGAAGAAGAAAAAAAGGAAAAAAACGAGCTGCCTGCAAAAAAGTTTCTAAGAGCTTTGGTTTCTAGTCCGCGAATGTTTGGGTTCCTAGGCCACGTGTTAAATTAGTAACAATTTTTGTTTTATTTGTTTTTAAAGAGTAAATTGTACAGTTTCTATATTTTATTAGGTGGCCTAGATCTTTACGAGGTGGCCTAGGAAGCCAAACCATCGCGGACCAGAAACCAAAACTCTTCCGCGGGGAAGCGTTTTTCTTATTATAATTTTCTTTAAAGGGATTCCTTACTGTTTTTGGGTTTATATTCCATTTTCATCTTCTTCTTGATATCTGAAAACCTATACAAGAAAATGTATTTTTCGAAAATTCCTTTTCTAGTACTCAAACACACCCATTTCCAGAATAAGGTGGCAAATGGCCTAACAATTGCAAACACGTTAGGCCATTCGCCGCCTTACCCTGTAAATGTGCTTTTTTCGTGTACTAGAAAAGGAAACTTCGATAATTGTTTTGCTTCTACAGGTTTTCAAATACTGCGACAAAGATGAAGATGGAATTGAAACCCAAATTCAGTAAAGAGCCCCTTTAATATTCTCTGTAATGCCCTCCTTTAAGTTTGTTGTCACAAATTTTGGCTAATTTATGTTTGTTATTCCTTGTACACGGTTTTTACAAGTGAATTGGTCATTTTATTCATTTTGGTACGAGTTTTCAGAGCCTATGTTTCTAATCATATTATTTAAAAGTAAATTTTAAGGTATTTTTAAGCATATGACATTTTTTATTTGTTTTATTCTTTTTTGTCTTACTCATTTCAGCTTTTTTAAAAACTCAAACCAAAGGAAATGTCGAATGGTATTATTTGTGTACCTGCATTTCATACCTTGCTTGTTAAATATCCATTATTCAACCTTTACCAATGCATTTTGTTGTTTTTTGTTTAACTTTCACTCAAACCAATTATCATGAAAGCTTTTTTGTTAAAAACTTTACACCGATATTTATACAAAACTATTTTGGTATTTTCGAAAAGTCAAAAGCTTGCCGTGCTTGTCGTCTAATGATTGCTCAAGTTTCTAACTCATGTTTCTCAAACCTCCAAAACCTCAATTATTTGTTTCCGTCGCGCATAACTATTAGTGGTCAAGAACTGTACACATATAGGTTTTGGAATTGTTGCACACTTGAAAAATCATTGAGAAAACTCGGGAGACTATAAATGTTTATATTTACAAAACCAACAGCCAACATTATTCAAAAATTTTAATAAATGCCAGTGATTCAGATGGTTTTGTCCTTTTAGTTTCTTGTTTGACTAATTGCCGCCAATCGTTCTTTTTTTTTATTATGATGTGTTGTGTGGTGTTTCTTTTTCTGTCCCCCCCCCCCCCGGACGGTCTGAACATTCATCTCCTGACATGTGTGTGTGTATGTATGTTTGTACACAATCGTTTTCAGGTCTATTAACTTTTTCATCGCGGGTGGTGGCGGTGGTAGATTCAGCACGCTTTCAGGAAGAAGAAGAACACGTCCACTCAAAAAGTGAACATCAACAAATTATTTATTCGCTCATTAATGACCGGATAGATTACCTCACTTTTTTTTGGGAGGCTTCTCTCTCTTTAGATTGGCTAAAAGGGAATACCGTCGTCAGAACTGGAACAATTACTGTTGGAACATCAGGAAGTGTGAATGAAATTTCCAAATTGTCTTAAGTGGAAGATTGATTTGGATGATTGTCACAACAAGTGTTCCTTTAATACCCATAAGAGAAAATTGTAGTAATTACTCTTTGTATAAGCTGGGTGGTTTCAAGAGAATAATATTTGAAGCTTTACATAGTTAGTAATAGCATTCTTTTATGGGATGGCTTGAAGATTTTGATCAAGTTTTTTGGAGTCGTCATAATTGCCTATAATCTGAGCATCTCTTTTTTTCTACTTCTTCAAAATTTGACAAATACATCAAAAATGGTCGTGAAATGTGACCTTTGGGGATTAGGAAGTGTTGTTATTTGACCAGACACTTCTGAATTGCTAGTGGATAAAAAAGGCATGGCAGAAGTTTTGCAACCACCCGGCTCCACAACACTCACGAGTAGTAGATAATGCATCTTTGAATGAGAAGTGGCTCCTCAACGATATCTGTTGTATATAACAACTCTCATGGCCCCCAGAAAACGTTTGTAACTTTTCGTTACCCCATGGGATGACCGCTGGATTATCACCGACATCAAAAAAAAACCTCGTTATTTCTTTTCATGCATTTTTTCGGGTTTTTTTCTGAAACAGTGTTTTGCTTGTATACAATTTACACATAGCTTCTGAACCATTAATTATTAATCATTATTCATTATTATAATTCATAATTTGTTTTATGTTACAACGAACACCTTTTCAATTCTTGTTCCAGCCAAAACCCAACCTTTTCATTATCTTCACGCTACTTTGTAATTACCATTGTTTCTTTTGAACACCCATCTAGTCGCCCTCCTATTCAGTCTAACAAATCATCTGTTCACCTACTTAATTAGCCGCGCTGTCCTCCTGTTCTCCCTAAAAAATTAACAAATTTTCTGTACGGTAGTCCATGAACAATTTGCCGCATTGCTCAAGGTCTCTTTTGTTGTTAATAAGCCCCCTTTCGAAAAAGTCAGTATATCAATTTGGCGATTGGGGGGTATTGCGCGCATTGAATTTTTTGGCATACGCTGTTATTAGCGTCACCAGCCTCGTCAACTGAGTTTTGTTTGAGACATATATACCATTTTTTGTGGGTTGTGGTGACCTTGTGAAATGGTTCTGTTTTATAGTTGAGGTTTTAGCGTTTCTGATTCGGATTCAGCTTGAAATTTGTAAATTTACCTCCTTAATCTATGTAATTCTGATATTTCCTTTAAATACTAGGGTTGCTTCGGAGCGAATATAAGAAGTTTATTTGATACCTACAGTTCTTGATACCTTAATACCTACAGTTCCAAATATGGATCGTTATCCGAGGAGCTTCAACTTGTGAGCTCTTACGATTTCAATCTTGTTCACAATTTCATTAGTTGACATTAAACCTTGTAACCATATTGACATTAAGCCTAGTAAAACCCAATTTCAGGGATAAAATATTGGAAGTCATTTGTCAGCATTTCAAAAAAATGGTTTTTCGCAATTGATGAATGTTAAAACTTGTACACAATTCATTAATTATCCTTTGAAATTGAAGCAAAACAATCGTTTTATGAAAAATCTTAAATCTCAATTCTAAATGTCGTGTTGAATTGTTAGCTGACTGTTGAGCTCTCAGATATTTATGATCCTTTAAAGTTTATTCACGGAGAATATGAAAATCTATTGTTTTAAATTGATTTGAGCCATTTACTGAAAACGTTTTCAAGAAATGCAAACCAAAGTTGGACGGCCTTTTTTTGGATTTCAAGTTTTACTCGATTTTTGAATTTCGTTAATAGTTTTAAGGTACGTAGCGTCTTTTTAAGCCTCTTTAAATTATGGATAAAAATTAGGATCCTGTTGAAAATGCTTTTTTTTAAAATTTCAAGTTCAGTTCCTGTTTTTTTCGCCAAAGTTTCCTTTTGAAAAGTTCCGCGTCTTTTCGTAATTGCGCTGATAACCTTTTGAGAAAAAGCGAGATACTTGAGATTTTCACGCTTTTGAGAGCTAACCCATAAACGGGGGATGGTTGTTTAAAAAGGGATGTTGGGGGGAAAAAACATCAAAAAACACAAGTGCTTCACTGATAACAACATCAGTTTACACGATCCATCACCATCAATTTCGCACTTGACGGATAGGGCGGTTGGAAGAATCATCTCAAGATGATGCGTTGTTGTCAACAGCGAAACAACACGAATCTATATGCTCATTCGAGCCTTAAGACATTTCGATGGTCAGTTCATTGGTGGGAGAGCGGAAAGAGAAGAGTGTGTATGGTTTTTTCGGGGGAAAGGCTAGCTGAGACTGTCCACCCCTGCGGGGCTGCCCTCCTCCTCCATCTCCCGCCTTTTACCCAAAATCTCTACCGGTCAGCTCTTGTGGGGCCGACGAATCATTTTTGCAGGTTGTTTTGTTTGCTTTTGGTCTGCTGCCCACCCCAATTGCTACGTATTCCACTTTTTTCCCCCTCGTTCCACTGTAAGCTTGCTTTCTTTGGAAAATTCTTTATCTCGTTTTGATCTTATACACACAGAAACACTGTTTTGACGCACTTTTCGAGTCTCACCTTTTTTTTCTCATTTCAAATTTTTCTTAACTTTTGGTTTATTTGAACGTTTTCTATCCCCCCCCCCCCCCCCCCTCTTTCCCACATTATTGGATTAAAACATTAGCGAAAATTTTGTACTACACATGTCCCTTTTTTGATTGACAAATGAACGTATTGAAAAGTGGATTTTTTTGGTATTTTATTTCCCAGAACACCTAGCATGAACAAGAAAAAGGTAATAAATAATTATTTTATTGTAAGTTCACTTTCACGAAACAAAGTTCACTTCAGTCCTTCTTCACTTTTGCATGCTTCACCATTAAATACAATGTGGAAATGTTTGGATTTCGGTGTATTTTCTAATTTTTCCTCACCTTCACCTCATCCATTGTGAATGAATGTTGTCATCGGTCGTCTTCAACCCGACGACAACTGCAATTATTTCTCATTATTAGCAATAGTCATAGTGAATGCGCAGTGCCTCAAAAACCGACTCGTGGTATTCAACACGTTACAGAAGCGAGGAGAAGGTGTGTGGATGGATGAATGTCATCATCATCATCATCATCAGGGTAGAATTTTCATATACATATGTATTGGGGGAGGTAGGAAATTAGTTGGCCTTGTATGTGCAAATTGCAATTTAATACGACAGGTAGGTAGGACTGTGCTGCTTGTGACATTTGTCTTCTTCATTCTGAATATTTTGCTTCTTACAATTTATGCTTGCGTTTTTGAAATTGGCCTTTTTAAGGATTTTCAAAAATCCTTCCAAACTTACTATTGATATTTAAAGGTTTTAATTTTATCCGAAAAATCCTAAAATCATAATTTGATCTTATAGATTTTCAGTTCACAACTTATTTGGGAGGTTAACTGCAGGGGTTCATAACCTTAATCAAAACTTGCAGAAATTTTTTTCGGGGTTCATTATGAACAAGTTTTTAGAAAATCCCACCGCCATTTGAGTAAATACCTCACTTGTAAGTCCCACCTCTTTTCTTTTTTCTTTCAATGAATCTAATTCGCTAGAACGATTCCTCCCATTTTCTTCAAATGCAACATTTATGTATCTTGAACATTAGCATTTAATGGGGAACGTTTTTTTTTGAAAGTTTAGTTAAATCTACTTGACAGACCACCTACTGTGAGCAATTGCAATGTTTTTTCTCTTCTCGCTTATTCAATCTCCTTCAACCTAATTCTTGATTCCTTTTTGGGCGTCGTCGATTTTGCCGACGGCTAAGCTGTCCGGTTTGATCGGCGGGGTGGGTGGTGGAGAAACTTAACTTTGGTAAAACAGAAAAAGATGATGATGATGATGACCGTATAAAATATTTTCTTGGCTTTTTCGTTATGTTTATTTTGTGGTAAATTTATGACAATTTATGACATCGGCACTTTTACTCAATTCCCCCTTTTTTGTGCGGAAAACGAAAATAATAAAAAAAAGATCGTATACATCGGCATCTGGGCCTTTGATATCGTTAGCAGAGTTTTTGTCGCGGTGAACCTTAATAAGGAAGCCGTGCAACTTGAGCTGTTGCACATGTGCAATATTTGTGTTTAGACAAATGAGGGCTGGGGAGGTGGGACGAGGGAGAAACCGTTCAAATTTCTGTCTTATTGAGCAGAAGGAAAGAATGTATGTGTGTGTGCACTAGTTCACCCAAAAAATCTTCAAACTCATTAACTATAGTTTTCTAATTCTATTGATACATCAAAATTTTTTACTTATAATTGTGCAAGAGGTAATAAGAATAGTATATTCATACGGTTCATTGCGCATTCAACACACCTTTTTATGTGGTTTTGAAAAAAATGCATTGTTCTTGACAGATTTGTCTCTTTTTTGCCTCACACTTGTTGGTATTTGTCATATTGGGTTCGGATCAATTGTCCGGTTGACTGGGCAAATGACAAATTAGTTCCAATTTTTGAGTGAATTATGTAATTTTGTGAATGGATTTTGTCTTTTGTTTTGGTTGGTGTTGTTTGGAACTAGATTTTTAGGGTTTTAGATTTTCTGCTGTTTCATTCTTGTAAATATGTTTGAAATCCGGAAAACGGAAAAAAATCCAAAGTTTTGCACCTACTAATTTTAGTCGTACACTGTCTTTAAAAGTAAGATGTTTTTTGTTTCTTATTTATCCACACCCCTCGGAATTCTCCTACCAGCTTTTGAAAAATGAAAAATATGCGCGCGGTGTGAATTTCGATGTAAAACCATGTTTTATCTCCGGTAGATATCAAATCAAGATTGATTTGCAAAATAGCCAGCCAACAACACATATACATAACCGAGACATTTTATCTGAACGGATAGCCCCCACCAGGCCGAAAGACATATTACAAATATGTACATATATACGTACGGTTCTGTAACAAACAAATCGCCTCGCTCTTTTGTAAACGGCGGCAAGTGTTTCTTGACAGTTTTCTTAAGGTTGTGCGTTTTTTTAAGGAAGGAGGGTGTATCATTAAATTTCACTTTATTTATGAGCAACAAGGGTATTGTTTTCTACAAATTTCGATTAAAAATAGCAAATTTCAACTAAGAATTTTTAAAGCTGAGAAAATGGAATGACTAGAGTTAAAACCCAACCTGAAAGTTTTTAGATTTGAAGTTTAACTAGTATATTCTCTTTAATTTGAGAAAAATGTAATAAATATTCAAAAATTCAACCTATCACAAACGTCTGCTGATGATGTTTTTGTTTTTTTTTTCTTCCTCCCCACAGTCTTACGTCAGAGATATTACAAAGTATATAAATTTTGGTACACTATTCGATTTCCTTCTTTTTCTTCAAACTAAATAACTAATCAAAACTTGTCAGGTCAGAGATGTTTACTTTTTGCAACAACAACGTTATTCCCATTTTTAAACCCCCCCCCCCCCCCTCCCACATATCCCCACACATTGCCCGATTTAGCGGTGGTGCACATCACATCTGCCCCAGTGAGAGGGGGGACCCCCAACTCACTCACCTTTGCCTCCTCGTCGCGCTAATATCCAGTAATTTCCACCTTTCTATTATTGGGAGAAAAGAGATTTTTGGTGGTGGCCCGCATTAGCGCTCTATTCGTTCTTTTTAAGGCGATTGCTACAACACCTGCCACCCCTCCCCCACCTTATTTTTATGGATGCCAAGAACCCCTCTATTTTATTATTATATCATCATTTATTATGATACTTGTGTGTTGAGATTTACATACCACTTCTTCTTGCTGAATTATTTTCAAAGAGTGAAACATTTTCTGATTTTCTATAGTCAGTTGTTAACAAGCTTCAAAACACGCTCTTTAATGTGTCTCAAAAGCTGTTAAAAAGATTTATGGTTTTCATCAAACTTACACAAAACGATTTGACATAATCTTCTCGTAAACCTTTTCCTTTTGTCCGTTGTGTGTGTTTACCTATACTTCTTTTTTTTCAGGAAACATCCAATCAACCTAAAACCCTCCAAAAAAAACTTCATTTTTTATTTGGTTTCCTTCAAACCACCACAAAAGGATATATTGGAACAGAGATGTGCCGCCCTGGTGGCCACAAATCATATATTTTTATATTTTTAATATTTCTAGGTAGGTGGTTGGTTTTTTTTTTCCTCAAATCAAAAACCGGAGTCGAAAAGTCGAAAAGTAAACTATTGGCGCACCTTAAGAAAACATGATGATGCCGAATCCAATCCGGGTGGCCGATTGAGGAAAAAGTTGTGAAAATGTGAAATTTGATCATCTCCGCAAGCGAGAAAATCGTAGAAAACAAAGAAAAAAAAACGAAAAACAAAAACGAACAGTAAAACAGGAAATAATAACAAGAAGTGTTGCAGGTTGCCCGGCTGCCGGATCTGATGTGTTCTCGGCATCGCCGCAAGAGGAGCCATATTATGTGCGAGAGGGATCTGCTGGGCCGATATTGCCGTGCGCTTTAAATGCGCCATATTCTGATAGAAGTCAATATGAAGTTAATTGGGCAAGATATAATAATGGACAGCTTAGGTTGGTTTTAGGTTGTGTTTTGCTTTCAGCTCATTTAACTATTCAAATTCTTCTCGAATGTCTTTCACTCGCATATTCAAAATTTTGAGGTTACATAAAAAATTCATGAAGTTCCTTCCTATTTTCCAGGATAATCGCTCGTAATGACAAATTGTTGGAGAAGAAGAACCAGCGATTCGCGTTGCTCAATGATCCATCAACTGGAAACTACAGCCTGAAAATTCTCGACGTTCAGCGTGACAGTGTCGAAGGATCGTATCATTGTAACGTGATTGCAAACGATGATTCCGGAACGCAATACTCTAGCCTGAAAGCGACGGTTGTTGTTCTTGGTAAGGCCCCCACCCCCCGCCGCTCCGAAAATTTGTTGTTTGATTAAGGGCTACTACGAAATGAGCGTTGTCAGTGACCCGTAACTATTATGGCTTCTTACTTTATTTTTACATTTCTTTTGACCAAAGAAACTAAAGGGGGGAAATTTTTGAAAGTCTTCCTAATTGATGCCTTAGAATGGGGGATAGCTCGAAGAATTTAATAATAATAATAATAATGTTTTCAGTTCCACCTGGGGATCCGGTCATCAGTGAGTCACCCGATGAGCCAGTCGCTGAAGGAGATACCGTCACCATCAAGTGTATGTCGATTGGAGGAAGTCCACCGCCAACATTCACGTAAGCTCCCAATTTTTATTGTACTTTCTTATTGTTTTATTGCGCAACTTGCCGCCTCTCTCTCTCATGAAGTGTTTGCTGTATTTTGATATGGGTAAATAACAAACATGATTTTTTTTGTTTCCCTACAGATGGACACTTCCAAATGGCACCCAAGCTGATTTGAAACTCTACAACAGTGCTTATAAAGATGGGGCGACTGAAAGTTCGATTCAGTAAGAATATTGGTGGTGAAGAAATAAATTTATAGCAATTTTCTTTTAGTTTCCGCGTCACTGCGAATGATAACGATGCGTCAGTGTCATGTTCTGTTAACAACAAAGCGATGGAAATTGACGAGGCTAAATCGGCAACAAGCGCCAAATTGAACGTCCTCTTTAAGCCACGAGTTCATGTATCGCCATTGGAAAATATGACACATTTGTCCGTTGAATCTGGAGATTTGGTGAATCTTACATGTAAAGCAGAAGCCAATCCACCAGCTCACAGTTACGAATGGTAGGCATTTTTAACTTTAGACCTCCCCCCCCCCATAAAAATTGACCTTCAAAATTTAATAATAAGCTCCCTTAATGCATATTTTGTTGCAGGAAACACCTGTCTTCCGGCGAACGATACCAATCGCAAATTTGGCCAATGAAAGCTGACAAGGCGCTGAGCGGAGATTTTGAGTGTAGGGCGACGAATCAACTCGGCGACGGAAGTGACATTTTGAAGTTGAATGTTCAATATGCGCCACAAGTTTCAGTTCCGGTTAGGAGTGGAAATTTCACTTGAACGTTTCTAATTTTTTTGTTGTTGTTGCAGATTTCTGTGAGTCCTAATGAGAAGGAGAAGGTTGAAATTGACTGTTTGATTGATGCAAACCCAGCGATCACTGAAGTTAAATGGATTGGACCAAATGGATTTAAGACAGATGGCTCAACCTTAATCCTGAAATCGATTACAAGGTATGTAGGAAAAGACGTGTAATAATGATATTATGCCTGAATTAAATATAGTAATACTAGTACCTCACACCATCTTATTAGTGTAGGGGATTAAATAAGAAAAGGTAATTTCCGTGATTAACGCATAAACCAAGCCAGATTTATTACGTTGTTGACGACTGGGGAGTTCATTTTCTAATTATGACCTTTTGATGCATACACCACAATTAAATTTCAACCATGCGCAATAATCGCATTTTTTATTGCCTTGTTTTGATTGATCACTATGTTAGAATTTATGTATTAACTAATTATCCTGATTTGCAGAGAGCAAACGGGCAACTACACGTGTATTGCAACAAATTTCTTGAATATTTATGGCCACTCGGGATCGCAACAACGCGTCGGCACCGGCATCACGTTTGTCGATGTGAAACGTAAGCCGGGCGCAGCGGAAATTACAATGATCAAGCAGGAATTGAATGTTGGAGATGTGATTGAATTGAGGTGTGAAGCGCCGGATGCTGGAAACCCAAGGGCGTCTTATAAGGTATGTTGGATTTATAATTGGAAATGTATAACGTATCAAAATTGAATTCCTTCTTGTAGTGGGCGTCTCCGTCGTCAGGGGGTGAATATGGATCCAATGAACATGATCGCGATGTGCTGGTTGTTAGAAATGCACAACTTTCTGATAACGGACAATACAGATGTCTTCCATATAATGAGCTTGGCGCTGGAAAAGAGGCTGTCATCAAAGTGACGGTATGTTATTCAATTAAATTAAAATAAAATAATAAATTATTTAAAATTCAGGTTATCGAACCAGCAAAAATCTCGAGCCCATTAACAACAGAACGAATTTTCTCAGCTGGCGAAGTCAAAAAGGGATTAGAATGTGAAGCTCAAGGTTATCCAACGCCGGAAATTAGATGGTTCAAAGATGGAAAGCCTGTGGATACGAAACGTTATGAAATTTCAAACACAGTAGCGCCATCAAGATGTGATGAGAATGATTTCTGTACACAAACTGTTGCAAGTACTTTGACAATGGCTGTTCCCCTCAGATGGTCGGATAAAGGAAATTTCACTTGCTCGGCGGAAAATGGTGGAAACGCGTCGCCTGACGAGAAGGACTCTTGGACAATTGTACGCATTCTTCACGCTCCTACTATCTTGAATCAACGCTTCCCGTCTAAAGCACTAGCAGCTGCAGACCTTGGATCACAAGCGCGATTAAGCTGCTTAGTTTCAGCAAGACCCGAACCAGAATTCCATTGGGCTTTCAAAGACGGCGACATTCGAGAGAATGACAAATATTCAATGCACATGATACCGGTTCGCGGGCGACCCGACGAATTCGAACAAGTGTTGCAAATTGAGAATATTCAAGAGAAAGACTACGGAGAATATCTTTGCAAGGCTTCAAACGGAAACGGCGGCGATAACGTTGTTATCGAATTAAGGAAGACTGGTTTGCCGGATATGCCTGATGATCTCCACAAGTCGTCATCAACACCGCATTCAATTCAACTCGAGTGGACGCCGAAATTCGGCGGCGGATTCCATCAGACGTTTGTTGTCGAGTTTCGAAAGTTGAATCCGTTTACTGGAACGATTGAGGACTCGATTGCGGAAAGCCTTGAAATTAAGATGCCGAAAAGATATGAGGAATTCAATGATGATGGTACAATTAATATTGTGACGAGATACAATTTGACCGGGTTGACACCACTGTCAACTTATTATATTAGAACGAAATCGATGAATGAAAAGGGTGAATCCGAGTTTACGCCAATGATTGTGGCTTCAACTAATGATGTGCAACAAGATGGGAATATGATGTCGCCATCGAAATTGAAATATAATGTAGAGAAGCAAACCATTGATTTGGAGGTATTAATAATTTATCAGATTATGAAGTAATATTCAACAAAAAATTGCCTTATTTTTCCAGCCAAAACCACCAATGGATGCATGCACACTTCTCTACGTTCTCGTCGAAGATGCATGGAGAGCAAGTGACTGCTACTCGTCATCCAATCCAATCCCGAATGTTATCTCTGGCAATCAATACAAAGCTCGTTTCTGTATGATTCAATCTCCGTTCCAATGTTCACCGGTTTCTCCAGTCATTGGTGAGTTTTTCGTGGAGTGGGCCAATTGTTCAAGCGATTTAATTTATTGAGAGGGGTTCATTCACATTTTTTCTTCTTCTTTTGCAGGCACCGGATCAACAACCTCTTGGAATGTATCAACAGTGATGCCGATCTTGTTTGCGATTTTCCTGGCATTATCGATTTGTGTATTCTTTATTGTATGCTGTAGGACTAGGGTTCCAACGAAGAAGACTTTAAAGATGACGTATGTTTTAAGATGTTTGAGGAGTGTATACCAATTTTTAACAATTTTCAGACCTGTTACTTTGTCGGCGCTTCCAACAGCTGAAACAAAGAACACAATTGTGCATGGGTCTCAAGCAGATAGTGGAGTTTTTACCCTAGATTCTACAAAAATGAAAAGTAATCTGGCTCAAAATCAGCACACATATTCGAGGTAAGAAAATTAATTATAAGACAGAAAAAAACCGATATTTTCAGCGACGAGACTGCAAATGAAAACTGGGCGAATAACGACGATTCGCACTATGATGTGAGTAACGATCCGTACCTGAATGAGCATTCGAATCAGATTTTCCACGCCGCCGGCGTAATCGACGAAACGAAATTGGAGCGGGTTGAGTCGCCAAGTGTTCTCGGCGCGGACGAGGAAGATGGTCGACGAGTAATGCGTGAAATTATCGTCTGAAAATGCTAGGAATTGTGTGCATTTTCACATAGTTATCAATCCCAAATCACTTAATATCATTTGCATACATATTTGTATTTGTGTCTCATTCATCAATTTTTTAAACTCTTTTTTAATCTTTTTTTTGACAAAAAATTCCTTCTGTGTTTGGAATACTACCGTTGAAAGTTCTCGGGTTACAAGCGCAATATTCACATTTTACTAGTCTAATTTATTTACTTTTTTCTGTTCTTTTTTCCTTTCTCTGTCATTCGTTTTTTTTCTCTTCTAACTAATAATCCCGTGTCATTTTCTTGTTCAGCATTTAACTACTTTAAAAACAAAATGTTTTGGTTTTAATTTTTTGCTCATGTTTCCTTTCTTTTTCCTGTTTTTTCTAGAAAACATCATTTGGTCTTTCACATCTTTTCAAAGGTCTAAAGAATTTTTAAAAAATATATATATATGTAGTATTTTTATTATTTAGAAAAAAGAAATATGTGACGATTTTTCTCACAAATAAAAAAATTGGAAATAGTTTGTTGTCTTTTTTTTTGAGTGTATGCAAATGAGGTGTTTGTTTATCGAGACTGAGATAATTGGTGACTTTTTTCTTTCTTTGTACAGATATTTTTTTTCGGAATAGGTTTTTTTGTGATGTTCTGAAGATTGATGACAACAGCTGTCTGATGAGAAGGGGAGGAAGAAATGCGGGGAAGTGAGTCTAGGGTTGGTGAAAAGCTGCGATTTTTATCATGGTTGGTTCTTTTTTGTTCTGCCAAAGAGATACAGATTGTTTTTTAGTTGGTTTTCGGGTTTGGGGTTTTTTCTAGATTTGCAAGGGAAGCGCTGCTCCAACTCGGTAAAAGTGTTTAACATGAGATCTAACTCATTAGAACATTCTCTGCAATTTTTAGCCGCTAATATGCACAAAAGAAAAGGTTAAGAGCGTCGAAATCGGAAAATTTGTCGAAAGTTGTATTTTGAATAGCTATAACTCGCATCAAGCTCAAAATTTCTATATTAAACTTTCAGAGACACATAGTGATTCTATTATTAATGAATTTGCCAAATTTGAGCAAATTTGGTTGAGATGTTAAGGTTAAGAATGGAACCACTACGTATATCTGAAAGTTTCATCAAGAAATATTGAAATCGATCCGAGTTACAGTTATTTAAAGTTCAAATGTTGGCAAACTTTCAGATTTTGACGCGCTATTACTTGTTGATTCGTACTTATTAGAAGCTAAAGTTTGCAGTTTTTTAACCTCCAAACCGAGCTCTTTCTAATGAAATAGGTTTCATTTAAAACTTTTAGATCGAGTTCATACTCTCCCCTCGTTAAATTTTTTTTAAATTATTTTGTACACATCAGGGTTTCGTCTATTTTAAATGTAAAAAAATATTATTTGGATTTTTAAGTAGTTTTTTCAAGTAAAATAAACATGAAAAATGATGAGCGAAGTGTTTTGCCATTTTTGGACACAATATAA
The DNA here is from genome assembly GCA_964036255.1 of Caenorhabditis virilis. Classification (NCBI taxonomy): domain Eukaryota; kingdom Metazoa; phylum Nematoda; class Chromadorea; order Rhabditida; family Rhabditidae; genus Caenorhabditis; species Caenorhabditis virilis. Next base: position 3,287,985 of record OZ038420.1, on the reverse strand, counting down.
CTAATTCGACAGAGAATTGTTCTCAGAACCTGCTGCGGGTGGAATTGAGCATGACATTTTGCTCCCAAAGTTTACGAATTCGTAGCTTTAATTTGGCCTAAGCTTTAGTTTTTTTTCAAATATACATTTGAGAAACGAATACTGGGAATCTTTTCCAAATTCTAGTAAAAATTGTTTAATATTGTTTATTTAAAACATCACTTTTTTATGAATAAAACAATTATCCTTATATTTTGCATATTAGTCAAGAATATTTGTTCTTATTATTAGTTTCGTCAAATTGTAAGCCGTCAATATTGCGTTTTAGCCAAGTAATAACTATTCGAGGTTTACTTATTATTTATTTATTCCAAACGCCGTGAAATGTGGGAAAACAATCAAAGTACAATATTGGTTCTAAATTAAATTTTGACAACTTTAAATGAGCTCAAAAATGTCATGGTAACACCTTAATCAGTAAATTCATTTCTATTTGTGTTTCAACTATGAGGAGGGCGTCACAAAGTAAACGAATTTATCTGTGATAAATCGAAATCTGTTTTTTGAAGTATTTAACAAGGGAAGTATACGAGCAAATGTTAATTGTTTTGAATGTGAGATAGCTCATTGGGAAGAGCATATTCTTGCCTACAAGGAACCGTTTTCATTTTTTGCCGATGGACTCCTAGGAGCTTTTTATGGTCCCTCAAAATTTTTGCCCAAATTTACTTCATTTTTCGCTCTAACATATATTTGGTAAATCACATGTAGTTTTCAACCGACGTGGTGGTGCAGCGCCAGTGTGTTTGACTGATAAGCATGAGGTCGAGGGTTCGAACCTAGCCTATTTTTGGTTTTGTTTTTTTTTGCTGCTTTTGCGAAATTTCAAGAGTGTTATATTCCTGTTTTCAAATTTTTCGAAGCGCAAAATTCTGTATTTGCGTTGAAATCCCATAAAACCTTTTTGGGGCTTCAGGGCAACATAGGCGAAATTTTGCAGTGCGTCGCAAAATTCCAAAGGGTCCCCCCCCATGGAAAAATTTTGAAAATGTTTTTTAAATTTAAAATCTCCCCATATTATCAGAGGGAGTCTTACTAATAAATATTTAGCCTATCGCGCTTTCCAATACAGGAAACAGTTTGCTGTGTATGGGACTGAAGGTTTTTGAACTATTGCTACGTGGCCCATAGGTCCACAAGATGGCTAATATTTTGGGAAACACGAAATATTCATTAGTGAGACTCCCTCTGATAATATGGGGAGATTTTAAATTAAAAAAATTTTTTTCATAATTTTTCCATGGGGGGACCCTTTGGAATTTTGCGACGCACTGTAAAATTTCGCCTATGTTGTCCTGAAGCCCCAAAAAGGTTTGATGGGATTTCAACGCAAATACAGAATTTCGCCGCTTCGAAAAATTTGAAAACAGGAATTTAACACTCTTGAAACTTCACAAAAGCAGCAAAAAAAAACAAAACCAAAAATAGGCTAGGTTCGAACCCTCGACCTCATGCTTATCAGTCAAACACACTGGCGCTGCACCACCACGTCGGTTGAAAACTACATGTGATTTACCAAATATATGTTAGAGCGAAAAATGAAGTAAATTTGGGCAAAAACTTTGAGGGACCATAAAAAGCTCCTAGGAGTCCATCGGCAAAAAATGAAAACGCTACCTTGTAGACAAGAATATGATCTTTCCAATGAGCTATCTCCCATTCAAAACAATTAACATTTGCTCGTATACTTCCCTTGTAAAATCACACAGAAGCCGAGAAAAAAAGCTTCAAAACAATGGCCTGGAAACATTTTCACCGGCGAAAACTAGTCCGCGGACATTTTACGTGAAGATTGCAAAAAAATGAAAAAAGTTCATAGGGAAAGTCCGACCAGCTGGAAACTTTTTCTAGACCGTTATTTTGAAGCTTTTGTCGGCTTCTACGTGGTTTCAGAAACTTTAAAAAAATTTGGAATGAGTATTTTCTCTATTTTCATCTCTGTTGCATCTGCAAGTCCTCCTTTAAATGCTCTCCTTGTGAGAACGTCAACTCTTTCAAATTGAAATTTGGAAATCATAGTTCAGATCTGCGGAGAACTTACTTTAGAATATACTCAGGACCGGTTAGAAAATCGGATATCCTAAAAATGGGCTTCAAAAATCTTTTAATTAGTACCTTGACTGTGCACTTCTTTTACCCCCTGCCCGCATCAACTTCGAATTCGCTGAATTTTTTAAAAGTATAACATTGATAATGAGCTCCGTTACTCGTATTTTCAGGCGCGTTACGATTTAAGATTATTTTTAAAAAATTCTTAAAATCTCAAAAAGCATAAAATTTCAATTTATAAAAACTGGAAATTCGTTGCGAAGGAATGCAAACGTTCAATTTGCAATTTATGCAAAATAAAAATTGCCGAGTACAGAAAACTCAAAATTTTTAAAAATATGTTCCTAAAGTTACCCAGAAATTCTTCAGTTTTGTTGTCGAATCCCCCGTCCTAGCCGATTTGAAAAGTTAGAAAATTGAGCGCTTTTTTCTCATGATAAAAAAACTTCCCTGCAGGTGCTATAATTTTGCAAATAGACGAAAGACTTGAAACACTTTCGTTTTTGTTTATTTACAGCCGAATTGGATTGGATAGCTCTAATTTTTAAAGTTCAAATGAGCACACATCTAAAGTTAAAGCAAAAAAAAGAAAGAGATCACTTGAAATTTCTCACAATTTGCTGTTCTTTTTCTATTTCGGATTGAGATAGAATTTTCCCAATATATGCAGTTGAAAATTAACAAATCGGATTATTGCGCAATTAGGGAAAAATTCACATTACTACTAAAGATATGATCATAAATTAAAGTTCCTCGGAATTTCCCCGCTTCATATTAAGCATTAGGATTTGACGATATTTGATACGTAATGAAACATGATTTCACGCTGAAATTTGAAGTTTTAGCCACAATTCTATTTACGACACTTTTCTAGTGTCATTTTACGAAACATCAACATTAGGGTATGATGTTGCCTCTTTCTCGCTGTGCATATTTTCATATTTTTATCCGGATAAGCATTTTCTCCCTCTTCTTTTGTTCGTTTTTTTAATAAGCTTGACATCATCAAAAATAACCTAGAACGTCTAATCCCCCCCCCAACCCTACCCATCCTATCCGCAACCAAGAAAATGAAAATGAGAGAAGCATTTTTCTTGAGTACTCTATCCTGAATCATTTCAGCGGCAATAAGTGCCACCATTAATTGGATGTAAACGCAGAGACGCGTGAAAACCGATTAGCTTTCAACAAATATATATATATATATATATATATATATATATATATGCATTTCGAGCATGTTTCGGTTGTGTTAAATTCCATAAGAACGACAGGGAGAGCACGGATTTTTTTTCCGCTTCTTGTCTTGCTGTGTTTCCGATGTGATGAATTATTTATAATAGTAACAACGTTTTTTGACTTCTATCTTTTTTTTATTTTCGTATTTTTCTGCCCGTACTTAAAATTTTTCTGTGACAAAATTTTGTCTTACTTTTTTTGACTAGTGCAGATGGGATAAAAAGTATGGATAAAAAGCGGGTTCTCCGTGTTTCAAAGAGCATGTCGAGTACATAAGCAGAATTAATTTATATCGTTTTTTTTTCACCCGAAAGTTTAAGTTTTTCCTTCATTTCTAATTCACTTTTCATGGTTGGAAAGAAATATCAACATGGCTTCTAGTAAAGTCGAATATATATATATATACATACATACACTTTTTTTTGAAATGTACTTTTTCGTAAGACTTTTTTGAGAAGTTTTTCTTGATGTAAACTACTTGTAAAATCTACCTCGTGTTTAGTTTTTCTTGTTAGAAAAAAACATAGAAATTCAATGCCCATTGTCACAATTCTATACAATTTATTTCCTCATATTTTCATATTTTTTCGCAAAAGAAAAACAGATATTAACAATAAACATAATTATGAATGACATCTCATCTCATCTCAAATATTCACTATTTTTCACGTTTTTACCTAGGTTTTAGGAGCATTTTTTTCCGATGACTCTTAAAAAAAGTCGCAATTGACTGAAACTTGTCTGGTTGGTTGCTGAGGAATGTATCCATTCTCTACATTCAATACTTTTTGTGCAACAGCATGCACCGACCAAATTACATTCTTCTCAAGTTTTACAAAGTGCGCTTTTTTTTCGTCTTTCTCGCTTTTTTTTGAGCTACAATGTAGATTTTGAATGACTATTGTTGTAATTGAAATGAATTTTTTCAAGTGGTAATTAGAAAAGAAGATCTAAAATCTTCAGTAGACATTATTTAAGTAATCCGTTATACTCAATAGATAATTTTATCTTTTTCAGGGCCTAAATATTTGTTTTATTTGTTTTGTTCTATTTGAATCGGATCAAATTCAACCCTATCTTTAAATTGAAAATGAAGGAACTCTATTTAAACTATTTTTGAAAATAGAACAAAAGGTTATCGTGATTTTCAAAAATGAGATAAAATTGTCATTTGTTTCAATTTGTAAATATTTGATTTACAGTATTTTGAATATTTAAATAACCGACGAGCTAAAAAATATTGTAATTTAACATAAAATAGTCAGACTTTGAAACATTATGTCTCAAAGTTTTTGAGGGCCTTAAAGACACGGTATCGGTTAATTTGAATCCATTTCATAATGATTTTTGGCCTTTTTCATCCACGATTTCAATTTCCCCAATTAGAGATTTTTCTCATTAGTAAAGCTTAATTTACGAAAAATCTTGTCAAAAAATGAACACCTCATGAAAGCAGCTCAAATTCAAAAAAATCAATATTGTGCGACGCGGTCGGAAATGGCTCGAAACACAATTATTTGAATTTGCAACATTTTCGTAATGTTAATTGGACCTCCGGGGCTCCCCATCGATTTTTCGTAACAAATTTGGATTGTATTAAGTGACACTCTACCTTTAAACATATCATTTCCAACTCTCAAACTTCATCTTTCATCAATGTGGGTGGCTTTTCGGAAACAAATTTTCAACATAATTTTTATCACAAGTACATTTATTTGATTAATCTTCGAATTACAATACCAAGAAACTTCTTCAAAATCCTTTAGAGAATTGAAGCTTCTTTGGTTTTCAAAAGGCTACAAGTATAATGAAAAATCGACCGCCCACAATCCAAACGCTAGGCAAAAATCTTTACGATTAAAAAAAAAGGAAACTAATGAAATCCAATGTTCCCGACCATTTGTCCAATCACAATTTCTGTTTGTTTAATATGTCACCGCTCGCAAATCCTTTAATTTTTTTTCGAGTTTTCTACATCTTTCCCCCCTCAGAGCTCTGTTAATCGTTAATCACAGTCGCTTTGAAATGTCTATTTTAAAAATATCACCAAAAAAATAGAGAGGGGAATACAATTTTATGAATTTAAGGTTTCATCTACTTTGTTACGTTTTCTTTTGTTTAAATACATAACATACATACATAAGAGTATTGAAACGAAGCCCCAAGTTTTTTTGTGTGTCTCGAAAGTTTTTTTTGAGTGCTTGAATGTTTTTTTTGTGCCCAAAATTGTTCATATTGAACACCAAAAACGTACGTCATTGTTCAAAAACAAGGGAAAAAAATGGTTGCCATTTGTTAAACTCGAGATTTTTTTCACTCCTTGCTGCTTTTCATCTCTTTTTTGTCAATGTTATGTCATTCTTTCTTGTTTTTTAAACTCATTCCTGATTTAAAGGGCTGTTTTTTGTTGGGGGTAATAAAAGATGTAGGCTGCAAAAAAAAGAAAAAATTAAAACGATGCCCCCAATAGATGTTTACTCCTTTCCGCCCCAAAATTGTCCAGAATCACGCGAAATTTATTAGGTAATTGGTAAATACCACGTTATTTTGTGTCGTTTGGTTTTTTTTATCTGGAAATGTCGTTGTCGACTGCTAGCCTCCTCATTTTTTAGCAGATTGGATTTTTTTTTGAGAAAAGCCAAAAGCGCGTGGGAAAGAAAATTTCTACTTTTTTTTGGTTGTCTGAAAGCGAAAGCACGTCATTGGGAAAGCACGTCTTGTTACATTTTGGTCTAACAAGAAATTGTCTTATTATTGGAACATTCAATAAGAAGATGTATAATTTTTGCTGACAAGTTTTAAATGGAAGTAGTGTGAAATCATTAAAATTAAGCTGTTTGTTTCGAGATGGACAAACATAAAAAGTAAAAGAGGACTTTTCGGAGCTAATGAATGCATCTGGAATGAAAATAGACCTCATACTCATTTCAAATCTGCTTTTAAAATTTTCTAAAACCACCTAGAGGCCGAGAAAACGCGCTTCAAAATAATGGCCTAGAAAAGGTGCGAAAACTAGTCCGCAGGCAGGAAAAATCCAAAAATAAAATTTAAAAAAACATTAAAAAGGACTAATATAAGCATAACTCTGCATAACTATTTAATAATGAAACACGAAAAAACTCATATGAAAAAGTTCGGCCAGGTGAAAACTGTTTCTAGGTCATTATTTTGAAGCTCATTTTCTCGGCTTCTAGATGGTCTTATAAAATTTTAAAAACTGATTTGGAATGAGAATGAAGTCTATTTTCATTTAAGATATTTGTATTATATCCGTAAAATCCACCTTTAATTGTAAAAATGGAGTTTGAGAAAAGTTCAAGTCTCGAAATTTTCGCTGTTTTTTTTGAAATAGTATTCGAAATTTGGAGTTTCATATTACTTTATCGAACCCAAAAAAATCCGAAGATAAATCAAACGTCGAGGATATCGTTCTGATTTTTGGTGGTATTTCGGAAGCTTTCTTTTTTTCAAAAAAATGATCAAATTTTGATCATGTTTCAGATTTTGAGCTCAAAAAATTATTTTCTAATTAAAATTTGAACATGGTCAACAAAAATTTTCAAAATTCAAAATCAACAAAGTCTAGCTCCCCAGCCCCCCAAGATAACCTTTTCAAAATATCACAAAACATAAGTATCTACCGAGAAAATTGCAAATATCGAAATAATCTAAACAAAGGAAGTTCAAAATGCTAATCCCAGATGATCGATATACTTTGCGTCAATGAGAAAACATTGAGATTTTCTCATTTTTTTTTGTTGAGAAACGAAGGGAAGGGATTTTCTCAAAAAACTAGGAGGGGGTTTATTTTATGTGTAATTGTTAGAATGTAACTAGTACACAGATATCTTTTTTCACAAGTTTCTGTTTCGGCGACTCTTCTTCTTCTTTTTTTTCGAAAGAAATACGTTTTTTTTGCACTGCACCACAGGGACTTTTTGTTACTTTTTCTGGACTAACCTCAAACGTAAATGTTTTGTGTGGATTTATATGTTTACGACAGCTTCTACCAGTGACAGAATAAGAGGCTAGATGTGGACAACACACCCACCTCTATGGCGCCGTCCGTGCCATATTATGCAAGAGACATACATGAGCCACCTTATTTAGGGGGTAAACGAGAATGCGATTTGAGCCAGCGATTTTGAGAGAAGGGACGAAACTCATTTAGAAAAGCAGGTGCGCCTTCCATCCTTTATATATATATTTTTTGCGAATTTGTTTCGCTAAATCTTTTCTCGCGTTGTTTTTTTTTGTCATTTTTTCACCCCACTTTCTCTTGCTTTCCCCCCTCCCCACCCTTCTGAAACGAGAAAGAAAATGGAAGAGATTGGAATTTTGGACGTATGACATGTGCCTTCTTATATTGAAACTCTCCGGGGAAATAAATATTGCAGTTTGGAACCAAACGGTGTGAAATTGAAAATAATGTTCCGCGTTTTCTTTTTTAAAAAGAACCATGAATCCTTATTTTTAATAGTTTTTCGTTGTGAAACTTTTTTGTTGTTGGTTGCACTTTATTTTTGCATTTTTTGGTACATTCGAGTGAAAAAAAAGGGAGTTTTGAAAAAATGTTCGTGGGCACACAGGAAAGGAGTAATCAGAGTTTTCTCCGGGGGGTATTATTTCTGTTTTTTTGCTCCAGAGAAGTCTGGTTTCAATTAAAAGTTCAGGAACGAAAAAAAAACGCAAACCTGCTGCAGGGATTTTGTTTTGTTAGATTGAAGATCAACATGTTCCTATTTTAATAAAATAGTTTTATATGTATGTACATATCTAAAAATATTTTTTGCGCTCATTTCAGTGTTACTAAAAAGCTCCTAAAAAGTTTTCTACTTTTTTAAAAAAAATCAATTTTTGTTAGCTTTGAGCAAAGCTTTAACTCCTCCTAGAACTTCGAATATTGACCAATTTGAAGATTTCAAGCTTATGGTAAAAAATCATGCTCAGACGGGGTTTCACCATTTTTGAGAACAGTTTCTTACACGCAATAGCCAGTCCAGGTCCAGGTTTGAGGTTCTCTAATGAGAAATAGCTCTTGAACAGTATAATGGGGTATAATCAAAGTATTAGCCTAGTCAGTGATGATGATCTGATTTGTCGAAGGACATTTTATTTCGAAAATAAACAATTTTCCTTCATAAACTCAACTTATTTAACTGATTTCGGTCAATCCAAATAAATCAGTATAATAAACTTCAATAGTTAAACTGATTCATTCGATCTATATATTTAATAAAACGCCCTACATCGTTCTTGGATCCTAAATGGGAAGAAGCCAATATTCTAGTGTGACGCCAATATTTTTCTCTAAAATTGTTTTATTTGTAAAAGTTTTGATTTTTTCTCACCCAAAGTATGTGAGAAATCTCGATTTTTGCAAAAATTACTTGGAATCAGCTCACTCAGATCAAAACATAAACATCTTAGAACGTGAGAAGAAAAAAATTGGCTTTTGATAGTGCAGGAGGTACCATGGGAAAATCAAAATTTGGAATTGTTCTATGAACATACCTAAAGCTTCACTTGTGCCAACAGTCTTAATTCTGTTCAAATCGAAACGTTTCCAAGGTGTATACTTTTGTTAATATTTTTTGAGTTCATATTTTTTTGATAATTCTCTATTTAAAATAACTTAAACAATCACAATTTTAACGTTTTATTATTATTTTTTTAAATATTTCTGATAAAAATTGAAAAAAATAATTTTTCCAGGTAATAATGGAAGGACGTGATCGTTATACCGTGCCAGATGGCCTTCGCCCACTACTCGAAGCACTTGCTCGCGAAACATTGCGTGCGCAACCAAAAGACGTCGTCAATTTTGGTTATATCTTTTTCGATGAACTCCAAAAACATCGCCACAGTGAGTCACTTGTGAACTTTTGCCTCCTCGCTTTTCCACAACTTTTTCTCTTCCCATTGCTACAAAAAAAACGTTATTTATTTTAATGTTTTTCATGTTTTCCACCAAAACAACCCCTCAAGGCAATATTAAGCCAAATTGAAAGATCAAATCCCGCCCTAATCCATTAGGCGCGTCTTAATGTTATAGACTAAAACTTGATGATATAAGCGGCTTTTTTTCAGCGGAGTGTTTTTTTTAATAAATAAATTTTTTCAGACAATCCAAATACTAATATTGTAAGCGATCCAGTGTCCTACGAAATGTTCCGCACTGATTTGCATAGAAGAGTAAGTTTTATTTTATTCACGAATAGAAAAAAACAAAATTATAATATTCATGGGAAAATATTAAATACTCGCTTATAAAAGAAGAATATGAAAGTGTTTTTGAATATTGTTTAGGCAAAAGTGACACATTTATGTTATCAAACCGAATAAAAACAATCGCTTTATTTGTTATCAATGGTTTTAAACGCTTAAAATTCCAATTTTTTTTCTTTTACAGTTTGCTGAGAACAAAAACGAAAACTCTAGACCTTCCAGTCCTCTCGATCAAGCTGCTATAAAAATTCAAGCGGCGTTCAAAGGACATTTGGTGAGTTTAACATGTACTTTTGTGAATTTATGAATTTATTCGTTTGTTTTTAGGTACGCGCTCATCCTGAAAAATACGGTGTGATGCCACGCACACAATCAAACGAGAAAATGGACGCTTTTGACAATAAGAAAGATATCAAGTTGGTTTATGAAATAATGACGTTGAGTAGCGTATCGCTTATTTTTCAGACGTCACTCTGTTGGCGGTTATACATTGGAATCTGACAGTCCTGAAGACAGAGCGGCGGTTAAAATTCAATCTGAGATCCGTGGATTTTTGACTAGAAAACATGTCGAGAAAATGAAGAAGGAGGATAATACTGCTGCGACTAAGATTCAGGCGCATATTAGGTAATCTATTCAATAGATTGGTGTTAATCGTAGATCTTGTTCGTGTTTTTAAAAACAAAATAGCCATTGACTTTGTTTTTCAACGTTATCATATTCAAATTGTTTACCTGCGTTGCTTTGTGTCATTCGATTGCACTTTCAAAGGTCTATTAAATCAATTTATGAATATCCAAAGTACATAAAATCATCATTTTAGTTACTTTGAGGGTTCGTAGTTTGACGTAAACCATCTAGGTTTGGAACAAATGTTGATGATTTGGCGTCAATTCGGCGTCAAATGCATATTGGCAAGATAAACGCTCTGGTCCGCTCACTTGTGTTTTTCTTTTAATTTTACGTGACACGCAACGCGTCCGTTTCATTTGATTTTTTTGCAAACGAGCTCTAATTGAGCGGATAAGAAAATTTGTCTTAACTTGGAAAAATTAGATTTTTTTCACCCATAAGGCGTCAAAAGTGTCAAATTGTACCTATGGTGGCTCATATCTCGGGTCAAACTTCCCAGTAGATGTTTAAACTTATTGGATGACTCATCTGCTTCGATGGAATCAACAATTTTCGTTATAGTCTTTGGTTGAACTCTGCCAAAAAGTGTGAATATTTAAATTTATGTTACTCATGGTCAGTAGTGATGATTTTCCCGAAAATATTGGCTAAAATGATCAAAATAACACTGCTAAAATGATCAATATTAAACGAAAATAACACGGCTAAAATGATCAATATTATTATAAAAAGAAATAACGTTCGGAAAGAAATTTAGAAGATGCGTCCCGATAAATATATCAATTAAGTAGACAAAAACAACGTAAGTTACATACATGTGTAATTTTTTTACTATTTTACTCATATTCATTTACAATTACAATCCATTTTTCTTATTTTCAGAGGATTTCTCACCCGCAAACATCTCGACGAACAAGGCCTCTTGTCACCATCCCGCAGTCACGCTTCACTCCAATCCAACCACTCGGATGATCACTGAAAACCAAACTGAATATCAATTCATGAATTCCTTTAATATAAATGTATCTTTAATTTCATTAATATTATTTTAAACCCCCCTACCGTATCTACTTATATTGTTCGAAAATTAATTTTTTATATCACATTTTTTGTAATGAATTGTAATTTTAATAATGCTGAAAAAAACGTTTTCAAAACAACTAGTTTTGTATTTTTTGATGATGACATCGTTTCAGCTACATATTTTTTTCTTAAACTACAAAAATTTTGGAACAATTTATTAAATAATTTAAAGAAAGTGAAACAAAATGGAACAAGTCACGTTTTTCAAAGTTGTTGCAATTAGTGGTACCATAATTAATTTATAAAGATTAATTTATTTATTTCGCAAATAATTAGCTCCTATTTAAAATATTTTTTAAAAAATAGAAACAAAATAAGTGGTTTCAATCATTTTTCCCCCTCACTTACTCCAATTTCAACCAATAAATCAAATCGTCTCTATCCAACGCATTTTCGGACTTTCACCACCTGACGCTCGCCTCTCCACTCTGCGTCTCTAGCACGCTAACAAAAATGTTCGCACGTAAATATATGTGGCTTCTTTTTTGCATTTTGATTTTATCGGGTTTTCGTTAATTTTCATTTGTTTCGATGAAAATCGCTTGTTTTTCGATTATTGATTTTACAGACTCAAAAATGATGAATATGAATTGGAGGGAGGCTATCAAACAGGCTCAACAGAAAATTGATAAAGTTTTGGATATAAGGTCCGAGGAGCAGGAAGCGGATGTTGAAACGGTGAGAATAAGAAATTATTTTATAGAATAGAGATAAATAATAATCTTCAGAGTAGTAGTCAGGTTGAAGATGCACCGGATTCGGATGAAAACTTGGGTACCCCTGCTTCAATCTCACCGCGTTCAGATGAAGAGCAATTGGTTGTGACATTAGAACCTGTATTACCTCGTAAGTATTTTTTTCGAAACAAAATTCTATCATTTATTGCGTCCAAAAAATATTTCCAGCATCATCACACGGAGTATTTGTTGGGGATGATATTCAAACCATCGTTTCATCGGATATTGAACTCTTACCAGAGCCAATAACACCAAATGTGTCGCCAGAAATGATGGACAACGTGGAAATTCCGGATTTGGTGAGCGTAATTATACTTTTATCATAATTAAATCAATTTCCAGCACGAAATGGTTCGAAACAATCGTCATCTAAAACGAAAACTCGAAACTGAGCAGAAGAAAAGTCTGGAGTTAAAGGAGCAAAATGCGAAACTTTGCTCGAAATCAGCGGCAATTGAGAAGGATTTCGAGTCGTTCAAATCGGAAGCGTCGAAATTCAGCCAGGAAGCGTTCAAAGCGAGACAAGACGCGAAAATATCGAGAGCGAAAATTGCGGAGCTCACAAAAGAGCTGGAAGGAATGACGGAAAAGTTGACGACGAAAGAAACGAAGATTAAAGGGATGAAAAGTGCGATGGATGATAATTTGGCAATTGTTCAAAAATATACAACTTCGAATAGTTCGCAAGCTGACAATATTAAGGTGACTTTATGAAAGACAATACATTTTTTATTAAATAAATTGCGTAGCTAATCGTTTTTTCGCAAATAATGGTTACTATCTTTGAAACCTAGGCTAATTATGCAAAATAATAAACAATTTACAATAAGATCCACTTTTAGAACATTTTTCTTTTAAAAAAAGCAGCAAACCACTTTTTTTAATCGAAAACAGCTTACATGTTTCGAAATTATATGTACATAAAAATTACTAATTTCTGAAATGCTAACGAAATGCATCTAAAAATATCGACCGTCGAAATAATTTTAATAAGGAGGAACCCTATTTAAAAAAAATATTAATAAATTTCTTTGAAAAAGAATAATGCGTTACAATAGGATATTGCGTCAGTTTTAATTTTAAAAATTATCGGGATTAGAATATAAATTTATATTATATATACATATGTATATTTTGTATAAACAAGAAACAAATAATAAATACGACGCAAAATACATTTAAAAGAACAAGCACTGGTGTTCTACTTCTGGAACCACGTCAGAACTTCAGAAACTAACTTCAGCTATGGTTGAATGGCCTAGTTTCCACCCTTTGGGGGGAGATAGTCCTCCCCAGCCCGCATTCCCTAGATTAAAGTAGGGCTTTACTGATAAAATGATTAAGTATGTAATGATAATAAACGTTATACTAATTCCAAATCTGTTTTCAAAATTTTATAAAATCCCCTCGAAACCGAGAAAACGCGCCTTAAAATAATGGCCTAGAAAAAGTGTCCACCGGTGAAAACTAGTCCGCAGACATGAAAAATCCAAGGTAAAATGAGAAAACAGTAAAAAATGACTGATATAAGCATAACTTTGCATAAATATTTATTAACGAAACACAAATATTGTAAATTTTAATTATAGAAGCTCAAAGATGAATTAAATGGAAAAACGAATCGAATAAGCGAGTTGGAGGCAATGGTTGAACAGTTTGAATATAAACAACACGATGAAGAGACGGGAACCATGTATATGGATGATATGGTAGAGCATACCGTCAACGGGTTGAAACAAGAAGTTGATGAGTATAAGAAAGTGAATCATAGTTTAAAAGAGGAGCTGAAACAACTTCGTGAGGTAGAGGAAATTTTCAAAATAAGTGCGAAACTCTTAAAATTTCGATGATTTTCAGACGATTGAGCAGAAACAATACGAGTATGAGGATAAAATGTCAGAAGCTGTGAATGCAGCAAGAACGAATTTCAATCAAGAAAGCTCAAATCTGAGAAATGAGTATGATGCACTTCTTCTGGAGAAGAGAGATCTCGAAAGACGGGAAGAAAATCATCATAGAAGTCTTGAGAACTCGAAGCGTGAAATTTTAGCACTTCGGAAAGATGTAGGACGTTTTCTGGAGTTTCTGGAGAATAAAACTGATATAATTTGCAGCTCGAGACGGTCAGAAGATTAATAGCCGAAATGTTTGCTCAACGGGAAAATGTTGATTTGGTACATGACATAAATAATGCAGTTTCGACAAGTTTTGAGAAATACCGACGCAATGTCTTGGAAGAAGTACGTGAGAAACGGGTTAAGGAGCAATCCCACTCATTGAAGATTGATCGAAATACCCAAACTGATCTGGTAATTAAATACAAGGTCGCGTTTTCCTAATTTTTCAAAAAATTACAGATGGTTGAGCAGCCACCACAAGTTTTGCAGGATTTGACGGATGCTATCCGAACGGATCAACATCCTCAAAAAGACGCGTGCTGGTGTAGTACTCTTCAGGACAAGAAATATGTGGCAAATTTGTCTGAAATGATTAAAATGATAGATGAGCTTAGCGTACAGCGAGATCAGTTGGAAACTACGAAAAGGATAACGGATCTAGAGTTGAAGGTTTGTTTTTATTGCACTTCAAAAAACACAAGCATTTCGATGTTTTCAATATTTGTTAACATTAAAAAATTGTAAATATACCAAAATGTTTTAGTAAGACTGTTTAGAAAACGTGACCAAAAATGGTCATACAATTTTTCTAAAATTTAAGAAATATGTGCACGAATTTTTCTGAAAATACACCGCTATCTATTGTTAGTTGAAATTAAATGTGAAAATCCTTCATTGTGTCTTTAATATCTTCTGAAATTTTAAAGTTAACTTTACTCCAATGGTTAGGGAAAGTTCGATACAGGGTTCTACCATATATTTTTTTGAGTTCTACTATACAGAGTTCTACAATTATTAAATCGGGCTCCAGTCAATCGATATCTCTGCAGAAGAAATAATCGAGAGCATCGTGCGCTCTATCAAACACCTCTCTGTCCTTGAAGTTTTCCTGCGAACGTACATATTGGAAATTATTGATCTACAAATTGATTCGTTACATCTTCTAGAACAATTATGAAAATAAATTTTTCGTACGGGCACCGGAACACGCCAAAACATGGGTGTGTTTTGATGGAGCGCGTGATGCTCTACGTATTTAAAAATAATTATTTTATAAAGTATATTCAAGATTTTTACAAATTACAACCCCTGTTCATATTTACTTCACACTTTCCAAACTAATTTTACCATCCCTTTAAGGACAAAATCATCTTTAAAATCGTTTTTTTAGTATTTTCAAATTTCACATCATTGAAAATATATGCTTCAAGTCAAGGTTTCAGTTTCTGAACGATTATTTTTAAAAGGAGTATTATGAGAGGCAAACGGACTAGATTGAGTTTTCAAATAAACCCAAACATTTGGGCGAAATCATTGCCGAGTTTCAAGTTTGGTGATGTTTTTAATTGCAAAGTTATCCCGTTTTTTAGGCTCTTCTGGTTTTTCAAATTCGCTAGATTGTTTCGATCTTATAAAATAAATAGTATGAAAATGCATTCATTTGCTGTGACAAGTCAAAATTATTTTGTTTTTCAGGACTCCCGACGTCAATTGAGCGAAGTTCTGATAATGCACGGTGAGAAAATTGAAGAGTTAGAGGAGCTCCGAATAGATAACGAAGATTTGCGAAGCATGTTAAAGGAACAAGCACTGAACTTCACGTCTGGAAAAGAATAGGGAGATAATTTCGTATTAATTAATTAGATTGGGTTTAGGTTTATTTGTTTCTGTGATTTTAATTCAAAACACTTTCGCAAAATGTAATTTTTAAAGCACGGGTTGGAAAAAAAACTGTCAAATAACGCATTTTGTGCAGTGTGATTTGTTTTTTGTTCTCATTTTATGTGTAATGTTTGTAATTTAATAAATTTTGTGGGTCAAAGTATTTTTTTTCATTTTGAAAGAAAATCCGCGTCCAGTTGCAAAATGTTCTAATGTACTTTTAGGTTCACAATGTACATAAATTCTTTTGAGATGATTATCTTTTGGTGGTTCACTCATCATGAGTGAAAAATTGGAGACGGTCTGATTTATTGGTTATTCTTTGGCAATTTTTGAATGATTAATTGCAAATTTATGCATGGATTGGTGTAGAAATGTAATGATGAATTAAGATTGTCATCATTTGGTGGAAAATGAACGAATGATGGTATGTTTTATAACTTTTTTGGTTGATTTATGACTGAAAAGGGGTAGAAAAAGGCTGGAAATGATAACAATCTGCAGTAGTGTCTGGATAAAGATTATTATCTTTAAGTGGTTCACCCCCTTATGAAAAATAATCTGATCTATATGATACTGGTATTTTTTTCTGTTGAAAATGATGATTAATTGGAGTTGATTTGGACCAAAGTTTGGTGAGAAGAGATTTTTTGGAACAGTGCTTGTAATGACTGGATTTCTAAAAGTTTTCCTAAAAAAATGATTTTTTCCCACTCGTAAAAATATTCACTCAAACCAAAATTAAGAACTAATAGTTAGAGGTTTAGAGAAACGAAATAATCTGGATTTTCATCATTGAATAGTCCCATTTTAAGATTATTTCCTTTAAAAAACCTTGTTCGCAACTTGAATAATAAACAAAAATTTTTGAACTACTATTCCCCCCAACGTCTCGAAAATATAAAATAAACTAGTTTTTGCACTGCAAAACAATTTTCTAACAAGTGTTTCTTATCTGATTTTTGTTTTGTTTTGTGAAGTAGTAAAATGTTCAATAAGTTAGTACAGTATTGCATTTTTAATAGGAAGTTAAGTACACCTGGGTTCGAATTGATTTCGACTTTTGGTACATTGTAATGAAACTTTTTGTGAAGCGAAGAAATGGCATATAATCGATTTTTTTAAATTCTGATTTTTAGGTGTTCAAAAGGATGATTAAAATCAAGAATTTCTTTATTTTTTATGTTTTAAAAATTAAATATTTTTCCAGTTGATGGCCTGCTGAAAAAGATTAGTAAAAGTTTTACACATGCATAGATTCTATTCCAGATTGCTGTCATAATACCGTTTTAGGATTATAAACGTAGCTAAAACTGGAAATTAATTGAAACTATTAAAGTGGTAATACATCAAAAACATTTATTAAACCGAAAATGATTTGAGTAATATTTCACGTGCCATAAATAAATTGAGGTCAACGATCATAACCATCATCAAAAACCTCAAAAATGGTCATAAATTTCTGCGCTACAATCCCGACTTGTCATCCGGGAAGGGAAGGGGGGGGAGGAATGAATGAGTGAGTGACTGAAAGCGTCACCATTAGAGGAAAGCGGCCTTGCATTTGTACTCACTAATCTATATCTGTATCTGAAATCACGGCCGTTTTCTTGAGAGATATCATCAAAGAATCATGCAGCAGAATCCTTTCCTAAAAACAACGTCAAAGAATTCGTGTTGCGCATTGTGTTTGAGAGTTTTTTTTCTTTCTCGATTCGGGTTTTGCACTATTGGTTCTTGGAAAAGGGGAAGAATAAAGAACTACAAACGATTAAACACCCCCGAAGACAAATTTGATATGATGAAGTGTACTTTAACCACGACGTCAGCAATGTTCTACACCATAAATGGGTCGTAGCTGGAGAGTGATCTCAATTTCTAACATTTTTTATCAATTAATTTTCTCCAACTTGATCGTCTGTCGACATAAGGGGGTTATGACACTGCGTAAAGATATGTTCATTGAAAGAGAAACAGAAAAAAAACACGGAATCGAACCTTGTGCAAAGAAACATAAAGATATCGTTCACCTTAACTGGAATTGTTGGGATTTCGTCATGCGTTTTCATAGCATATCCGTTCAACCAATCATCAGGATGAAGATGAAGTCATAAGATTGGATTCCAAGTCGTATGACCGGAATAAGTTTGGTTTCGTTTTTTATGGATATTTTTGTACGGGAGGGGAACAAAAGAGAAATGGTTATCGAAAGCAGATATCTGAATGTTTCGAAGATTAAATTTAACAAAAAAAATGCTCTGGTTTTTTTTGTGAAAAAAATATCAAAAAATTGAAAAACATGAAGCTGACGGTGAAACATCTACATCATCTACTTAAAAATGTGTTGGTTCAAAATGTTTCCAGGATTCTAGGTCATAACTTGATCCATCATAAGTTTAGAATCCCTCTAAATTTGTGAAATTTACCGATTCGGTGCAAAACACAACTTTCCGCGAATGGTATGAGATTCGATCGATCTTTAAGATAACAAAATAACTATTGACTTTCAAAGAATTGTAAATTTTTCAAATTTTGGACGAAGGCTCTACAAGAAATCTTCCATATTTTATCTCTCACTGGTTGCATCGACCTGAAAATGTTACTAGACGTTTTCAGTGAGATTTAGCTACTTAGAAAGATAATTTTTCATATGCATTGTTTTTCATTGTTGTTAATGGAGTTTGAAAATGGCTTTTTTTTCCAAAAATACACCGAAATTAAAAAAAAAACACTTGATGAACTGAATATGCTTTTGACAAATGCGATGTGGCAATAGTTCTTTCTAAAAAAAATGTGATTTTCACTAAAAAATTTTATCCACTTGGAAATTCAACAAATTCAATGATTTCTAATCCGAACCGATCCAGAAAACACATGTGTGAGCCGAGACTTCAAAGCTTCATTACTCACTATCTGGGTTCCATTGGATTCATACAAATCGAGATGGATTTGGCGGAACTTGGGAATTCGAAGGTTTTTCTAACCAGACCCAGACTAACCAAAAGCGAATAATGTCAAGAAAAAATCCTTGAAAATTGTTCAAACCTTCAACAGTTCAAACTCTTAGTAAATTGATCATAAATCGGGAATGACAATCAAAACGACCCAAAATAAAAACCTTATATTTATTTTCAGCTCTGATTTGTTAAACTTTTTTCCCAGCCTCCACACATTCCAACAACTACTCAAAACGTTTCAAAAAGGTACTGGTTTGGAAATCAACAACCAGTGTATATTTCACCATTTCATTCCATTCCGCAACCCTTTTTTGTGTGTGTGTAAATGTGAAGACAACAACGCCAAGGATAGTTTAAATCAAAATATACATTTTGTTTGTACTTCCGATAGAAATATGCCCCCTTGAAGCATATGTGTGTATGTTTTTTCTTTCTCATTTGATTCATTTCCTTTCCGACTGTTTTTTGGTTTCATTTTCTTTGGAGAGAGGTGAATCTTGTAATCTTTGCGAATCGACAACTTTGACCTAGATTCACAAAAACATAACTAAATATCTGTCTGATGGAAAATTGAACAAAAAAAAAGAGTGTGAAATGTAAATACGTACTTTGTTTGATTTTTAAATTTTTGAAAGTTTAAAATTGAAATTTGCAAGATAATTCACAATAATGAAGCAATGGAAAATTTCACAATTGAAATGTTCTGTTCAAACTCAGAATACATGGGAATTTCTGAAGAATTTTCGTTTAAAGTCCATTGTCATCGACCCATGGAAAAGATAGGGAGTTTACAGTTGGTATGTGCCAAGGTCGTTTATCTCGCGACCATCTCACCGGATAGAACATACTATTCTACCTGTGTGTTGCCCCCTTACTTCTCGCAACACAGAGACACACACACACTAACACACCACCCACTTTCCACTTATTCACCAATTGCAGCCCACCGGGGATGGGATAGGATGACCGCGCCATCACTTTTTTCTTAGGGTTTTTTTTTGATTTGAAACATCCTCCCCTTCTCTTCCTTAGAAAATTAGATCACTAACATTTTTTAAAAAAAAGTAAGAAAACAGTTTTTGTTTTTCGAAAAAGACGGTGTAAACTCAATTTCAATTTCATTTAAAAAACAACAGGTTTCAAATTTTTATCTGATTTCGATTGACCATTAAAATTTTAAAATTTTTTTATTAAAACAGAAAATTAAAAAAAATATGACCCCACCAGTCATCGGATTAATATGAAGTGGTCAAAAACGAAACAAAAAAATGAACAACCTTGTTTTTTTTTTCATTTTTCTGTTGGTCTTTTATAATTCTTTGCGTTTTTATATAGAACTCTCTAGATTGCTTCAATTTTCACAAATACGTGTATATTTCTGTTACAGAAACGTTCAAGAGTTCCAAACGAATACAAGGGAGGATCATGGAGAAAGGAAGAGCCGGATCATCTGACACGAGCGGCGGATGGGAAAAAGTTTCGGACAATTCTCAGGTAATATTTTCATTTTATATAATTAGAAGGGAACTGAAATATGCAAATGACGTCAACTTTCTTCCTCAACCTAGGAAACCGGTTTTTGCCTCATTTTTAAGAGGGGTTGGCTAAGGGCAACCTAACCAAGCCACGTGAATGACTAATGTCCAACCCAAGGAGCGGGTAGAAATGAGTGCGCGAGATGGAAATCTATCGTCAGTATCATCGTTCCGTTTTTCCTCCCCCTCCCCATTAAATTTTTTTTTAAAATTCCTCCTCATTTTCAGTTTTTTGTCAAAGAAATTTGTTAATCGTATAGATGGGGGAAAAAGCTGCAGAAAAGATTGAAACTGTATAATTGTAATGTTTTGATAAACGCCCCCGGCTGGTGCATTCCAGGCAAAAAGTGCTGTGCTTCTTTTTATAAAATAGATTTTCGATACGCCCCATTCTGTTGATCATACACATGCTTTCATTTATTTTTTCATTATTGAGGATCTTCGGATTCTGTAGCCTCTAGTTGTGTTTTTCTTATCGAAATTCTTGACGCTTTTATTTTTTAGAATTGTAGTTTTTTCCAGTTCTTTTTATAGTTTTCTTAGATTAAGATTTAACTAAATATGACAATAGGGTCCTGTTCAAGGTTTATTTTCACTTATAAAGATCGGATTCAGTTTAGATCGACTTCAGTTTAGAAGCAATAATTCAAATAAAGCTTACATATGTTTCAATGTGCTTCAACGTCTAAAATAACAATATATAATACCTTTTTTCTAGCTCTTGTATAGATTTGTAAAACAAAATTGAGCAGATTCATTTTTTTTTATAAAAAATGAGTGACATATTTTTATTTTTTTAAAAAGAATAACTCCTATTTAAAGGCTCTAATTTTAAATAGTTGTTTTGTACACGTCATGTCTAGATTTTAACCATTGCAAGCCCGAAGATCACACCTCTGATATGATTGATAGCGTTAAATAGAGGATGACATTTAATTTCGCATTCCCAATTGTTAACCGTCGAGTTCATCACTTGTCTAATGTTCTTCATGCCCTAAATGATCATTGCGGACAAGACAGACTGATGCGACAAGCGAACCGAAAGCGCGGCCGTTTTCATCGTCGGATAACAGGCGGACGACGGTTGGTTTTTGTAGGCAAAAAAACGGACCTCTCGGCCACTATCAAGTATCTTCATCGGGGTCGACCTTACTTCGGACGTGGTAGACGGTGGCCGGCGAGTGAAACAAGAATTAGGCGCACCCCCCCCCTTTTCTCGTCTTTCATTCAAACATAGATAAGACGTTCTGAAGAGAGTTCGACGGATACAAGTCCCGCCTTCTTCTCCACCTTATCCCTCGTTTGTTACTGTTGTCCCCCCTCTGGGCCCCCCGATCTGCATGCACCGTCATCATTTTTCTTTGGGGTTTCTAATAGACAAATTGTCATTGTCTTCACCAAATCGTTTCTCGACACGTATTTTCATATCTCGTCTAGTTCTTCCGCCTCCCGAAAAAAATCGTCTTTTTTTTTGTTGTTGTCGCCACCCGCCTTCCCCCCTGAAATTAAAGTGATCTGATCGTTAACACTGTTTGTACTTGTTTCTCTTGGTTCATCTTTTCCTTAAAGTTTTCATCATGTTTCCTTTTTTCTTCGTTCTTTGTTTCTCTCTTTTTTAACCTGATCGGAAAAAGCGAATAACATGCAGAAAATCTGACGACTCTCTATTTTTCTTTAACTATTATTTCTACTTGATTTGAGACAAAAATTTAGACAAAAAAAACCTAATGAAATAACAAATCGAAAGTATTCGTGTAGATATTGATATAAGATACTGACACCTTGTTTTTTTTAAAAGTTTTTAAAGGTTGATGGATAATTTCGTAATTTTTAATTGAAACCTGTTTTTAAAATAAATCATTAACTTTTTTTGCAGTCGGGCGAGAGCATGAGCAGCCCTGATCCAGTGTGGAAAAGTCAAGATGACATTGTCATCTCGGGAGTCTCGGGCCGATTCCCAAGGTAAGCTGACAAATTTTTGTTGTTGTCTCATATTGTTCATTTTTCCAGATGTGAAAATGTCAAAGAATTTGGTGATCTTCTACTCGCCGGCGAGGATCTTGTGACGGAAGACGATCTCCGATGGCCACCAGGCTTTTATGATCTTCCAAAACGACACGGAAAGCTGAAGGATTTGAAGAAATTCGACGCACAATTCTTCGCAGTTACACCGAAACAAGCGAATTTCATGGATCCACAAGTTCGAATTTTACTCGAAGCTTCATGGGAAGCATTGGTTGATGCAGGTTTGTCGCAATTATCATTATCGCTTTTTGAATTTTTGTTTCGTTTTGTGTGCGCGTGTGCCTGCGTTCGATTCCATTCGATTGTGGGTTATTGGTCAGTTTAAATGTAAATTGCGCGAAAAACTGGTTGTTTACGACACAATGTCCTATTCATAAAAGGTGACTAAGAAGAAAAACGGTGAGGGAAAGAGGGGACCGAAATCTTCATCTTGGCAAAAGGGCAGTCGAGACTTAAATAGTCGGCGGAAAGGGTAAGAAAAAGAATTATTTGGGGGGGGGCGCTTTGAGTGTAAGTTATATTAGCGTGTAATGGATCAAGTAGAGATGCGACGAGTTAGTGAGGATATAGCAGAGGAATGCGATTACGTTCCCGAGTGGTGTACCCTACCGTACCGTCCACATAACCTTGAAAATGGTCGTGCGCACTACTGACCCTATGCGCTCTCCTGGTTCTGTCCTACTTTGGGCTAACTTGCCAGCAATATTTATTAAATTGAACCAAAAACAATAGGAAACAAATTAGGAAAGATATAATGATGATGAGGATGTTAATCTGCTTTTTTTAGGAATCAACCCAATCGATCTCCGAGGCTCCAGAACTGGAGTTTTCGTTGGATGCTCGGCGTCAGAAACATCTGGTGCATTGACACAAGATCCTGAAATCGTGACGGGCTACACGCTTACAGGATGCGTTCGTTCAATGTTCTCAAACCGAATCTCGTACACCTTCGATTTGCACGGACCATCGTTTTCGGTGGATACCGCTTGCTCGTCTTCAATGTTAGCGCTTCAATTGGCTATTGACTCCATCAGACTTGTTCGTGAAATGCCTATTAAGACGTGAAACTCAATTTTGTTTTATATTTTCAGGGGCAGTGTGATGCAGCAATTGTCGCTGGAGCTCATTTGACGCTTACACCAACCGCCGCACTTCAATTCTTGAGATTGGGCATGCTCACAGATAAAGGAAGTTGTCGGTCATTCGACGATTCTGGAGATGGTTACTGCCGTACTGAAGGTGTCGCCGCAATCTTTATTCAAAGAAAGGCAAAAGCACAACGTATTTATGCAACTGTTGTTCACGCAAAATCAAATACTGATGGTTAGTTTACCAGCTTTTCATCCATTCCCTTTTAATAATTGTAATTATTGTTCAGGTTACAAGGAGCAAGGAATCACTTTCCCATCAGGTGAGCGTCAAGCTCAACTTCTCGAAGAAGTCTACGCCGAAGCTGGTGTAGACCCAAATAGTGTCTATTATGTTGAAACTCACGGAACTGGTACCAAAGTCGGAGATCCACAAGAAGCAAATGCTATTTGCCAAGTTTTCTGCTCAAACAGAAAATCGCCACTTCTCATCGGATCCGTCAAATCGAATATGGGACACGCTGAGCCAGCATCCGGAGTGTGCTCGCTAGCAAAAGTAAGCTTTTTTAAACCTGAATTGATTTTTTATTCAAACCATTTTTAAATTTAATTTTAGATCCTTCTTGCTATTGAAAGACAAACAATTCCACCAAATCTTCACTACAACACTCCAAATCAATATATTCCTGGATTGGTTGATGGAAGACTGAAGGTTGTCACCGAGCCAACCCCTCTTCCAGGCGGTATCATTGGAGTCAACTCATTCGGTTTTGGAGGATCAAACACCCACGTTATTTTGAGGGCTGCTGATCATGTTCCGGAACCAATTGTTGCTCCAACCTTCCCGAAAATTGTGACGTAAGTTTTGAAATACAGCAGTAATAAAAATAATCAACAATTCATTTTTAGCTATTGTGGTCGCTCACAAGATTCTGTGGATCACATCTTCCAGAATGTTGAGGAGAACAAGGATGACTTGTACTTGCAAGCGCTTCTTGCCAACCAAGCCAACCTGCCACCCAAGGATCTTCCATTCCGTGGTTTCATGATTTTGAACCGTAATGGTAGTCAACCGGCATTGAAAAACATCGCCAAAATTCCGATCACCGAGCCAAGACCAGTCTACTTCATCTACTCTGGAATGGGATCTCAATGGCCAGGAATGGCAATCAAATTGATGTCGATTCCAATGTTCGATGAATCGATTCGCGCTTCGAGCAAGACTTTGGAGGAATATGGACTCGATGTTTATGGAATGTTGTGTAATCCAGATCCAAAACAATATCAAGGAAACACTTTGAACTGTATGTTGGCGATCACTGCCATCCAAATTGCATTGACCGACACGTTGTTCGCACTTGGCGTGACTCCAGATGGAATCATTGGACACTCTACCGGAGAAATGGGATGCGGTTATGCGGATGGTGGAATCACCAGAGAACAAACCATGCGTCTTGCTTACCACCGTGGAACCACTATCATGAGGCACACGGAAATCAAGGGAGCCATGGCGGCTGTCGGACTCTCCTGGGATGAAGTCACCAAACAAGCACCAGAAGGTGTTGTCGCTGCATGCCATAATGGTGCTGATTCTGTCACCATTTCTGGAGATGCTGATGGTGTTGCCAAGTTCTGCGCCGAACTTCAAGAGAGAGACATCTTTGCCAAGGTTGTCGATTCATCCGGAATTCCGTTCCACTCTTCCGCCATGCTTGCTGTCAAGGATGAAATGTTGGAGTCGATGAAAACCGCTGTTCCAGAACCAAAGGGAAGATCATCGAAATGGATCTCAACATCCGTTCCAGAAGACCAATGGGAATCTGAATTGGCCGCCACGTGCTCTGCTGAATACCATGTCAACAATGCGTGCTCACCAGTTTTGTTCTATGAAGCTCTTCAAAAGATCCCACCAAACGCCGTCACCATTGAAATGGCGCCACATTCATTGATGCAAGCGATTCTTCGTCGCTCATTGCAGAAGACTGTTTCAAACGTCGGATTGATGAACCGTCCAAAGTCGGAAAATGACGACGAGTTGGAAAGCTTCTTGTCATCGCTCGGAAAGATCTACCAAGCTGGTGTCAACATCCGCATTGCTGATTTGTATCCAGGTGGCCAATACACTGGAGTTGTTCCAAAGGGAACTCCAATGATTGGACCAATGTGGAAATGGGACCACTCTGTCGATTGGCCAACTATTGATGGAAAGCAAATGACCGCCGGAAGCGGAGGATCGATTCCATCGTCTGCCACCTATCATATCGATCCATTCGGTACTGATTCTAAGGTAAACTACAAAAATTTACGGCTTGCCAAAATTTAAATCTTTCAGGAGGCATATCTTTTGGACCACGTCATCGATGGCCGTGTTTTGTATCCATTCACCGGACACATGGTTCTTGCCTGGAAAACGTTGTGCAAGCTGAAGGGTGTTGACTTCCAAAAAACACCAGTTGTCTTCGAAAACATCAATGTCTACTCGGCTACTATTGTCACCAAACCAAGTAAGAAATTTTGAATCATACTATTTTGAGAATAACCCCCCCATTTTTCAGTCAAGCTTGATGTTGTTCTCTCCCCTGGAAATGGATACTTCGAGATCATCTCTGATGAACAAGTCGCCGCATCTGGAAAAATCTACATCCCAGACGACAACCAACCATTCTATTATGGAAAATTGGAGGATATCCGTACTTCTGATATTGCTGATCGTATCGAGCTTGACACGGAGGATGCGTACAAGGAGTTCCTTCTCCGAGGATACGAATATGGACAAGCATTCCGTGGAATCTACAAGACTTGCAATTCTGGAGAACGTGGATACTTGTACTGGACTGGAAACTGGGTGACATTTTTGGATTCGCTTCTTCAAACCGCTTTGTTGGCCGAGAGAGCTGATACACTTCGTCTTCCAACTCGTGTCAGACATTTGAGAATCGATCCAAACAAGCATTTGGAGCATATTAGCGAGAAGGACGGAATTCAAGTAAGTTCATCAGATTCCTTTTCTCTTTAAAGAAAATAAATTGTTTTCAGGTTGTTGAACTTCGTAACGATCACTCAACCAATGGATGTATTGCTGGTGGAGTTGAGTGCTGTGACTTGACCGCACACACCGTTTCTCGTCGTATCCAATGCTCTGGACAATTGTACCTTGAGAAGATCTTCTTCGTTCCTCACTTTGACAGCAACAGCTTGAGCCAACACCAAACCGTTGCTGACACATTGGCACAATACACCGATGTTCTTAAACGCGAATTGACGATCGGCTTCAGCAATTGGGAGGAAAAGGGACTTCTTCGACGATTGAAGAATGGCGCTGTTTTGGAAACCGCTCTTGCTGCTCTTAGAACACATAATTATGATAAGATCACGGATGAAATGGTTCAACATTTCTTGCATGATGGAAAATGCTTGGTACTTCACTACTTTGTTGATGTAAGCTATTTTTATATTTATGAATAGTTTTTTAAATTTCGATTTCTTTTTTTCAGTTGTTCAAACTCGAGGAATCTGATGACTTTGAAGAGCAAGTTGTGAGCAAGATGAAGACTGTCCGCGGAATCTTCGAACTCGACAGACTTTGGGCTGGAGCAGTTCTTTGCGATCGCATCGTCAAGTCACTTCAAGACATTTGCATTGAAAACTCTGCTGGACACCACGTTAAAATGGCTGCTGTTAATCTTATCTCAACTGATCAATTGCGTCACTGCATTGAAGCCAACTCGTCGCATCCATTGTTGGAAGTTGACTACTACTGTGTTGGAAGCAACATTGAGCATTTGGATGAGAACACTTTGGAGCAATTGGGAGCGAAGAAGTTCAAGATCAATGTGGATGACCACTTCCAAGGACCAAATGATGTCAAGAACATGGACTACATCCTTCTTGACAAGATTCTTAACAAGTGAGATTATCGTTCAAAATATTTTAAAATAAAACATTTTATTACAGGAGAGCCGACCCACTTGCATTCTTGGAATCTTGCAAAAACCTCGTCCGCGATGACGGGTTCTTGTTGATTGTTGAAGTTACGTCGCAATACGAAATTGCTTTGGCAATCGAAGGTCTTCTCGGAACTGAAGTGAATGGAAGCGAAGGACGTCATTACAAACAATTCTTGGATCATGAGAAACTTCTCGCTCTCTTCAAATCCGCTGGATTGATGCTTTGCAATTATCAAGGTGACAAGACATTGATGACAACTACCTACGTTGTCAGAAAGGCAGCACCAGTTGCCCGTGATCCAACTTTCATCGATGTTGATGATATCAAGGAATTCAACTGGATCGAACCACTTCAAAAGGCTGTTGAAGATCGTCTCAATGAGCCAGACTGCAAGACCATCTGGCTTGTGAGTAACAAGGTTCGTAACAATGGAATCGTTGGATTGTCGCTGTGCTTCGTTGAAGAGAACTTGAAAGCTAATCGTTTCCGCTCTGCATTTGATATGTCAACTGTCAAGGCTGTTAGAGAAGGACCACCAGTCTGGAATATTGAAGATGAAAGTGTAAAGGATATTATTGGATTGGATTTGCATGCGAACAACTTCAAGGATGGTGTCTGGGGATCAATGAGACATATTGTTGTGAGAGACGGTAATATTCAAATGATTAAATATAACTTTCAAATTTTATTTTATTTTCAGAAGACTCCCACGTCTACAAAGAGTGCGAACATGCTTTCATCAACACTTTGACGAGAGGAGATGTCAGTTCTTTGACTTGGTTCGAGTCACCAAATCAATACTTCGAATCACTCGGAAACAAAAAAACATCACACCAACTTTGCTCCGTTTACTACGCGCCAATCAACTTCCGTGATATCATGTTGGCTTACGGACGACTTCCACCAGATGCGATCCCAGGAAACTTCGCTGATCGTGAATGTCTTCTTGGAATGGAGTTCTCTGGACGTCTTAACAATGGAAAACGATTGATGGGTATCCTTCCAGCTCAAGCGTTGGCTACAAGTGTCATGGTTGATCTCGATTACGCTTGGGAGGTTCCAGAACACTGGACATTGGCTGAAGCTTCAACTGTTCCAGTTGTTTACACCACTGCCTACTACGCTTTGGTCCGAAGAGGACAAATGAAGAAGGGTGACAAAATTCTTATCCACGGAGGAGCTGGAGGTGTCGGACAGGCTGCAATTGCCATCGCTCTTGCAAAGGGTTGCGAAGTCTTCACAACTGTCGGATCGAAAGAAAAGAGAGACTACTTGAAGAGCAAGTTCCCACAACTCCAAGAACACCATTTCGCCAATTCTCGTTCCGCCGACTTTGAGTTGCACATCCGCCAACACACCAAAGGACGTGGAGTCAACATTGTTCTCAACTCATTGGCCAACGAGATGCTTCAAGCTTCACTTCGTTGCTTGGCCAGACATGGTCGTTTCTTGGAGATTGGAAAGGTCGACTTGGCTCAAAATTCGGCTCTTGGAATGTCGAAACTTTTGGACAATGTTTCGATTCACGGAATTCTTTTGGATTCTATCATGGACCCAACTGTTGGAGATATTGTAAGTTTGATAGAAATTATAAGTACAATAAGTGTTATTGCAAAATTTTTTAGGAAGAATGGAAGGAAGTTGCCAAGCTTTTGGAGGACGGAATCCGAAGTGGAGTTGTTCAACCACTCCATGCTCACGCCTTCACTTCTGACAAGGCTGAAGAAGCATTCCGTTTCATGTCTGCTGGAAAACACATCGGAAAAGTTATCATGGAAATTCGCCAAGAAGAAGCTCAAAAGGTTTGCCCACCATCAAAGAAGACGGTGAGAGCGATTTGCCGCTCATTGTGCCATCCACAACACGTCTACCTCATCACCGGAGGACTCGGAGGTTTCGGTTTGGAGCTCGCTCAATGGCTTATCAACCGTGGAGCGCGCAAGATTGTGCTCACCTCTCGTACCGGAATCCGCACCGGATACCAGGCTCGTTGCGTCCACTTCTGGAGACGTACTGGAGTTTCAGTGCTCATCTCAACACTCAACATTTCAAGGGCTTCTGATGCACAAGAGCTTATGAGACAATGCCAAACCATTGGACCAGTTGGAGGAATCTTCCATTTGGCTATGGTCCTTCGTGATTGTCTCTTCGAGAATCAAAATATTCAAAACTTCAAGGATGCTGCTGAAGCCAAGTACTACGGAACGATCAATCTTGATCAAGCATCACGTACTCTTTGCGAACGCGAAGCTTTGAAATGGTGAGTTTTCATTAATATTTTATTTTGTTTCATAATAATTTAAAATTGTTTAGGTTCGTTGTGTTCTCTTCAATCACTTCTGGACGTGGAAACGCTGGACAAACCAACTACGGATGGTCCAACTCAACTATGGAAAGAATGATCGATCATCGTAGAGCTGATGGATACCCAGGAATTGCCATCCAATGGGGAGCTATCGGAGATGTCGGAGTCATCCTCGAGAACATGGGAGACAACAACACCGTCGTCGGAGGAACCCTTCCGCAAAGAATGCCGTCATGCTTGTCTGCTCTTGATGCCTTCCTTTCGTGGAATCACCCAATTGTTTCCTCTTACATCAAGGCTGATATGGGAGCGAAGAAGAGTGCCGGAGGTGGAAACTTGATGCAAACCATTGCTCATATTCTCGGTGTCAACGACATCACCCAATTGAATCCAGACGCAAATCTTGGAGATCTTGGACTCGATTCATTGATGGGTGTCGAAATCAAGCAAGCTTTGGAAAGAGACTACGATATTGTTCTTTCAATGAAGGATATCCGAACATTGACACTGAACAAACTTCAACAATTGGCTGAGAACGGAGGAACCGGAAGCACTTCCCTGCAAACCAACGAACTCGACATGAAGAAGGAAGGTGAAAGAGACGCCGAGCTCAACACCGTCGAGATGCTCGAGAAGCAAATGAACCAATTGTTCAAGATGCGCGTCGACGTCAACGACTTGGATCCACAAGATATTGTCATCAAGACCAACAAGGTTGAAGAAGGACCAACAACATTCTTCGTCCACTCAATTGAAGGAATTGCTACACCGTTGAAGAAGGTCATGTCGAAGTGCACATTCCCAGCTTATTGCTTCCAATCAACCAAATATGTTCCGCAAAACTCGATCGAAAATGTTGCCAGGTGCTACATCAAGGAAATGAAGAAGATCCAACCGGAAGGACCATACAGAATTGTCGGATATTCATATGGAGCTTGCATCGGATTCGAAATGGCCACAATGCTCCAGAGATCGGATGGAGAAAATGCAATTGAACGCTTGATCCTGCTCGATGGTTCACATTTGTACATGCAAACGTACAGAAATGTAAGTTTTAGCTGAAGATACTTCAATAATTTAATAATTTATTATCTAGGTGTACCGTATGGCATTCGGTGTCACCGGAGATACATTGGTCAACAATCCATTGTTCGAATCAGAAATCATGTGCGCGATGACATTGCGTTTCGCCAATGTTGACTACAAGAAGTTCCGTGTTGAACTCCTCCAACAACCAGGATTCAAGGCCCGTGTGCAAAAGGTTGTCGACACTGTTATGACCACTGGATTGTTCAAGTCTCCGGATACTGTTGCGTTCGCCTGCGAAGCCATGCACGCCAAATTCTTGATGGCTGACAAGTGAGTTCACTAATGAAAAGTAGGGTATGATCAAAATGAAATTATTATTCCAGGTACAAGCCAGAAAGAAAGTTCAACGGACACATCACCTTGATCCGCGCTGAACAAGGAGCCGCCAGAGAAGAAGATGTCGGACAAGACTACGGAATCAGCCAAGTTTCGGAAGACTCGAAGGTAATTTGCAAAAAAACAAGAAGGTTTCTAAAAAATGTTGTATTATTTTCCAGGTATTCGTTGTCGAAGGTGACCATGACACATTTGTGCAAGGAAAGAGCTCAGCCAAAACCGTC
The DNA here is from genome assembly GCA_964036255.1 of Caenorhabditis virilis. NCBI lineage: Eukaryota > Metazoa > Nematoda > Chromadorea > Rhabditida > Rhabditidae > Caenorhabditis > Caenorhabditis virilis. The sequence goes on along the minus strand of OZ038420.1, from coordinate 3,256,691 downwards.
AGTATCATCAATGAGCTGATTCACAACAAGAATCAGTAAGCCAAAAGAACCACCCCTCCCTTATTCATCCAAATGTAGTTTTTTTTTTTTTTTTCAAATATTGTTAAGTTTTTTTTGTTAGTTTTAATTAAATTCAATTCACAACGACCACCCCCCTGTCCCTTTCTTTAATGATTCTTCTGACCGGCTTCACCATTTCTGAGACTCACTTTTTACACCGATTTCACTTCCCAGTATTCCTCGTACTTGTATCTCGGGCGCTTGCGCCGTTTTTGTTGAAAAAAAAAAACACATTTTCCTGAGACGTCTCCTTTAAGGCCACCCCCACCCACTTCTTCAATTTCTCTTTTGGTTGTAGAAAGTAATAGTTAGGATTCGAATTGTTTCGCTTTTTGCACACCCATAATAATAATCTCGAGCCCCAGGTCATTCTTTTTTTGCGTCGCCTTCTGTTTTCTTCTTAAACCGAATTCCGTGCCAGCATCTGAAAACGTCTTTCATTGAAAGTTTCAAGAGCCTTGATTGAGAAATTGTTTGACAACACATATTTTTTGTTTTTTTTTTAGTTGAAACAAGACCGCCCATCTTGTTTTAATCATAAGATAACTCAAAATTTAGAAAATGGATCAATCAAACGAAAGGCCGCCAATTGAAAAAATATTTGAAAGTCGTTTATGCTCTTACTTGTTTTGCGTGTTAATTTTTTGCCTGATATCTAAATGTGTATTACAGGTTTTGGTCAACCGCTTATCTCTTTATTCCTTTTTTTAAAAGCATTTCATATATTTTTAGCATTTCTTCAAATTTTTTCCAGCTTTCATAATACCCAAATTTTAATACTTGTTTTTGTTTTTAAATTTTTCTTAAAAATTGTAACAAATTTCTATTTTTGCCTTCTTTTTCTTCCCACCACCACCTATGTATAAGTCAGAAACACGATCGTTTCATTCTAATGTTATTAGAGAATCTACTAGATCTCAATATCTGAAAATTTCATCATTTTTTCTAATTCTTCAATTTGCGAAGAAGAACTTTAATAACATTAGCTTGAAATGTTGAGAAAACTTTCGATTTATTGCTCCTTGGAATTTTATTTTCTTTTTTTTTTTGGCTTTTGACGTTTTGACCGCCCATCAGAATTTCGGAATTAGAAAATTATTTGAAAATTTAGTTCTAGGATGCGAAATTTTGAATAGTTTTTGTTTTTTCTTCTTTTTTTAAAGTTCCTTCACCATTTAACCACCATAGAGCTCTAATTCTTGCCTTTTGAATGTGATTTTTTTAAAATTAATAAGTTTTTAGTTCTAATAATGCACTTTTTTGTAAAAATTTCCTTTTATTGTGATAAGATTAATAATCAGAGTAGTTGTGATCATTTATTTTTAATTGTGATACGCTTTTTTTAATTGCTTCAATGTTTTTTTTTTCTTCATTTGTTTAGAATTCGAACCAGGCCCGGGTGAGATTTCTATCAAGTGTCTTAATATCTTTTTTTATATAAGTTTTTAAGCGATATAAAGTTTTTTTTAAAAAAAGGGGGAGGAATGTGTAAAGTTATTGTTTTCTGACGTCATGGAACAATAGAATGAATCAACAATTACAACGAGAGTGGTAAATGGTCATAAGTGGAAGGAGAAGCATAAAAAAGAGGGGGTGAAAGCATCTCTTGGCGGGTGCCTAATTTCTACAGTTGGCTGCCGAAATCGAAATCGTTGTGAAGAATAATCGAAACAACGTTTAGTTTAGCGTTTTTGTGAGTCACGCTTCATCTTGGGGAGACGCTAGCTGGAGATTGAAAAGCCGCCCCTTTAGTGACTTGCTTTCAAAGAGAGGGCTTGTTTTCTGCGCCAATATGCGACATCAATTCGTCTTGTTTCTGCATGGCATTATCTTATTATCTTGTGTCGAAGGTGGTAGAGTACAGAAGGCATCGAAGAAACAGTTGGCTCATGTTAAAGCTCTTTTGAATGATGAAGCAGAAAGGTAGAATGTTTTTATTTTATTTTAAGTTTTTGTATTTTTGTAGGCGATCATTATCATTTTAAATGTTTCTTTCATATCTTAAAAATCTTTCTTTCTTTTCTAGGAAAGTACATCCTATCTCTATCTAAATCTTGATCAATTTACTTAACTCTTTTTTTTATCTAGGCGCAGCGCATTAATTCAAAATGATGCAATCGACCTTTTCGACGATCTCAAACGCAATCCAGAAGCTACTAGAAACCACGTGAGTGTTTTTTCTTTGGATGTTTGAGGGATCTTTTTTAAAGACAAGTATATAGCAAAAAATAAGGAGAAAGTCGACAAAAGGGTTTTTTTGCCATAAAATCAAACCAGTTTTTGTAGGATGAACTATCTGTGAACAGCGCTGACGAATATTTTCAAGGTGATGTTGATTTGTCTGAACAACAGGTGAAGATTATTGAAAATCAGTTTGTTGAAGGGAAGAGGGAAAAGAGAAAGGTTTGGGATTTTTTTAATTTTTTTTGGGGGGTGGGGCGGAGATGTTATATTGATTTTTTCAAGGATCAATGAAAAGAATTGGTTTTGGAAAGAGAATATAAAGAAATTATAGATACTGAAAAAGCAAATGAAAATTTCGGGAAAAATTGAATCGGCCATATTTTTATGATCAAATTTTTCTATTTTCTATTGTATAATTCAGTTAATTTTTAATTTTTTGGTTGTGTACAAAGCCTAATATTGCAGATAAAGTTCTGCAACTTATTTATGAGTAAAGCACACAGAAGTGAACACAAAAAAACCAATACCAATATGTGTCCCCGTCTTGCGCGGGACCACCCGCTTTTTGCTGAAAATTCTCTTTGACACATCATAACTCAGCTCAAGATTAGAAACATAATGTTATTATTTTATTTTTAGATAGCTTTTAATGAACTCTACAACTTTCCAGTTAATATTAAAATTCAAAACACCAAATTGAAAAACGAAAATTTGAAGATGGGCATTAGTTTTTCAAACTTTTCTGGTGGAAAATCATATCAACCTGAAAATTTATATTTCATATTCTGAAAGAGGATGAAATGCTGTACTAGAATCAAATACAAAGTCACAAATGAAATATGGGGAAAACTAATTTTTTTAGCAATTTTTCATAAGTTTTCCGGGCATTTTTTTGGTTAAAAGTTGGTGAAATGTGATGTTTTAAACTTTATATAAGCAATATTAGTCAGAAATTTGCCAAAAAGTACAAAAAAAAGCATTTTTAACGTATTAAAAAATCAAATATGAACTTGAAATTTTAATTGTTTCTGCAAAACTTTTCTGACAATCTAAACTATAACATAGTTTGAACTACAATATATTTTTGAAGACATCATTGCAAAAAAAACATTTTTTGTTTATGTTTTGGGATCATTGGACAGTGATGTGGCTTTCAAAAAATATTTTCAAAAATATTTAGAAATTAACATTTTTGCGAAAAAGTCTTTAAAGTTTTTTATTAAAATACCTAAAAAAAAAGGTTCTTGTACATGAAATGTTTCATCTTCGATTGTTAAAATCAATTTCGAATGATTCGTACTCATTTTACAGAAACCATGTTTGTTTTATATAATTGAAATCATATTACGAATTCACAATTTCCAAATTTTATGAATTATTCAGATTGGAAGATCGCCACTTTACAAAAAATGGGATCTCAACCAGCCAATTAGTTTCGATTTCTCGGAGAGCATTCCGCCTCTTACGAGGATGAAAATCAAGAACGCAATGCTTCTCTGGCAACAACATACATGTATAAGATTTGAAGAAGGTGGGCCACATGTAGATAGGTTGGAATTTTTCGACGGTGGTGGGTGTTCATCATTTGTGGGACGGGTTGGAGGAACACAGGTGAGAGAAACCATAGTTCATTATTGATTGATTGATTTTTTTAGGGTGTTTCTATCTCAACGCCAGGATGTGACGTTGTTGGTATTATAAGTCACGAAATTGGTCATGCTTTGGGTATCTTTCACGAACAAGCTAGACCTGATCAAGAACGTCATATTGCTATAAACTACAATAATATTCCTTTGTCAAGGTGGAATAATTTTCAAGCGGTTGATGAGAATCATGCAGAGACTTTTAATCTACCATACGATACTGGTATGATGTTTTTTTTTGCGAAGTGGATGAAAATTGTCCCTTTGTTCTAGGTAGTGTGATGCATTATGGTCCCTATGGATTTGCATCTGATCCTTATACTCCAACAATCCGAACGCTGGAAAAAGTTCAACAAACTACAATTGGACAACGTTCTGGACCATCGTTTTTAGATTATCAAGCGGTAAGCATCCAAATATCTGCAAACATTTTATTTTAATATTCAGATAAACGCAGCATACGGATGTTCTGATAATTGCCAACAATTACCATGCCTTCGCAACGGCTACCCTCATCCAAACAATTGTTCAACATGTATTTGTCCCGAAGGGCTTCACGGACAGTTCTGTGAAAATGTCTATCCCTCAAATGCACAATGTGGTGGAATTATATTTGTAAGGAGTTAAACGAATTCATTTTTTTTTGAAATTTTCATAAAATTCAGGCCACCAAAAAAGTAAAATACATCGAAAGTCCAAATCATCCAAGCAACTTTCCACTCAACACAGAATGTAATTGGGTTATTGTAGCGCCAGTAGGTAATTATAATCGAGACTTTTTGATTCTTGAGTCTTGAAAGTTGAAAAAAATACATGTTTGTTTTCAGAAGGACGAGTGTTTTTGGAGTTTGAGGGAGAGTTTGATTTCCTTTGTGAGGATACATGTGACAAAGCTTATGTTGAAATCAAGTATCATAATGATAAACGTTTAACTGGGGCGAGGTTAGATATTTGCTGTGAACGAATATAATTCATTTTTTTAAAGATTTTGTTGCTCACTGTTGCCGAAAAGCCGAATCATTTCGTTTAACAATGAAGTGGTTGTCATGATGAGAGGGTACAAGTCGTCGAGTGCTGGATTTCAAGCAAAGTTTTGGTCCAATCTTGGTGAACCTGATGGGGTGAGTATTTTGATAATTGAATAAATAGGGTATTCAAAAACAACGAACAAAAATTATTTTATTTAAAGTCTTGCAAAAAATTAGAAATGCAAGAAATGGGTACCTGGAATCGAACTTCGTTTTTGGGACCAAGTTTCGATTCCGGGTGCTTATTTTTTCATTTCCAGTTTTTTGAAATTTTTTTCACTGTTGTCTCGACATATTTAAAATTTAAATCCAGAAATTACGAAATGAGGACTCACCTTCAATACTGTCTGGTCAATTTTCAACCTTGGGTTTTTTTTTCAAAAATTTAATGTAATCCCTAAAAATTATCTGCATTAACAAGTATCGGAGTAATGTTCACGAAATTTTCATTTTAAAATTTAAAACTTCCGTCGTAGTTTTATGAATGGTTACAGTAATTTAAAACGATTTCACTATCAGAATTTTGTTTCTTTTTTCGAAAATTTATTTTTTTTAGTCGAAATTATGTCTTCAAATAGAAAAAAAGCATAATTAAATACATGGAAAGTTAAAAATAGTTAAAAATAAATTTTTAGGTTACCACAGAAATGCCACCAACGTTATCACCATTACCAGAAACTACAACTGAACCCTCTTTTGTGACTACTGAAGAAATAACGACAACAACCAGACCTAGGAAAAGTTTACCAACTCGAACATCCAAGAAATTTGTTTCGAAACCGACAACTGTTGCTACTACCGTTGCAACGACTACTACTTCAGAAGCGACGACAACAACGGCGGCAACAACTGCAGAACCAGTGAGTTTTTCGTTTTTTTCTCATTAATCTGATGCTGTAACTTCACTAAAAAATTTCATTCTAAAATAAAACGCATTCTAAAATAAGCCACGGACTAGTTTTCCTTTCTTTTTTTTCTAGACCACATACTCTGAGAATTTCTAATAACCATCTTTATAAAAAATAAAAAACATACTTTCTGAATTAGATAGTTTTAATAATTACAGATAACATTTGTTACTGGTGAAACTGAAATCACAACCTTTGCACCTCCAATCACATTTTTCCCAACATTGTCAACAATGTAAGCATTCATTTTCCCTTTGTTGCATTACTATCTATCTTGTTTTACAGAATTCCAGCAATTAATCCATTGGCAGGAGTCCTACCATCAACACAAGCTCCAGATGTGATCAACAGTGTACTGGAATGTGGATGCGGCTCTTGGTCAGAATGGCAAGGTGAATGCTCACAACAATGTGGTGGATGTGGGCATCGGATGAGAATAAGAGAGTGTAAAAAGGAGTCATGCAGGTTCGAATGATGATTCCGCTTCAAGAATAATAATTCAATTTCAGGAAAGAAGAAAAACGACCGTGCAACTTCGGTGCATGTCCCGATGGCACGAACTTCCTTATTAATAACTCCGAGTTTCATATCCTTTGGAGAGGATGCTGCGTTGGTCTTTTCCGATCTGCTGATCAATGCACGGCTCTTGAAACGGATCAGAATCCTTTTTTCAAAATCATCAACAGTCTTCTCAGTATTCAGGACGCGAAAAATAATGACACTTTATTAGTTAGGAGAATGATGCGTGGAGAGCATTAATCTTTGTTTTATTTTATATTTATTTGGTAATATTGGCTGTAAAAATTGTTAACTATGTATTTCTCTGAAAAAGTATCATCAACTGACCTACATATGTATATTCAAATTTTTCTAAGAAATTAAAATTACTGGTTTTAACATGTATTACTAATTTCGACAAATAAAAGTGTTATTTTTTTATTTTCTTATGGGCAAAGTTGGAATTTTGAATGGAATTTTGAATTATTTTGTTCGTATTTTGTCGCTTGATTTTAGTGCTCCTTGGAAGAGTTTGACTTTTAAATGAATTTCACCAAATTTATTAGGATGAAAAAATTGTGATAGCACAGAATTTGGGCAATAAATAAAATTATTCGATATTGGATATTACTTTTTAAAAATATATCTTAAAATGCTGAAAATAATAAACATTTTTTTGAAATTTAAAGTTTAATCTGAGATTCGAGAAAAAAACAATATTTTTTGTATTCTACGCAATCGATAACCTGCCCTGTGTGAAAAATAGGTGTCCATTGATATTCGATAAATGCGGTGACGACACGATATTTCGCGCTCAAGCGGTATCCGCATATAGAGGTGGTGTGTACGATTTTTGAGTTAGCAACATTGCCCGAAAAATCAATAGACAAGTAGATTTAATCTTTTGATAGCCGTTTTTGGCTTGAATTTAAAAAAATGTTTGGTTACACAAAATTCACTGTCAATTTAAATTTAAATTTTCTAATTAATTTTTTGGTTTTTGCATCTTTAAACATATTAAAAAAAATAATAATAAAACCTCGTAGTTATTTTTGTTGCCGAGATTATATCCTATTTAAATATTTTCAGTTCAACCGAATTTGTGAATTTCTTCGGACGTTACACATCGTAGAAGTCGCAACACTCCATTGATGAACAACAAACGGTGCGAATCACATGTCACTCAAGGTTCCGGTGGCACGTTATTGGTCGATCATATGTAATACATATTTCTCAACAGGGGAAAACACAATGGAATAAAACACTCTGGTAAGTCATTTTGTGAATTATTCAATCATATGTTTTCCTTGTTAATGTTTGTAAAAATATTTTAAAATATAAACGGCTATCATTTTCCATTTTTTTTTAAATATCTAAAACCATATTCTTTAATTAAAACTGCAAAGTCCTTTCATAGTTAAATTTATTTTTGAAAATTTTTATAGATCTGTAAAATGAAAACCGTAAACTTATTATTTGTCATAGACATCAGAAAGGAATCCCTTCTTTATTATGCTGCGTGGTAGGCAGCTGTTGATCCTATTTTAAGTATTCGACAGTTCTAGCAGAAGTTTTTGGTTTTTTCGCCAGAGATTTACTTAATATTGCGCAATAAAATACAACGTAGGTGCCATAAAACGGTGAGTTGTTATACCTTTTGAATACTGGTCTTTTTTTTAATAGTTATACTATCATCAACGGCACAAAACGTTATTTAAAATAGCATAAATTATTGAATATTTATTTAAAAATCAAAGTTTAAAATATATTTTCAAGTTAAAATCTTCTATTTCAACCGGATCCCCTGATAATATATGATGACAATAGTTTTTAACAAAAATTTCGAATTCTAATCAATTTTCCATCATTTCCACCAAAATACTACCATCTTTCTGCAATATTTCTGTTTTTCCTTGCTCGGGATAATAAACAATTGTGCCTGAATTTAAGAATTAGATTCGTTTTTTAAAAAAATTGATTACTGTTTTGTGGCAAAATTCTGGCCACCGGTTGCTCAGATATTGGATTTGGACCCATGTTTCGAAGTTCCGACATGTATACGGATGTTTGATTGGATGAGTTCTAAAATAGAAAATAGTTTGAGCGATATTTTGAAATAAAAAGTAAACCTTTTGGTCATCTTCTTGATCATTGTCATCGCTGAAAGACATAGATGTCATTCGATTCCTATACCTTACTGCCATTGTTTTGTACTTCATGCAACATGTCAATTCACTACATCTTACATAACTGAAAAACATAGATAACATGAATATTGTATCTCTATTCGATTCACCCAGCTGGACAGTGACAAACGGAGTCGAAAACACATGGTACCATTAGCGGTGGAGCGGTGACACATTCTTCGCTGCATTCTGGCATGCAAACTGAAAAATGAAACATTTTTTGGGTCATTTTTCAAAATATTGAATATACCAGCTTTACAAATCTTGGGTTGTGAACGCTGGAAAGTTTGTGCATATACATCTAAACATTGTGAAGTGCAATATGGCATGCATTCATCGCGACATTTGATTGTCTTTTTTGGTGAAAGTCTGATGTTCTGAAAATATGTTTTTGAGAAATTGGATTCATTTTGCCCTAACGTTCGACGTTTGAACTGGTTGACCCATTACATCGATAGCTGTTAAGGAGTTCATAAAGGAAGTCACAATTTGATTGTATCTCTGGAATTGCTCGTCGTTTTTAATTTTAGATCTATTTTTTCATTACTTGTAAACATCCATTATTACATTTTGGCATGCAAGCATTTGCACACTGTTTTGTAGGAGCTATAGTAGTGGTCCTAACAGCTGGATTACGGTTAATGTATGGATATCGACTCATTTGTCGGGTGTTCCCAGAAGCCTGCTTCCTATTAAAAGAATTCGTTCCAGCGTTTTGAAATCGATTTGAGGGCGATGTTCTGTGTAATTCCGTTGGACAACTGAAAATTGGGTTCATATGTAAATAGGAAGAGAGATTCAGCACAATTTATTTTGTATGTGAATTAATCATGCACTCACCACCTAAATGCACACCATCCTTCTGGCCCACAACCCATCAAATCGCTGAAATATTCTCCAATGGCTTTCATCCGGTTATCAGCATAGTGGCCATAGTCGTCGAAAATATTCGAAATGTTTTGCTTTAAATTTATAAATTTGAGAAAACCATCAGTTTTCGAAATCCACTGCTAGTGCATTTTGATACATCGACATCAAAGGTTAAACAATTTTTTCAATTTTCAAAAAAAAACATATTTTATTGTGAAGTTAAAAATTTTGTATCATCCATTTTCTACTGAAAAACCGCAGCGCAACCGCTCGCAGGTAAAAATAGCATGACTGTGTGAGAGACATAGATTTTCTGGGTAGGTCAAAATCAACTTGCATGATCAAGAATATTTTAGTTGACAATATCACATTTTTAAAAATTATTAAAATAGCTTCAGTATATCACAAAGAGCCTACTAAATTAAGGTATCCAAAATTTAAAAGAAATAAAAGCAACTCATTGGTAATAAGCAGATCTCTTGAAAATTGCTGAAATTCACGAAATTCACTATCAGTGAGACTTTAAGCTGAAGTGGTACTTTTTTTGTGGAACACTCATATCAACTTTATTCACAAAATAATAAAAATTCTTTAAAAAAAACTCACACAATCCACAAATTTGAACAAAAAATAAACAAGCAACATTTTCCGACTCATCTTCTGTCCAAAATGAATAAAGACGAGAATCAACAATTCGATCCGCCATCAAGCTGTCATTTAGGACGTTTTGTTTTTGTATTTGTTGTCACGATATATTGATCTTGATTTCTGGTAAATAATCAAAATCGTGAGCTAACATTTCCATCCATTGAAATAATTTCTTTAAATTAAAACATTTCTATTTTTATTTAGAGAAACGTTCCAAATATCAGTGAATTATTTAAGCAACCAATAAATCTCCTGGGAAGAATATCTCAGTCTGTCAATCATTTTTTCCATATCCTTCTTGTGGAAAAAAAAACACTTCATTCAATTTTCGCTGTTTTCTCTTTTGTTTTACATTTTTATTTTATTTATTCGAGTCCAAATACTGCATAGAAAATTTGTGGCAATTTGAGAAAACTTATTTTCGAAAAAAAGAAAGATACAATAATAATGACGTCTCATTTCTTGCCCTTAGGCAAAGACATTTCATTTCTCCCCCCAAGTGTATAAATATCATTGTCGACTCTTTTCAACATTTCAAAATTTTCTCTAAAGTTTCACTAAACTCAAAACTCTCATTTTTTCTGATATTCATTAAAAAATATATAGTGTTCACAAGTTTATAAATAATATTAATATAATAACAAGACCGTGAGAAGTAAGCAACTCGACCCACCAAAAATTCCAGTCAAAAGTTGAGTCCACTCCACCTTTTTTAGCCTTTTTCGTCTTCTCCTATGAATTATTGATGTGAAAGTTGCTACATGTGGTGAAAGGTTCGTAGGGGGGAAATATTTCCTTTTTCGAAATCTTTATTTTGAAGTCGCTTCAAAATTAACATTTGAAAAAAAAGTGCAATTGTAATATCTATACAAAATTGTAATCCCAAATACGAATATTTCATTCTTTTGTTAACTGAAAAAAGTCAACCAGCCCCCCCCCCCTTCCCATGTCTCATTCAATAGCCCGCTCACCGGCGTAACTATCTATCAGTTTTTGGTGCACCCACAATAGATAGAAACGAATATATTTGAGATATTTCTGTGTTGTAATGTTACAACATTGCAGCCACTCTTCTCTTCGCTTTCTTTCTCATATAAATTTTTGCTCTTTTCTTCGAAGAAAAAAGGTTTTTGAACTATCTAAAGTAGGTTGTTTTTCACGCTTAATTTTTGTTTGCTAGAAACAACTAGGGCTTACTTTGTGATAGACAAATTGAGTCGCGTTGATAAAAATCAAACAAATTGTGTAAGTTTCAAAAAAAAAGTGAAAAAAATGCAAGCAAAATGGACGGCAATTTTCGGAGGAGGACGAACTTTTGGAAGTTAGTCCCCGAACGTAAAAACTTCTGCGATGATCCAAATTTCATTTTTTTTCTATTTCATGTTTGCTTTTTCGTTTTTCAGTCAGTGGTTCTCAGCGGAAGGTTTGTAAAGCCGAGGAATTAACATTTGGGAAGTTAGTCCCTCAGAAATTGCCGTTTTTGCCCATTTTTGGTATTGTCAAGATAAAAATTTCTGGCCGCTCGTTTTGCGGAGTGTCGTTGGGAATTTACTCGCAACGCGACCGCTACGCGCAATACCAACTGAGAAATTTGAATTTGAGCGCGTTGCGGTCGCGCTGCGAGTAAATTCCCAACGACACTCCGCAAAACGAGCGGCCAGAAATTATTATCTTGACAATACCTTAAGCATTTTTTTTTTTAAATTTTTTGACATTAAACATAGATTGGTATGTTCAAAAAGCGTCGATTAGATAGGAACTCAGGAGTAGTAAAGTAAACCTTTAAGGATTGCCAAAGTTGGTATTTTATTCCACAAAACGGTAGGTCAAACACTTAAAATTTTCTCTCGTAGTAATAGGTCACAAGGATCTTGATCCTGCACAAGTGAAATCTATGAACTTTCTTTTTTCAAATGGGAACTGTGGTGAATAAATAAAATAGCCTCAGAACAAAAAAAATTTCAGAATACTATATTCTTTGGTCAAATTAGGACCATTTCCGGAGTCCTACTTTAAAAATTTGTCAAATTCTCGAATTTCATGAAATAAAGTTGCTCTATGGATAATCGTAAATAAAATTTTGTAATGTCGGATTTCATACTTTCGAAATATTTTTTTCTGTCTCATTCTTTATGATAATTTTAATTGAATTGATAATTTTTAACCAGTGGTTTGGTTGCTTCTCAGAACGTTTGTTAATTTTCCTTTTTAAAGTTCCCCTAGCGAAATTCTGGGCAAATAGTAAGTTAGCTGATTCGATTGTTTATTTCGAAATTTAAATGAAAACACCCACACAAAGGGGTTGTTTTTTTTAGCTATGTAAGTTGAAAACAATGACTTTTCTATTATTGTAAACAGATATTTCTGTAAACATAAATAATTTTTCAATGAAAAACGCTTGTTTTTCCGTTAAGTGAAAATCACACACCAATAAGCAAAATCCTGACAAAGGCGTTATTTTCAACTTTTATTATTTATTTTTTTACTTTTTAACAAGGGAAGTACCTGAAGCATTTCTCTCGGGTATTAATGCACCATATCTGATTTGAATGAGAATTTTGCACTGATAATGAAACTGCTTTCAAACACTTGACGTGCCAATTTTCAGCGAATTTCGTTGATTTAAAAAAAAAGTCATTTTTAAACATGTTTCACAAATGTGGGGTTCTTTAAAATTTCAACCAAATTTGCTGAAATTTGGCATATCTACTACGAATCATTATTTGATCATAATCATAAAGTTTTGCTCAACGGTATTGAGATTGAGCCATGTTAGAGCTCTTCAATTGCGATTTTTTTCAAATATTCAAACTTTGAGTTTCAAAAAAACCATGCTCGAACTACTGCTTCACAAAACAGTTCATTTACCAGCTTAAAATTAGCTTTCAAGGGAGTATGTTCCATTAAAAACTGAGAGAAACGCGTTAGGTAATTCGATTGCTTCTTAAGTTGTGTTAGAAGTTGTAGATTTTCTTTTAAAAATAATAAAACCAATTATTCGAATTTAAATTCGATTTCATTTCAATTCTATTGCACAAATGTCGAGCAGATAAACAATTTCCTTGTGAAGTAGACATTTCTCATGTTTTTTTAGAGTCCTTCCATTTTTTTAAAACACTAACAATATTCCTACTTCAAAGCATTCTATAAACAATGTCGTCTCATTTGTCATCTCTTAATCCATATGTCCAAAGATTTTAAGCCTTTCTACGATTATTATGGACCATTCTTTCTTTCTTACTCCAGTTGTGAATTTTGATAGAATCCACTTCAAAACTTTTCTTTCCTTCTTTTTTTTCTTTTTTTTGGTTTATTACTTCTTCGTCCGCAAAAAAAAGAGCATGTCAATAATTGATGGAGGTGGTGGTGCGCCCGGGGTGCCTAGATTAGACAATACTTTCTATTGTGATGTGTTTTCTTTTGCATCCCCCCCACAACCTCCGCTTATGCCAGGAAAAACCTTTGAAATCACGGAAACGACGGGTGCCACAAATTATAAGGTATTTGAATTATATAGTAGGAGGGTGAAATTTTCATATGTTCTTTCTTTATTATGACTTGCACTTTGCTCTTTTCATAGCATTTTGTGTTGAATTTAAACAAAAATTGTTTATAAACTTTTTTTTTCGATTGGACTTTAGGTGTGCTGCCAGAATTCTCTTCTTTTTTTTTTTGAAAATGCTCAGATTGCAAAAAATCTCATTTTTTTCTAATTAAGAAATCTAGAAGAGAAAAAATACTTCCGGGAAATCGCAAAATCATAGCTTTTTCTCTGGTAATAATGTTCACAAAGAAAAAAGAAGTAAAACGCTCTTTAAAGCCCATCAAAGTTCATACAATTACTTTGAACCTTATGAGTTTTTTGTTGGAAATTGCTCAAAATCTCATCCTAGGACTTTATATTTCTCTCTGTGAGTCAAACATTTTGGCTGGGGAAATTTTTTAAAATATGGGAAACAACATGTCTCAATGTTTGCGGAATAAACTTAAGAAAATGTACTTGAAATATTAATCATAACATTTTGTTTTATGTTGATTCAATTTAATGTTTATTTTCAAATTTTGCGTTTTGAAAATTTTAATTAGGACCAGATTTCGATTTCAAAAATTCAATTTGAAGGAAAATTGGGAAACAAATTAGGATCTGGAATCAAACTTGGTTGCAAAATTTGTAATTTTGACACCGAAGTTCAATTCCGGGTGATCGTTATCTTTTTTTTTCCTAGATTTCTAAAAATTATTAACCACAATAAAATTAGCTATAAATTCATCATCAATCGGTGTAATATCCTCTGTCAAAGAGTTTTACGTAACTATAGGAATGATTGGCTCAAATTTTATGGTTGATATTTAATTAGATCAATTAGAATTCCTCAAAAGTATAAATCTATGAAACTTTAATGTTCGAAAAGTCTTCTTTAACTTTTCAAAATACTGTTTTTCTCATGAACCGTGACATTTTTGTGAAGTTGTAGTTTATTTTTTCATTATCCAGACTGTAGGTTTGGCATTTTTAAGCTTTAACATCAAAAATTACATTTTATAACCCTAAAGTAGATCTTACTTTATTTATATTGTTTTAAAATATCAAAATTGAAGGGAATCTAATATTTTTTGTATCTAGTTTTGAGCAAATTTATTTGATATTTCAAATATGTATTTTGTTTACACCTGAAGAATAAATTTTCATTCAAATTTCCTCAAACATCGAGTTGGAGGCAAGTTACAGATGATAAAATTTGAATTTCGACAAATTTCAAGCTTTAAAATTGATTTTTCGAATGTTAACTGGGCATTTCAAAGCATTCTGATTTATTCTTATTGTGGGATGAATACCTTTCTTGAAATCTTTTTTTCAGCGTTATTTTTTAGAAAATTGTTTCAGATTTTATCAATTTTCATAGAAATTGACTTTCTGAAGCTTTTCTTTCTGGAAACATGCAGTGATATACGAGTTTTCTATTTTTCACAGTACTAATCCCATTTCTTATGCAATCTATATATACATATAAAATTCGGAGAAAAAAATGTTCTCCTGCGGCACACAATATTCTAGAGAGCGCTGGTCTATTGCGCACTTTTGACAGCGGCAAATAGACACTATGAAGAACAACGAGCCCTGAGCAGTTAGCCCGAGGAGCACAATTCTCTACACCCTCCCTCCGCCCGCGATCAACTGGGAACAGAAAACGCAGGAGAAATGAGACAGTGGGAGCTCGATCGGAGAGATGTCTGCCTGACCTGTTGAAGACGGATAGCGGGTGTTTACGTTGTCAGCAGCTGCCGGCGCTTCTGTTGCTGCTGCTGCGACGACAGTTGCCTCGGCTTGCCTGCTGCCAGGAGGGAACAAACGCAATTGGATCACTTTTTTTCTCTTTCCTGACTTTACAACAATATGCACGCCCTTTTGTGCAATCTTTTACCGATTGGGTGGCCTCACCATTCGCGCAGGAGTTCATAGGAACCGAACCACATACGTTTTAATAGTAATTCCTCATTTTGATTTGATTTCATCTTCTTATTTCTCATTCGTTCATCTCAATTAGCTGCTCTTTGTTGTAAAAATAAATGCAATCAGTGGCTCTATTGAAAGTGTTCTTCCTTTTTTTCATCCCTGAATTCATAGTCTCCAAAATCCCCCCTTCGAGAAAGAAGGGGGGGGGGGGGGGGAAGACATCGACCTTCTTTCAAGCAAGCAGCTAAAACGCTTTTGTCCAATTCAAGTAAGGAGATGACTCAAAATCAAATTGGTTAAGCTTCCTTTCGTTTTCTAAAACGAAACAAGTTTAGATGAGCTTGAGAGGGTCACGTTTTGAGAATCCGAGCGAGTTGTTTACGATAATTTCCTTTAAGGTAGTTTTGAGAAACTCAAAAATGGGAATTCTTCTGAACTTTTATCTGTTTTCGATGTAAGTGGTCTTATTTTATAGTATGGTAAGATTTTATTTTAGTTGTGTTCATTTTTATTGGACCATTTGATATTGTTTAAGATCCCCTGTAACGAACCCATTTTTTTGTAGAATTGGTCAGAGCCTATTGTTCCAAAAAATAAACATTCCAAACCAATCGTTCGCCTCCCATCCCATCCGGAAAAACGAACCTCATCAGCGATGAATGCCAATTTTGCCATGAAAAATATATTTTATGGTATATGTATCCCCGGCTATCGTCCTCAAAAATTTCTCAATGAATGTCTAATTGAGAAGGAGAGGAGGAATCTTGCCATTGATATCTAGCCTACAGTGGGCAGATTCCTCCTCACTCCCTATTTTCGCTTTTTTGTTTCCTTTCGATAGATTTTTGTGTTGTGGCGCGCGGTGTTTGGCAGCGTAACACCATGCGATAATGAGAATTTAATCTATTTGACATACAGAAAGAAAACATATATGCAATCAAATAATTGAGTGTGTTGATGTTTTATTTTTTATTTATTTATTTGTCTCTCAACCATCACTTTTGGCAGTTTTTTTTAAAAAGAAATTGAAACAAAAAGCAGCTAAAAAATCCTTGGTTCTTTTATAAAATGAAATAATTCTCGCTGCCGTGGACAGACAGCTGAGCGAGAAGATAGAAATACCTGGCTTTTTGTGCTTATTTGTTTTTGGCGCCAAGGACTGGTTCCCCCTTCCCGTCCCCCCCCCCATCTCTATTCCGATCCACACAATTCGTTTTGTTCTGTCCATCCAGCAGATCAATTGTAATCAATAGTTAGATTATATGTCAGCTACCGACTGCTCGTTGTTGTTCTGATCAGACACATTGTAAAGTATCATATGATGCTTTTCATTCTAACGAGGCGAGGTATCTTATATCTTTCGGAGAGGAGAAAGATTTTTGTAACATAGTTTCGTCGAGTTGTCACTTTGAAAACATTCTAGCTCTTTGAAACACTGGGAAACTGGAGACTGATAGTTGTCCATCGGTTTCTATTTCTTAAAGGGAGGGTATCACTTGATTTTTGGAAATTATTTTACTAATTGTTAACCGTTTTGTTCTTCTTGAATTCTAATTTTTTTAAATTATGATCATTTTAACCTTTTAAGAATGTCCCATTCTTAGAAGCTCATCCCTATTCTGAGGTAAAAAAATTAAAATTCGGCTTTACACAGGATATGAGTGTTGTTAAATCTACTGAAAATTCCGCCACTTTCCTATGCGCGGATCCGCTACTTTTGTATGCGCGGATCCGCGAATAATTTCCTGAGAAACTAGAAAGAGCGCTCGGATTTTTGGGATTGCGTTTCAAAATTATAAAAATGATTTGGACTTAAGCCCCCCTTCGATTCCTGTGTGCCAGTTTTCTTTCATTTTCAATATTTATGTCTGTATATGAATCTGAATTTTTAAAAAATATCGATATAATAACACTAGAAACCTGTGAGAAGTCCTTATCAAAATCTTCGAATTTTGAAAACTCACCTAGAATTTTTGTTCAATAAATAACATTTCACGAATAAGTAAATACTAACTGATGAACGAGACTGTTTTTGAATCTTCATAACTAGTTTGTTTGGCTCATTTTTCCGCACATTTTTTTTGGCTCATTAGAGCAAGTTCCAATTTATTTTTGGTTCTACCCTTCTAAAACTGTAAATAAATACCGACCCGAAGCCGCTTTTTCAAATCTCCAACGGATCCCAAAATAATATCACGGATGTTTTTTCTGTGACATCTTGCTAATATTCATCAAACTCCTCACCGCACTTCAAAACACACAGGCACTTCATAAAAAGACAAGGATTTTTGTGTGTGCGTGTATATCCTCTCTCATTCGTTTCTAGAAACCATGTTTATAAATGTGTTGAATCTGAAGCGCCAAAATAAGTGCTGCTGCTCCTCCTTCAGTCCTCAAAACGAACAATTGCTTTTCAAAACTCCGTCGGTCTCTATTGTTTAATCAGGCGGCCAGTTCGGCAGCCGTTGGCTTGGCTCTCACTTTTTCCCAATACTGTTAGAGAGAGAGAGAGAGAGAGGTTTTTTTTTCCTGTTGTTTTCATTGCAAATTTTTCTATCCGGAAAAAAGAACATCCTTCTACAATATTGAAACAATACACCAATCGAATTCCAAACACCTTTTTTTTTTGGAAAGTTGAGATGTTTTCCCTTCTCATTTAAAAATAGAGAGCACCACCGATTGTCCGTTTTTATTTAGGATTGTGTTTCGGGGGTTTGAATAGAAATAGCTGTGACACAGATGGCACATAAAATCATCAATATAGATCAAATTTCTGAACTTTTTGGCTAGGTTAATGATACGTTGAGAGAGAAAGTATGTGCGTTTGGTTTCTGTTTGGTTGACTCTCAAAACGTTGTGCGCATTGCAATTTTATTTCATATCTCTTTGTTATCCTTTATCTTTATAATTTCACTTTGATGTATTTTCCTCTAAAAAAATATTTATTTCAGGATTCGTCTCGAAGATAATTTGTATTTTTATCTGAATATCTTTGAACACACAAAACAATGCTTCCATCAGTTTACGGTCAGATGCAAGATCCATTGGTACATGCAGCGGCGGCAGCATTAGCACAGTCTACAAATGCAGAGCCGGTTGTTGGTAAGATTTCCCTGAAGGAAAAATACAAGGAAAAAACATGATTTTTTAGGATCTCGTGACACAATGTTTACAAAAATCTTTGTTGGTGGTCTGCCGTATCATACAAGTGACAAGACATTGAATCAATATTTTGAACAGTTTGGTGAAATTGAGGAAGCGGTTGTGATTACTGATAGGAATACGCAAAAAAGCCGGGGTTATGGATTTGTAAGCTTTCACTTTTTTGAAATATATACATTTTCAAAAATATATAAACAGTTGTGTAACGTTTATTCGAGAGTGATTGCCTCTCTTGGTTTCAAAGAATGCATTTTGTTTCGGTTGTCAATAAAAATTCTTTGTTGTTTATTATATAATTGTAATAAACAACTGTATTCGTAATGGAGAATCTATAAATAAGGTGATAAGGTGATAAACGGAGGGTTGTTAATTGATTGTACAATTAGTTTGTTTATAACTGGTTTAGCAAATTGACTGGATCGTATGGAACCTTATAAACGCAGAATGGGTACTGTAGTTTGAAATTAACTACCATATACATCACCGCTAATCAAATGTAAGCGTGATGGAAAAAAGTAAATGGGTTTTAAAATAATTATTTAATCTCAAAAAAAAACCTAACTATGTGTAAATTATACAGAAATTATGACTAATCCGAAAATCTTAGACTTGATTTATTTCATTAGTTAATGCGGTTTTTCCTAGTACCTGAGGCAGCGACGGAATCATTTTGCTCACATTTTTTCATCTTTTAAGAATATTATGAAAAACTAACTATATAGGATCACACTGGAACATTTTACTATATAAGTCAAATGACGAGAACTAATACCGGATCAAAGATAAATTGGGCAGAGCTCGGTACAAAATTGGATGATTCGAAATCAAGTTTACTATGACCGGGACTGACCTTAAGGCTCCATTTCAACTTGGCAGTTTCCTCCAAATATGTGGCCGGAGTGAGCAGAAAAATGCTCCTGCGCCGAGATCATGAAAAAATGAAAGTTACACTGTAGTTTTTTTGGATCAGGTGGTTAATTGAATGTAAGGGGCCTATAAATACTATCAGCAGTCAGCAAAATTATATTATGCGATTAGTAACAACAAAAACACGCCAAAAACTGACCGCTTCTTTTCCAGGTAACCATGAAAGATCGAGCAGCCGCAGAAAGAGCATGCAAAGATCCAAACCCAATAATCGATGGACGGAAAGCAAATGTCAATCTCGCCTATCTTGGAGCAAAACCGCGCACAAATGTCCAACTCGCAGGTAAAATTATCATTTTCAAAAGTGAAAGAATAAAAAAAATTCCCCAGCAAAAATCCTTTTGTGTGTAATTTGTTTTTTTTGTGGCTTTTTCTAAACACCAATCTTCACAAGAAACCACAATTATCAGCGGTTTTTAACCCAATTCCCTGAAATGTTTCATAAATGTTGTTGTTGTCGTCGATTTTGTGTCGTGTTTGTTTTGTTTCCTTTCTCATTTTTTTTCTGTTACTTTAACCAAATCACAAGAATTAATTTTAGCCCTGGCCGCAGGACAAGTCCAATTGCCTTTGACCACTCAACTTCAAGCATTGTTTCCGCCAAGAATTGGGTAAGTTTTGTGATGCCTGTGTGTGATCCTACTTCTACCGAAATAAACGAACAAAAAAAAACCGCATTATTTTAGAAAACGGAAATTCAGTAATTGTTCATCATCTAATAATTATAATTAAATAATTAGGGGTTTAAAGAACACAAATCTTCATTTTTAAGACAAGTGGCTGGTTGAAGCTTCAACGAAGAGTAAACTGAATGAAACGAGCTAAAATTCAGAACATAAAGGTTAGGCGTGCTTTGATGTGTGCCATACGAGAATTTATTTTCATTTTTTTCAAAAATCTTATTATCATTATCATATGCTGTGATTTGAAGTGTCCATACTTTCTTTTCTACCTTTCTGATTTCTTTCCCTTTTTTTAAAAAATAGAAATTTATAGAGAATTTCTATCCCTTTTCCTTTTTTTTTCTCTCTCAAAATCACTTGATAATAATCAAAAACCAGAGAATCCCCCCTAGAATGTTTTTGGGATGTTTGTGTTTTTTTTTCTAGAAATATCTACAGAAATATCGTGTTTGGCTTTTGGTATACGGCAATTTTATCAGATTTATTATGATTTTTTTCATCCGCAACTAACTCGAACTGCATTATCAAAAATTTTAGATGAGAAAAATACATTTCATACAACAAAAAAACGAAGAAAACTTCATCACGCATGTGCGTGTTTTGGGTGGTATTGTGATCAACACCGTTGTTTTATTTCGAGAGCATTTTGGCATCCAAACAACTTTTGTCTCATACCTACAAATATTGGAAATGATGAAAATGAGATGTTATCTTTTTTTTTAGAATTCCGCAAATGTACTACCCAACAGTTGCGGGACTTGTGAATCCATTGATGGCGGGACCGGGAGCTGCACAACAGCAGTTGATTGATTATTCGGCTTTGGCTGCGGTTATGGGACAGACTCAGGGAAATGCTGCTGCTTATGGATTGCAACAAGGAAAATGTAGGTTTTTAAATTTTGGGAGAACTATTACGGAGTACGGTTTTTAAAGGGCCTCAGTGGAAGGCGTAGGGGGATTAAATTTAAAATTTAATCAACGAAATGTGAAATCTAGACTTTACAGAGTCAATTAATGTATTACGTGTGATAAAAATAAAACTGGTACTTCATCGCAATCAGTTTTAAAAATTTTCCTGAAAAATGCAGAATTTGAGAATACTCGGATCAAAAACAATGGCCTAGAGATACGTATTAATAATTACCATGGACTAGTTTTAACATTGACTTTGTAAAGTCCTCTTTTAAGCAAAATGCGGGATTAAAAGGGTCAATTCAAACTTTGAAAAATAATGAAATTGGCTTAAATTAATGAAATAAAACTCTATTTCCATAGAATTTGAATTTGTGAAAAGCCCAATGAACCTCTACATTTTTAGATCGAAGATTTTTAACAAAAATTTATATTCTAAGAAACTAAATCTAAATCTCACTTTTTTTCCAGTCCCAGTGACATCAAGCGCACCAACAGGTCTGGAACAATATGCCGCATACCCTGCAGGTTACGGCATTGTCCCGCAAACCACTGCTGCATACGGTACACAATTGCAACTCGCCGCGGCCCAACAACAATTGGAACATCAACGTGTCTGATAAACGTCTAGATATGAAGCGGTCCTGCAATACAACACCAAAAATGCAATAATTTTACGAGATTTATTTTGAAGTTTCTTTCTACTATTCACAATGATTTGCCTTCTTTTTGCCAAGAACAACGGTGAAAACAAATTTATTTACAGAAAAAAATAGAATTAAATTCTAGTGGTCTTTTTCATCAACTCTTTTTCTTTTATTTTGTGTTCAGTCAACTATTTTTTAAATTTTCTTCTATGTTTAAACTATCTGAAAAACTATCTGAATGTTGAGACTAGTCTGACTTTCTCTGCTTTTACTATTGGGAACACATCTCATGTCACACACTCTTTTTTGTCTTCCGACTATCTCCCTCTATTTTTTGTAGTAGCCTGAATTTACTCTTCTGGGTTCAAACATTATCTTTATCAAACTTTTATCGAAAAAAAAGCCTGAGTTGCCGATATTTTGTCTGAATTTGGGAATGTGCCATAAGCACTTTTTTGTATTGCAATTATTTTTTGAAAGCTCTCTAATCAACGAATAAATCATTTGAAAATGTATTTATTGTCTATTAATAATAATAATAACAAAATAAGGAAATAAGTTAAATATTTCGAACATTTAAACTTTACAACAATTTCCGTTGCATACAACGTATCCAGAAGGGCATGTGCAAGAGTTGGGGCTGCATTGAGTATAAGTCTGAGATCCTTTAGTGACTGTGATCTTTATCAAACATCTACAAGCAATAACATTCTCTGATGGGCTTGCAGTGCTAGTGGTGATGATTTCTGGTACAGGGGTTGTGATCACTTCTGGTGGTGGAGTTGGAAG
Source organism: Caenorhabditis virilis (assembly GCA_964036255.1). Lineage (NCBI taxonomy): Eukaryota > Metazoa > Nematoda > Chromadorea > Rhabditida > Rhabditidae > Caenorhabditis > Caenorhabditis virilis. Next base: position 3,234,091 of record OZ038420.1, on the reverse strand, counting down.
CTCATCCCTCTGTACATTCGGCTGTTCTGATGCCACACAAGAAGATGCACAAAGTGGCATGCACGGTTGCGCGCATGATGAAACCACAACTGGATAGTAAGCGGCGTATGGTTGATATAAGGGTTGTTCGACAGCTGGAGCTGGAGCAGGTGCTTGGACTGGGGAGGCTTCGACCAGCTGATAAGGTTGATAAGCGGCTACTGGAGAAGTTTGAGCGATAGCTGCTGACAGAGCACATGACGGAAGACATGACGGCATGCATTCTGCGGAGCATTGAAGCCGGGCGATGGGAGCTGCAGCAAACGATGGTGGTAGGGGAGCGGCAGCATATTGAAGATATGTGGGCGCAATTTGCTGGAAAATTGAAATTTGGGATTGAAAATAACGTATTTGTGTGTGTGGTGAAATGATGCCGTTCGCAAATCTAATCACTTCTACCATAGCTACAAGTTTGGAACTGTTGAAATATCATTTTTAATATTTTTAAGTCTTCATATTTTCACATCCTATTTTGAAATATGTTATAAATATCGAATTCTGAAACGTTGGTGTGGAGCTTCAAAAATTTTAAAGGTACTCATATTGAGGCAATTATAAAACTTCAAGCTTCTAAATATTGGGATCAACTTTTTAAGATCCAACGCTCTGGAATATCTTGCCCTATTGGAACTCAATGCAGTAATATGTCATCTGATTTTATCGAAACTACTCACTACAAAACGGGAAAACTTGTGAAACACTTGTGAATCCTATCTGAACTACTGTTGGCATGGTTCATAGTCAAGATAGTGTTTTTGGGCTAATAAAACCACGATGCATCAAATATCTTGATTTTTCATTGGCTTAAAGGAAATACTGAATATGTCTTACAAATTTGCGCATTATTAAATATTTATATTAGAACAGTTCTTCCGTGCTCAAAAGTGGAGCAATGTAACGATTCAGATAAAGTAAAAATGAGAGTATATCTGTAACCACTTAAAAAAACGTACCCCAGAAACGAAAAGCGGCAATAAAATAAGCGGAAGAATCATGACTGACAGTTTTCGCACCCAATCCGAAACTCAATTTATATAACAATCCCCGTATCAATTATCATCCGGTTTTTTGCTCACCTATAATTATTGATAGTGTGCAAACCTCGAAATTGATCATCAGCTCTTAACTACCGGTCTGGTCTATTTATTTGCTTATTGTTTTTGCTTCCTATTGTCTGCCTTGAAATATGCAGTGGTTTAATAACAAAAAACGATGAAAACATTGAACGAAAAATGCTTGGATGAGGTGAATTTCAATCCGGTTTAATGGATGATGGATAAAGCATCTATCGTTGTTCTCGAGGATAAAAAATCTATGAATCTATTACAATTTTGCGGTTTTTGATATTATCTAATTCGAAAGATCATTAAAATTACCGAGAATGCTGTAAGAGGGGGAGTGGGGGGAACTCATTATTTTTCAAGAAGTAATAATGATAATAAAATTATTTTTATTATTATTATTATTCTACGTCATAAATTTGATTGGATTAAAAAATTTTTAAATTGAAATAATATTAATTTCACAAAAAATATATCTGATTTAATGTTTTTTAAAAGAAAACCCCGCTGTGTTCCCATATCCTGTCAGTTGAACGCTTCAAACTGTTTCAGACAGTTTTTCTGAACAGATTAATAAGATTAAGTTTCCAAAAAAAAGTGATATTCACTCCATAAGAGAAAGTTTTAATCGCAACATTTATTGTAAGATGCATTTAAAGGTGACATTTAGAAGGTGTGATTCACACATTCATTACTAATGATTATTTTACATCAAGAATATGTGAACATGTATAAATATGTTTGGTATTGGTTATATATTCAGTCAACGGGTTCAATTCCTATGTCTGGGTACAGACAATCCTTAAAAATTATATTTTTTTAATGTCCACTGTCCTGTTATAATTTTCAGGACTTTTTATTGTGTTTCAAATCCTTGTCAGATTGGTTTTTGGTGCGAAGACATATTGAAAATCTCCCTGCATTTCAAGTAAGAAAGAACGATTCTGTGAATTTGCTATACACTTAAACTTTCTCGATTTCTTTTTTTTTTAATTCTTTGTCGGTATCAACTATCGTTTTGTTCGCACTATCAATTTTTAAGAGTAAACAAGAGGGTTTTCTCTGGAAATGTTATTGAGAAAAATTGCAAACTGAAGGTCACTTTTAAATTGTTCAAATAAATATGGTAAACCAGTTAAACCTAATATCACGTGACGAGTTCACGGAACCATATCGAAAAATTGTGTTTTAAATGCTATTGTCAGTTTTTAAAGATGGTAATTTGAAATAAAATTAATTCTTCACTGATTATTTGAAAACTGCATATAAGGCAGTATTTGTAAGAGTGGAACTGTGACACAAAGGGGCCTGCCTTAGGGCGAATATGAAAGATATCAGTTTCATATTTCATTCACATATACCAGATAGTTATCAAACCATTTTAGCTTGATATTGAGCCAAGTGCGTATGTTTCTGTAGCGTGACAGAGCACAGAACTTAGAAAATTGAAATTTTAAAAAATGAAGATAGAATGTCAAATTTAGTTTTAAACGATTCCAAATAGAATTTCAATACTTTTTCCAGTTGACAATTTTGCTCTAACCCTAAGCACTCAAAAGTTATACACGAAAATATGTGAAAAATCGTCATTTTTTGGGAAAATCAAGAAAAAAAAGTCAATTTTTGGATGGAGGTACACGGGGTTTTTTCACACTTTAAACTATAACTCATCTGCTTTTTAAAACAAAAAAGAGTTTTAAAATAAATCCCGGAATAAATGTAGGGAGTCTCTCCGAATACACAATTTTTTTTCAAAAAATTAAGTTTTTCCTGCGAATACGCTAGAAAAGTGCAGGTATTTTTAAAAATAATTTGTTTCCACAAGTTTGATTATATTTCTAGTATTTAATTAATGATTTTTATTAATATTTGCACGTGAGTTTCCAACAAAAAACACCGGTTTCACGTATAGTAGAGCATGCAAAATACGAAAAATGGGAAATTATAAAAAATGAAAACAAAAAGGCAAGATTACTATCATTCGATAGCCATTTCAATTTTGAACATTTTTGTAATTGAACACCTTTTTCGACAATTGCTTATTTTCAAGTTACGTCCCAAAACGTGAAAACAACTCGTCGCCAATTTCGGAAATTCGAAAAAAAAGTGTTTTTTTGGAATGAATATCCTAGGATTTTTCCACCATTTAAACTTCAGTAAATAGTCTATTTAGAACAACGAAGATTTTCAAATAAAACTGGGAGAAAAAGTAAGGTGACTATCCAAAGTCACAACTTGTAGTGAAAAGTTATGTGTTGCGTTCGTATACTCTAGAAACACGTCATTTTCAATGCATATACGTGTAATCCGCTTGTGGCTCAATTTTTAAAGGTTTAAATCTCAATTAAATTGGTTCTGTTTATATTACACTTAGAAGTTTTCGAAAATCCTGTGTTACGTTATTAAAAGCTGACAGCAAAGTACTAAAAAGCTCGTGCAAAAGGCAAACGTTTTTAAAAAGTATTTTTGCGTTAATAGTGTGTCTGGCAACTAAAAAAGAAACAGTTAATCAAACAGTTTCTTGGCATAAAATCAGGATGGTTGTCAGGCCTACGGTTCAACCGACATGTAATATAAAGAGAACCAATTTAATTAAGATTTACACTTTTATGAATTGAGCCACAAGCGGATTACACGTATATGCATTGAAAATGACGTGTTTCTAGAGTATACGAACGCAACACATAACTTTTCACTACAAGTTGTGACTTTGGATAGTCACCTTACTTTTTCTCCCAGTTTTATTTCAAAAATCTTTGTTGTTCTAAATAGAATATTTACTGAAGTTTAAACGGTGAAAAAATCCTAGGATATTCATTCCAAAAAAACACTTTTTTTTCGAATTTCCGAAATTGGCGACGAGTTGTTTTCACGTTTTGGGACGTAACTTGAAAATAAGCAATTGTCGAAAAAGGTGTTCAATTACAAAAATGTTCAAAATTGAAATAGCTATCGAATCATACTAATCTTGCCTTTTTGTTTTCATTTTTTATAATTTCCCATTTTACACGTGAAATCGGTGTTTTCTTTTGGAAACTCACGTGCAAATATTAATTAAAATCATTAATTAAATACTAGAAATATAATTAAACTTGTGGAAACAAATTAATTTTAAAAATACCTGCACTGTTCTAGCGAAAAACTTAATTTTTGAAAAAATTAGAGTATTCGGAGAGACTCCCTACATTTATTCCGGGATTTATTTCAAAACTCTTTTTTGTTTTAAAAAGCAGATGAGTTGTAGTTTAAAGTGTGAAAAAACCCCATGTACCTCCTTCCAAAAATTGGCTTTTTTTTCTTGATTTTCCCAAAAATTGACGATTTTTCACATATTTTGGTGTATAACTTTTGAGTGCTTAGGGTTAGAGAAAAATTCTCAACTGGAAAAAGTATTGAAATTCTATTTGGAATCGTTTGAAACCAAGTTTGACATTCTATCTTCATTTTTAAAAATTTCAATTTTCTAAGTTCTGTGCTCTGTCACGCGACAGTACCCCGGTTTTTCCACAAAATTTCTTATGTCATGGATTACTGGAATGTTATACTTTACGAATATATAAAAATCTTTCCCTAAGGCACGCAAAGTTTCACTCTTAGAGAGACGACCTTATATGCCCAGAATTCAAATTTCTCAATTATTGTTAATATTATAAATTTTCGGTCTGAATTTGAATAATTTCAATAATTGTAAGACACCAAACTGGTCAAGGATTAGAAAAACAATGATCTGCCATCAGTAAAATTAAAATCAAATATTTTTTTTAATATTTGGCTTCATATTGTAAAATGTAGGTTAATTCCAGTTTTCATTTCTGTGGCCAAGCATTATCTGTTGCTCATTTTAACCAGAATGGATTTTAAAAGTTGAAAATTATCAGACCATTTCTGCAAGATATTTCCTATTTTTTCATGTAAAAAATATCGAAATTGGTTTAGTAGAACCAGAGATAATGAACGTTTTTCTATTTTTTTTTCGCCACACCGCCGGGAAACCGCGTGCCAAACTTGATTAGAAAATTGTCAGCGGGTACAACGCTAGTCCGCTTTATTTTCGCGATATCAGTTTAAATGGAATAAAATATAATAATTTTATCAAAATCAGTAGGAAAAAGCTTCTTGTTTTGAAATGAGTAAGTATTTTAAGACAAAATTGTAAATGGGGTCGGATTAAATGGCTCCGTAAAGGAAGTAGATCTTATGGCCTTTCTCAGTATGCTAAATTGGCATTGCCAATTGCAATTAATAACGTTTTTAAAAAATTGAAAAACTATAAATTTATATAAATTAATCGTAGCAACTCGAAGATTTGAATGCTGTCTTAGTTTTTTTTTTGAAATCTGAACTGAAGTGAGTTTCGATCCCTCGAATTTCCTTAAAATTGTAATCTATCAACTTCTGGTAATTACTAGTTAAAAGAAGTGACCAGCATTGTTTTTCAAAAGACAAACCTTTCTCTGACTTTTTTCATTTCCCAGATTCTTTCAGATAAACCTAGCCGACTATAATAATAATAACAACAAAAAAAACACCATCAACATTATCCTCATTATTATCATCATAATAATCTTCAGGCAACGAGGATCGTCCCTCCTGTTGTGTTTATAAATGTCGTTCATTTTTTTTTTTCAGAAAAAGCGTGAAACTGTGTATGAAAGAGAGTAAGAGAGACATTGACAGAAGACCGTGTATCTTAATGCCATGCAAGCATCAAGTTTAGTTTGTTGAACGCTGCTTTCTAAGGGTCTTGGTTTTTTTTGTACACCATAATGGTCAAAAATGTTTATACTTTCTCCCCTTATTTTTCACAGTACTCAATAAATCGTTTAGGGCAGATATGCATACTTCCTTGAAGTGAACGAATTAAACTAGCCGTTATCTCTTGGATATGCGGTACATATGGAGGTGTTTTTTTTTTATTTCTTATATTTCCCCCCCACCAATTTTTCATCTGATATCGTCGTCCTAAACAAAAAAAGGGAACAGTGTTCATTATAATCAGTTTCATGGATTGCGTAACGAAAGCTTTTGTTACAATTTTTTGTCTATGCTTCTTTTTTGAAAATGATAGCATCGTTTGTTTAGAAGTACCGTTCTAAAAGTTTTCAGTATTTTGATAGTAGGACTGGAAAACTCGAACTGAAAAGAAATTGAAAACACAACAATGTTGTCAAAACCTATCACTGCAATTAGCAGACAGAATTCACTTTTTTCTGTGATTTCCAATGGTCATTTTGATTCGTTTAATTTCTTCTATAGAACGCTGAAATTTGACTTTATCCACCTCTGTTAGCTTTTTGTAACAAATGTTTCTATTTTCCAAAACCACATAAAGAACCCTATCCTGCCATTATTTACACCTCTCACAGTCAAAAACCACTTCCTTTTTCAAATTTTCTTCCCCCCCCCCCATTACATTACTCATCAACCTCGGTTTTCGTTTTTCTTCACAATCTCCTACCGTTTTTTGCTTCGTGTTTTGTTTCGTTAATTTCATTTCATTTTCTTTCTTTTGTGACCTTCTGCCAACTAGCATGTTCGTTATTAATAAAGCTATCAAGAGATACCTACCCAGTAGGTACTTCTAATAAATCACTTGTTTCCTTATCAGAATTGTAGTATGAATTGCATGCATGTTCGTTTTATGTTGCCATTTTTTTAAACATTTATTGTTGAAGGCATTATTATTTTTTGCAGAAGTTGGACCTAGGAAACACATGACAATTTTTGAAAAATGCCGAATTTACTCTTCATAATAATTTTTATTAAGGTAAGCGTTTTTTCATAGAATTCCAACCGAGTTCTAAAATTTTCAGACATGCCACTCACTTCATAATTCAATGTCTCCTTTAGAATTGAAACATTTTTTTGGAACGGAACATAAAGATAGAGGTACATATACATTGTTTTTTAAAAAATCATTATATCGGTTACAGTTCCTGAATATTTTGTCGATAAGCCGAGTAGAAAGATGATTCATAATCAGCAGTTCGAGATGGATTTTTTGATTGATGGCGTCAAGGAAAATTTTATTCTGAGGGAGAAACCGCATCTATTCTCAGAAGGTATGGGATTTGTAAAATGATCGGTTTTAGATCTATTTACAAAATTGATTCATAATATGAAATTTCATATTTACAAAATTGGTTAATCGGCGTAAATTAGACCTTATGCCCGTTTACATTAAATCGAAAAACGTTGACCTAAAGACATGGTGCAACTAACTCGACCAGGAATATGATCTTAAAGACTGTGCTTCAGTTTGTAATAAATTTGGATCATGCTAACTGGAACACTGTCTTTAAAGCCATTATTCCAAGTGAACTCGAAGAATTTTTCGAAATTAATTTGAGAATGGGATATTGAGTTAAAAAATAATTAAATTATGAATATGAATATTAAAATACCAGACTTCAAAATTGAGTATCACCCTGTCTTTAATGTTTTTCAAAATCTCATGAAAAAATCTCATTTTTCTATAATGCAACGGGTCACTTTCAAAGACAATATTTTCAATACTACCGGGTACTACCGTATTTTTTTTCAGGACTGTAAAAGGATCGCGTTACACTGAATTACCTAAATTCTGAGAATTTAACTTAAGATTATAGAAATTACACATTTTATATTCAAATCCCAAAATGTCTCACTCTATCTTTTTCAAACCAATCAGATTTCCTTTACCAATTCGTCAAGTTTATTCCGTTTTTCTAGGCTTCCACATGCTGAACCGCAACAATGAAATTGTAACACCTTTTTTCACAAATTGCGTCTACGAAGGTGAAAGTGCCGTTCGAAACGGCACCCATATCGCTCTTGTTGGATGTGAACGTGATTTGGTGAGCGCATCCCTCTTGACCTTGAAAAATCAAAACACAACAATTAGTTTGAAATGTTTATTCCTTTTGTTTTTTTTTTGTGGCCAAACAATATTATCAAATCAACTTTCACTTTACGATATATCGCTTTTTGTTCGGTAGTAGTAGTACGCGGAAGTTCTTGAACGAAAAAAAAACGGCTAGCAACTTTTTTTAAAGTTTACTTTTTGCCACTGCTGTTTAACACAAAGAAACACATCGGCAGTTTTTTTTCAGTTCATATTTTGAGTACTGTCTGCTAAAAAATCTTTAAATTGATAAAGATGTTTGATGATCAAGCTAAATTTATAACAAACGAAGTATGATAACTTCGGAAACAAATAATTTTTAGAATGGGATGGTTATAACAAATACCGGGGAATATCACTTGATCCAATCACATCCTCAATCAAAGCAACATATTATACATAAACGAAGTTTGGAATCAATTGAGCACGAATGTGGCTTTGGTTAGAATCATATTCTTTAAAAACCTTGAAACCCTTCAGTTTCTAGACACAAGTCAAGATCCATATCCAGAAGACCGCGAAGAAAGTGCGATGAGAAGTACACTCATGCGATTTATGAAAGATATTCGAAGAATGGAGACTCAAAAAAGCACGCTAACCGTTGAATTAGCTGTATTCGCTGATGATGCCATGTGGGATCATTTTGTGAAAATGTATGGGAACGCGGCCGAGGAAAATATGCACACTTTTATCATGGCAGTTGTTAATAATGTAATAGTTTTTAACGAAAACGTGTTGAAACTTATTTTTTACAGATCGATGTTCTATACACTCAACGATTGCTAAAACCTAGAATTAATATAAAAATAGTTAGATATGAAATTTTGAAATCGATTCCGGTATGTTTGTTTTTCAAAAAAAAGTTAAAACTGTAAGGTGATTTTTTTTTAGCAAACAATGACATCACGAAAACATTCCGGTGGTGATGTTGATAGACTTCTTGATGCTTTTTGTCAATATCAGAATGAGATCAATCCCCCAGATGACAATGATCCGAAACATTGGGATCATGCACTTCTCTTCTCTGGGTATTGTTTTCTAGAAACATTCGACAGAGATTTCTAACCAAATTTTTAGATACGACTTACATCGTCATGGCGTGAGAACAATCGCTGGATATGCTCCAGTGAAAGGAATGTGCAGTGGAGTGCGATCATGCACGATCAATGAAGGACTCGACTTTGGAAGTGTTTTTGTCGTAACCCACGAAATGGGCCATAGTTTGGGAATGTACCATGATGGAGATAATCAATGTGACCTGAGATGCTGTATTATGAGTCCATCAGTGGGAAGTGGTAAAACTCATTGGAGCCATTGTTCCGTCAACGAGATGGCGACATTTGTCGGACATCTTGGGGAGGATTTCCGTCCTCCAAACTGTCTTCAAGATACACCAAACTCTTTTAATCACGCAGTCGCTTTTAAAGATGCCGATCCACCAGGGCAACTTTTTACTCTTGATGAACAGTGCGAAATATTTCACGGGGAATGCTGGAAGCACGAGTTGAAGGACGGACAAACTATGCAAAATACATGCCAAATGGTGTGGTGCGGGAATGGTGAAGGCGTTATCAGAACTGCCCATCCTGCGTTGGAAGGAACTTATTGTGGATTTGGAATGGTAAATTTTTTTAAATCGAATAAATTTGGATAGCAATGAAAATGAATATTTCAGGTATGCCGTCATGGAAATTGTGTTGGATCAAATCAATTCATGAGAGTTTCCGTAGGAGGATGGAGTTCATGGAACGACAAGCCTGCACCATTATGCGGAGGTCGTTGTTCACCTTGCGAAATAAGAGGACAGATCAGAATCATGAGAAGCATAAGACAATGTAATAATCCGAGCCCGAATAATGGTGGAGCACCTTGTCAAGGAGATGAAGCTAGAGGTTTAGCATGTAACAGAGATGTTTGTAGCGTCGGTGATAGTATTGATAGTTATGCAACCAAAGTTTGTTCAAAACTCCGAAATGAAAATGCGATCCCGAGTACTATTCTATCCGGAGAGGGAATGCAGTTTGAGCAAGCAATGTGTAAAGTTTGGTGTTTGATCTCTGGATCAAGTAACATTCGAACCGTCTCCAATTTCCCTGACGGAACACCGTGTGGGTTTAATCAGTATTGTATCAAAGGAGAGTGTCGTCCATTGTTATGTGGTGGGACAACGTTGGCGTATTCTGAAGATGACTGTCCGCAGAATACTATGAGGACTACAACCACGCCATTGCCTTTGACACCAAGTGTTCATATTTCGAATCAATTGGATTCGAAAAATAATCCATATAAAGAACAAAAGAAAAGTGAATTTTTCAAAACTTGAAATCAATTATTTTTGCAATTTTTCAGTCCCATACCTCAACGAATGGTCCGGTTGGTCAGAATGGTCCGAATGTGTCACTTATGATTGCCGTTTGTTATTTTTGTTAAATATCATATCAAAAATGTTCATTTTTACAGACACCGCAGGTCTCAAAGTAAGAGTTCGAAGATGTTTAGCTGGAACATGCGCTGGAGGAATCAAAGAAAAATCGCCGTGCATGAAGCCATGTACTGCAGCTGACAGGACAACAACAACTTCAGCCCCGCAACAAACATTCAGGAATCGATTTATTGCTCCACTACCTGGTGGCTCGACTAGACAGAATACAATGGTTATTAGGAGAATGGAGAAGTTTGTGTTTTTTTTAAATAAAGGATCAAATTTTAACTTCACAAATATATTTCAGCTGGACACCATGGTCTGGATGTAGCGTTACATGCGGAACAGGGAAGAAGCTTCGAAGTAGACAAAACTGTGTTGGAGGGGATGAGTGTACCGAAACTGCATCTTGTTTCATGGCTGCATGCAAAAATAATGAAAATGATAAGGATGTATGGACTGAATGGTCACAATGGTCACAATGTTCAACAACTTGCGGTGGTGGAATGCAGCTGAGGAAAAGAGCATGTTTTGCAAGTATTTGTAGAGGTAGAGATAGTGATGCAAGACGATGTAATGAGCAGGTAAGGCTGAGTTTTTAACACATTATCGGAAAGAAAACTTCGGTTTTTAAAAGCCCGAGTTTTTAAAAAGATATTTTCAATAAGTACAGCCAAAAATACAACACTACATTTTTGGCAACTCTTAAGGTTGAGCTCAAACTTCTCAGAATACTTCGTTTCATATTCAGACTATTCCCAATCGATTTGCAAAATATGAGCAATATTCCTGTAAATTTTTAAAAAATGTGTACATTCTAATAGTAAGTATGATCCCCCTGCGGTACCGAGGATGGCTCGACAAATGAATAGAAACTCTAAAAAAAAAAAAAATTGATTCAAAAAGCTGTTGAAAACCAAGACATTAAAATTCGGCTCCAGTAAATAACGAAGCGAACCTCTATTGTTAATCCTGATTTCAATGCCATTCCTGATTTCAATATTCGTTTTCAGCCTTGTACAACAACCGCGACTACAACACCAAAACCAACAACTGGTTTATGGACAGGATGGTCGGCATGGTCGCAATGCAGCTCAAAATGTGGCGCTGGAAACCGAACAAGGAGGAGAAGATGTTATCAAGGAACTTGTTCGGGTACTCCATCAAACATTAAAAGTTCATCATTCAAGAAATATTGTTTTTTCAGGCAACGAAGACGAAAAAGAGCGCTGTTTCGGCTCGCAATGCAAGTCATAGTCAGTACTTCATTATTCCCTCTTCATCAGTGCTCAATTGTTAAACACACCACATGTACCGCTAGTTCCCCTATTTTATGAAACAATTATTTTCCGCTTTAATTGATTGCACATTTTCTTACATATTATCTTCTAAACGCTTTTATCTTCATCTTTTAACAAGCCATTTTTTTCGGGTTGCTTTTCCTCTTCCTTTACATTTCCATTGTTTATTAGTCAAAATTTTTTCCATGTTTATTTTTTCATCTTGCTGGTATAAAAATTTAATATTGACTATGAAACATGCCCAGTTTTTTGAAGAACAAAAGAAACGAATGAGAATTCGGATGATTTTCTTTCAGAAGATTTTCGTCCTCAATTTTCGTAACAGCTGTTTTCGCTCTAATTTTCACTCGTTCTTTTCTATTATATTTTTCAGTTTCGCGACGGCCGCAGATTTTTCAATACCGCGTTGCTTATTTGTGTTCGATCTGTGGGAAAAAATCTGTTTTTTATTTGGATTTTTTCAAAATGTTCTGCCGATTTTAATACCTTCTGAAGTTGTTAAACGGAATTTTAAACACCATCAGGATGAAGTGGCCATCCAGTGCTGATCAGTCGCGTACGTTTTGATTTTGATAGTTTAGCTTACCAATAATCTTCAATTTTCTTATAGTCAAACAACCAGATGGAATGGTTACTTCAACATTTGGACGTGACGTAGAATCTGTTGCATTCGCCGTTCTCGCATTCTTGTGTGGTGGGGTCATTCTATTCATTTCATGTTTTTTCGTTACAAAATGTTTGCAATGTTACAAAGCCAGACAAAGAAGGTAAATCTAGAACGTGATAGTGATCTAAATGTTCAAATATCATATTTTTCAGGCTTCGGAGAAAAGCATTGGGCGAAGATGACGATGAAGATGATGATGATGATATCACTAGTGAAATTGAATTCGAAGATGAACATGATTCGAATAATCAAAATTCGTCTGAGCTTGTAAAACTTTAAGTGTGTTTTATTACAATTCCAATGAAACTCGAGAAATATCATTTTGTGTAAATAAATTTTTTAAAAAACAAAAAAAAGTGTTCAAAGTAGAAGAAAAATTTGTGTAGTTTTACTTTTAAAGGGACATACGGGATCGTGACCAGATCACGGTATTTTAACCTAAAAATACAATAAAAATAAAGTCTACTGAAGAGCTGAAAACCCCAGAACTATCGTCTGAGCCGGCCTCCATATTATCAATAAAATTGTGAATAAAGATTTTTTTTAATCATCGAAGACATTTTTCGAATTTTAAAACTTTTATTAGATATAACGATAACTATTTTCTAACTTTTCATTTTTTTTTATTAGAAGTAAAATGTTAATATTTAGCCTGCCGTGAGCAAAAAAAGAATAGACTCGCAACGATCCCCCATGCCCCTTTAAGCGTACTGCGAAGACAATCTCGCAAAATTTTCTCTTTCTTTGAGCACTTTTCTTATTGCTTCTTTTTTTTATTTTTAGGCGGCATAAAGAATTGAAAATAAAAATTGAAAACCAAAGGAAGAAAAAAGGTTCATTCATAACATTTCTACAGGAATTGGTTATTAAATATAATTTTCAGTACAATTAGAAATTGGTCAATCATTTTAAAAACATTTTCATGCATACATCTTCGACCAAAAAAATCTATTTGTCCAAGAAACATAAACCACGGACTAGAAACCCAAAGTTCGTCCCCGACCCCTGAGTGAAGTTTTTGAAACTTTTATCCTTGATTTTTTGTTTTTTTTTGTTTTCAAAGCCTTTTTAAAATTTTTATGATCCCTCTCCTGTAATCATTATGGCCACGATTAGTCACTAACATTTCATTTCCAACTTTACACTTTCGAGTGTTTCTTTTCCATTCTTCTACTATTTCTTACAATATTTTTGAAAAGTTCATTCTCCAATATTTTTGAGCAAGCATACATCATATTTTCCGTTGCGAACTAAAAAAAAAGCACATTTGTTTTAAAAGCCTTCTTTCTTGAGTGTTGTTTTTTAAAAACAATCATATCAACCAACTTCCTAAATATTTATTGTCATTTGGAAAAACGTCGGTAGAAAAAAATGAACAAATTTTTCTCATGCCTTTGGAAAATGAATGTAAATGTGTTTTCGAAAAATTCAAAGTAAATCAAAATATCACAAAAAGTCAAAGAGGCGCGAAAAAAATATATATAAAGGGTAAGAAGATTTTTTGAACGTCTACCGAGATGCGCAAGTCGCAATTGAGAATAGAGGAGGAAAAAAATTAGAACCAAATAGCGTAGAGCTGCAATAGAAATTGAAGTTAAAAGCATGATAAAACCGGGATAGTATGAAAAATGTGAAATAAAGAAGCTGCGAATGCAGGTACATTAAAAAAATAAGAAAGAGAATAAGAACAAATATGAATGAAAAAGCGGGTATGAATTAATTGCGCAGAAATTATTGAATACAGCATGACTTTTGTTTTCCATCAACGTTGTAACGGAGTTTGCGGAGCTCGCCGCTTGGTTTATACTTCTCGAGGAACTGTAGTTGCTTCTGATTTAAAGCTCCTCGGCGTTGTCTGAAGAAAAATATTGATATTAACAATATAATCTTAAGATCTTAACAACTCACTTTCTGATCATTTCAACAGCATCTTCATACTTCATTCCCGCTTCAATAAGAGCTAAAGCAACAAGAACCGGCGCTCGTCCAAGTCCGGCTACACAATGCACCGCGATACTTTTCTCTGGATGCTCCTTGAAAGACGATTTGATCAGTTGCATCCAATTATGTATGACCTCTTGCGGTGGTGGAGAGCCATCATTAAATTGCCAATCTAGAACGTCGATGCCATGCTCTTTTAGAGCCTTTGTTTCATATGAAGCTTCACAAACTCGCACAACTGCTCTTGCGTTGTGTTTCTCGAGCTCCTGAAAAACATTGTTTATTTTATAGAAACCAAGAAAATGTCTTTTAATACTGCTGAACATCATAGTTTTCAGATTTCAACTTCTGAAAATTGGTGAAAATCCCATTTTGGAGATCTGCAACTCGGCTTAAACATGATGTTAATTAATAAAAGTGTTTTTTTTAGTTTTGGAAAATTGGCTCTGATTTTCTCAACGTTTTATTTATTTTTATCCTGTTTGGGTCTTGTTGCAGTTCTTAAAATATTTTAGATGCAATTTTAGACTTCAAGCTCTGAAAAACAGTTTGGATCGGGTCGGTTAAGGCAAACTTTCATCGTATCAAAGTAAGAAACAATTTTTGAAATGCTAAATAGCCAACTCAAGCCGGATTTGATCCGAAATCCGATCCGAAAGTCAAGTTCTATTAAAAACATCTATCACAAAAGCTTCTGTTCTGTAATAACACATGAAATTTCATGAATAATTAGAATTACAATTTTTTTAAAACGTTCCGAAATCTTTAAGATTTTGTTCATTAATTCTCACCTCAATATATCCCTGAATCGATGCATTATTCGGTCTTTCCGTAATCAAGAACCTCATCTTTCCGTAATTGATTTCCGATGGTTCTGGCTTGAAATACACCGGTTGGGAGCAATTGATGATAATTTTCTTCTGAGTAGCAACAGCGGCAGTCATTTTTAAGAAAAATGAAAAAAAAACGTTTGATTTTATTTCTTGATCTGAAAAAACTGCAAGATATAATATATGGCGTCGTCTATTTAAACTCACCAATAAAACCTAGAAGTAATTAAGGAGGTTTAAAACAATGTGCGTTGATGAGTGAAATACGGTTAATTATATTCGAATCACAGTTTTTGATAATTATTTGGGCAATGGGAATGACCACAAATAGTCAGTGTTGACCTCGGCAATATTCGCCGATAGGTGCTCGTAACACGTTGGTTCGGCTGAAAAAATAACACATATTTTGCAAAAAATACTTTTTTTTAAAAAGCCGTCATAATTTTATCATTCTTAAAACTAACAATAATAACAGGATAGCAACTAGTTGTTTGTAAGACCAAAAAATCCAAAGTGTTCTACTTTGTTCAGAAACCTATCGAGAAAAACTACAGATCATCGCTGATTTATCACCAACGAATAACAGAAAATTGTGTGTAAATAATTCCCTTTCAAAGTGTTTTTGATTATTTCTTTTTTTTTCGTTCAGTTCACGTGTTTCCCTATCAACGATCGTCAAAATGTATTCATAAAAATGTTTTTTTATGTTTTTTAAACGACACATGGTAATAAAAAGTCGTGAAAGATATTTCTTTTTAACTTTTTATTTTATTAAAATTCGGTGAATGTAAATTTGAACGGAATTTTCTGGTTCCCATAGCGAAATGAAAAGAAAAACAATTTCAAAATATGAAAAATTATTTGTTTGTTAATCATAGTGTTGTTTTTTGATTCAATGTACATTTTCCCCTATGGGCCTAATTACTAGGTTCGATTTTGGTTTCAACCTACGTAAACAAAACCGAAGAACAAGGTAGACCACTATCGAGTTCAGATTTGAACTATTTTGATTAATAAGTGGGAAATTAAATTCCAAAAAAAAATTTTTTTGTAAGGATTCCATTTTGCTGCGGCTTTTTAATATTCAAAACGCTTATTTTAGAGCATTTTTTTTAAATATATCATTAAAGATTATCCCTTTAATTTGAGCTATAGATTGTTCTAATTGATGAAGCCAATCAAATGTTACGAGCCATGAAACTAACGTGAATTTAAAGGGACATGGAAATCTCATGTATACGGTATTTCGGAGAAGTTATATTTTCACGTTTTATTTCACAGTCACAAAATTTTAGATTGTCCCATCCGAAAATGATATGACGCAGACCTAAGTTCCCAAATAAGAAACAAGTTACCAAGATTTTCAATTTTTCCTTCCCCGATGTGGCCTAAATCAACCAACTTAGGTTCTGCTTCGGTATAGATCAGGAACATATCAAGTTTTGCTACGTTTTGATATTGAATACATGCTTTGAATTCCCAAAATTCTTTAACAAAACGTTTTTTATTTTAAAAAAAAGTTCACATTTCGCAGGAAATTGCGGTTCAAAAAATGGTCTATGAACTGCCAAACGTTTCTATTTCTCAGGTCTCGGGATATGGATCATGTCGTAGAAATCAAGGTGAAAAACAAATTATTTTCATCGTTTTTGAAACAAAACAATGCAAAGAATAGTATTTTTTCTATTTTTAACCATAATTTTGATATCGATTTAGGCAATGTGTGAAAAAATCCGTTATTTACAAAATTGTTGATGAATCCCTGTAGGTATCCCGAAAATAACCTAGCTGGAAATGCTACCGGATATCTTGTAGTTCCTTACACAAAATTAGAGTGTTGAACTAGCCCGAAAGCTGTAACGAATTCTCAGAGCCTAAATACATTCATTTCCATATGAAATACCAAAAATTACGATATTTTTTTCAAAAATTATTGATTATTATCAAGTTAAAAATTTGAATCATCCATTTCTTCTTAAAGACCGCAGCACAACCGCTCGCAGGAAGAAAATAGCATGACTGTGAGAGAAACACTTAGATTTTCTAGGTAGATCAAAAAAAGCATGCTTAACATAAAAATGTTATGTTGCCAATACAAGCTTCCACGACAGGGAAGCAGGAATGCATGATAGATTTTTCCCAAATTTTCGCTGGGAACGACAGTAAAATTCGAAATTGTTTTGTCATAAAACGGAAAAATTCAATTGAATATAATTCCTACGAAATAATTCCTGAAAATCCAAAAACAAAAAAAAACGAAATCAACAAACCTGGGACGTGTGAAGAAGATTTGGTGGAAGCCAATTCTCATAGCACTGCTATATCTGGATTGCGATTTTGAGCGGTCGAACCACTTGAAAAAAAGTCTGCAACAAGAAAAATGAAAATTCTAGAAACAAGCGTGGAGATCAGGAACGTTTTACGATGTTTGAGAACGAGAAAAATGAAACATATGAAGAAAAAAAACAAGGAAAGTAGAAGAAGAAGGATAATGCCGGATCATAAAAATAACAAACATATGACTCTCTTGTGAGGAAGAAGAACGCACGTCAGTAACTCGTGACAAAACTGAGTTTTCTTGAAAATGAAATAGAGTTTTTAAAACTCTAGATTTTTGGTTTTTTAAGAAATGATTCAAAATTTATGTGGAATTTTTAATAAATTCTGAATATCTCTGTAGTCCCTCCCACTTTCATTTTTTATGTACTTCAAGAAAATTGGTTTTTTTTTCTCAAAGTATAAATCTAGAACAACACATTACTCTGAAAATACTATTTATTATTTTCAGTCCCCTAAATGAACTTTAAAAGTTCGAAAAAGTGCGTTTTCTGTAAAAAAATGTCTTTAACATGTGTGTAAGATTTCGAAACATTGTAAATATTTTCGAATAGAGATGATTTCGAAAAGATGAAAACCAATAAAAAACATTCTGTAGACAGACATACCAACAAATTTTTTTCGACATTTGGGAAAGATGTATCAAAAATTTTCACACAATTTCATTTTTTCCAGACATTTTTTCCATTTTATGAAAATTTTATATTAATGCAAGATTCGTGCAGTTTGAAAGATGAGAAATCTTAATAATGATCTTATACTTTTGAGATTATGTACGCTTGAAAAAAGGCTCAAAAAAGAAAACTAATTCGCTTGAATGCATGATAAAAGAATGTTATATTAATTTATTGAAAACTAACCAAGAGAAAAATTTTGAAAATGTTTCGAAACTTCACGTCATGCTACATTTTTCCTAATTTTCTGTTTTAAAAAAATAAGAGGAATAGGCGAAAAATTGCATATTAATGGAATTAACAAAAACACCCAGTTTAAAAGTTTAATTTTGAGCAAAATGTTCCCTCATCAACCCAAAAACAGTTGGTGGCACCACCCGTTTTGCACTGCCACCGCCTGTTTTCCGCACTTTTGGGTCGCTAAAAGTCGGCCAAAAAAATATTTTTTAATATGAAATTCATTAATTATTAGTAGTTCTGAATAAATTGAAACAAAAATTAAAAATCAGTTTGAAAAAAAAAACATTTTAAAGCAACCGTTTGTTGAACTAGACGCTCTACACACTTCGACGAGGAATTGCTCAAAAAGAGGGAAAAACACGAGGAGGTTGTGGAGAAAAAGCATTGGTGACGTAGAGAGCACGACGTTTTAAGAGACTCGGGATGATGAATTCACTGCGATTGAGCAGTAGTGAAGTTATTGATTTGTGAGAAATGAACGAGAGAAAGGGGGGGGAGCTCGTCGGAGCCATGACGTTTTTGGATCCGAAATGATTTTTTTAGGATGGTTGTTTGTGAGGAACAGGTGAAATGAATGCACGTTTTTTGTACAAAATCATGTATTGAGGTCAAACATGTGACGTTATTTTGTTTATAGGTGAAGATTTTTAGTTTTTATGAGTGTCAATTTCACAATTGTTCTCGATGGAACGTTAAAGGAGGACTATACGCAGGTTAAAAACATTGCTTAAACAATCTGAAATTTGATTTTTGAGAGGATATTTTAAAAAATTGCAAAAATAAGGGCACCCGGAATTGAACTTGGCAGTCATTTAGGAAGGAACTTTTACGTTTTTGAGACCAAAGTTCGATATCCTTATTTTCGTATTTCGACTGACTTTTTTGCAAATATTTTCACTAGGGACATAAAATTGAATTTCAGATCGATTGAGCAACACGCATCTAGTCTCTTTTAACTTTTTTAAAATATTAGAATTTTTTAAAATAATTTATGTATCCCTTGCTCCGATGTTCGGCAGATCGCGTTTTAAATTGGTTTTATGCTAACTTCAGACATTCAAAATTGTGCATAGTTAGTTGAATTTTGACAAAAAATGATATTTAAAAACAAAAAGCTATAAGCAATATATATTTGATTACCTTTTTCAAGTGAATACCTTGTGAATCCAGTTTTTTTGGACGTTTATTGAACCAACTCACTTACAAAACTAATCTTTGCTCAAAAGATTTTCTTCATCAAGAAAACGAAAAGATATCCAAAAAATGTTTTTAAAAAATCACGTAGGCTGAGAAACCTTTCCTACTTTGTTTTTTAGACATAATCCCACATTGATTTCATTAAAAAAATAACATTTCTAATAACATTTCATGATCTCTTTGATATTTCTTCGAATGTAGGCGGAAAACAAAAGGAAGTTTCGGTAACAGGAAGTGTTTTCATATTTCACTGCTGTTTTTTTCATTCCGAAAGTGCTCAAACCAGTTGTTATGAAATATTCATACAATCAAGACATGTGAAAAAGCACCAAGGAATGACTAAAAATGTGGGCTGGAGAAAGAGAAAAAAAAGATGACGCAAATAAAAATAAATGCGAAAAGATAAAACATTCTGTACACCACCCACATAGAAACAGTATTTAGAAGAAAAAAACCGAAGGAATTCATTCAGGTAAACAAAGATTGGGTGGAAACAAAACTTTTGGACTGATAGAAAGAAAGAAGCTTGTTTTTTAAGATAGTGGCAGAGAATTTCCGTTCCGGTTCAATGTTGTCAATATTTGCATTTTGTTTTAATGAGCAACACTCTTGCAAATGAGATTTTTTGAAAAAAAACATGGATGAGAGTGCAATGAGAGCAAAAAGGGATTGGAAATGAAAATGCGATTTTATGGAGTTAAGTCTATTTGTATGGAAATTTTTTTTGTGAAACAAAACAAAAATTGAGGAAAATCAATGCAATTTAAAAAATTAATTAGAAATTTCAGGATTAATAAAAAACCATTACTTTGGACAACCAAATTCTCGAGTTTTTACGGGTGTTGACCCCGTCCTAAAATTGGAATTCTGTCAATCATTGCACATTGATTTATGACAGGGATGGGAAAAGTTACAGCGTCACTACAAACGACGCACTTTCATGCCAATGTAACATTTTTTGGCGAGCAATAATTGTTTAAAATTATTTTCTGGATCCTTTTTTTACGGTTTTCATAATTTCCAAGTAGTTTACTTATTGTTTACAGAAAAAAGAGAAGTGGTCACGTTTTAAGCGTGGAAGTAACATTTTACTTGGTTTCTGAGCCTGGAGACTAAAATCAAAGTATATTAGACGAATATCTGAAAATGGTTTGGAAAGTTCATAGAAGCCTTACCTGTCGCCAATTTTTTCTGTTCATCCCAAGTAGCCCATGGAAAAGCTGGTTCCCAGGTAACGTGTTCAGCTTTACAAAATTTTTTAAAAATTTTCTTTGGTACATAAAATTGTCAACGCTAATAAAAATTGGGGAAATAGTAAACAACCTGGGAATTCATTAAACAAAGATAGTCGATGAAGGCCTTTTTTTAATGAGAAATAGCTCATAAGAAAGATAATTTCACGCTGATAGCATACCTATTTTCAAAAACTGATATTGTCAACTCAATTATTCTTGATCATTCCGTTCGGAAGGCTGCAAAAAACCTCATAGCCGCTCCGCACGTACGCGACGCGGCTACAGACACTCAGCACACTGGAAAATTTGAAAAATTCATTTTCCTGCCAATATTTCAGTGTTGAGTGGGAGGTCGCCGCGTCACCTGCGTGCGGAGCGGCTTTGAGGTTGAGCAGCCTTCCGAGCGCAATGATCAAGAATAATTGAGTTCACAATTAGGGAAAGGGGTTTTTAGAGATCAAAATCTGAAAAGTTTCAAAAAATCGGATTTTGGAGAGCTGTGTCGCTGCTAGGCTAAATTTCAATGTTTCTTGTTAAAAAATTAAAGTTATCATATTCGGCATTTTAGTCGATTTGCCAAATTTGTTTTATGACAGTTCTCCGTTCGTATTTAGTCGACTTTGTTCGATTTTTTAAATGTTCAGACTTTGAACTCGAAAAACCCATGCCTTTGCAGTTTTTGACAATGATCAGCATAAAATTCTTTATCAACGTAAAAATTTTCCCTCAAGTCGCATTGAAAAAATCCAGACACACTTCTTGGATTTTGCCGTTAAGAAGATATTGTCTAAAACAATACTTCAACTGCAGGCGAGAGCAAAAAAATGTATTAACTCCGTAATTCTGCTCAACATGCAATACTCTAATTTTTTTTTGACCAAAACAGCTTACTGTCCTCATTATTTCCAAAGAAAGGAAACATTTGGAGATATAAAGTGATAAAAACTTAAATATTGATTTTATTATTATTAATGTGATAGCTAATTCCGAGGGTGGGGGGTGCCATAATAGTAAGTAAAGAGCCACAATCGCTGATTGCTCAAGGGCAAAGTGATAGTTAGCTCATATAATAAATTGTTTTAATGTTATTTTAAAACAAAAAACCCTATATTTTACAGAAAAATGAAACCGAAGGTTGGTTTCAGGCGCCCGTTTTTTGCATTGCTCACCTGGTTCGGTTCCACCTGCACATCCCATACAAGTTGAACAAAAGCATCATGCGGTTTTTGTTTACCCGTGCAAATATTTACATTTTCACAATTAAAAGAAGACGAGAAATGAAAGATGGTATGCTTTTTTTTTGAAGAATTTTGAAATAAGAAGGCTTTGGTTTAAATAAAGTGATTATCGATAAGGACTTTACACTTGAGATAATAAGCTTATTGGACATGATACATGATTTTATGGAAATTTTTCAGCATTCACGTCAAAGGAAAACATGAAAAATACAAACCCCAACGTTTAATGAATCACTTTCTCGTAATCTTTCATGGAAATAATTTATCAAATGATTAGATTATACGATTTTGTTATTTTCCATCTGGATTATCCAGATGAAAAAAATGTTTTTGAAAAAAATCTAAACTCTCAAGATAATGTCATTTTTGAAGAAAATTAAAGACGACTGTGGTTTAAGAAAATATGATAATATGAAAGGTTTTTTTAATGATGCGATGTCGATGCAACTGATAATGTTAATAGGTTCTAGTGTTGTTTTTATGAAACGCGAGGGGTTGGTGGAAAAAAGTGCAATCATGCTTTTTTTAATTGAAAAATTGAACTAATATAAATGTGATGCTGACATTTTTCCATTCTTTCTTATATGCTGAGAATGGATATATTCCATTAAAATAGAAATTCTGAAAAAAAAAACATTGAAACATCTTATTTGATTCCTTAAACGGATGGATACACAGTTATAATCCTATAATCAAAGGTTGTTGAAATTGTGTTCATTTTTGTGTGAATCGAGTGAATCGAGCAAAATACCAAGCTTCAAGGTGTTATTAATCTTGTCAGGTTTTAGGTTTTGAAAAAAAAGACCCTTGAAATTATTTATAAGAGTTTTTGTGCTATTTCCAGAAAATCCTGATACCGGAACTATTTCTGAATATTTTCAATGTGACCTAGCTCAGACCGTGCTTCAATTTTTGTTTGCCAGGAAACGGGACTAACATCATTTTTTCCAAACGCAAAGCTTGAAAAGTCGCCAAAATTAGAAGTTTGAAGAGTTCAAACATAACTCGAATATTATGAAAAACATTTTGAGGTCATCATATTGACTTGGAACATTTTCAGTCGCAAATTTTACTTTTTTTTAGAAACGCCTTTGTCGGCTTTAAATGCATAAAAGAAGAAGTTTGAACGAGATGACATCACGTTAAAATTTTAACGAATTTTCAGAATTTGTGCTGAAAAACTAGAAAACTACGACATTTCGTCTTATTTTGTTTGTTTCAAAGGAATGATTGATTCTTGGAAAAATATACGTTATAACAAAACATTACTTCTAACTTAAGTTAAATAAAAAAAATTGCAAACAATCCTAAATTATAGGTTACAACAAGTGATGAAATATTTATGTTCCGTGTTTCATTTAAAAAAAAATTTTGGGGGTTATTTCAAAGAATCAAGCTAGTAAAGAATATCCAAAGGAAACGTATGATGCTCAGAAACTTTAAAGAATGTTCAGTATATTTTTTCTATTACAAAAACAAAAATTTAAAAAAAAAACATTATTTAATGGCTTTTCAGGACTGTTTTAATGTTAACTACCTAGTTTTTTAAATTTTCTTGATTTGCTATTGATGTAAATAATATAAAATTTTAAAGTAATTTAGAAACACGTTTATGATTAGAGAAATTGCAAAAGTTCAATTGTTTTCTTAACTACTCTTGATTTCCTGTCAAATTGACGCTTTTTAAGCATGCCAACCCAACCTTTAAACAAAAAAAACAGGTAAAAAATGTGCAAAAACATCGACAATATGCAGAACGGCAATTTCTGAGGGTCTAACTTCCCAAATTTAGTTCCCCGGTGACTTTACAAAGCTTCCGCTAAGAACGTTTGTCTGAAAAAGACATAAAAACAAAAATATAAAAAAAAAAGAAATTTGTATTTACCAGAAAGTATTTACGAATAACATCCTAAAGTTAGTCACCCCGATAATAAGCGTCCATTTTGCTTGTTTTTTTTTGCCCCCTTTTTTGTACATAACTTGCACAATTTTTTCAATATTTTTGTCATAATATTGATTGGGTATGGTCAAAAAGAGTCGATTAAATAAGAAATCACGGGTAGTTAAGAAAACCTGTAATAATTAAAAATGAATGTAGGATATTCTATATTAGAATTTTTTCATTTATCAAGGACAATATTTCTTTAACTATTCAATACTTATTTGTCCTCAAATTTGTTTCCTTCTATTCTTCTCTAGTACAATAACATTTCTATATTGAATGTACCAATTCGTACAACTAATTTTTACCAATTGTCTCTATAGAATTGTAGCATATGGGTTTTTCAATGAGACATTTTTCAAAAGACAACGCCATATTTTTCATTTCAGTTTGTCTGTTGTTCCATATTTTTTGAGGTCATTAATATGGTAACAAACCGTGGATCGTTTTTAAACGTTTTTGATTTGTGACGTTTTGACTTATTTGAATATTAGTACTACTAACCCGATTTTGATGTTTACTCCATAGTTTTGAATTTGATTATATGTTTATAATTTCTGCACTCTTTTTGGAAACCGTCTCTCTAACTTAAAAATGATAAAAAATAATATTTTAAATTTTTTCCAGAATTTTATACAATTGATTAACGGGTAAACAACTATTTTTCGTTTTCCCATGACACTGAAACGCACACAGACACACATAGGTCACTGTTACCATTCTCAAAACATATTTCTCTCTCAAAAATGTTTTTTTTTTGACAAAACAAAAGGTGTCAAGCAACCTTTCAGTAAAGAGGCCAACTCATATTTCATTGGCACAACACAGTGAATGCCTTTTCTTCTTCTTCGAACACGACGAACGCACAATTTCATTCAACTGTCAACCTCTCCACACGATTTATTATTTTTCGGAAGGCAATTCGATGAGAGAGAGAGAGAATGACTGACTCCGTTTCTCCTCTCATCTGAACCTTGTTACCATATTTTCAATCAAATTGAACATCGCATTGCCAAAAAATCAAGCGTGGCTAGTAATGTGAAAATTGGCAACTATAAACGATTTTACGAGCCTGAACGAAGTGCTTTCGTGTCTTGACACTTACTTTTTTATTACCGCGTTTTTATATATTCATGATGTTAATGTATAATTTTGCTATTCAATCACACTATCAGTTTCTTTCTATAGTCTTATTTTGATTATTTTCTAGTGAGTGTCGGATTCTTAGATTTCCGTTTACTGCAAAAAAAATTTAGATAAGATTTTGAGATTTAGTTTCAAAAGCTGAATAACAAAATAGTTGCTTTTGTCTGTTTTCCATTTTTAAAATCGAGTAAAAGGAAAACGTCAGAATTCAATTTTAAATGTTTTAACCCTGCTTGAGCCACAAATTTCTAGGCACAGAAAACTTTAAGAGTAAATAAATCGTTCGGAATTTTAACGTTAACTTCATATTTCTGCAACTGCTGCTTCTAATAGGACTAATTAAAAAAAATTAATTAAATACTGGAAAAGGGATTGGAAAAGGGTAAAAACCTCCCCTTTGCGGAGGTTTTTTGCCGACCGTAATCTGCAATCGTGGCGAGACTCTCTGCTTCCGCAGAGTACAGGTTCCTTTAAAATCCAGTCATTTGTTAAAGGGACATTGATTTTCATAGAAATGTCTCGCCGCGATTTGCAATTTTTTTGAAAATGTAGAATGGAGGTGCTTCTTTCCAAACTTTTCGGATGAATCCTCATGACAGTTAATTCGGTGCCAAACGTTGCAAATTTAAGACGTAGTAATTTTAAAAAAAAATCCTTTTTAAAGTGCCCGTTGAAGGCTTAAAATGTACATAATTGCTCAAAAATTAAAACATTAAACGATTAATATAAGTGAAAAATGTTGGATCTAAATGATTGTCAAATCGATACGCGGCAAAGTTACCGCTGTGTGCGTATGAGGTCAGGAATGGCAAACTGCCATCGCGGCTAAAAACTATTCAGAATTTTTGGCTCAGGATGTTTTTCAAACCTGATCTTTCAACATATTTTTAAAAAGTAATCTTGGCATATAATTTGAAAAACTGCCAACACAATACTGTGATAATTTTTAGTCCCCAAAATGTCGGTAATTTTTGGCCCTGTATGCCACAAGTCGGGAAATAATTTTCAAAAATATTCCTGAAATTTAGCATAACTACTAAAATTTATGTAAATTTCACTTCAGTCATTATGTTAAATTTCAGCAAATTGGAACCGGATAAATATCTCCCTGTAAATCAGAACCTTTTTTTTCCTAAAAAATCTCTGCCACATGACCATTCCGAAATTTTTTATCGCATTTTCCCACAAAGACTCATAAATTACAGCCTTCCCGCCCGTCAAAAGCATTCAAAAGTAATTTGTTACAATATTCCCATGATAAAAATAAAATCAAAAAGAAGCGCGACTCCAATATTCTCAAAAAATAAAAGGTTACTGTCCGCTTATTTGAATAGCCATGATTCACTTTTCCTTTCTTTACCTTGCTTTTTTTCACACTTTCAATTTTTCCCGCCTTATTTTTTGTTGTCCATTTCATTTCATCCACCATTTTTTCGAAAGATTATTATTCCTCGATTAAAATTTGTTTAGTTTGACGTGAGAAACTATCACCTTTTATGTATCATAATAATAATTTCTTATCAGTCAATTAACTTTT
This sequence comes from Caenorhabditis virilis, assembly GCA_964036255.1. Lineage (NCBI taxonomy): Eukaryota > Metazoa > Nematoda > Chromadorea > Rhabditida > Rhabditidae > Caenorhabditis > Caenorhabditis virilis. The sequence continues at coordinate 3,207,401 of OZ038420.1, read as the reverse complement.
TTTTTCTTTTCTTCATTTTCCCGACTTTTTCTCTTATTTTGAACGTTCCAAAAAATCGTATTTTTTCAATGTTTTGCGACGTTAAATCTCATAATTATTTGATTTATTACCATCGCTTTTAAGTGACCTACTAATTGCAGTTTTTAGGAAAACATTCGGCAAAAGATATAATCTTTTATAGATTTTTTTCTTCATATTTTTTGCACTCAATGTTTACTCTGATTCAGTTCCATGCAAAAAAAATTTATATAACCTTCAATTAAACTTCCCAATAAGTCATCTTCCTCGATATAAAAATCCTGTTTCATTGTCTTTTCCCGAACGCTTTTTTGTTCTACTCCTTATTTTTTTTTTTTGGAAAAATCCTTGCTTCAAAAAATTTCCAAGTTGATTGGTCATAAGAGAATAAACTGCAGCTATTGGTCATAAGAGAATACATATACTGCAGACGTTTTTTTCTTGCTGTGCTTTGCTGAAAAATGGAAAAAAAATCGGAGTGTTTGTTGAGTCGACTCATAAAAGTGCAATACATAACGCTTCTATTTTATTCCATGCGGTTTTGGTGAGAACTTTCAATAAATAAGAGATTTGTATGAATTATGTATTATTAGATGTTTTTCAGCAAAACATTTCAATGAATTACTATGAAAAAATATTGTTTGTGTACTAATTTTTCAAAAAAACTTTTTTCATTTCGATTAAAAAAAATAGTACTGACTTATTCATTGTTCGTTTTTCAGAAACGTAAATTCTGTCATTAAGGTGATTTTTTGTTCATTATTTCAAATTATATACTGAAATCTTTAAGCTGGGTGCATTTTTTTGAAGATATTTTCAAGATATAATAATTTTTAATATAATATATTTTTATTAGGGGTAATAACAATTTTTTACAAATTGTAGACCGCATTTCAAAAAAAATTCGACTATCCAAATTAATTTTCTCATTTAAAATCCTCCTTCAATTATTTTTCCTCTCTCAACAAAAAAAAAAGATAGAAAAAACCCCAAGTAATTTGGTAAACTATAAAGATATTTGGTCTAATGTGTGATTGGAAATGAGGATCATCAATTGAGATTTACGAGCCGATTGAAATGCTAACGAAAGGTATGTGTGTGTGTGTGTGCTCCTGCTGCTGCTGCTGGCAGCCACTGGGCGCTAAGTTTATCGCATGTCTCAGCAGCTCATTTAAGCAGGCGTCAAGTCCGCTTCTCTTTTTTTTCCCCGAAATTTTATGCCGTCCAATAAATTCGAACTTTTTTAGTGGACACATAATCAGTAGGGGAGGTTTTTTTTCTATCTGGAATAGTTTTTCAATGTACTTTTTTTAAAAACTTTTTAGATGTTTGAGCAATCGTTTGGATTTTATTTTATGACTCTAAAATTTTTATTGCTCACACAATTGAGAAAACTGATAAAAACGATTGTAAACAGATCGAAAGTTTTACATTTTCGATGTGTGAACTGTTAGAAATCACACCTTTTTAATCTAATTTTTAAAAAAGATAGTGAAGAGATGATTATTAGGTTTTTCTAGAAAATAAAAAGAGTTGTGAAATATAGTTTAAAATGGGCCTAGAATAATAATTTCTAAGCGGTAAAATTATCTTTTTTACTTATTTTGAACTATTTTATAACTATTTTTCATTTTTTCTAGTATTTGCTCCAACGGAATTATTGTATCAGCATTTCATTAATGTCTCAATATTTAAAAAAAAATGAAATCCTCTTTTTTATCGACCATGGAAGAAGTTGTCTCGAGTTCTTCCCCTCCAAAGTTTCCAATCTGAGTGTTTTTCAGTAATTTGAAGCCTCATAGGAGATTTAAGCTTTCCAACAACGGTTCAAATGTTATGTGTCTCAATTTCTGACCCTTTTTTAGCAATTCTAAAAAACAATTTTGGAAACCCACTTTTGGATACTCAAATTATGCAAAAAGTTTAAGAATTGCCTTACATATCATACCACCATCAAAAATCTACGGTTTTCGAATAGTTTGAGCAATGTTATGAACTTTTCTTTAAAGTTCTGATTGGTTCCTCATAAATCAGTTGAAGCACTAGTTAGTTATGTTATGAAATTTTTGAACAATCGAAACTCTTCAGATTTCCGCGACATTTCTATTGTTTAAAGGAGTTAATGAATGCATCTGAGATAAAAATAGACTTCATTCTCTTTCCAAATCTGTTTTTAAAATGTTCTAAATCCACCTAGAAGCCGAGAAAATGAGCTTCAAAACAATGGCCTAGAAAAAGTGTCCATCGGCGAAAACTAGTCCGCAGCTATTACATGAAACGTTTTTTTTAAACAAATGAAAGATAACATAAAATAGGACTAATATAAGTTTTATGCATAAGTATTTATTAATGAAAAAAATCTCATAAGAAAAAGTTCGGCCAAGTGGACACTTTTTCTAGGCCATTATATTGAAGCTCGTATTCTCGGTTTCTAGGTGGTTTTAGAAAATTTTAAATACAAATTTGGAATGGGAATGAAGTCTATTGTCATCCCAGTTACATTGATTAGCTCCGTAAAGTATTCGTTTATTAACTTATCGATTTTTAATATTTTCCCCACACTTTGCGGACTTTCGAAACACTTTGACCAAGTTAAAAGCCTCCAAAGTATCCTCCAATGGCGGATAAACATTTTTGAATTGTGCTCAAAATCAGGACAATAACGTTAAATTTGTGCTCAATTTTGATTTTCTTAACGTCAATTGAGTCTATATCATAAAGTCGGGTTTTGAGTCGGGATCCCTATTTGCGAGTGGCACTTTCCAAACCGGGTATTTCTCACTGTAGATTGAAAGTAATTTTTTGTGAAATTTTGTTGAATTCCAATCGGGATTCCGATAATCGCACAGGGATCCCCACAGGAACTTTTGTGTGGATCCCGGCTCAACAAGCGAGCGTCTAAAAATATACTATTTCCTTATTTTTTCTCATTTTCGGAAAAAAGTTACATTTCATAATCTTACTGAATCATTTTGTATTCAGAAGAATTTATATTTTTTGACATTTATTTCTCACCGTTTTAATTACACCACCCAAAAGTACAACTCAAAATAAGCTTTGTCTTGTTATTGTGCGATTATCTTTCAAAACATGCCCCCCCCCCCCCTCGTCAACCCATTTTTCTTTGAAAAAAACTCTCGCCTTCTTCACTCGTCAATGATAAACATTCATAAGCCGTCCAAAAATATATATCATATACTTTTTCATACATCTGTCGGCAGCGGACAGTTGCCTTTCTTTTCATTCAACATCTTTTCAAAAAATTTTTCTTTTAGGTTCTGTTTCTTTTTTGTTTTGGTCGAACGTTTCTTCTTTCTTTGTTAGCTGACCAAAAGGTTTCTTGAACAAAAAATGGAAACGCTTTTTTTTTAAAAAACATTTTAGAGCGAATTTCGCTTATTTTTTTTTGTTAGAAATAAAGCTGAAAAAGCCCGAAATATATTTTTTAAACGCTCATCCCTAATCTTAAAAAAAATCCAAGACAGCTTGACAAGATTAAAATGTAGCAATTTCGTAGAGTCCATCGCTTGCTTCCTCCCAAATGTGTTTTATATCATTTTTGACGCCTATGGCAGGCGCCGGCCGCTTTTGTTAATGACCGCAGACACACAAATCACACTCGTTTCAAAAGATAAACTTGGATTATTTTCTCACTTAACTGAAATGTGAAAAAGGGATGGTTTCGAGGATATTGTTAGAGTAGTGTGTGTTTCCAAAGATTGAAGATTGGTTTTTAAAAGTTGGAGGGCGGAGGACACTTTAGAGTGTAATCAGATACTTCAAAGTCCGTTTTAGGTTTTTTGTTTGGGCGATGGTCTGAAACATTTCGTTTCTATTATTAGTTTTATGGAGGTTTTAGTTCAAAGTACGAAATTTAAAAAATTTGGTAATGAAAATCTGAAGGATACTATTGTTTATTTTCTAAATTAATATGCACAATAAAAAAATAACAAAGAATTAGAGAAAAATTATTTTTTGAATTATTAAAGATACAAGACGGTGTCATTAGTTTTCTTCGAATATTTTTCTAACACATATGTATAATTCAAATTGAGCGAATAGATGTCCAAAGTGTCATTGATGTTGCAGAAATACTAAGGTTTTCTATTTTTTTTCTCTCCGAGCAAAAACATGAAAATAATGATTGAAGATGTTTAGTGATTTGGTTTTTGTACATTGTTGTAATATCGCTGGTTTTTGACGATACAGTCTTGTTGAAACCTTTTTGATAGAGGATGAATTGATCCATAAAAATTTAAAAAAATCCACCTTGTTAAAATTTTCAAAATTATCCGTCCCACACATCAACATCCTATTGAAAAATAGAAGTTGAATCAATGTGTCAATTATCACTTATTCGAACGCTTCTATTCATCATTCATTGTTGTCATACACATTCTCTCTTTCAAATTTTATGTATCCTTTTCTGTATTTTTAGCAATTTAATATTTCTAAATTTAAAGTCCTTTTTTGTAAGTAATTATTTCGTATCTTGAAAGATGGCTTAAAAGCCGAAACGCCGATTATAAATTTAAAAACATCTATTGTGCTTCTATAAAAAGGAATCCAACAAGAAAATATCGCCATCAATCAGCCATTTTAAAATAATCACTGAAATGCACTTTTCTAATGCTCAGATTTTAATTATTTTTTTTTGAAATTAATTTATATGGAGCTTTAAAAATAAAATTATCGACTTTAAAGGAGGACTCTATAAAGCTATTGAATGCAATTGGGATAAAGCTAGACTTCATTCTCATTCCAAATCTGTTTTAAAATGTTCAAAACCCGTCTAGAAGCCGAGAACATGAGCTTCAAAACAATAGCCTAGCAAAAGTTTCCACATGGATGAACTTTTTTCTATGAGCTTTTTTCGTGTTTCGTTAATAAATATTTATGCAGAATACTTATATTAGTCCTTTTTTAACTTGTGTTATTTTTTTTTCGATTTTTCATATAATAATGCCTGCGGTCTAGTTTTCACCGGTGGACACTTTTTCTAGGCCATTGTTTCGAAGCGCATTTTCTTGGCTTCTACGTGGTTTTAGAACATTTTAAATACATATTTGGAATGAGAATGAAGCCTATTTTCATTTAAGGTACATTTATTGTCTCCTCCTTTATATAATGCTAATATTTCAATTGGTCATGATTTCGGAAAAAAAAACTCCAGAATCTTAGTTTAAAACGCATTTTTATCAAAAATTCGATTTTTTGCTTTCTAAGCACTGTAGCATTTATTTAAAGACTATGTATTTATTTTTTGCATTTTCAAAAAATAATATCCTACTGTAGCATTTACTTTAACAGCAATTAAAAATGCATCATTTAAACAGTTATTTTTGTAATAGTCAAAATTATTCACTGATTGTTTTATCGAAGGAAATACTTGACCACTGATGCACACCATTTCAACCTACCCTAACATTTTCTTATTCACATTTTTCCTCGATTTTTTCTCAACAAAAAATTTATATTATGTACCCTTCTTTTAAAAAGCTCGAATTCTTGCTGTTTTGTGTCTTTTCAATAAAATAAGCCGTTTTTTCTTGTCATCCTCTCACCCTAATTCTATTTTCTATTGGTGCCTGTGTACTTCCACTAACCTAATTTCGACAACAACCGATCCCTTAGTATTCTTAGCTTTTTATAAAAAAAATGTGTGTTTCTTCGCAACATCTCCTTTTTTTCTTGTAAAAGGCGAAAAAAAGTCCGAATTTGCATGAACAGATAAATAACGGTGGCGCTGGACAGCTGGTTATAATGGTGCCGTTTTTTTTCCTTTCATGATATTGAGAAAAAGCTGGATAATTTTTCATGTTTGCTCTTCCTTTCGACCCTCCGTTTAAAGAATGAAATTAAAAAATGAGGGGGATTTTGGATAGGATTGCAGGAAAAGCATGCAAATTTTTGGTTTCATGTTTTGTTTTTTTGTTGAAACATTCTTTTCAAAAAAAATTGTTCATCCGATCCAATCAGTAGTACACTTATCAATCAAACACTTGTTACACTTTTGTTCCGTTTGAATATCTCAGTCATTTTGAAAGAAAAAAGTCATTTTTGCTTGGTTTTCTGTTTGCTATCTACCTTCTTTTTTTAAATAATAAATCATAATTCATATTTTTAGAAAATCATGCATAAATTCATCCTGGTTTTTTCAACCATTTGGGCCTATTCATTGGCAAATGTGAACATGTTTATAAGAAAAGAGGAGATGAATAGAACATTGGGTGAGTTATTCGTTTTTTAATTATAAGATTTTCTTGAAATTCTCAAATTTCCAGGTGTGAAAGCAGAGCTCAACTATATAGAACTGGGGAGCATAAACTCATATTCGACAAAATTTTACTACAGAGTGATGTCAAATATTGACTACGTGACATTCACTTGGAACGCTGCTGGACCAGTAGAATATGATGTTCGAGTGGAATCCGATGATTCTTCAGTTTTACCGATTCTTAGAATACCGTTGAAAGGGACAGTGCCGGAGGGATTACAAGGTTTGAAGATGTCCTGACCTTGAAAATGAATTTATTAAACATTTAGATTTTATTGTGGAGTATCGATGTGCCGGTCATCGTGCGGGACAGTTTACAATCAGTTTATATTTCAACTTTTATTTTGACGGGAAAACGTTGCCGGTGAAGTTGCGACAGGAGAAAATTTGTGCTTCGAGGGATGGGCGCCGTGGATTGACAGGTTGGATTGAAAAAACCACCGATCATTTCTCTCATTCGATTTTCTGATGCTCAAAATTAGCAAAAATTCAAATTATGACTTTTAATATTTACTGTAGAACGAGGTCTATTGGACAAACTCGGTTTTTTGGTGTGTTTGGCCAAGTAATTTTGACAAGATTTTCGATTCCGAGTATATTTTTTTGATTTTTTATTTCTGTTAGTCACCTTTAATAATTATATACTCCTGTATATTAATTTTTTTTGCAAATTAAAAAAAAATCGTGTTTTATCTTAAATTTTCTGAGCGCGATTCAATTCCCCATACCAATATTCATTTTTAAAAATTACAGGAGGTTATGAAGAAAACAGTGGAGATGGTGACGATTCAATTGATCGCGTCTTCTTTGTAATCATATGCATCGCAACATCGTTTTTGCTTATTGTTGCAGCCACTTTGATTTGTTATTTCAAACGTTCAAGGAAGGAAAATTTTGTGCAGTCAAGATTACCGTATGATAGTCTCAAAATTGGTGTAATTTCCCATTTTGATGAATTTCAGAACATCGTTCCACAATTCCCTGAAATCGAATAGAAGTGCACAGCCGTTTTTGTTGAGCACCCCTAGAGATGGTTTGTAAATTTATAGCATGTTTATTGTTTTTTAAAGAAATTTAGATGCTCCAACTACGTCAGCTACATCTAGCGCACCGTGTTCGTCAGCATCGACCAGTTATATCATCCCAAACAAACCTAGAAACGTAAAAGCTCAACATTTTCCAATGCTTCATCTTTTTAATATAATTTGCAGATCGATGTCAGAAAAGCGTTGTTAAAGCTCTACCAAGACCGCGAGATGTTCCAACCATTGGCATTTGCAGACATGGAAGGTACATTTGGAGAAGTGAGGTTCGCTATCTGGCGCCAAACCGATGATGTTCTGAACGGTGATGTCGATGACGAGGAAGATGCGATTTGCACCCAGGAAGCAGTCTACACAAAAACGTTGAAGAAAAACGCGTCACCTTCTCATCTGGACAGATTCCTTGCCGAATCCCTCTTGTTTCACAACATTACTCCTCACATCAACTTGGCACAGGTTTTTCGAATCTCTTTTTGATTGTTCCACCGGTAAATAATATTTTCCAGGTCGCATGCATCGCAACATTTGGCAGATTTGACCGCCCTGAAACTGTAACCGATTTCCCATTAGTTTGCTACAGACATCAAGGCTTTGGAAACTTGAAAACATTTTTGAATAACTGTCGACTTGGGGACAAGTCGAAAGGTGCTCAAACTTTGAGGACACATCAATTAGTTGCAATGGCAACACAATTATCATCAGCGGTCTCGCATCTTCATAAGTATACAATCATTCATAATGATATTGCGGCAAGGTTAGAGTTTTGAACGAACATCTAAGGGGATGGCCTCCGGGGAGCCTTATTTGTCAATTGAGGACAATCTCGAGAGAGGTCTTAAAGACATAGTCTCGATTTGAAAGAGTATATATTACGGACAAACAATTCAGATTTCGATGCTGTCAGTGCACCCTAATTAATTCTAATTGAGCTAGTTTGACCGGTTCCTCAAATTTGTTGATCATAAAAATGGCTCTAACATTTTTTGAAAACTATGAAATTTTTAAAGACCCAAATAACCTCAAATTTCAGAAACTGTCTTGTTGCTGACATCAACAACCGCCTTCATGTGCAACTGTGCGATGCGGCACTATCTCGTGATCTTTTCCCAACTGATTATCACTGTCTCGGTGAGAATGAAAACCGTCCTTTGAAATGGATGGCACCCGAGGCAATTTCCAACAACGTCTATTCTTCTGCATCAGATGTGTGGTCACTTGGAATATTAATTTGGGAACTCATGTCCCTTGGAGTCTCACCATATGCAGAGGTTGATCCGGAAGATATGTACTCGGTGATTATCAATGGAGCAAGGTTGTATCAACCTAATAATTGTCCAGAACCTTTGTAAGTATAACCTAAAATAGGACTTCGGAGAATCATAGACTTAGAAGAAATAGATAGTCCTAATTTGAATTGTTTTTTCGCTGAAGTTGTGGACTTTCTCTTACCTTTAAAACGCATTTCTCCGTAGCTTTTCTTTAAGAAATTCCGAAAACGGCATCACTTTTTTCAGGTATCGAATCATGTTATGTTGTTGGAGAACCATTTGCGAAGAACGGCCATCTAGTGAACAGGTTCTTCACGGCTTACGGGATTTCAATGTTCAGCTTAGCCGGTACATTTGAGTTAAACGATCAAAATTATAGATAATTTGACCAACGAACACCAAATTCTAGAAAATTATTAGCTCACGGGTTGTTATTGAAATTGTCAGTTTTATTGAACATTGTTGTAAATAGAAACAAAAATAAATTAATAAAACAAATGATTCTAATCATACATAATATCAATTATACCTTCCGCGTGATTTGAAGAAGGTAAAAATGTGAGTTTTGTCGAGTCACAAGAGGAAAGACAGAATTTCCCAGTGCCACAATGATTTGTACGATCACACCACTTTTTGGTACAACATACTGTGAGATTCCCGCAATTTTTATCGTTTTGGCATTCGTTTTTCATGAATTCTAAAAGTTTTCCTAAAAGTGGGTAGGTATTTCAAAAATTTTTACTCACTTAAAGCGTTGTCCATTTCAATTCGAACTGGACGATTTTGTCGATTCGATTTTGTGTACTCATTATAAAGTCTTAAATCATCAGCCGACTTGGTTTTCCTCCGGGTTGGTGCTCGTCTAACCTCACCAACGAAAATTCCCAAATGTGGAATGTCACCTTTTTTCATTGGATACCAAATACCATCTTGATGTTTGTCATAAGGTATGTGTTCTGGAAATTCTTCTTTCGGATCGTCGGCTGCCATGTCACCGCTAAGGTTGTCCAAAGGAGGAATTGTGGTAAATTTTGTAGAAGGATGAATCACAAAAGGTTTGCGTTTTTCTTCGGATGGGAGTATTGGAATTGAAGGGATTATTGGATCTGCAATTGGAAAACTTGTTTTTTGCATAATCATTTTTATATTGAAACCAACTTTTTGTACTTAATTGGATGTCCGGCTCTTCTTCTTCAAACTGTTTAAAGTCAAAATTATCTGGTTGAATTGTGCTCGTCAATGCGAACTCCTGTTCCAATACTCGTGTCTTAAAAACTTGTGTCAATTTTTCATGATCCCTCAATTCATCTGTCGTTGGCTCCGCACTCAATGCTCTTGGTCTCAATCCAGTTTTCCCAATTCTTGAAGAAATTGGGAATTCAATATTATTAATTTCTTGATTATCATTCACTTCCGATGAATCATCTGGAAACGGTGTCGTGGTACGAGTTCTAGGCTTCTCAAGGAATTTTTGAAGCTGAAAATAAAAGCTCATTTTTTCTTCTGAAATTATGTATTTTTTATACCGGAGAATTTTCATGCAAATGAATCTTTTTAATATGTTCTGGTGAGATTGTAGAAGTTGTTCCGGTAGTCCAATCGAAATTGTTAAAATCACCGAGAAAGTAGGGTTTTCTAGAATATTTGGGAATTCATTTGGGAACCGGTTTTAACTTTCAAAAATACATACCTTTCTTTTAAATTCTCGAATTTTTCTTCTTTTGGGATGGGTGGTAGAGGTGATGTTGTTGTTTCGATAATGAAAAATTGATCAACATTGAGTGGTGGTACATCTGAAGAAAAATATTTTTTAAATATTTATAGGCTACTTATTTATACTCATATCCGCGGAGCATTACTTAAAAAAACTTTTTTTAATAATGCATTTTCTTTAAAGACAGATAGTAAGCTATTTTAAGCTTATCAGAATTGAATTGTAAAAATTAGAGCTTTATCTCAACAGTCTGATATTTATGAGAAATGTTACAGAACCTATTTACAGCAGCTGACCCCAATTTGGAACGAAAAAATTTGATTTTTGAGCCATTGATCCCAAAAAATGGCGCGAAACACAACATTTTGAATTTTTCTTACTTTATTTCAAAAATTATTATTCACGCGCATCGCCTTGAGTCGATACGCAATCGATACGCGTAATGAGTTGATACGCAGTGCATTAGAGCGCACAAATCACAATACATATTCGGCGAGTAGCAGAAAAATTTAAATTTTTTAACTGGCCAGTCATAAAATTACAGAAAACGGGTTTCTCGTTTGATTGACTTGACAAAAACGTAAAAAACCTTCCACAAACAAAAATCAATACCATTTGTCACACTTTTCCGACTCCTAAAAGCAGGCAAAATCGTTGTCGTTGGTGGAAACCAATCGGCATGTTTATTTTTCGAAGTTGTAGTTCTCTGCATTTGTCTTACAAAATCCTCGGATACAAATCGACTCATCCCTCTGAAAATTTAAGGGGTTTTTCAATAAACTGGTTTTTTTCTATCTTAAAACTTTTTTGTCTCTAATGCTGGAACTATTGTTGATGTAGTCGTGATTTGTGTCGAAATATCACTTGTGTCAAACGACACCCTTCGAAATTTCACATCGTCTTCAGAATTTCTCGAAATTATCATTTTCTCCGGTATTCGTTGATCAAAAACTTCTATTCTGGAATTTGGCTTTGAAAAACCTGACTATAATTTCTTCAAAACCTCTCATCTTTCTTCTCTGGAAGATGCCAACAATCACCATGAATACATACCAAATTTTCAGGACATTGCTCATTTTTGTCACAAATTCCTGAACGTTCTTTTCTTTAGTTTCATGCACTCTTTAATCTTTCACCAAATTCCCAAAATTTCATTCAAAAATCAAACAAATGAGCATGCAAATAAAAATATAATAAATTTTAAAACAATAGGATAATTCAGAAATCACGCCACTGATCTACCTGGCCATTCAAGCCGCTCGGCACTTCGTGGTTTGTTAACTTCACGTTTCAATCGCTTACTTTTCTTCATTTCTTCCAATTTTTTTGACAAATCCTAAAAAAATCCCCTATTTCAACTAATGGTTTAACCCTTGGCACACCTTCAAATTTGTTTCTCTCGCTATTTTATTCCTAAAATCCATTGGAAGCCCGAGATCGATTTCACAAACTCCAGACTTTTTCATATTTTGACGATATCCTGGCTGACAATTACAGCGACCGAGATCACAATATTGATTCTTTTCGGGGCAGTCTTTGTCAACTTCACAGTCTGCAAATAATGTAAAATATTGAATTACAAGTGACTGAATTGGAACCTGATGCGATCCATAAACACTGACAATCCTGGCAACCAAGTTCATTGATGTAGATAAAACAGTTCTTGGCGCATGGTTGTGGAGAGGAACATTCGATGATCGGCTCTGGAAACATGTTGTTGGAAAAATAACAATATTTGGATTTATTTCAATTATATTTTTTTTTGAGAAAAGTTATTTACTTGTTTTCCGTCATAAAACTGTTAAATAATAATTAATTAATTCATAATCAACATTTCGAAAGCTTCAATATTTAAAGGAGAGCTTTACGGAGCTAATGAATGCGACTGCGATGAAAATAGACTTCATACTCATTCCAAATCTGTTTTAAAATTTTTCTAAAATCACCTAGAAGCCGAGAAAACGCGCCGCACAACAATGGCCGAGAAAAAGAGGCCACCTGCAAAAACTAGTCCGCAGGCATGAAATATCCAAAAAAATAAATAGATTTAAATGAAATAACATTGTTTTGAGGCGTGTTTTCTCGGCTTCTAGATGGTTTTAGATAATTTTAAAAAGTTTGCAAAATTGAATTTCGGATCGATTAAGCAACATTTATCACCTGCGTTTAGTCCACCTTTAACGAACTTTCAATTTTTCTCTGGTTGGTCTGTTTTCAGGCTATTCACGTGAAAAACTCGAGACACGTGGAACTAAATTGAAATTGGTGAATCAAGCTAGTTACAGTATTGGATACCTTTCTTAAGCAATGCCCTCCTCCCCCCCCCCCCCAAGGTCATAAAATGTATTGCAACTTTTTTTGATATTGAACGTAATTTGGTATCAATGAACCACTGATAACTGAATGTAATTTTCCAATTTAGCATGTTGACTCCAATCCCCGTTCTAAAGAACAAAAAAAATACGAAAATTCCTTATCTTTCTGGAAAAGGCACAGACACAAAAAATATACCTATTTCAACCTCCTTATCAGTGAAATTTGAGTTTTTTGCCATTTCCCCATCCAAAATTTCCTTCGATTCGTTTATCAATTCAGCCTCAATTTGAACCTTCATCTCTTTCGGCGATTTGTCCTCCGAAATTTTCTCCAAAACCACTTCAGCGTCACTCGTATTCTGATCAAACAGCAAACTCGAATTTGAACTATTATTTTGATATTCTTTTGAATTGTCCAAGGTCACATTTTCATAATTTTTTGTCAGTTGTTTAGAAATTTCCTCTTCTGATTCGTGATCTTCAGTGCCAGATCCTTCAGTATCGTCAAATGCTTTCAAATTTTGATCTCCATCGAGATTTATTGCAAATATATCAGTTCCAATTCCAGGTGGTCCTGCAGTACTAAACATTCTCTTCATTTTTAATCTTGTTTTCAGTCTTTCGTCCACATCTGCTTCTAACAAATTGTCTTTTTGTTCTGGAAAAAAATTTATTGGGTAATTTAAATTAAACAAAAAACATTTACCAACAGCTGGATTATCAAAAAATGATGGAAGATCCTGTAAAATTTGTAAATTCAGAAAAGGGAAGAAAACAATTATCTTACTTGAGTATTGAACGGTAGATCAATCAGTTCACCATCGTCTGGTGGTTGTGGAGAAGTATGAATCAGTAATATAAAATTAGAAAATAGAAGTATTTGTCTTCTCATTCTGAAAAACATGGTAAAAATGAAAAATAAATAGTTTAGAAGGCGTGTGTTATGAAGGCAAGGAAATGATACTTATGCCATAAAAGGAAACTAGCTAGTTTGAAGCTTCTTGAAGTTTTTTTGTTTGATGTTGCTTACACTTTATATTTGGCTTTTTCAAGAGTCTTTAAAGTGGAACGTCGAGTCTGTTTTTCAGTTGGAAAATGGTGTTCAAGTCAGATAGTTTGGAAATTTCAAAGTGGCTGCAATAAATGCTTTGGGTTTTTCGAATTCTGAAAAAAGGTAGTCAAAACAAACTTTTTTGAAATCAAAATCAATCTTTTCTTTTTTTAAATAAAAAATGGAAGGATTTCTAGCAAATTTAAACTTGAATGTACAGAAAATGAAAAAAAACTATATTGTCGGAAAAATCCCCTCCAAGTTATATGGCCGAATTCCGTCCCGCTTCGTTTTCTAGGCCATTTAATTTTTCCGGAAAAAAATTGTAGTTGGTTTTTGTTTGTTATTTTTCAGGTTACTTTAGAAAAAACAGCAAAGTTTTTAGTAATAGGCTAAACGACCTAGAAACCAAACAGGAAAGACTTCGGTAATTTATTTCAGACACGAGAATTTTTTATTTTGGATTAAAGGAGGACTACACGCAGGTTATAAATGCTGCTTAATCGATCTGAAATTTAATTTTCTATACCCAAACGATAGTGAAGAAATTTTCAAAAAAAAATAGAAATGCGAAAATAAGGGACCCGTATTGAAATTTTTACGTTTTTGAGACACAATTTCGATTCCGGGTGCCCTTCTTGTCAGTTTTTTTGCAAATTTTTTCACTAGGCATATAAAATTGAATTTCAGATCAATTAGGCAACATTTATAATCTGCTCATATACCTCCTTTAATTAATTTCTAGGTAAAAAAATACTTTGAGATAGTGGATCCTGCTAATATTGGAATTTAGGTGAAATATCCGTACTTTGACGGTTCTTATTTCGCTCCTAACTTATAATATTTAAGGCAATTTTGTTAAGTTTAAATTTTTATTCTTGGTCGATTAATTAATTTGAAAGAATTAATTTGATATAACTCTTGCGGCCTTTTAAATGCGGCCTTTTAAAAATACTGTGACCAAAAATATATAATGATTTCATGAAAAGGTAACAAAAAAACGCGGAAAGGGCAAAAACTGAGGAAACCTATCCGCAAAACGGTTAGCAAAACTAGGTGAATATGAAAAGTCTAGTCCATTCATATTGCGAACCAAAAACGACAAGTAAGTCTTTTCCGACATAAGCTTATTATGGGTCACATCTCTTTTCGCAGAAGATTGAGTTTCTTCAGCAATTCATTGAACTCACTTTCAACCGACGACAACAACGATTCTATTGTAGTGGGAGGAAAGGGGGGAAAGCTCTACAATTAAAAACCGAAAACCGAACCAGAAATTTAATTATAAGAATTTGGCAATTTATAAAGAATGCATATTTTCGAGACACGTTTCCGGCAGGTTATATCCGATGAGAAGACACACTCCAAATTCTCAAAAAATCTACAGAATGATCGAAGATTATGAGTGAATTATTTCTTGCAATAATGTTTACTAGGGAAGGTATTGCAGTGTGTGACCATAGATTATGGAAATGGAAGGTTATGATGGAGTGATGAAATTCTGAAAATACTCGAATCCACGATTTCTAGAATCGTGAGAATTTAAAAAAATATAATTTCGGAGGGGGGGGGGCAAATTTGATTTTTCTTTATAGTTTGCTTTCCGGATTCTTTTTTAAACCTTAATTTATCCTTTTTTATAATTATATTCATTTCATAACTTTATTTTAATGGTATTACAACATTTCACAATTTATTTAAATTAATACAAATTGATATTAAAATTAAATTTAATAACCTCTTGGATATGGATTATAGTTTCCAGGTGACCCACCAAGTGGCGGTTGTCCATCTCTACCATATTGTCCTGAATAACCAATATTTGGGTTACCTTGTCCAATTTGATACTGTGGATATGGAGGTTGACCATATTGATTTGGTGGTGATGGCGCATACTGGTTAGGGTATGACGATGGTCCCTGCGGTCCAAGTGGTGGTGGTCCCTGTTGTCCATAAGGTGAAGGAATTGGTAGTCCTCCCAATGGTGGTGGTGGTCCGTATTGTCCCATTGGTGGCGGATAGTTTGGCTGCACACCTGCTCCGATCGGTGGACGTTGTGCACCATAAACTCCACTACCAATCGCTGGTTGTACCCCAATTGTTGGTACAATCGGTGGTGGTGGTGGCGCGTATCCGACCGGGGCTGCACCAACACCAATTGGAGCTCCTGGATAGGAATCTCCTGAGCTTGAACAACTTGAAGACGAACCGTAAGATCCACCGCCGTACATTTCTGAAAAAATGAAAATGAGCTTATTTGTGAATCAATAAAAGGAAAAGGTGCACAAGCATTTAAAATGAATAAGAAAAATGATAAGGATCGTCAAATAAGTAGATAGCAACAATCGATGTAACAATGAGGAAAGAAAAAAATTCCGAAAAAAGTTGTAAGGGGGAATATTGAAATAAGCAAACAATGATGAATAGGGGGGTGATGATTGTTGGTTTTTCAACCAGAGCGGTTCGGAATAAACAATGAATTGGAATATGCAAAAAAATTGACTTTTGATGAGTCATTTGAAAAGAATCGTAAATGTTCGTTTCAAAAAGGTCATTGTTTATTGACACATACTCTAGATCAAGTTTAAAATCTTGGTGTGATATTTTAAAGTTTGTATTGAGAACTTCATTTATTCCAAGGATAGTATATCGTTTTTTCTGAATCCACTGACATTTATTTTCCTAAAATATCTCTTTACTTTTGTTTTGTTTAACAATTTTCACAATTATTATTTTTTTTAAACCATAATCGCGTAATTGAAAGAATTTTAAAAAAATCATAGTTTTGGCCAATGCATAACTTTCTTGATGTATGTAGTGTGATGGCAAATATGAACTATTTCACAAGACGTGCTTCACTCCTTCATTAGAAAATATCGACTATTTGTTGGTTCCAAATAATAAACCAATGAGTCAATTTAGTGATAGAAATAGATTCAGAATCCTTTCTGTTAAACTTCGGTCATGATATCCGAACAACAAATTCGGCTGGAACCGAACGCAGTTGATCCTCCTTGGAAATATGTACGTTGTTATGAATTCAGATACAATGGACGGCAATACTGAAAATCGCCGTCCATATTACTAGTATTTTTTGCACTTTTTTGTAACTTGCACTATCTTTTTCGTTGATATTTTTATTGTAAGAGTGGGTTAGTAAGGTCAAAAAGAGTCGCTTTAATAAGAATTCACGGAGAGTTTGAAAAACCTTTTAATTTTTGAATAACGCAGGTTGATTTTGATCTGCAGTAATAATTAAAACCTGATTCCTCGATAACTTGTTTTGGAGCACTCGATCAGGGATATGGATATACGAGAAAAACCGAGAAGTACTAAAATTCTAGTATGGGTCAATTCAGTTGAGAAGATATGTATATATATATTTTTTTAAAGGTATTTTCCGACCAAAACGTTAGTGCGAACAAGCATCAAAAATAGGGCTAATAACTTAAGCAGGATAAAAATAAAACTAGGTGCTTATAAGACCCTTTCTTAAGTTACAAAGAAAAATTGAAAGAATCCTGAAAATGTTAAGTTAATGAAGCAAGTGCGCTCTACCGAAATTCTTAAAATCCTAATTCTCACAGTTGAAATAAGATGCATAAATTTTCTCTCTTTGATCTGACTAGCTTAAGTTTGTAAATTTTTGCTAGATTGAAAAGTATAATGTGTGAAGTTCAAATGGTTTTTCGTACTGATTCGAATATAAAAAATATCGTAAAGTTCCCACGGACCGGAAAATTTCTAACCAATCCCTGGTCTCGATGAGCATCTAACCAGTGTTCACACAGGTGATTTGATTTAATTTCACATGCATCATACGACGGTATTGTTAATTTTATATTACTTTGTTACATTTCTAATGACACGATATTTTATTATTTTCTTCAGAGGGATATGCTTCAGATATTGTGTACCAAGAGAACCTATAATTATTATTTTATATTGTATTGTCAAGATAATAATTTCAGGCCGCTCGTTTTGCGGAGTGTCGTTGGGGATTTACTCGCAGCGCGACCGCAACGCGTTCAAATTCAAATTTCTCTGTTGGTCTTGCGCGTAGCGGTCGCGTTGCGAGTAAATTCCCAACGACACTCCGCAAAACGAGCGGCCAGAAATTTTTATCTTGACAATATGAACCTTTTTGAATGGTAGCGGTCATAGAAATTTGACAAATACAAGTAAGTCTTAATAATTTTCACTTTATTCATTATGTTCAGGACCTAAACTCCATTTTTTTTCAGATTTTTCTTTTTTTTTCCAGGAAAATCTTTTCCAGAAAAATTACCCTCACAAAAAAATCATTTCCTTCAACACGAAGAAAAAATTACAAACAAACACCATTTTTTTTGTCAATCAAACAACCAATTGTCCCGGATAACAAAATGAGATTTTAGTTCTTGTCCAATCAAGAGACAAAATATGTCACTGGTGCCAAATAAAATTTCGAATAATTCTCGAATAATACTTCATCTCCCTTGGGGAATTGAAATGTCATAGTTTTCCGACAAATTTACAGTATGCTAAAGTTAATTGTGTTCCGAAAAAATGAGATTATTAAATAAAGAAAAAAAACATCAACATTTTGGGCGGTATTCCCAAATATCTTGGTAAATTCGCAGCGTGGTGTGAGATCCGATCCGTACGAAGGTTTTTCTATTGTCTGAACAAAACATACTATTAACAATGATACATTGTGGGAGGGCGAATTTGATTGACAACCAAAACATGGTCATTGTTGCAACAAAAAGAGAAGATGAAGAGGAGTGAATCGCTAGTGTCATTTTTGCGTAAATAAAGAATCACCGGAAAAGGCGGATTAGATGATGATGACTGTATCAGAAGAAAAGTTTAAGAAAGTATGCCTTTTTCCTCTTCTTTGATCGAGTCCCGCAAAAGAGATGGGCTTTGCAAATAGATAACATTTGTACTATTTTTTCAATGAGATGTATGTATGTTATTAAACATTCAATTTAGCGTCTGCTTCTTAATATTCTCTTTGGTACATGTCAGAAAACTTTGTTTTTTTGGTTATACAGCTAGATGTGCAGCTAAAATCATGTAAATTGCTTGGATATTATTGTCATTGAATCTTATAAGGATTACTGTAGAAAAAAAAGTTCTGATAAAATATGAAATTTCAGAATTTTAAAAACTACTTTCATATATTTTTTTTAATATCTTTTACTTGACTAAATGAAGAGAGATTTTTTTCAAATTTTAAAAATCACTTGATAAAAAAATGAGCTTAAAAATCTCAAGATTTTTTCTGATCGGTATTGTCGGCGTAGTTATTTTTTTCATCTGAAGTTTACAATTCCGGTAGACTACTGAATTATTTAGGTGCTCTTTTTCTAATAGAAATTTGCTATAATTCTGTTATTGTCCACTCAAATACTCTTGATCATGCAAGTTCGTTTTGACCTACCCAGAAAATCTAAATCTCTCACATAGGCATGCTATTTTTACCTGCGAGCGGTTGCGTTGCGGTCTTTTAGTAGAGGATTGATGATCCAAAAATTTTAAGTTGACAATATGACAAAGCTGAAAATAGTCAAAATTCGAAACATTGATAATTTCGTAATTAAATGAAGAGTTTTGAATTCCCTAATTAAAAAAAACTTAATTTCTGTCTTGAAAAACTTAAATATAAACTCAAATAAGTCAATCTTAAGAAATTATTATGTAATTTTCAATATTCCGAGCTCATCGAATTCTACATTTAAGATTATTCTACCTCTTTAAAAACTTTCTCACGTCACCTAACCACAGTACGAACAAAAATCTGATAATTCGACTCATGTTCAAGCTTATTCTCACACTATCTGGCTACAATCTGATCCATATCGTTTCAAACGATTGTTCTGACAATTCACAGCATCGTGTTAATACTCTAATTACCGGATTATATAATCGTCGAACATATATATTACAATTAACCCCCGTTTTGAGCCTATCTGATGAGCAGCTTTGGGAATAACCCCCTCCCTTCATGGAGCTTAAGAATAATACTAATGAATATCGTAGTTAGACAGAATTTACAACTGCAAAACATGAATAAATCAAATTATAATTTTCGTGAAGGAGTGCTGGGAGGGATGTGCCAGCGATTTACAGAAAAACCTTGCCTTCTTCTCTTGTTTCCGAGATCCTTAACTCAACTCGTTTTGACAATATACAATTAGCTCGAGCATCCGCTCTTTATTATTTTGTAAATGTGTGTGTGTTGTGTGTCCATGTTGCCTCAGAAGTGTTATAAGTGGATGTAAAACGACAAGAAAAAAGAAGGCGAAGAAGTGGTGAACGCCGAAAATTCAGTTATCGCCCAACAAATTTGCATTGTAGAATAGAACAATTCCAAGGAGCACAAAACGGTCTTTGTCTTTTTTTTGCCTTCTTCTTCATTCTTTCTTAAAATGCTTCCTTTGTTTTTGGAACCTTTTTCAGTAAATTTTTTCCCCCAAAAGAAAATATTCTTAAATATGTTTAATTTACTTCTGTCCTACTCATTTTTAGCTCTCTAATACTTCCTGTTTTCAAAATTTTACTAGTTCTATCCCTCCTATTCACAACCATTTTCTAGCAGTAAAAACAAGTTACTGTTGAAATGCTCTTTTGTTCTATTGTAGAAAAACGCAGTCAATTGATTTTCAATTTGTTTACCCCCCATGTTTTCCTATTTTTTTCCAAAGAAAGTTTTCAGAAAAAAAATTTGTATTTTTTTTCAGCGCCTTCTAACCGGTCATTTAGCTACTAACTAACAACATATATCTATACCTATATATATATAATCAGGTGTGGCGAAAAGACCACCATTCCATTTTGTTGCTACTGCACCTACCGTATACTTTCTAGGCGCACTCGCCCCGCCTCCCCATTCAACTTTCTATTTGTGAACCGCCTCTTTGAGGCCAATGGAAGACGACATACACAATGAAACACGCATCAGTTTTCGATACTATTTTTCTTTTTCAATTTCCTCCTTTTTTGTTACATGTTGCATTTTATCCAAGGTTACTAATATATTAATATTTTAAAGAGATGAACGAGATTGCACTTCTTTATCCTACAATGGTACCATCATCTGAAACCAGCTCCAAGTGTATGGATGATGATGACACCGCTTCAGTTTCTTCTGGATTGAGTCCACCACCATCACCAGCAGATTCGAAATCACCGTCTGATTCACATGTTAAACGTCCAATGAATGCATTCATGGTTTGGAGTAGAGGACAACGCAGAAAAATGGCACAAGTGAGTTTTTTAAAATTTAATTGGTTTAAATATTATTTTGTTTAATAGGATAACCCAAAAATGCACAACTCTGAAATAAGTAAAAGGTTGGGTGCTGAATGGAAGCAGTTATCTGAGCAAGATAAGCGACCGTTTATTGATGAAGCAAAGCGATTGAGAGCTTTACATATGAAGGTATTTAAAAAATAATAAAAATTTGAAATATTTTTTTTATTTCAGGAACACCCTGATTATAAATACCGACCGCGTAGAAAGCCAAAATCCACACTTAAAGGTCAAAATCGAGTTCAACTTGGACTTCCGATTACAACTTTCCCAACTCCAACATTGTTCTCCTACCCTCCATCATTAGATATTAAACCGTCGGATTTCTCGCAGTACTATTCAACATTCTTCCCAAATCCCGTGCTATCAGCTGCCTCCTATTCACCTTACAACATGATGGCAGCTTACGCCCGACAAGCTGCCGCAGTCGCCGCCGCCTCACAAGCAACGGCAACGCCGACAGCTGCGCCAGCCGTTTGAGGAAACTGTTGGTAGGTAAGTTGGAAAAAAGTTTTCCAAAACTTACTTTCCACCCCACCCTTCCCTTAAAAAAAGGAAAATTTCAATCAAATTTCAATTTCATTTTCAATTTCTCGATTCCACCCTCGATATATTTTTTTTTGTCTAAAATACAACACTCAAACAATACACATTTACCTGAGAAAGGAAACACCAGTGGGCCTCTCCTCGCATACATTGAGATGCAATGGCAATTGAATTGAATGAATTGAGGTAGAAGACAGTAGGGGGGCTGGTTTGACATTACCATTTTTATTTCTTCTTTTTTTTCTCCTTGCTGCTACCTTAAAAATTGAATGAATGCCCAGGGGTTACATAACAAACAACAAGAAAATTAGATTGTTGTGGTTATTGGTTATTTTTGTGACACTGTTGCTTGTTTCAAGGTATTTACAAAAATTGTATGTGTGTTTGAGGTTGGCGGGGGGTTTTTTCAAAATTTTCTGACACCTTTTTTTTTGTCGCAAACTCAACCAAGTGTAAACAATTGAAAATCATTTCACACATTGCTCTCAAATTAAATAATATGTTGTGTATCGGCTCCAAAACAACACCAACCATTTTGTGCATTTTGCGCACTTCCGTTGGCTTTGCTAATACAAACCGGGCGACCCGGTTCGTATTTTTGATTTGGTGTTTCTATTCAAGGAGAAAAATGAGGAGGGGATACTAGGGGGGATTAAGACAAATATGAGCATTTTGTAGATAAGAAAAAATTGATCGAAAATGGATCACTGGATGATTTCATGAATATTAATTGTGTTTTGTTTACCTTCAATTGATTGCAAGTTTTGTAAGAGACCTTGAAAAACATCTTATAGACCTCTTTGAAAGTTCATAACTTTGTTAAAATTTAATTTAATATAGTTAGAATATCCTATTGTGATATAATAGTGAAAAAAGCTGATTTTTAGCAAAATTTAAAAAAAAATCTAATATTTTTGGCTCCTTTGAATTTTCTATTGAAAAATTGTAGGATACAAATCAATTCGATGCTTTGAACCAAATTATGAATATCCAAAGTAATCGAAATTCATAAATTGGTTGCAATTTTTCAGCAAGGCCCTAATTTTTAAACAAATTCAAATTAATTAATTTATTATGGACTCTGCAAGCATAAATCCAAAAAAGCAAGCATAAATCCAAAAAAACATACTGGTATGAAATATTCGAGCCAAATTGCACGTTCCCTTTTGAAAACTGAAAAAAGCTGTAGGGCTTTTCACAGTTGTGAACACAATTTTGGCGCGATTTTAAGAATGGGACCTTCTCAATTGATGGTACAAATTTGAATGAATTCCCCCCTGATTCAATTCGAGTAAAACCGTAAAACTAGCACCCAAAGATGAAATTTTGTCTGAAACATTAATCTGTAATTTTGAGGTCATTTTTCGCACTGTTCCACACACTTACTTTATTTAAATTTTTGATTTATTCATTTAAAAAATCGATTTTTCAGGTCTAATCTTCCAATCATCAAATTCACTGGCTTAATCTTATTGTTTTTTCCCGCTATGTGTGTCACAACATTTTTTTCACCATTATTTTGTTAAAAATTTGACTTTATCGATCCCAAACCCCTCCCTTTAAAACTAGGTCTCACATTTTTTTGTTCTGTACCATTATTCCAAATTCCAAATCCCTAAAATGTACCTAATTTATATATACCCCTTCCATTTTCATATTCCCTCCCCCCCCCCCTTCCTCATATCGGGTACATTTTTGTAATAATTGCTCTTTTTTCTCACAACAAAAAAACTTTGCTAATAAAAATTGTTTTCAATAAAACAAATATTGTTTCAATAAAACAAAAGCAAAGAAAAGGTTCTTTTTGAAAAGAAAGTTAATCCAACAGCGTTTTTTTTCTCTTTCTTCGCACCTCAATGTGTATTTAAATATTAAAACAAATATTTCGTGAAGTTATTGTGCTGCGATATTTATTTCAATGGCAGATTCAAGGGGTAGAAAACATCGATTTTTTCATCTTCTTTCCATTTTTTTTCACACATAAAAGAATCGATGACCATGAAAAAATTATGATTCGAGACAAAGAAACAAAACCGAATTGAAATATACTTTACTTCACCTCCTCCCCCTTCCCGCTTTGACCATGTCACTCACTCAATTCACGATCCCAAGAGGAGAAGACAGATGGCTGGCGCCAAAACGCCACTTTTCACGCGTTTTTCTATTCAATTTGGTTATTGTATTGCGCTGTGTTTTTGTTGTTACTGTCGCCATTTTTCTTTATGTGCGTGTGAAACGATAAGGTCGTCAAAAAAGCGTCAGAGGGCGCTAGACTATTGTGTCGAAATTCCGATTGAAATGGATTTTCAGCGAAAAAGTATGAATATTTATTTGGGAAGATGTTCGAATTGGAGAAGCGGTTTTTATTTTCGGGAATCAGAACATTTTTGACCCTCAGAAGGTGTTTTTTCTTGAAGTGTTACAGTATCCTTTACTAGTGCAAAAACAGTTTTTTTAATCCATATCAAAATTCAAAAATATGTAGGTAATTTGATAAAAATTTAATTTTTAAAACCCTTGGTATAAGCAATTTCATCCATTTTTGGATATTTCGCCACCCGATAACTTTCCGGAAAAAATTTTTAATTTGCTGAATTATTGCCTATTTTATAGAAATGCGCTCTATTGCAAATCCATAGGTTCACAAGCATTGTAACAACTTGAAAATAATTTTCCCTAATGGAAATTCGTTTTTTTTTCACATTTTGAGATACTAAATTCCGGTCAAAATATAGAAAAAAATAGAAAATACTATTTAAATTTTTGAAATTGAGTCCAAATTACTGGAATTTTCATAAAGATTACAACTAAAATTGATCCAGAAGTTTACAAAAGTAGGAGGACTATAATTCAGCTGAAACCTTGTTTTTTTTTAATTCCGCAAGTTGTTCGCAGAATGTTGGCTAAGTTGAAAAAAACTTCCCTTCTGAAAATGATTCGAGAAATTAGCGGCCATGCCCATATTTTCCAGACCCACAATTTCAAAACAATAACACGAAACTTTCTCAAAAAAAAAATGAAAACCAATTTGTGTTCAAATTCTTTTTCCTAACTTCATAGACAAATATACCTGTTTCCGGGCATTCATCGGCAGTTTCAATTCAATTGTCTCTATATTTGCAAAACTCAATTCAATTTTTTCGTACCTCCCTCCCGTCTCTCTCTCTTCATTCACGTGCATTCAATTTTTCATCACCCTTTTCTTTCTTTTCTATCCTGTTTTTGAAAGACCCCCCCCCCCCCCCACCACCAACACCACTTTTTTCTTCTTCATCGGCTCCGAGACACAAAACGATTTAGCAATTTGATACAATAGAACTGTATTGTGGCACACTTGAGGCAGTGGCTCACGTAGTTGAAAAGAAGGCAAAAAAGTTGTCGATACTTTGTGTTCACTTCTATTTTTTTTTTGGCGATTCTTGTCGATTCTCGTTTTGTGTATTTTATTTGACGATTGTTGGCAATGAATAGGAATGAATGAATTGAATACAAGCAAATGTTTAAAAATGAGGGAGAAATCAAAAATGCTAAAAAAGAAGATGAGAATAGATAGGATGAAGAACAAATATGATAACACCCTTTTTTTGAAACTTTTTTTTCTTTTACATGTTTTTTTTCAAATTCTCCGACAATTTGGATAAGGGGGGCAATAAATATACAAAAAAGACAAGTGAGTGTCAGAAGTACCCAAAAAAAATAAAAATTACGCAGTAGTAGTCAAACAGGAAACTCAAAGTGTGCCGGCTGGTTGCGTATTGTTTTCCTATCACTGTTGGATGTCTGAAATTGGTAGTTCTGACTCGAAGTTTCTTATTAATCCGATAGTGATGTGTTTTTTTTGGGAAGCCGACATATAGTTTTGGGACAAATTGTTTGACTTAAGGATCAGTTTTTTGTGTTGCTTATTGTGTGGAATATTATGCGTCATACTATCTTTTTGTGATTGGTGAATAAGGTTTAGTTTTTATCACATGTGGGGTTATTTGTGATGGGGGATGGTGGTTTGAAAATATATGTGAAACTTCATGGAAATCTGAAAACTGGAAATAAATTTCTTTAAAGATAGGGTGTCATTTATTCAAACCCTATCTGGGCGTGACTGGACGACTCAAATTCGTATCTCACAAGAAAATTGTCTGAAGTGTTTTTGGATATTTTCAATGAAACATATGTAGCTCATTTGAAAGAGCATTTTGCTCCTGTAAACTAACTGCTTCCATTTTTAAGAAGTTTGAGCCAAGTTACAGATTTTTAAAAGTCGAATGTCACGATTTTTCAGATTTTGAGATATGAAAACTTATTGCCTAAATTTCCGTTAGCATTTTCATTGATTTCAGACTGTCATCCAATTTACTGACATGCTGTCTTTAAGATGTGATTCGAATAAAAAATGTCGTGCAACCTAAAATGACTGTCGGCGGGTTGTTGCCGGGAGTTTCCTCAACGAAAATTGTTGAGGTCTATCACGAAGATACATAAACCGAAGAATCACAAGTTTTTCATTTGGATTATTCATTTGGCACACTGTCTTTAAGATATTAATAGGATTTGTCTATAATTCCATTGGAAAAATTCAAAAACAAAACACCTCTCAATTTCAAATTGTAAAAGTCATCACCCCAACTTTCCGTTCCAACACTTTATTTCACAACAAATCATACGGTACATTAAAACCTTAATCACCAAAGGAAAAACATACAAAAATTCCACAAAGGTGTTGTCATTCATTTCCATTTAATTTTGGTTGAATTGGTTCTTAGTTTCGATTCCAAAGAGCCCGCTCTACAACTTTTCGCTTCCTTATTTCGTTTACGCTTCATCAAATTTTTATTCCGAAAAAAAGTTTGAGAACAACACATTGTGACATTTGCAAGGGAAGCTAAATAATCAAACTGTGTGTGTTTTTTTTGTCATTGATTACTGTAGTTTTAGTGCATCTTTTCTTTTAACGTGTGTGTTTAATAGCGGTTCATTACCACCCATATTAAGAGATGGACAAAATCTGTCCGCAGGTGCGCGCTCGGCTGGAAGATCAATGTGTCAATAATGATACAGTGTCCTCTTTGAAGTAAGTTTTTGTTTGATCGTCCGTGCATATTTATGGAATAAATAGATAGAATGAAAAAAAAAACTTTTTTTCAAGTAAGGAAACGGAAGGAAAACAACCATAAAAATGAGGTTAGAGGGGATTCATATTTGAACAAAAACACTTTCCATTCTTTTTGCGCAAAGTACATCATTCAAAATGAAGTACAGTTTTGGAAAAAAATATTGAAGAAAGGGAATAAATCCGATTATAAAAGTTTCATTCTTTCATGAAATTTTTTCTAACAAAAGGGTCTCGAAAAAAAAGTTGTTGCCAAACAAAACGGCTTTTATCAAGCCGAGGTCACCACTTCATTAACAAAATAAATGTTAGATAAGCGCTGTATATAAACATGGATCAAGATGCACTCAAAGCCTACCGTAATCCTCGCCACCAACAACACTTTTTTCAATGTATCGAGTTCCATGTTGAAACGCGATCGTTTTTGTTCATAACTCAATTAATTACGTAAGGGGATAGAGAAGAGGGTTAATAAAATTAATAAAGAAAGTTCAAATATTTATTGATGTTTGTATTCATGCCATTATGATTACCTTCCCAGGCAATAGAAGTTACTACTGGTATTCGGTATCATAATAATGACGCAATTTATGGTAGTTTCTCGTGGAAAAAAGTATGGTGGGGGATTAGGATAAGAAGTTATGTAATTTTGTTAGGGAAGGGTTCAATGTTGAATAAGGTCAGGTTTGAAATTTCCAGTAAGGCTTTTATTGATGGTCCTAATGAGATTTTAGTGAAATTCTCTAATTGAAATAAATTTGATTACTATTTTTGGAATATTGATTGGTTGAGGACTTCTTCGATCAAATTAGTGATTTTATTTATTAATCCCTAATTTGATCGAAGAAGTCCTAAACCAATACATTTTAGAACTCAAAATGCACCATTGAATAATGGAGGTGGCGGAAAAATTAAAATACTCGGAAACCAGAGCTTTCATTTTACAAAAGTGGTCGGATCAAAATATTAAATTTTTATTTCCAACAAAAAACAGTGAAAAATTGGTAAAATAGTAATCGTTATATCAATTAAAAGTTTTTAAACACGAGAAGTGTTTTTCAATGATTGAAAGAACCACAATTCCCAATTTTCTAACTTTTTTCAGTGTTTTTCTTTGTTTTTCTCGTATGGATACATCATTGTGCATTTTATAATTAAAAACTAATTAAGTAATTTAATTAATTGATTTCACAAAAAAAATTTGGAAGACCTGAAAAATTACCAATAATAGGGATGCCGGCCCAGACGACAGCTCTGGCGGAAACTCATTTTATTTAATCCGAACTCACAACTTTAGAAAATTGTTTTAAAAAGTAATTGTGGAATGAGATTATTATAAAACTGCAGAAATCCATAAAATCGTTGTGAAATATCGAAGTTAGACATTTTCAGGTTCTTATTTTTGTGGATCAACTAAAGTAAGTCGCAGGTTCGATCCATGCTGCCGGCAAATATTTTGTTGCTTTTTTTTGCTAAACTTTTTATTTGTAAAAAGTATTGTATACTTTTGTATTGAACGTAGTATTCTGATCCAAACTCAAAATTGTGAGATAATAAACTCTTTTAAGAAGAAAACAAGCGTTCACATAAAAATCATCAAGATAATTTTCAAATACCTAATTTTCTAATTTGTCAATGTCCATCTATTTACCATTACCAGTACCGGCTAACCACAAAAGCAACCTTACCAGTTCATTAATCATTGTTGAAAAGAGTTGGAGGAGGACTCTTGTTTGATGTTATCTTCAAGTCGCCACACCTTTCAACTTTAGCTAAACATACACACCTTACACCCAGCGCCCATATCTATTCACCCCAAGATGATTGATGAGCCCTGATGATTTGTCGCTAATTTTTGGGGTATGTGAATTGTTTTGCCACTGGTTTGGGTGGAGGATGTTATTGACTAGGGATTTGATGGCATAAAAAAGTTAACTGATTTCACGTTTTTAACAGGTTCACTATATGCTGGGTAAGGGATAAGAGGCGTATGAAAACTTTAAAAAAATATGGGGATTGATAAAAATCCACAAGTTTAAAAGTAAATAAAAATGAAAACAGCTTAAACTGAGCAAAAACGTGCAACAACTCTAAGACATAGATGAGTCATTTATTGCACATTAAGTGACGCGCGCTTGATGATTTCGCTGTCAATGATGCTTTTTTTGTCAATCATTTGCCCGCGAAAACAGGGATTGTTTTTGAAAATCCGAGGTGGTTTCTTAAAATGCTTCAGAATTTCTATTATTTGCTATATTTTCAGACTAATAAAGCTTTTCTTATTGTTCGAAAAGGAAGCTTCAACGGCTGTTCTTCACAAGGTTTTACAAGTGATTCAAAATTACATGGCCTTAATTTCCATTAGAATGGATTCGACAAAATAAACAAGCGCACTTAGATAATTACCCATATTTCAATTTTTTGTTGAAAGAAAATGCTTGGTAGTATTCAGTGTCCGTTAAGAATTGAAAAAAGACAAGGACAAGTCAATTAGTTTTGAAATGTTTCATTTCATTTCCGCTATTGCCTCACCGCCGACAACTTGTTCATTTCCCCCCATTTTCCTCGCCAATTTTCCAATAATCGTCTACCTTCTTTTAATGTATAACGGAACATCACGTTGATGACGACAAGAAAAACGATTCAACTATGTACAATAATTGTTATGTGTAGGTTTTTGTTGTTTTTGGCGGGTAGTATTGTATTGAAATGCACTAGTTCCTTACTGACACTCATATGACCCTCATCGGCCAATTAACCATTCAAGAATTATTTTCTACGTACCCCCCCCCCGTCCTCTTTTAAAACTCAACATATTGAAACAGTGAACCTATTGAAAGGTGAATCGCTTTTGAAATTCATTCTCTTCTAAATTTTCCGTTTACGGGAAAAAAGTGTCATTGTTACAATGTTTTTCAAGATGTTTGTTTTACATCTGTGCGCGAAATTATTCTGAAATGAAACATTTCCCATTTGAAGAGAGAAAAAAAATCAAAAGAAGAGGGGATACCGAACGAAAAAAAAATAAATTAGCATATCTGAACAAAAGAAATTGAAATTAATACTTCTTTGTGACCTTTTTTTCGTAATTATCGCCAAGGGAATGTAATGTTGCGAAAGGAAGAAAAATAAAAGAATAGGGAAGAACGACACTTCATTTCTATTTAAAAAAAATAAATAATTATTTTAGAGCTTTTCAGTTATATGGACAAGTTTTGTGGATGGTTTTCTTGCAAACTTCCGTTGGATTTTGGTTCGTATCTTCAATAACAGTCTGGAAAAAAAGAAGATATGTGAGCTTCATACCCTGAACACAAAAATCTTACATGTGCAATATCATCAATCATCAATTTGCAGACAGCTTCAAAAGCCTTGTTTTTGATTTTTGAAACGCAGTACGAATCCATATGGTGCTCAACAATCGCTTCCTCACATTCGGCGTAAGTTTCAGCGATTAATACCAAATCTAAGCAAATTTCACAGGATACGTCGGAATTTCCTGGAAAAAATAGGGTTTCAATTCAAAACCACACTTTTGCGGTCTATAACTCGGCTCGAACGCAACCCCCTGGCTAAAAATTAAAGAATTTTATACTGGGCTCATTGAGTGTTCAAATTCTAATTTGGTGGGGGTAAAAACCTCACTTGTTAGGCATTAGTGTTGAGTTTGAGCCAAATTATATGTAGCTCTTCAAAACTTGATTTGTAGAACATTTTGAGTTCAAAAAAATTATGTAAAAATTATTTTTTGATACACTTTTATTAATTTTAACACTCTCGAGGAACAATTTGAGCCTACCTATCGGAACATATCGTTTAGAAAGCTTTGTTATATCAACTGCTCCGCAATTATCAGCATTTCCTGTTTTTGTTGGGAGTGCAGTAACAATTGTCGTCAAAACTGCAACGAATTTCTTTAAAACAGTCCCTTAAAAAATTCTGCAAAAACTCACCAAAAAGCAAAACGAATTTCATGTTTAAAAACGTGGGAAAAATGAATAAAAAAATTAAAACTGATAAAGAATTTCCGTATTTAAATAAATGAGCCGATCAAAAAATGCTTCTCTATCAGCACGTGGTTGTTGACGGCATGTCATCCTGATTAGAAATGTTGATTATTTCATCTCCGGGAAACGAAAATTGGTCTTTGCACGTGGAAAATGAGGCCACTTTTTTTGTTTAATTCCATGAAAAAAGAAGTTTATGAAAAGAGAAAAAAAACGAAACAAGATAGCGTTAACTATAAGAAAACATGACTAGAAGATCTAAAAAGCAACAATTAAAAAAAGAAATGAAAGAAATGTAGTCACGTATTTACGATTTTTTCACGTTTTGATTTGAAATGAATGACAACTCGAATCATTTACAATTCTTTCTTTGATCTTTTCCCTTTTTGTGGTGGTGGTGGTGCTGGTGGTTCTGGCTCATCATCGTCATCGTCTGAAAATAACATTTTTTTGATCTTGAATGATTGTGACTCAAAAAAAAAGGATTACCATCAAGAGAAATAGATCCCGAAAGAATTTGATCAACCCATGATTGAAGAGCCTCGAAGTTCGAATCAGAATGTTTCTTTGGATCATCAAGGTTCACTTGAGAGATGTCAAACCAGATTCCTTCCTTCTCCGAGATGTCAATAAGTCCAATTTGTGGTCCCTCCTCAATATCAATTCCGAACATATCCTCCCAAACATCAACCATCAATGGGAACTCATCAGGATCAACAAGGATGATTTCCAAAGTTCCAGCGTGTTCAGAGTTCTCATCGGCGATTTTATCAAGAAGTCTTTTCATTGCTCGTCCTTCACGGGTTTCTTCGTCAACGAATGCGATGATCATTTTCTCGTCTTCTTCTGGATCTCTCTGAAATTTTAGAAATTTAAAGCTGTTTTATAAATATCTGAAATTTATACCCAAAGGTTGAAATAGTTATCCAATGTGAGCTTCTGCATCACTGGTTCTTTGTTATTCTCAACCCATTCTTCGAACTCTTCTTCAGTATCAGCGTAGGTTGGTGCAAACAACGGATCCTCTTCGAATGGACGACGCATTTGAACTTCTCCAACTCTCTTCAATCCAACTTTGCGTGCCCACTAAAAGTTTATCATAGTATTTCCAAAAAAATCAAATTTCCAAAAATTGTTTAGACTACCTTTGATGTAACGACAGCGAAGAACTCAATCTCTCCCATGAAGTCTTCAGCAGCTTCTTCGAATTCTTTCAACGCTGAAAACATAAATTTCAGAAACTATAACCCTCATAGGGAGGCCAACCAACGGATCCTGGTTCAAAGTATCCAATGATTCTAACGCATTCATCATCCATGTTTTCGAACTCTTCCAAGTCATGCTCATCGTTAATAATGGTAACCGGATCGTCTGGGATCTAAAAAATGCTATTTTTCTAGAATTCTTAGCATAGAAATCTCACATCCATAAGCCATGATACAAATGTTTCTGGATCACGAACTCCATTATATTCAATCTTGTATCCATCCTTGTAGACATGAATTGTGTCTTCACCCTTTGATACTTCTGAAAAAAATATATGAACGTCGAACAACATCAAAAACCGATATCTGTTCAGATTCGTTCATTTTTCATCTATTGGCAGCGTTTTTTATTACACTTTCTCTTTTTATCCATTCTCTTATTTTTTTGATTTGGAAGATGGCAGATCTTCGACAGAGCTTTTCTTCAAAACACGGAACAGAAAACAAAAAAAATAATACTTACCTTCTTGGCGTCTCAATCGATGTTCTTTTGTGGTGTTGACGGTGTAGAAGTTATATCCACGTTTGGTCATGATTTGAGCGGATAACTGAAAGAAGAGTAGTGCGTGGAATAAAACTGTTTTCTTTTTACTTGAAGGAAGCATTCATATTGATCAAGTTCAGAATCATCTTCCTCGACGTCGTTGAAGAATACGACAGACTTTGAGTCTTCGGCGAACACGGTTTTGTTGAAGTTTTTCTCTGTCAAAACCTGGAAAACAACGATTGGAAAAGAAATTAAATTCTTGGGGAATGTTTCTTTATGATATTTAATAGTTATAAATAATAGATCGATTAGGGAAGTTGTATATTCGTTATGCTTCAATATCCATCTGGCACCAAAAACATACACGAAGAGTTTAATCAGAAAATGTAATCGATGTGACTTTGAGTTAATTTTATACATAATCGTATTCCAAATCTATTTTAAATTTTCTAAAACCTCCTCAAAAAAGAATTATCGGCATCAAAAGGCTCGCGAGCCACCGCTTCGGTGCGTAATCGGCACGCGTGCCGCCCAATTCGGCATGCAAGCAAATTGCAAGCCGGAAAGGCTCCGAAACGACACATGTGCCGCTAAATGGGCTCGCAAACGGCACGCACGTGTGCTTCGACGTGAATTTTCACCACGGAACGCAAGCAGCTTTTCGGTGAAACGTGAGCCGTTCACAAGCCGTAATTCCCCTGAGTCCTAGAAGCCGAGAAAACGGGCTTCAAAACAATGGCCTAGAAAATTGCTCACCTGCGAAAACTAGTCCGCGGGCATTGTTACATGAAGAAATGGGAAAAATGCAAAAAAATGCGTTAAATTGCACTATTTTCTATAAGTATTCATAAGTATAAAACGCAAAGCGACCGTGGGAAAAAGTTCGGACAGGTGGAAAATTCTTCTCGGCCGTTGTTTTGAAGCTCGTTTTTTCGGCTCTCACGTGGTTTTAGAACATTTTAATAACAGATTTGGAAAGAGAATGACGTCTATTTTCATCGCAGTAACAAGTATAAGCTCTGTGAAGTCCTCTGTCAATAATCCCGAAACCAGGAACAAAATGTTTTAGTAAGTTAACTCAAATCATTATTTTCCAAATTTACTAAAATCAGTATTTACTAGGAATATTCATAGTGATTATTTAAATTTTAAGAATTATGGAAACGAGACTTCTACAGTTTCAAGATATTTTTTTTCAAGTTTCAAAGTAATTATAAAAATTTTAGACCCCTATTGTTCAAAAACATTTTTTTCAATTGCCCCTTGCACTCCCAAACAAACCTCAGTTCTATCAAATCCATCATATTCCAAATCTGGATATCCCAAAAACATGCATTCCAACTCCTCATTCTTCGACACGCCCGCTGAAACAATCACCGCCACCAGCGCAATGCTGGCAAGTCTGAGCCAAGTCATTCTGCAACAAAAACCGCTTGTTTAAAAATCAAATTAACTTAAAGGGGGGCTGAGGGGACGAAATAAATGGTTTTAAAATGATGAAAGTATGATTGTTGATAAATAAATGAAAAAAAAATCCGAAAAAAAACTCGAAAATGACGAAAAAAAAAATTCCGAAAAAAAAACCATAGCCCCGGTGTTCGCCCTAATATGGCCGAAGAAACACTTTCTGGTTTTCTAGGCCACTTGTTTTTTTTTCTCGGCCGCCTGATTTTTTTTCGAAATTTTATTTATTTTTTCTTGTTTTCGTTTCTTTTCAGTTTTTTTTCCAGAGTTTCTAAAAAAATATCTTCAGTATGCAAAAGTCAAACGCATATTTGTTCGAGCCGAAAAAAACAGATGTGGAGCAATCGGAAAACCTGCGAAAAACGAAAAAAAACAAATAAACCCTCGAAATCATCCAAGCATTTTTTACTAAATCCAGCGTTCTAGAAAATGCACGTAAGTGCAATTGTGAGGAATGTCCCGAAGCATTTCCGAACTTTTGTTGTCAACTGGTAAACGCGAATTCTGATACAGCCGAATGCATCACTAAAAGCACTTGGTTTCAAAACAGAGTGAACAATTTGGCTGTAAGAACGTTTTTTAGAAATTAATGACAAATAATTATAACAATTCTCAGGAGATTTCAGCATTCAGAAAATCCATAACTTTTCCATTATTTGTGCAAATAAAATGAGTTTTGCAAACTTGGGGGTCACGTTTTTTCGAGATGTTATCTAAAAAATCGTTTCCGAGAAGTGTATCCCATTTCAGTCTCCCTTCATTAGAAGTTGGAACTTTCCTCATCTCTTTTACATCTTTCGATTTTAAACAGATGCAGCATATTCTTTTGTGCATAATTTTCTAAAAAAAAACTGAAAAGAAACGAAAACAAGAAAAAAAATAAAATTTCGAAAAAAAATCAGGCGGCCGAGAAAAAAAAACAAGTGGCCTAGAAAACCAGAAAGCGTTTCTTCGGCCATATTAGGGCGAACACCGGGGCTATGGTTTTTTTTTTCGGAATTTTTTTTTCGTCATTTTCGAGTTTTTTTTCGGATTTTTTTTTCATTTATTTATCAACAATCATACTTTCATCATTTTAAAACCATTTATTTCGTCCCCTCAGCCCCCCTTTAAGGACCCGGCCAGAAAAAAAACACAACATTAACAAAAAATAATAAAACAAGAGGAGGAAGAAGAAGAAGAAGCGAAAGTCGTATTGGCACGAAAATGTGGAGGTTGCTTGGCATTAACACTGAACCTACTGATTGAGAGAAGTTCTGTCTCGATGCTCTCTCAAAATCGACGAATCACTGCGTTTTGTTGTAAACGGGACCTGCGAACAAGACTAGATACGCCAATATCTTATTGAAAATCGCACACTTATATACATCTTTTAGTGATGGGGGGAAAGGGAATGGATTGTGTATGTGTTTTTCTTTCGTTATTTTTCTTCTTCTCTTTTGCAGCTCTTTGTATTTTAAAAAAAGATGAAATAAAAGTTAGAGGAAGAGTGTTAAGTATGCGGGACAAACATTTGTTCATTGGAAACTAATTGTGATGAAGATGTTCGGTTTCAAATTTCAAGATGATTGGGTCAATATTAAAGACGGTGTTCCAGTTGATTTATCCGGCAAGACCGTTTTTCCCTTACAAGTTCGCATGAACTGCACAGGTTTAAGGATTTTAAAGATAGCGTACCATTTATTTTTACTATATCAGCATTTGATTTTGTGCACTAGAAAATTCAGCCGAAAATTTAGCCAAAAAATTCAGCTGGTATATATTATAATAAAAAGTGGGTGGTTTTGATTTTTTAATTAGTACTGTCTTTAACAATTCTTTTGCAAAATACGGTGAAATTGATAAATATTTAAAAAATCGTACAATATCTTTAACAGAATTTACAAAATTCGTCTCGAAAATAAAGAAGATATTTATACATCTAATTAAAAATAACATCAAACTTCTCCAAATCCTCAAAAAAAAAACGTTTCCCCCAAATTTCCAGATGTCACTCATTTTTTCAACTCGGTCAAAGATTTCGAACAATTTTCAGCGAAAGAAAATTATTGTAAAGTTGTTATGAACACCCACATTGAACCAAAAGAATAAAAAAAAAGAAGGTTGAGGCTTCATTGAAACTCGTAAAAATAACAGAAAAAAAATCGGATTTTCGACGGACGCCGACAGATATGATATCAAGGGTAAACACAAAAGTTTTGTGCACAAGATTTTTTCGGAGCTGACGTTTTTTTTTGTTGTGTTTCAATGGTTGAGAGATCACAGGTAAAATGGATAGGGATTTTGATGCACTATCAAATAAATGGATTTTTTAACGAGATACGTTTGATTAGGGAGGAGCTGTCTGGTTTTCTTTTTGATTTTTGACGAATTAAATATGT
This sequence comes from Caenorhabditis virilis, assembly GCA_964036255.1. Lineage (NCBI taxonomy): Eukaryota > Metazoa > Nematoda > Chromadorea > Rhabditida > Rhabditidae > Caenorhabditis > Caenorhabditis virilis. The sequence goes on along the minus strand of OZ038420.1, from coordinate 3,171,159 downwards.
AGGTGGGTTATGAAGCATTTTTGTTTGGATAAACTAAGATTAGATTTTGCAAGAATGACATTCATACAATTTCTAAGATTTTAAAAAATTGAAAGGAAGTGAAGTCTCACTCGGGTTTGGACTAAATGCTTGGTATTCAGTCAGACAAGAGAATTGAAAAACTTTGGTTTGCAAGACACTTTTTTAAACATTTGTGTTTTTTTTTCGTTATAAAAACGTTCAAAACCCACTTTTTCTTATCGTTGTTTTTTTCAATATTTTTCAAAAAATTGTCGAAAAATTAGGTAAGCAGATTCTGACATGTTCTCAGAACAGTGACCACAATGTCCAACATCGGCCGCAACTCTGACACCGTGAAATAGGGTGACTCGACCATTCTCATTTATCTGAAACAGATAATATATGTATGTAGATATAGGTTTTTTAATTAAAAAAAAGAAAATCAGTTCCTCGCTACTTGTAGCTCCGTTTCATTGTCATCCAGGCCATACAAGCAGTAGGATTTGTAATTTCTCTGGATATCAAAAACATTCATATGTATTCGCGGCAAATTTTGAATTTCACAGTTATAATTCGCATAGGGGATTGTGACGTCATTATCGTTATCACTAGAGCAACCATAACTGACCAAGAAAATGTATCTTGACAATAAGAGAATTGTATAGTCGAACAATTGCGATTTGTATTCAGCATTCCTGCAAAATTCTTTCAAAGGGAATTTATTTTTCACATTTTCCCATTGCCCAAAAAAATTCAAAGCTTTCTTTGGTTTACATCAAAGTATACCAATGGATACCGACAATAGAAAAAATACAGAATTGTTGTTCAAAAAAAGCCGCTCGACCGCTGTTCAATATGTAAGTAAAAAAATAATTAAATTCATATTTATGATGGATTTTTCAAAATAATGGAAAAAAAATAAACAAATGCTGAAGAAATACCTAACTGAGGAATTGAAAGTTAACGAACCCACTCTTAACGCAAAAAATCAAAAACGGAGTGGAAAACAAAAGAAAATCACAACAAAACATGCAAACAGGTGCCAAAAAAATGTTAATCAGTTTAAAATTGGGTGAATACTTTTTTTTTAGCTCTGGGTCCCACCAAAAAAATAATATATTTTAAAAAATTGCACCGTGAATTCTATTTTTCGTTAAAAATCATCTCGGTCTGAATTTTTTTTTGTCAGTTTCCGGGCAGAAAAACGCTGGAAAATCATCTTATTGACATCAAGATGTTTATAGTATGTATATTTACAGTGAAGAATAAAGGGGCTTTTTAATTTTGCGATGGAGTTATTTGTTTATACACTTGTCGATTCAATTTTTAATCTTCAGGTGCATTTGCGTGCGTAATAATTAGAATTCAATATGAACTAGAGCTAAAATATTAAACCGATATTAGCAGATTTGTTGACCAAATTATGTTCTTTTTTTACGCACCTTATGAAGGTTTTGAGATCCGATGGCCGCATGGAAACCATTTTTGCAAGATTCTGGCATACAAATTACTGTTCAGTTAAGTCAGCAAGTGTTCATTAAACCAACTCCATATCCAGTATTTATATCTCAGAAACAAGTTTTACTGGAACACTTCTAACTATATCTTCCAACTCATCAGAAATCTTAGATCGCAATAACTGCGTCTCTCCAACATCGCCACACACACTCACTCACACCACAACAGGTCATGGACATTTCCTTCTCTCTACAATTACATCCTTTCCCTCTACAACCCATTTTCGTTTTCACGTAGAATCTTCTAGAATACCCACTGTATTCAATTTAAAAGGAAAAGTCTCGTTCTCTCGTTGTCGCCGCCGCACAATTATGCATATGATTTCTAATGATTTCTCAGTTGTTCATTTGTATTGAAATTACAGGTGAAATGTGGCGACTGGGTGTCGCGTTGCTGCTTATTGCTACAATTCAGGCGGTCGATCGGCTGAATTTTAAAACTTGTGATCAATCCGGCTTCTGCAAGTAAGTTCTGAAAATTATATTTCGATGTTCGATGGGGCATAATTTCGTGAAAATTTTCTGACTTTTTGAAAAAGTATTTTAACACTTCGATTTCGTTTAAAAATACTTAAACAGCATCTTACATTAAAGATGCATGTCAAAATATATTTGCAAAGTTTTCAAGATTTTAAAATTTATAGATTTTATGAAATTGGTTTTTTAATTATTGGAAAATTGCTATTAAAGCCAAGGAAATTGATATTTTTGTAGTTTTTACTATTTTTACCAAAATTACTACATTTCAAGCCTGAATTTTTAATGTCTATTTTTTTTCAAAATTATTACACGTCAGCATAATGAAAATCACCCAAGTTCCGATAAAATAATATCTTTTCCCTCTAGACGAAAAACCGGTTCTAGAAGGTAAAGGAAGTATTTTTTCCAGGAGACACCGAACGATAAAAGAAGCAACTGGATATGAAGTGATCAACGATTCTATTAAAATCAATGAAACAGGATTGCATGCCAAGATCAAGAACAAGGTGAATAAAAGTATATTCAGAAAATTGGAACAAAAAATAATTTAGGATAACACGCTTAGATTGAGTATTGTATCTTTGAAAGATTCTGTGGTCCGCGTACTTATTGACGAAGATGAAGGAGCGTTAAGAAAGAGGTATCAACCGTTGGATGCGTTGGTTGAAAGAGAGCCTGTACAAGCAAAGTTGGTTAAAGAATTCTTAAAAAATGTCATAAATTGGGTGTTTTTAGAGTTAAAAAAACGAAGGAAGAAGCGACAGCAACTAAAATTTTGACCGCTGATGGTAATCGTATTGTTCTCCAGCACAAACCATTCAGAGTTGACTTCTTTGTGAAAGATAAATTGGTTAGTTAAATACATGATTTTCATAGCAAAGAAGTTAAAACGTTTTTGCAGGTCCAATCCATCAACGCCAAGCAAAACTTGTACTTTGAAACATTTAAGAAGAAGGTGCTTCTCACTGATAGAGAAAAAGGCTTCTGGGATGAAACTTTCAAGGAGATTAAGGATACTAAACCATTTGGATCATCATCAGTCGGTGTTGATATCGCTTTTGTCGGCGCGAAATATGTATTCGGAATTCCTGAACACGCGGAAACTTATCAATTGAGAGATACTAGGTATACATTTCAAGAAGATTTATCAATAGCCCAAAATTTATTTTAGAACTTATGAACCATATCGATTGTACAATCTTGATGTGTTTGAATATGAATTGAATTCACCAATGGCACTTTATGGATCAATTCCATATATTGTTGGTGTTAACCAAAAGAGAAGTTCTGGAGCACTTTGGCTGAATGCTGCCGAAACTTGGGTTGAAATTGAGTCGACAACTGGTGAAAAGGGTGGATTGACCAAAGAAATTTTGGACGCCGACACGAAACCAAGAGACATCCCACAACAAAATGTCCGATTCATCTCCGAAGCGGGTGTTATTGATATTTTTGTCACCCTCGGGCCACAACCAAACGATATCTTCCGCCAGCTTTCTGGATTAACTGGCGTCACTCCTCTTCCACCAGCATTTGCGTTAGGATATCATCAATCTCGATGGAACTATAAAGATCAGAAAGATGTTAAGGAAGTTCATGAAGGATTTGTGAAACACGACGTTCCTTTGGATGTGTTGTGGCTTGATATTGAACATACTGATCAAAAAGCTTATTTCACCTGGGATAAGGATAATTTCGCGAAACCAGAAGAAATGGTTCAAGATTTGGCTGAAAAGAACAGGAAATTGGTTACAATTGTTGACCCGCATATCAAAAAAGACGCCAAATATAATATTTATATGGAGGCTAAGAAAAATGTGAGGATTTCTTTAATATCTTTGTTTTTTACAACCTCAATGTTTTTTACAGAAATATCTAGTCAAGGATGTTAACGGTGAAGCTTATGTTGGAAATTGCTGGCCAGGAGATTCAACGTACATTGATTTCTTCAATCCAAAGGCTAGAAAATGGTGGGCACAACAATTTGCATTTGATAAGTATAAGGGAACATCAAATGATGTTCATATTTGGAACGATATGAATGAACCATCAGTTTTCAATGGACCAGAGGTAGGTTGTTATTTTTGAGGAAACTATAAAAATAGATAATTGAAGATCACAATGCATAAAGACAACAAACATCACGGTGGATGGGAGCACAGGGAAGTTCACAACGCATACGGATTCCAACAACATCGTGCCACATTCGCCGGCCTTAAAGCTAGAAGCAACAATGAAGTTCGACCATTTGTTCTCTCTAGATCATTCTTCGCTGGGTCTCAAAGAACCGCAGCCGTCTGGACAGGTGATAACAAAGCCGACTGGGCGCATCTCCGACAATCCATTCCAATGCTTCTGTCCCTTTCCACCGCTGGCTTGCCATTCGTTGGTGCAGATGTTGGAGGATTCTTTGGTGATCCGGAAGAGGAGCTTCTTGTTAGATGGTATCAAACGGGAGCTTTTCAACCATTCTTCAGAGGGCACTCTCATCAGGATACTAAGAGAAGAGAACCATGGCTTTATAGCGCGGTAAAAAAACAATAAATCTTTGGTTATCTCAATGTTCATGACTTTCAGAACACAACTGATGCTATCAGAGCGGCTATCAAGACTAGATATGCTTTCCTTCCATATTGGTATACTTTGTTCTACGAGCATGCTAAAACAGGAAAGCCAGTGATGCGTCCATTCTGGTTGGAATTCATTGATGATGAAGCATCATGGGATGAAGATAGAGAATTCATGGTTGGAAATGCGCTTCTTGTCAAGCCGGTTCAAGAGCCAGGAGCCAAGGAATTATCAATCTATCTTCCTGGAAAACGTCAAGTTAGTTAAAGCGTTTTCTTTCCTTTAATTCAGTAACGAGCTTCAGGTTTGGTACGATTGGGAAACGAACAAAGCTCGCCCATCTCCAGGAGCTGTCCAAATTCCAACTAATTTGAACACGATTGGAGTTTTCCACAGAGGTGGAACAATTATTCCAAAGTTTGCTGATGTCAAGTTGACAACCAAGGAAAATCATGAACAACCAATTATTTTATATATCGCTGTGAATCAGAAGGGTGACTTTGCAAATGGAACCATTTATTTGGACGACGGGGAAACTTATGCTTATGAAAAGGGTGATTTCGCTTATTGGGGATTCACTTTCAAGAGGTTTGGCGCTTGAAAACCTACTTTTAATAAAATTCTGAACGTTCAGAGAACATGACTACCTTCACACACTTACCAACAAAAACTTGGACAAGAATGGCAAATTTGATAGTGACGTTTTTATCCAAAAAATTGTTATTAGAGGAGCGAAGTTTTATCCAAGAACGGCACATATTTTCCTTGATGGTATATGAAATTTATACAAGTTTTTCTAAAGTTTTTCATTTCAGATTTCACCCCAGAAGATCTTGAATTTGAATTCAATAGAGACAACTTCTTGATGGAGATTGAGAACCCTGGAGCTTATGTCACAAGAGAGTTCAGAATTGATATCCACACATAAATGCATTTATTTATTTTTTTTGTAGTTTCATATAATAACGTTATTATCACATTATTTTTACGGTTTCCTATTTTTTACGGTCATCAATAAAACTTCACTTTGAAAAAAAAAGAATCGTATTCAAAGTTTGGTGCAAACACAACATTAAAAAACAAACAATCGGTACCATCGTTTTTGTCCTCACCTCATAAAAACATTGGGACGAAAAAAAAGATTAATTACAATTGAATGAAGGGCCATTTCTTTCCCATTGCCCCTCTGCGGCTCATCAACCAGAATAAACGTTTTCCCTCTTCATTGACGATCGTAAATGAGCCGGTATAGGAACAAATAAATGATGAATATATTTGAAATGCAGATGGTTAACACGTGCACAATCGCTTTGGTTCATCATTTACTATTCGCTTTTTTTGTTGTCTTGGGTGGTATCTCTTTTCGTCATGGGTGGTATCTCTTGTAGATGTTAGTTTTCGGTTCGCATCTTTTATTTCAAATAATGCTATATTGTATGTCATTGCCTGTTTATTAAAATTTTCTATGGCTTTACGGAGATAATGAATACAGTTGGGATAGCTCAGTAAAGTTCTTCTTTAAAGAAGGGCTTTACGGAGATGCTAAATGTACCTTAAGTGAAAATAGACTTCATTCTCATTCCAAATCTGTTTTTAAAATTTTTTAAAACCACCTAGAAGCTGATAAAGAAAAAACAAGCACCTAGAAGCTGAAATAAGGCCCGGTCGGAATTGGGTCGTTAGGGCCGTATCGCAGGCCCTTTCCAATGCTATCGGCCGAGTTTAGACCGGCCGGCTTTTTTTTCTCAACAATTTTGACATAATGTGAGCAAGCGCCTTTTTCGCACCAATGTGGCAAATTTGAGAAATTTATAATTTATTGACCCTAAACACCTCCTTTGTTAGTTAACGCTTTTCTATCTCAATTTCACCAACACTAGTTCCTTCCATGGATCTGTGTATGTTTCTTTCTATTGTCAAGTTAAAAATTTTGTTCATCCATTTTCTAATGGAAAACCGCAGCGCAGCCGCTCGCAAGTAAAAATAGCATGAATTCGTGAGAGACTTAGATTTTCTGGGTAGGTCAAAACAACTTGCATGATCAAGAATATTTGAGTTGACAATACATATTAGTTATGTTTTTTTAAACTGCAGGGTTTCCATTTTTTCTCTTGGTTCTTATTTTTGGAACATGTTAACTAGCACACTGTCTTTAAGAAACCATGATTTGAGAAAGCTTATCAGCAAAACTGTTAGGAAACACCTGAAAACATAGTCAATAGTTTCAAAATTTATCCAGTTTATAAATTTCAATTCTGCCATTTTTATTGTTTTTTTTACATTTCCCCCAAAAATATATCTTCATGGATACTGCCACATTAAATTTTTCAGTGAACCCCTGCCACATTATTCACTCATGATTTCCTAAAACTGAAGATAAATCATGAAAACTTCTTATTTTTGCAAAGGCTTAGTCAAGTTTTGCGTTGTGATATTTAATACATTTTTAAAGTTTATATACATAGTAAATATAATGTTCAAAACTATGTGAACTTCAAATTATTTATCTGACCAACACATGTTGTTAAAAGTGGAAGAATTTTCTTATCATTATCATCAGTTCGGTGCAAAAAAAATGTGAAAAGAGAAGGTCCTTTAGTATGACTCACTTTTGATGGACCACCTATGAAATATTACTTATAAATACACAGAACTAGCCAGCATTTCCATTATGTTTTAAGTTTTCGTGCCCCACATTTTAAAGAGTAATTATGAACATAAAATGTAAATCCCATTTTATTCCGCCTAAATTAATTCCTTAGGTGTAAATGAGTAAATTATACGTTCCATTTTCACTTCATCCTTTTAAAATAGAGACAAAAAGTTTTGTTCCGTCTTTAGAAACCGTCATGGGCTATTATTTTTTCGACATTTCTCCATGAATTTCTGATGAAGATACATTCCTTTCGTCCAAATATTCTCCTAAAAACTTTAATAAATTTGAGTTTCATATCCAAAATTCATTGTCCAAGCCGCAGATAGATGTATACTTTTTGTTGTCTTTCAAAGTCTATATCCGAAGACAAATGTCGTTTTGGCCGTTTCGGTTCCCGTGGGATAAACGAAGGAAAACGCATGGCAAAACGAAACGACGCTTCTGTTTTTGGTTTTGGTTCTCTCCCCTTATTCGTGTTTTTTTTGCAGTTGGCTATTCTCTTCTTTTCATCAAATTCGTTTCATCTTTTCTTTTCGTTTTTTCATCAAATTTGAATTCCTTGAACTTTGCCACCAACAAAATTGGTGTACTACGATTTTCCTTTTTGTTGGGTGTTTATTTTTAGATTTTCTCAAATGAAATACCTAACATATTAAAGTTAGCAATTGCTAAAAACAACCACTTAAGTTGATTAAAGTAACATAAATTTATGTTTTTTGAATTTTTATACTCTACGTAAGTTTCATAAATCAGAAGGGTGTGGTTATACATACATATATCCTAAAAGCAAAGTTGTTGTACGTACCCTATAGAACGTAGTTCTTTTTTCTAAAGCTAATCCCTATAAATATTAAAATTTTTGTGTTATTTCACCCCAAATCGTTTTATTTACATTTACACACAAAACGTGAGATATTCTCAGTTTTATGAATATTTTCCCATCGCGGTAAACGCAAGATATTCTTATTGAGATGTCTAGGCTCTGTCAACAAAAAGTAATTCGAATTTTGCTTTTTTTTCTCATTTAGATTAGTTGAATATGTGCACACGCAATGAAATTTGAATAATTTATGAATACACGTTCATGCAAAGTTTTTCATTTTGATTTTTTTTAGAAAAAGAGGAAAAGTTATGAATTTGGGACCAGAATTTGTGAAAGGTATGAACATTTCGAATCTTCCGTATTTTTGGAGGTTCTACAAGTGCTTGAAGTGTTGCTAGGTAGGTTTAAATAAATAATTTCTCGGAATATAAAAATTCAATTTCCGAATTGTTTTTTTAACTAGCACAAAATCCTAATTGGGCTAATTTTCAATTATTTCGTTTTCAGCTGTAACTTCAAAACTTGTGCTGAATTTTTTCAACTTTTAAAAAAATTATGACTCACATGTGCAACGCTATTCGAGAAGAAAAATTGGCTCCTTTTCAAAAAGGTCACGAGAGAATTCAGGGATCCAAAAATAGCCTAAAGATAGTGTACAACCCGTTTTTATCCCTTTCAGCAAAAATTTCTGTTTAACTTAAAAAGGTACTACACGAAGGGTATTAATGTTGCTTAATCGATCTGAAATTTAATTTTATATAGCGAGTGAAAAAATTTGCAAAAAAGTAGAAATGCGAAAATAAGGGCACCCGGAGCTACCACTTTGGCTACGTTTTTGTTCGATTCCGGGTGCCCTTATTTTCGCATTTCTACGTTTTTGCAAATTTTTTCACAACCGTTAAGGTATGAAAAATTGAATTTCAGTTCGATTACGCAAGCGTATAGCCCCCTTGACGTTACGATTTTTTAAAAATATTCAAATTACGATGCACTAATGAAAACCAGTATAATTTGACCATTTCCTCAATTTTTTTTTGATTTTAAAATTATTATTTCCAAAAATATAATTTTTTAAACATATTTCAGTATAAAACATTCAGAACTGTCTAAAAAATTAATTTTAAAGGATTAAAAAATCATCTCGTGCAGTAGAATAGGATCAACATCTATTGTCATTGCGTTCTAAAGGCTGCCCTACCGCAATAGCGGTCCGCAACTCGGCTGCTTTCCATAGGAAAATCGGAAAATTCAGTTTCCCGCCAAATTTCTAGCGTGTTGAGTGGGAGGCAGCCGCGTCGCTTGCGTGCGGAGCGCTAGTGCTGTCAGTAGATCAGTGCGGTAGATCAGCCTTCAGAACAACTATCAAGAATATTTGAGTTGGCAGTAACACATTATAACTACAAACAAATTTTTTTATGAATGTCATTAGATTGTTCAATGGAGATTCTCCTACAACATTACTCAACATTATTTGTTTTGATGATTAAATATAATTATGCTCAAGTTTATTTTTATTCCACGCTAACTATTAGCAATCAAAGAACGCCCCTCCAACATTTGACCCGTTTATTTAACTACATTTATTTTTATAGTGTTGAAATTGTCATTAGTTGGCTAGTTTAACAACGGTTTAGTGGTTTTTTGCAGTCGTTATTTGAGGTCGTTCAAATTTTGGTATATACATGTTCCAAGTTTTCAATCTATCTGTCCGGTTTTTAGTTTTTTCTCCCTCTTCTCGATTACTAATAATTCTCAGACAAATGTCTCCGTTCCTCCTCAAGCAGAAAATTGGCTGAAGGTGAAAGAGAAAAACACAAACTTTTGTTTCCTTATTTTTTTTGTTGTTCTAACTATAATAGGAAAGAACAATTTTCTTTAGCAAAACGAGGAAAAAATGTGTATTTTCTTGAACGGCTCCGAAATGAACCCATCATAAACAACAAGAGAAGAGTAGTCATAAACAAGAGTTTGTTGTACATATAACGACTAGAAAAAACACGTTTTTTAATCAGTCAAGAACTATTTTAGTTGCTTGGAAAGGCTTTGAAAACTTTTAAAGACTTTTTAAAAACACTTTACAACGGAGTAGCTGTACTCAAAAATGTGATTCTCTGTTAGAATCATTGCACAACCGAGCTTTAGACCTCCAAAATTCATATGATCCTTGAAAATCTAAAAAATTTTAAATTAACAATTTAACTTCGAAATGAACCTGACATTTGGCTCGGTTTCGATGTTTATTTTCAAAATTCGAAGCAAATTTACTTTATTTTTTCATACCCCTTCTTCACTCACATTTCAATTTTTGCGTTGTTGAATACAAACAGAAAAGAAAACTACATGAGAATCTTATTTCATGTTTTCCTATGCACCACCAACAGCCGCCATAGCTCAGTCGGTTAGAGCGTGGGTCTAATAAGCCCAAGGTCGCAGGTTCGACCCCTGCTGGCGGCAAATTTTTTTTCGAGATGATGAAAACAATTATATGAAATGAATTTGTTTTTTTAAATAAGGATACTTTACTTTTTAGAATTTACAAAAGCTAAATTTCAAATTCTCCGGTTTTTCACTCAAAAGAATGTATCACAATTCCCATCAAAAATGTTTGATTGACTTTCACGTGAAGCGTTTTATATTTTAAGTTTTACCGTTTTTCTTTCAATTCTTCAGCAGCACGATCTCAGACAAAAGCGGATTCCATTCGGAAGTAATATGGTGTGAATCCAAGGGTGCATTCCGAATGGACTCCCATTCTTGAAGGTCTCTAATAGCCCCCCGAAATTGATATCCTTCTAATGGGTACAACTTTGTCGACAAACTTTTGAATCCATTCGGAATGCATCCCCGAATCGACGACCTCTTTTATTTTTTCCAAATTGTTCCTCCTATTGTCTGAAGTGTTTAAAAATGAAATGGTGTCGGAGACACGGCCTGGGTTGGCAAATTGCCAATGTGACAAAAATCAAAGCATATTTTTTGGAATTACAATAAAAAAGCTGATTAAAGAACAGTTTTAAATTTTACCATACATTTTTTATAAATTATTTCGTAATTAGCCTCCCTAACATTTCAAAGTTGAAAAAAATTTCAAATTCATGTTTTTACCAACCACCAAACAAGAGAAACGTGATGAAAAATAAATTTGGAACCCAATATAGCTTCTCCTTTCCCATTTTTTTCTTAGTTAGCCATCTATAAAATGTCAAGACCACTATTAAAGACATAGGACATTGGTGGGGGGGGGGGAACAACATCACCAATATAACGTACTTTGCAATACATTTTAGACAAGTTTTTTCACTCGTATCATGAGTAAAAACTTCGTTTTTTCTCCTTTTTGTTCTTGTCTTACATCTTTTCCGCAATACACAGTTCAATTCCCGTTTTATTTCACTGAAGATTACAACAGCTAATTTTTCATTTCATTAACTGTGTCACATTGTTTTTATTTTTTCATTTTTTTTTCGTCTGGTTCCTCGGATTTTTTCCCTCTTTTTTTAACGTTTTGTTGAAAAATGTTATTGTTTTCTTATTTATTGTTAGATCATTTTTGAAACTGTTTCAAGTTTTTTTTGCTGTTTGAAAAAAATTATGCATGTTCAAAAAAAAGTTTTCATTTGATTTCGCTTCACTTGTCAATTCAAAAAGAAATTTTTTTGAAAAAAAAATCCAGAAACTATTTGAATAAGTCCATACTTTTTTTTTATTCATATCTTCTCGACCATTAATAATTCGTCTTGTTCCTCCAATTTTTGCAGTATTTGTTGAATATAACCTTTTATTTTTATAATTACCATGTTTCCGTCATCATACCAATTTGTCCTTTTTTGAATTCAATACCATGTTTTTTGATTTTATAAATTTTTCAATTTTCTATACAAACATTTATTCATTTGTTGATCTCATTTTTTTTTTGATTGGTAAACATCCGGTTTTTTACACTTCGGGGAGCTTTAAGACTCCTTTGTTTGGGTTTCAGGATTGAATTTTTCGTTTTTTTAGATGGATTGTGCAGCGATTTGCTTGCTGACGACAGCGGTACAATTTCTACCTTTATCGACGACAACGGTACATACATATATTCATAAAAATAACCAACTTTTATCCAATATTTTTCAGAACTGCACATATTGTGTGGAAGCCAGATCGACATATGAGCATTGTTTCAAAGATGTTATCGAATGCGCCTACCGGGATCCCAGTTCATTGATCATTTGTCTAAATGTTTATGAGAAGAATGGAGGTGATCCAGCGATTGTTCAGCACACGATCCGATGTATTTCTTATCAGGATTATTATTTAGAGGATGCGAATATTCGTCAGGTTTGTTGTTATTTATGACATTTAACATTTATATATCAACGCTTTTTTTAGATCAGTGCCGGTGGATCTTGTGCTTTTGAACATATCCAAAAATGCGAGTGTGATGTTTGCCGAACACCAACAACTACTACGACTACAACTACAACTACTATACATCCATCTATTCATAGAAAGTATGTGTTTTTATCAGTTTTTCGAAAAAGGGATGAGAAATTGTGCTAAAATATTTTAAATTTTTTAAATAAAAAATCCTGACGAAACGGGCTTTTATAAATTCAGGTTCGAACTTTCTTTAAGATTTCATTAGAATTGGATATGACACCGAAAATGAAGACGTTGAAACAATATTCAAGAAAAATGTTTTTAAATGAAAAAAAAAACTAAAAATTGAGAATGGAAATTCTAATATTTTTTCCCAAAATTCGTTAATCATTTGACTTTCAGCCTTCTGTCAGAACGACGCGAGTTATAGAGTTACCCTCCAAAGTTTAAGGAAAATATGGCACTACAGGACACCTAACTTTTAACAAAACACTAATTTATATTGTTTTTTTTTACAATTGGTGTCAAATTTTGTCAAAATTGATAATTTTTCATTTTATGAAGAAAATACGATCTTTGAAAGTCATAAATTAGCTAAAATGATCTCAGAGTACTTTCCATTTTGTACCGAGTACTTTCAAATTTTTAAAGATACTTACTATTAGATTCTTTTATCAAAAAAAGTAGCAATGTTTTAGTGAAAACTCAAGATTGTTTCCAAACAAACTTAAAATGTTAATTTTAATTAAAATTGTCAATTTGTAGCTTCTTAAAGTCGCTCAATATTACAATTATCATAAATAAGTTGAAGGTTGTTTTTCTCTTTTTTCTGACGTTTTCGGTGGAATTTCACGAAAATGGACGCCAAAAATGTGTTATCGCGTCTTTTTTTTAATCAAAAATTTTAGTGAAATCCTGATGAAACAACTGAAATTGGTTTTCAACATGAAACAAAGTAATAAATATTGCTCACAGCAATTTATCATTCTTGCCCTATTAATTCAGCTCATTTTTCAGAAAACATCACCATCATCATCATCACAGCGGTTCGAATCACAAGCACGACCATCTGGTATTTCCCAACAACTCTTTCGCCCAACAATATAAGGACAGTGGATACTACTTGGCATCCTCATCAATTTCGTTGCATTTCCAATTTTTGCCCTTTTTCGCGTTTATCATTCCCTTCATCAGTTAAAGAACCACTAACTACTTTGAAATATCATCTTTTATTGACAATTCTTTGACAATTTCGGGTATTACCATTTGTTGACAGTAGCACTATCTTTTGAGCATTTGACAATTATCGAAATCAATGACATTAGTCACCCGCCGTTCCCCTCATCACACATGTTTTAAGCATTGACATTCTAAATGTATCGTGGAGAAACAAATAATAAAGGATTTTTGTTTAGAATAAAAAAACTTTGTATGGAAAAAATCGTACGTTTCCAAAGACAAAGGCAAATAATTTTTCAAATGTCGGCACCATACAAGGCTGATGTGAGGGGGAGGAAACACGCGCCAATGATCGATGATTAGCAAATGTTTCTTGGGTGATGCGAGGGGATTTATCTGATTGAAAACGTGAATTAAAATATACAGATGAATAAGGGTTTATTCAAAATTTGTGTTGGTTCCCATATGTTTGATAAATAAGCCTGTTTAATGTTATTTTACATTATAAAAACGCTGAAAAAAGTGCTGAAACATGGCCTCGACACGGAATTATATTTGTTTAAAGACAGTATGCCGGTAAACACGTGGTTACGTTAATTTTTATTTTTATTGCAGCCTTATCCATGCCTACCTAGAAATGGGGTCGAAACTCACATCTCAGGATTGGCATATCTGATTTTGATGATTTTGGTACCAAACGATTGGAAATTCAAAGTATATTTTAAAAACTCTTAAAATTTTGAAATTTCAACTATTTTCAGTTTTTTTTTCACCGGTTACAACTCACATTCATAACACATTCCTAAATGGTGCAATGTCTTTAAATCATAAGAAAGGTATAAACTTTCAATAAAAAAATATTAAAATTTGTTAAAATTTTGAAAGTTTAAAATGAGTCCAAGCGCAAAATTTTATCTTGATTTTTAATTACTTTAAGGCCATTTTTAAGTGGGATCTTTTCTGTGACCCCAATGAGGTATCGAAAAAGTGATTGACAGCTCAAATTCCGCAGATATGTTAACAATATGATACGTTTTAAGGTTTCAATTTTACAGTACATTGTCGTGAAATTATGAACGTTAAATGTACATAAATTCCAACAAAAAGTTAAATGAAAACCAGTTACAAAAAACTTAAAAATTTGAAGGATAAACAACTCGGCTCTAACTGTCCACAAATCGATAAAATTTTGTGGATTCAATACCTATTTTGAGTTATGTAAAGGGGGATGGCTAGATATTTTGACAAAGCTTTGATGGTTTTGAATCACAGCAGAAGTTTCTGAAATTTCAAATTTTTCGAAAAATTCTGATATACTTTTGTCAGGATTTTTTGTAGGAAATGTTGAAGATCTGAATGCTGAATGAGAAATGTGATTCAAGTAACCAATTTCTCAAAGTTCATCGTTAAAAAAACGCCCATTGGTAAAAAATTAATTTTTAAAACAAAACCGTTTATCAAAATTTATAAATTCATATTCCCTCAAAATAATGCCACGTTTTTCATAAAATTTTAGGTCCCTTTACACATCGACATTTCGAAAAAACATCGACATTTTTCAAACCTTGAAACCGTTCCCCACACATTCGTTTAACAAATACACCTGAATATTTGTTTCGACACCTGAATATTTGTTTTTGAGTGTGATGGAATGTCTATAATTTTAAGAAAAAAAAGCTAAACAAATTCCAGGTTCTGCGTCAAAATTCACACAATATTTCGGGACTACAATTATACTGAAAAAACTAGCGTCTTTAGAGAAACTTTCCAAACGGCAATTCCCCCTTTATGTATTTACAATACAGCAATCATTGAACAAAAATTCCGATACGGATTAATGTTCATCAATTACAATCTTCAAATCTCGAAACTTTTGACAGTTCGCACCTATTCTTAATCATTTCCCTTCTTTCAAAACAAATATAATTCCAATAAGAAAAGTGTCACGCCCACTTTTTCTTGTCATTGTTGCACTTGGTTTCTAATTTTTTCATGGTTATTTGTTCAACACTCATCATGCTTTTTTTGTATTTTCTTTTTTTTCGCCGGCGATCTCATCGTATCTATTGTTCTACAGTACTGAATTTCAGTTCCACCATCATTTTCTTTTTCCTCAAAAGTTTTTTTTTCGGAGGGCCAAATTACTAGGTGTTATCTTATAATTATACCAAAATTATTCTACAATTTCAAAGGATATTGGTTGAAGTCAACGATTTTTTTTTGTTTTGAAAAATGAATGGTCTTTTTGGTTATTCCCTTGACCTATCATGTCCCAATTTATTCAAGAATTGAAAAGTCTATTTGTTGGAAATATTCACTCAGGAAATCAGAATATAAAAAACACACACATACACGAAGAGACACATTTGAAACGCCTCATCTATTAGATGAGGTCAGTTATAGTTACCACGCCTAGGTAATGTACATTTTCTTTTCATCAGTAGTGTGTATGTTTTACTTTTGATTTCTAAGACTGCGCTCTGCATGATGCAGGAGAAAGTTCGCGTTTTTTTATTCTGAATCCTGAGGAAATCCAAAGTTTTGAATTCATGGTTATGGGCATTAAAACATCACCTTTTTGTTGATAAATCTCACCAATCTACCCAAAAACTTTCACAAAAACATATTTTTTGTTTCATATTAGTGCTATTATCTTTAAAATTATCATTTTGTTCTCTTAAATTTTCATCGATTATTTTATCATTGGCGGGAAAGACGGTTATTTGAATAATAGTCATTAAAGGAGCAAGTAATTGTGTTGTTAATTAGGTCAACAATTCAATTTTAGTTATTATAAAATTTTGGTAAAGTTTAATTCCGAGTTCTAGTTTTTTGCACTTTTCCGTTTAAAGAAGGAGATCACGGAGCCAATGGATATATTTGCCATAAAAATAGGTTCTTGAAAATTTCTAAAACCACGTAGAGGCCAAGAGAACAAGCTTCAAAAAATGGCAAAAAAAGTTTCCAAAAAAAGTATATCGTTATTTTTTTAGGGCATTGTTTTGAAGCTGGTTTTCTCAACTTCTACATGGTCTTAGAAAATTTTAAAATCAGATTTGGAATGAACACGAAGTCTATTTTCATACCAGCTGCATTCAGAAGCTCCGTAAAGCCCTGCTTACGTGAAGCCGTCCAAAATCGCAACGAAAAAGTCCGACATAATTCTTGAAATTATTTATTTGTCATTTTTTCATAGTTTCAACTTAATTTTGTTCGTTCATTTTTGAATTGTTTATTTAGAGAATTCGTTAAAATGCAAATTGTTTTCAGAAAAACAACTTTTTTTGTATTTTTGAGACGAAAAAATTTAAAAAAAATTAATAATCTTATAAAATCCCCTGCGAACCCCCTCTCTTAAATTAAAAATTTCCATTTGGTCTGGGCTACAGAAGGTTGTTTTTGTAATTCGAAAATCTGAAAGTCTGAAGTCTGAAATTTAATTTTCATTTATCAAAGATATTTTAAAATAGCATAAACCTGCCAGAAAAGGACTGTTTTGCCGTAGAGCGCACTTGCAACAGCGCTGTTTTAATTTAACTCACTCAGCAAAGATGTTTTCTTGTATTGTCAAGATGAAAATTCCTGACCGCTCGTTTTGCGTAGCATCGTAAGGAACTTCCTCGCAACGCGACCACAACTCGCAAGACCAACTGAGAAATTTGAATTTGAGCGAGTTGCGAGGAAGTACCCAACGATGCAAAACGAGTGGCCAGGAATCTTCATTTTGACAATAGCTGAAAATGTATCAGTTGTATATTAAAATAAAGAAAAAATATTTTACACTTGTCAGATTAGCTCTTTGAAGTTTTTCTTGCATTCATCATCTTAAATAATCGTACATTAAAAACAAATATATTTCGTATTATCCAACCAACTTGATTGTATTTTTCTGTATCCATTACTCCAGTCGATCATATTCATTCCACATCATCTTCATATCCTGATCCCCCCAGCGTCAACTTGTAATTACATCTCCCCCCTCAATTGTTCAACATTCATTCCCCCCTCTAGTTTGATTCCAAACGTGCCACTGTAGAAAAAAGTTGATTAAAATAGTTTGTTTTCCCCACCCGGGCCGGAAAATGATTCCTATCATTTTCACCTTTTTTTTGTATCTCATTCATTCCCGAAGCGAAATTTATTTTATTCACGATTTCTCTGTTCCCCAACAACCATTCAAACATGAAACAATACCCTACCACTTATATATATTTTTTTCTCTCCAACAGAACTTTTTCCGTTTGTTTAAGTTTCCACTCTTAGATCTTTCGTTTATGAATACATGAGCGGCATTGAAACATTTTTGTTGCATAGTATTTTTCTGTTACCGGAAACAAAACATTAATTTTAACATCTCTGAGTTTTGTAGAACAAGGGACAGTTATTAATTTAAATTCACAACAGGAGATTTATCGATAGTGTCGGAAAATTTCAACAATATAAAGTGAGGTTCAGTATTCAGAAGTTATTCATAAAAGGTATGTTTTGAAATTTTTTTATCGATTTTTGATTAAAAAATTACGGTATTGTTCTTCAGAATACGATCATGTGAGTTATGCTCAACCCATTATTAGTTTTCATAATTGCTCTCCTTGTCAAAATCAGGTAAGACTCATGTTTTCAGATGTCATACATTTACAACTGCTTTTGTTTTCTGAAATCTCAACGACAAACCATTTCCAGTAGTCCTCAATTTCTCCTAAAAGGAAATATCCGTCGAAGTGGTGAAACGCATTGGCAAATGTTCAATGAATGTAGTCAAGGGATGTTACAATCATTTCTTGGATCGTTAAATGCACGAGGCTATCCGGATCGTCATTGTTTGAGTGAGTTTATTTGTTTGCATTTGATGACTCGTGTATTATATGTATGTATTGTTTTGAAATTCGTCTCAACTTGAGCAAAAGGCAATCATATGAATATTGTTTATAGCCGACTGGAATGTGATTGGTGAATGGGATGGGAGGTTCCGATTGCAGCATGCTCAATCTAGGAAGTTTATTTGTTTTAATAAAAGAGCGAGGATTACTTTGAGGGTTTGTGTTATTTTCTATTGGTTTTTTAATGCGGAAATAAAAAATGAAATAAATGAAATCTGCGTATTTTCAATGTCAGTCTAATAAGAAAATTTTGAAGATCCGATATCATGAATGTCAAAGTACCAATTTTGAAACAATCAACAGGCAATTATATTTTTATTAATTTTTTTTTGGTAGAATCATATTTCCAAAAATCACATTTTCTAAAATTGTTTTTTTAATTTTCATTGCTCTTGACATCCTTTAGGACCTTTTCTAATTTGAAAGTCCACAAAATAGTTTGTTGAACTAACAAAATTCAAACTTTAAAAATCGAAAAGCTGTTCGAATAATTTACCAATAATTGCTCTATTTTTCTTGTATGTTATCAAATATTAGGTTTTCTGAAAGCTCTAGAATTTTATTTACTTTTATGATTATCAATTTTCGAAAAAGGGTGTTTCTTATTAATTTTTTATTGTGAATCCAATTGGGCTAAAAATCAAAGTGTGGTGACTAGACTAACTTTCTTCGGCCCGAAAAAACATGTTTCAATTAGCCTTTTTCGTATTTTTTTGGTGTTACTCCGCCATTTTTGGTCACAAAACTATTTTTTTGGTACCATTCGATTAAGAACCAAATTTGCATTCATATTAAATATAACCATTCCTTTCGCGAATATCCCTTTAAGAATACTGAACTAACAAAATTTTAGCTTCATGCTTTTTTTTAGCTTCTTCTTGAACCAATGTTCCGTATTGAATTTTGGATCAAATCCTTTGGTTCGGCTCGACGAAACGACAAATTATTGTTTTTTTAATTAAAAAAATATGTTTCTTACTATTGGAATGTAAATCAAAAGAGTAAATAGTTATCAAAAGAGTACATTTTTTGATCTTCTGAATAGCCTAGCTGAACCAATCCCATAAGGATTTGACCGTAATCCTATCGGAAAAATTGTTTGTACTACTGAAAATAACTATTTCTTATATATTTGGATTGAATTTTCCGTTTTGGATTCCTTTAAAGTACCGTTGATTTTAAATTAATTAAATTTCGGCAACTAATTGTTTTGAGCCAATAGAAAATCGATTGTTTGGCCTTGATTCTAGATGGATTCTACATAACCGTAACGTCCAAACATCATTTATAAAACATGTTTCCTTCTTGACAATTTGAACGTTCATTTTCTTTTTGTTTTCTTAAAACATGCCCCCCACAAGTCAAGACTTTTGCGACCCACTTCAAAACAGATACCGATCTAATAGGATTACCATTACGCTTATTTATTCCACAAACATTATTTTGTCTCATATTTCAGTACAACGGCGCGGATGAGAAATGTACATTCATTGAAGAAATAAATGATAATGGTTATTCGAGAATTCGATCCTATTGGAAACCACAATTGTATTTGGGTATGTGAAAAAATGAAACAGTTTTGAATAAGAACAATTTTTGCAGGTTTCAACGGACGAGGAAGATTCCAAAATCCATTATCTTATTATATGAAACCGAGGTGTTTTGATTGGATAAAACTTGTCAGATATGTTGCAGAAAGTGAACTTCATCATTGCGACGTTCAAAAACCCAAACCGGCGGTCAATTTGAATCATTCTCCTACCGTATATCATGCGATGAGAAACGAATTTCTGAAACAAGTGTCTGCTACTAAAAATTAAATTTTAATGTAATTAATGAAAAGAAAACCTTTTTTTCATTTTTAATGGGTATGATTACTTATCATTGCAATTATTTTTTATTGTCTTTTCCGACCACACACGTAAAAAGAAACATTTTCCTAATGTTTATCTAATTTTATTATCAAATTATCATGTTTTATTGTAGATATGTGTGGTGCAACTTATATTGGAGCAGGGGGCGCAAAAGTCCCTGAAAATAAAATTCAATAAAACCTCAAAATTTACAATTTATGTGTTAGTTAACGATGAGATATTGTTTTATCAAATAATACATCTGACAACAAAACAACAGACAACAAAAAAATTGCAAAGCGTTTGTGTTGATATTTTTGAATCTCAAGAAAGAGAAGAACATAACAAGATTCGAATGGCATCTTTTCACTTCACGTAAAGTGTAAAGCCATGCGTGAAAAAGACTGTGAAATGCCGAAACGCAGCTGCCGGAGATAGATATCGAGCACAAAGATAACTCGAGCTCAGCTCATTTGAAACGAAGAAAGAAGGAGAAAAAATTTGTGCTCTCAATCGACATTTCGTGTTTTTTTTTTGGCCTTCTTCTTCATCTTCTCTCGACAAAGACGAACTTTGCTTTTAGCTTTCTTAAAAAGTTTTGATTTTGCTGTTTTTATTATTTGACGAAATATAATGAGGGCCTCTGAACTTTCGCCGAGGTTCCAATTGGCGTTTCGAAGATGTTTGTTTTATTCATTTGCACTTGTTGGATGGCTGCTTTTTGGAATGGTTTTGTTTCCAGCTCTTTGTATGACGGTTAGAAGACAGGTGCTTTAAAAAAATTGTCTCACTTTTTGAATAAAACATTGTTTTCAGGATGACAATCAAGCTGGCTTGTTCCGTCTAGATGCTAAAAGAACCGATTTGTTGAACGTTTTATGGGCTGAAACAATAACAAATGGGGAAGAAGACTGGTCAGAACTTGCCGACCAAAAATTGGAACTTTATGAAAAAGTACTCACTCAATATTATCATTTTAACAATGCTCTTTTTCTAGGCTCTCCTTCAACACTACGGAATTGATCTCGATAAAACCGATCGCACATTTGCAGCTGGGTTACAAAAATCATTTGCAATCTCGTCGACAATTGGTACGCTTTCTTTCTTTTTCAATTATTATTTTTCAAAACAATCGCTTTTCTTTATGATAATGTCAAAAAGTTGTGTGTCAAACGAACGTTTTTAGGGCCTCTCGACGTTGACGACTTCACGAATCTCGGGAAATTAATTGCAGTTTTGTATGCAATTATCGGCACTCCGCTTTTTCTTACAGTTATTGGACAACTTGGAAAAATGGTTACTTCTCTTTGGCAGGTGATTTGAAGTTTTAAACAAGGGGTTAAACGAAGGGATTGTTATTTACCCAACAAGAATCAGAATTTACCCAAATTTTTAAACTTGTTCAAATATGGTGAAAGCGTCAAATTTATAATTATAACGACTACCTCTAATTTTTGAAACTGGGGTCACGTAGGGTCAAATCAAATTGGTACACTGTCTTTAAACATTCATGACGAATCCAAAATAAACGATAAAAATTTGTGGTGCCGGGCTGAAAATTTTTGTTTAATTTTGGGCTAAGAACTGACCCTTAAACAACATCCTAAAAATAAAGATAATTTTTGATAGTAAGATTTTTTTGAAAGTTATGACTTGAATTTTTTAAATGATTTTTTTGTAAACTTCTGCAAAAATTGCATGATCTGATTTTGGACCGTTTTTTATCTCCAAACTTCATCTTTTTAAGGAGTTGCACAATATTGTTTTTTTTTTAAATATTCAAGTTCTGTTTAAAACGTATCATCGAAAAACATGGATTTTCAGGGTACCACACTTTGGATCGTCACCGGAGTTTACATTTTCATCTCTGCGGTTATTTATGACATTGTTGAAGGTGGAACGGATGATGTGGTGAGTTTTTTGTCGTGCGAAAAACTAGATAAAAGTTTGACAAATAAAAATGAACCATTTCGAATTCCCAAATTCATAACTGTCTAATTACAAAAAGTTTGACAATTTTTGAATTTTTCAGACGAGCCTTGGTTTTTGAGCTCTGAACATTTTTCAGAACTTTCCTGTTAGAACAGTCTTATTGTCAAGATAAAAATTTCTCGCCGCTCGTTTTGCGGAGTGTCGTTGGGAATTTCCTCGCAACGCGACCGCCACGCGCAAGACCAACTGAGAAATTTGAATTTGAACGCGTGGCTGTCGCGTTGCGAGGAAATTCCCAACGACACTCCGCAAAACGAGCGGCCAGAAATTATTATCTTGACAATATAAAATGTTATTTCTGAAAAATATTAATTAAATTTGCTCTTTCTTAATTGTATCACATTTTTTGAGTTTGATCAAAGTCACATATCTTCAAAGTTGACTTATTTTCCGATTCCAAAAAACAACGCTCAACCCATTCCCTAGTAAAAATTAGAAAACCTAAAAAATTACCGAGATCACGTTGAAATCGGATAGAATCCATTATTTCAAAACAAAGTTGAGCCCGAATAAATAAATGTTTAAAAATTTCAGCCCTTCATCGAAGCCATCTTCTCAATTTTCCTGCAATTCACAACAGTTGGAGAAGTCGACAATGAATTCCAGTAAGATTTTCAAAATCCAAAGCAACTTAATCAACGCAATTTCAGCGGTGTTCTCCCATACTGTGTCGTCGTCGTGGGCCTCGCTTTGATCACTGCACTTTATCAAGAAATGCAGCACAGCATTGAACGATTCATCCATCCTTTCGAATATTCCTTCAATAGGTAAGATTTACATAGATCATGCTGAAAATTAATAACTATTTTTCGCAGATTGTGCGGAAGTGTTGAAAAATGGATCGGCGAGAAGAACGATGAAAAGAAACTCTCAGTGGCGACTAGAATAGAAGAGGAAAATGAGGAAGAACTCAGCGACTATGATGATTAAACGCGCATGAGGATTCAACTTTCTTTTAGTTTTTCACAAAATTGTTTTGTTAATTTTTCTTTGCATTTCTCTCGAACGTGTAAATTGATGAATTTCTCGAATTTTTTTTTTGTTGCGAATAGTAATGGGAAGCTTTTAAAGGGGTATTTGTTTCAATTGTAGTTTGTTTTAGAAATATTTTTGCGCATTTGTTTATAGAAATTTATTTTCTGAATTTTCATATTATGGTGTTTATGTTTTTCTTCTCAAATTAAATTTTTTTTTGAAATTTTAAGTTCAAAGAAGCGAACATGGTACATATATTCGAAATCAAAAGATGAAAAAGAATTTCTCGAAATCTTTCTGAAATTACATATCTATAAAACGAACAAAAAATGACACGGAAAAAAGTGAAGTGGCCTAGAAAACAAAAGCGGACTAACTTTTTTCTTCGGCCATTACGACGGAAAGAAACTCTTTCACGTCAATTTAGAAATTTTCGTTTTTTCTTCACTAATTAATAGATTACCATAATTTTTAATTTTTAGAATATATTTAGTTCGACTTCTGAGCCCTCTTTAAAATTTTTGTTAGAAAATATTTTCAGATAGGAAAAAGTACGTATTTCAGAGGAAAAATGAATATTTAGAGGAAAAATGTAAGTAATTAGTTGAAAACACCATAAAGGTGGTGTATTTTAGTTTACATATAAACGTCGAAAATGAACCATGTACAGAAATATCGGAAAGAAATCGGGAAGGACTCAGAACGCTACGGTTTATTAAAGAAACTACAAAATACTGTTGACATAAACGCGGAGCATGACACGCTCTATCGAACACACTAACTTTTTGACGTGTTCCAGTGGCCGAACGTATTGGAAATATTATTTTTGATCCGTGAATTCATTCTTTGTATTATATCATGATGAATTGTGAAAATTTTTTTCGTATGTGCGCCATATCACGCCAAAACAGGAGGTTGTTCGGTAGAGCGCGCACTGCCCCGGTTTATTTCTACAGTATTTTTCTGATAATATTATTACAAATAAACACATTTTTCGTGACCTTTTTTCCAAAAAAGTGCTCCGTTATGTGTTTTGCGCAGTAAGATTCAAGTATTATACCTGCAACTTCATACTTCACACTGCAAGGTAAACTTCAAATTTATATTCAATCAATATTGTGAAGCAAAATTTCCTTGGCCGTTCATTGTCGGCTGAAGCAGCTAGACGTTGAATACGACGTGACCGCAACGTTCAAGTTTTTCAGTTGGACTCACGGTCGCGACGTCTTCGATGATATCAATGGACCTGGCAATTGTGAGCGGTCAAGAAAATTCAGCTTGACAATATTGATGGACAAGAGAAGAAAATACTCAAATCCACTTAAATTCCCATTATTAGTATTGTGAGAACCCTCAATCAAAGTTGATGACTTTTTGGACAATGCAAAGTAAGCATTATGTTCATCGCATCGTCAATTTCACAGTTGCATGAACTTTCCTTGAAAGGAGCCATTGATCATAACTTTCAAGGATACACAGAATCAATGAAGAATTTGTTCAAATGTTATGAGACCGCCCGATAAAGTTGATCCAATCACTTTTTATTGGTTTGGTTATTTTCATTTTTTTTCTTTTTTTTATTATCCGCCTTTGGTTTTGAAAAAATAGATTCAAACAAACTTTACATAACAACATTTTAAAATGTAACAGGCTATTAGTGTTCACTGTTTCAAAACTATAATTTTTTTTTAATTACAGAAGCACAAAATACATGACGAATTTTATCTCTTATTTTAATCCAAGCTTCCTATATTACCGTCCCTGATTGTGTAACAATTGTCCTAACACCGAAGCGTTTGAGCAAATTCAAATGATTTACGATAATTATGCAGACGATACGTTTTATTATCCGACTCTATTCGGCAGTGGAGCAAATATTTCCGATCAGTTTATAGTGCGGCCGCCAGATACTTTACAATCTTTACCAGTAGTGGTTGACTGAGTTATTATTTTATGATAAATATACAAAATATTACACAATTGGTTCAATAAAAGTGGTTTGGTGTTTTTTTTTAAATAATAAAGTTGGAAAGAATTGGCGGTCCCTGGAAGTATTCAGGTCCACAAAAGAAAAGAGTGATGGTGACACCAGTTTTAATAATAAAAATAACGGGATAATAGTTTACGAAGATTTATCATACTTTAAATAAAAATAAATGATAAAAAAGGCTAATTATGACGCAAAAAAAATGTGAATAATATACTAGATTCTGCTAGTCACTTTCTAGCAATAACTACAATTCAAAAACTAACCAAAACGGTTAAAATTTTTTAAGAACTAAACTGCACAACGAACTGCAAACAAATAGCCTAGGTTTCACACCTAAGGACAAGTTTTTCTTCGTTCGTATTTCTTTTCTATATTACAGAAATTTTAAAAAAAACGTATTTCAGTTTAAAGTGTTGATATACTTATTACCTTGAAGGTGTTCTTAACTACTCTTCATTTCCTATCAATTCTACGCTTTCGGAACATACCTATCCAACCTTAAAACAAAAGGATTTTAAAAATGCTTACGAAGAAGTTCAAAAACGCCAAAAATATTCAGAAACAATGGACGGTAATTTCTGAAGGGCTATTGTCTCAAACGTTAGCTCATCTTCTTTGCAATGTTTCCGTTGAGAGTCACTGGCTGAAAAAATACATAAGAGCAATTGAAAAGCATCTGAAAATGGGTGACCGAGAACATTTAGGTTGACAAAAAGCAATTAAAAAATTAGGCTATAAAAAATACATCAATTTTTCTTTAAAAATCAATTCCAAACACTTTTTAAAAATATCTTCAAGCTATATTTGACAACAGTGGTCGCCCGAGATGTAGAATCTTATTCCAGAGAAATCCGAATCGAAAACCGAATTTCAAGTAACCATTTTTGAATTTGAAAACATTATAGATGTCACTTTCAATATTGTATTTTTTGCCGTTAGCATGTTTTTGTTTTTTATTTTTGCCTATAGCAAAATCAGAATTTATTCATTGTGCTGTAGACAATAAAAATTGACCGCTTTAGTTTTGAATCTTTAGATGGGTGTTCAAAATTATTTACTATTTCGTATGATTTTTTAAAAGCTCGCGCTTCAAGGGAGTAATAAAATAATGGAAAAGTAGGTCTGATCGTTTCTAGCTTTTGAGCAGGTTAAAACAAATTTCTTCTAAGCTATAACTGTCATATTTATGAATAAAAAATGTGATCATCTTAACAACTACATTTTCCTGCATAAAATTATATAATTCTCAGTCATTCTGATCCCAGTGAATTATAAGAAGGATCATCTCGCCAAAGTGCAGCAAAATCTTCGAAAATGTGACAAAGAAAAAAATAAAATGGCATCTGAAAATCAATTTAATGTTATTCACGTGCTACAACAATTTTAAATTTATGTTCAGAATTTTTTTTTAACCTCAAAATCTTCCACATATAACAACTGTTTTCAATTTATTTTTGATTTACTTGTTTAAAAAAAATTCAAGATATGTTGACAATATAAATAATTCTATATTTTCTTTTTTCCAACAATTTCATCCAAACTTTTATCCTAACTATTGGTCCGAGATCTAATTTGTCGGATTTAGATCAAATTAATCCTTACGAAATGAATAATAGAACAAAGTGTCAAAGTTCACGATATTGACGAGCAGCTGAAGGTGTCAATCACTGGACTGGTAACAATAAAATTGTACTACTGTTTTTGCCAGTGTATGGTAAAAAAAAACTGCACCTACCCTTGCTACTCACACATTTTTGTGTCCTATTGTTTCACTCAAGTTGACCAATATTCTTTTTATGTTCGTAAAATTGTTTCGCACCAATTCTAAATGCTTGTTCACACTATCTTGACATATTCGATATACGATTTTTAGATTTTTTAAAGTAAAAACTTTTTTGAAAAACATGAAATTTCCAATTTTAACCTGATTTATAAACCTTAAAAATCCGTAACTAGTAGGAAAAAAGCATTGAACATTATAATTTATTTTAAAAAATATTTAAAATATAATTTTCGAGATATGTTAGTACCCAATTCATGATTTCGAACAATTTCTGGACTTTTTAAAAATAAGGAAAAACACGTTTAAAGTTGAATATAATTTTCATAATTTCCAGTTTTTTTCAGCCGAATTCAAAAATCAAATAAGCTTTAATAAAAATTTGTTTGAAATGGAGCACTATTACGCACACAAGAAATAATTGTTTTTTACAAAATTTGATCACATGATGGGAACAAAAAAGTGAGGCCAAATGAAAAATGGTGTAAGAAATAGTTGAAATTTTGAACAAATCCAATTTTGGAAAATTTCTTAATTTTAAGCGGCGTAATTGGCGCGCAGGAACCTTTGGCAAAATAAAAGTTCTCATTGGATTACTAATCGAGTTAACTTAAATTAGAAAGGTCGTGTCTCTTTGTTCAAAAAAAAAGAAAAAAAAATCAATATTTTGAAAACTCAAAAAATTTTGTTGAAAACTTTTTGAGGTATCATTTTCACTCCATTCTCTAATCCTCCCTCTTAATAAACATACCTACCCAATGTTTTCTTTCATTTAGGCGGCTACTGTGTAGAAAATAGAAAACAAGCTCCGCCTCTCGTCCTCCGATGCCTTGACAATTGGCCTGGACCGCCCCGAACCTCACTTTGTCTTGTTATTGTTTCCATACCTAACAGTCGTAGTATATCAACTTCGGACTTCAACAATGGCAAGATTTTCTATTCTGGATTTGTGTCCTGATTTGGTTGATAACAATTCAAGTAATGGTTCAAGTCCACCGTATACAGAGAAAAAGTCGGATAAGATGGAATCGCATTATCAGATTGGTATGTTTTTATGTTGTTTTTTTGATGTGTTGTCATTTTTGCTATTTATTTTCATTATTTATCATATTTTTGAAACGAAAAAGCCTTTTTAATCTTTGATTTTATCTTCAAAATATGCTCAAAATCACTATTATTTTTATATTTTATATTTTTCTGAAGACTCATTCAAGAGTTCATAGCTTTTACCAATTTAGAAGACTCAGATTCTTCAAAAAATACAAATTTTCACGTTTACACCAATTTCCATGTTCAGTCCCCCCAAATTCGGATTACTGTAACTTTTTCAATATTTGACTTGTGGCGCTAGCTTTGCTCATAACCACCAGCCGCACTTGTTGTCATCTTTGATTGATGTTTGCCATCGTTCTCGTTTTTCGTATCATCTGAACTCGAAGAGGGGGGGGGGGCTGAATATTGACTATGATTTTCGAGAAATTTACACAATGAAACGACTTTTGTCGCAAAACTTTTGAAAGATCTGACAGTCGCTGTTCTAATCAGCTGTCATGTTTTGTTGGCCCCTTTGTCAAAATTGAAGCATCAAGAAAGCTGGAAAATATTGTTGATATGAACTCATTTTTTCCAGATCAGAGCAATTTGAGCGACCCATCTTGCTCTTCCATCGAAACCATGTCTAACCAGACATTGAGCCCAGTTCTAGAGAATGCTAAAAATGATGATGACTTTCTTTTGGATGAAGGAATCGATGAAGAACGTTCAGAAAGTGGAAGTGTTTGTACAAAGGTATTTAATAATTCGCGAATAGTTTGGTACAGATCATAAATTTTCAGGAAGATTCGAAATCCCCAGATGACAAGAAAACCAGCTCGCCGAATGATAAACCCCCATTTTCGTACAATGCCCTGATCATGATGGCTATTAAAAACAGCGCTGAAAAACGATTAACCCTTGCTGGAATCTATGATTACATTATGACAAACTATCCATTTTATCGGGAAAATAAGCAAGGGTGGCAAAATTCAATCCGTCATAACTTGTCATTAAATAAGTGCTTTGTTAAAGTTCCGAGAAGTTTTGACGATCCAGGAAAAGGTAACACCACTTTTTTTTCGGCTTTTTATCACAAATTTTACAACAAATTCTTTCAGGAAACTATTGGATGCTTGATGCGAGCTGCGAGGATGAAGTCTTCATTGGTGGAGCAACTGGAAAACTCCGTCGTCGACCATCCAGCATGTCGAAAGCTCGAATGGATGCTTTTAAGCAATACGGCGTCGCCGCCGCCACAATGTTCCCCAATTATTTTCCACCATCGATTCCTTCCCTTCCTCGACACCCTGGCTTTGTCACCAGCCCAAGTGCAAGCTTCCTTTCTCGACCCTTAATGCCCCTTCCATCGATTTTTTCGGAACACGATATTATTCAAATGTATTTGAGCCATCCACCTGTTCAAAATTTGTTTAGTAGACATCCATAGAACCGTTTCATGCATCTTGGTTTTATTTTTGAAAAGGAATAGCTTTAATTGTCAAAGATGTGTCAGTTTCTTCAACTCAACAACAATACCAACAAATATTTTTTTAATTTTTAATTGGACGGGTGGTTTTGTTGTGAGATTCCAACAAAAATGCCTGTAGTTATTAGTTCTTGTTTTCAAAGTTTTGTTTTTTTGTCCCCCACCCCCTTCCACTTCATTGATCTTGCATTATTATTTATTGCTTTAATATTTATATCTATCCCAAATCATTCCATTTTAGCGCATACTTATTTTTTTTGTCATAATGAATCAAATTACAAATATTTACTCCAAAATAATCGTTTGAAAATCCAAACAAAAAAACTGTAGAACGTCTGTTGTTTTATTACGCAATTATTGGTAAAGTGTCCCGCGATTTTTCAGGTATCAAATGCCATAACGATGCACGGTCGTCTGCTGACTTTTTTAATCGACTCTTCTGCTATTGTACACCCACCTTTTTTTTTCTTTTTGAGAAGTGAGATGTACCGCTTTTGGAAGGAAAATTAGAGGAATTATCCAGTTAATCTGATCGAGCTCACATGTTACCATCTTGTTAAACGATGAGGGTGGTTGTTTGTTCAAATAGGAAGTGTAGATTAGAGGAGGGACAGTGGTGTTTCTGTGAGGTTGTGTTGTTTTAGCTTCCAAGCTGGGTTTGAATTTTTACTAAAGAAAAAAAGCCACTTGTTTGAACTTACTATTAGGTTTAAATTTAACATTGAGATATTTATTTCATTCTAAAAATCGCATTTAAAATTTAATTTTTTTCTAGAAATCACTACTTTGAAATGGTGAAATCACTATTTTGAAATTTTCGATGTCAAGTTTTGCAAACCATCTTTGGAACATACAAAAATTATTTGACACCTTCTCTTTAATTTCCATTATTAACTTTAAACCCCAATACTTCCAAAAAAGGCGACGCCCTATGAATTAAAAATGAGTTCAGACTGTTTTAATTGAATAACTGTTAAAATCAAACAAAATAAAAATGTGGTGACACCTTGCCTTTAATGGGCCTAGTTGTTTAAAAAAACCAAAAGTTAAAAAAATAGTAGTTTCAAAAATCGGAAAGCTTGGAAAAAAGTTTTTTGCTGATCGATTTTGAGAATTTCAGAAAACTTCTATTGTCAAAGTCTCAGATAGTTTTAGGAAGGAGAACAAAATAGTTCAACATCAATTTTTTGAAATACAAAAGTGTCAATACTTTCTGCAATTTTATTGGTTTTGGAAAAGCAAATTTTAAAATTTAGCTTTATAAGGCGCTATATTTCAAAATTTTATTGGAACTCCAATTTTTTCAAACATTTTATTGACATTCCAGCTTTTTTTAAATTTACACTACTGTTCGTTCATTTCTTTTCCAAGCGCACACCACTGCTTTTGCAAGTTTGTATGGCCTTCGCCGTGATCGTACGTATTAAAAATATCATTTTTGAGCAAAAAATTCATTTTTTAAATCTTCTGAACCAAACATGATTGTCCGTGCACCGGAACACGTCAAAAACCCAGTTTGTTCAGTAGAGCGCATGTGGAATCGGTATTTTTCTAAAAACGCAATATGTTACATTGAAATATTACTACGGTAACCTTATATCTAAACAAAAAACTTTGATTATAAACCTTAAACCAAAAAAAGATACTTAAAGGGCTACCCGCTTTTTGACCTTTAAAAAAGGAGTCAAATTTCAAACAGACTCTTAACCGGTGCATATCACAGGTATTTCTTTATTCCTGCTTCTGTTGTCGGTGCCAATACAATTGTTTAGACGATTTTGTTTCAGTCGGTGTTTCTTCAAAAGTAAACGAAAAAAGTATGGAAAAAACGATGTGTAACATTTTGGCGGAAGCTCTCCCCCCTCCCTTATTGCTGTCCAACTGCGGTTTTGTCGGTGATTGGCATATCTGATGATGAGGACAATGATGACGACAACAGGTGCCTCTGCTCACCGAGGTGAGCTCAATAAACAGATATATACCACAAATTTACAATGATCGATTGGGGTTTTATGGGACAGTTTTATGAGCTCTGAATTATTTTTTATATAACTTGAATTACGTAAGCTTAAAAAGTTTACATGTTGATTCTAAACACAACGCAAATTCAAGACACGGAAATACACAATTGATGTTTATGTGTGAAATCTAGCAACTTGTGTTTATTTTCCCTATAACATTCCAATGTCATTTGTTATTGAATTCATAAGGATTAATTGAAAATAGAAATATTATTTTCCTATGGTTGGTTTTTTTTTCTTTCCCAAGAAAATACCGAGGGATGATCTGAAGTGGAGCACTTGGGCCTTATGTTGTCAGTCTTTCATGCTCATCACATCACCAAGCAGATGTAGTGTTATGTAACGAAACAAGACATTTCGGCCCCTCTCTTAAATTTGTAGAAAATTAATCCTTACTATTATTATTAGTATGGGTTTTTTGGATAAAATAAAGACAATTGTTGTATTATGTTGTTGATTGATGGCAGGTGTTTCCGCTTGGAAATTTATCAAATATTGTTCGATGTCTTATTAACAAATACATAGATGTATTTAGAAAAAAAAACACTGTTTCTGATTATGGAAAGAAAAATCTCAAAGGATGAGCAAAAATTCAAATTTTACCATTAAGAAGCTGAAAATTAGAACGTGACTTTTCTAAAAGTACAGGTCCTCCAGATTGTGTTTGTTTTTAAACTTTTCACATTCTAACGTTGTTAATAATAATATAATTTCTAGTTTTGATAAATTGTTTCCTGATTTTGGCACCAAGTTCCAAAAAAAAACGGGAAAATGAGATGGAAAGTGTTGCGATTTGCTCGTTTTCAGCGTTTAGGTCTCGCTGATATCGTACGAAAAAAATTAGTAAATCTGCGCAGGTACGGTAGCGCGACGAGATCCAAACGCGCCACTGAAATCGCTACGTTTGGCATTATTTTCCTCTTTTTTTCCGTTTTTTGAAGCTTTGGACAAAGAGTAATAAACCTGATACAAAGTTTATTTAACGCCGAGAAGATTTAAGCAAGATCTAGACTACAAGAAATATAATTTTTTATAGAAAATCTATCCAAGTAAGGTCTTAGAACGCTGCTAATATTGACAATTTTAAAAAATTATCAAAATACGAACTTTTAAAAAACCGATAACGGCTATTTATCTCAAATAAATTTTCAGAAAATTTGCGTTGAATTTACGTATAATTCATAGTTCAAAATTAGATCTATGAACAAAAGTTTTTGGCACAATTGCTTATTTTCAAACCCATTTTAAAAAAAATATTTTCCTAGAAGTAATCCTATAAAATCTACTTTCAGGAAGTTGTCCAATCCCGGAACCCATCAGATTACCGGCCAATTAACCTAATCCTAAAAAAATCCACTTGTTTTTCAACATTAACTGACAACTGAATGAACCAAATCAAACGAGCAGGTGCCTTTTTTTTCAAATTAATCCTTCTATATAAAAGTATTATATGTATCGAAAAAGATGCACTTCCCGGAATAACAAGGTACCACAAAACAAGACCACCACCAGATGCCCCAACTTTTAAAGCACTATTATTACTGGTATGGATTTCCAAAAATTACACAACAGTTAGAAAAAATGGACATGCAAATCGGCTTACGAGGATGTTCTCAATAACAATATATAATTAGCATGGATACAGTGATCGAATTGAACAAATAAAAGGCACATGTCTGGTTAACATAATGTCTTTGTCTTTAAAGGATAAATGGAGCGTAAGTGAGTACATGAAAGTTACCGATATGTTTGATCTAGAGCTCATCACCCCATTAAATCAAACGCGCATGGTTATGTGAGGAAGGTGTCAAAACGATTTGTCATTGATGCGTTTAAGGTGCTAACAAGTTTTTTTTTGATTTGGTAATAATTTGGAGGGTTGATTTGTTTAGGGGACAAATTTTGAATTTTGAAAGTTGGTACGATTACGATATTCACAAAACGTATCAATGACCTCAAAATGAACGAATCCTAAGCGGTATTAATAAAAAAAATACTTGAAAATTGCATATCTTTCTTAAATTGGACATCAGTTTAAACTTGTTCCGATTGTGAATAATACAATATCTACCCGGATGGATTGAAAAAAAAAAGTTATTGGACCTGATGTGATTATTTTAAGAACGTTCACAAATATGGGTATTCATACTTGTCGTTTAGGCCCTTGAGCCGACCCGAAGCCAGCCTGTTGCGGAACTGGTCGCATGCCAGCTTAGGGCCTTTTAAAATAAGCTTTTCTAAGGTAACAAATAAATATACAATTTGAGTTGAACACGTTTTTATTAGGGCAAAAATAGGAAAAAAGACATTTGGACAAAAAATGTCTTAAAAATGCACAACTTAGCATTCGGGAAAGTTATTTTTCCAAAAACAGAAGGATGGAAAAAATCAAGAAGGTCGACTGTCAGGCTTTGGGCTGTATCACATGGCCCTTCTTCACGCCTGAAGGCTGAGATTAGGCCGACGGCCGGTTGCAGCACCCGCATTTTTTCAAGCGACAAGTCTGGTATCCTTGAAGTTACCAACGGCTAGTATTCTTACTACTATTGTTCTGCATACACTGACAGCCGTAACATACTTTGCAGGTATAAAAATCGATCGAAACATTACAATTACAGTTGAAATAGTATTTAAAGCAACCTCGTCTGACAAAAGCTTTATTGTTTATTGCGACAAATAGGAAATCATATAGAATCAATGCTAATCAAACAATGTTCACCCGACTTTGATACAGTAATCCTCTTCTCTATTTGCCTAAATTCAGTGTTCAAAGCAAATCTCCAATTAACCGATTACTTCTGCCCATCCTATGTCGAATTACGTAACTGGCTACTGGTACGCCTATTCAAAAATTTTTTTCTTAAACATTTCAAAATTCCGCAAAACGTTGCGTCATTTTTGACAGCTGTTTCAGAAAAATCGGCAAACTTGACGTTCGATAATTACAATTGCGATAAGGTTTTGTATTCAAAACGTCGTCAAAGGACCAAAACATATGTCTGGAAAAGGATATAGGTTATAATTATCTAACACGTTGGCGGGATATTGTTTTCTTGAGAATACTGTCGCTGCGGGTGCTCTTTTCGGTGTTTTGAAGTATTTGTGAATCAATTGGTTTACCGCATTGGGACATCGCTCAAGTGGCCGAAAATTGTATGAAAAAAGACGTTATTTTTCTACATGTACAAAATATTTATCAAATATTGTGAATTTTTAAACATGCTCTAGATAGGGCTGGTATGAAAAACACAAACAAAAATGAGAGGGAACTGTTGTATTTGGTTCTCATAAAATGTGCGAGACGTCCTTCGGTTAGAATAACTATTTTACAAACTGAAAATGTATGGTATTTCATCATCATTATCATTAATTAAATTACTTCATTAGTTTTAATTTTTAAAACTCCCAATGCTGTATCCATTTGAGAAATAACAAAAAAACACTGAAAGAAGTTAGAAAATTGAGAATCGTAGTTTTCTTAATGATAAAAAGACACTTTTCGTATTTTTAAACTTTTCTTTGATATCATGATTAATTCCATTTTCTATTTTTTCATTATTTTCTGTTGACAATAAAAAATTAATATTTTGGCCACTTTTTTTTAAATGACCGCTTTGGACATTAGTAATTACGAGCCATTTAAATAAAAACTTAAAGGCACACAGTCAGTTAATCGAATCCAATTTTCAGGCAAAATTCAAAATATTTATAACAACTCACTATCAGAAAGTCACAGCACTCAAATGTAATGGAATTCAAATTGTGTTTCGCACCATTTTTGAACTGCTCGCATTTGCCATGAAAAATGCCATACTTTAATTTTTGCAACTTCGAGGATGCTCAATCTGTAAGATTTCACGTGTTGCATAAGACTATTGAGAACAGGTTCTAATTTTTAAAATTGAATGTGTGCAGGGTCAAAATACATGACAATGTGCTGTGATGCAAGAAAATTTACAAAAATACTGGATGCAAAACAGTAAAATATTTACTAGCACCTGCTAGTTTTTGTTAGAACCACCAACCCCTCTTAAAAACAAGGAAAAACATTATAACGTGACGTGAAACAATTTTTACCATTAAAAAAAAATTATTCTCCACGAGAAGTACAATCCTGTGTCCGAGGTTTGGAGGCAAACTTCGGCCATGTCAAATTTCACACCTGTGCGTTTTTGTCTGGGTCTCCCTCAAACACGTTATCTTTTTGTGCTAATTTTATCCGGAAAATATTCATTTAATTGAAATTCTATTTATTAGACAGTAGCAGAATTCGGCACAAAAAGAAAAAAAGAAAAAAATACGGAAGATCCACAGCAACAAAATTTCGAATTTCGAAAAAATAAAAACGAATTCGGACTAAATGCGAAATCTAATGCGAAAAAAAGAAAAATTAATTTGCCCATGCCTCTATAGTTCCGAAATCCTTCTTCAGTTTTATCAACTTCAGGGTTCTCACTTTTCTTTGCTTTTTGATCCGAGTGTAAAGAACAATCGAGATGGGACCAATAAAAAAGATGAACGAAGCCACAACCTGAAAAACGGTTCGCATACTAGAAATCGGAATAAATCTTTCTCACTGCGGTCAACGAGTGTCGAACGATTTTCAGAAGCATCGGATCTTCGATGATCAATTCGCCATGATGTCTAAGAAGCCAGTTGAATGTTAGATTGGATCCGAAATATGTTGTATGAATAAAACTAAGCAATGTGCAAAATTTAGTAGAAAGTAGAACTTCTTCCAGTTGGCACCGAATTCGAACATTTGTAGCATGTCTCAAAATGCGAATATCAATTTCAGGAATTAAGATTTTAAAACTCACCGCTTGTTGAGCTTCTTATTAAACCATAAAATCACTAAATTGATCACAATATTGATGATGTTTAAAATCAATAATATCCAGTAAAAGGTATATAATCTCGCGGCAGAAGTAGACTGGAACAGAGAAAATGAGATACGCTGTTCCTCGAATTGTTCATCTTTGTAAATGACGAGTACTACGACAGCATCGAATAAAATCACGAAGATTAACAAAAGAGGTCCAATTATGATTTTGAAATCCGCATAGTGACCAGCCATTCTTGTCGCAATGGCTCTTTCGACAGTTATCACAATCGGAAAAATCATGGGGATGGTATAACAAAATGTAGCAAACATATGACCATACTTCGAAACTGTTTGATCAACTTGAACATCGCAAAGGCTCACTGCATTGTTGATATGAAAAAACATATAAGCCTTCAAATTTCTGTTCATTTTCAGTAAAAAAAATGATGTTACCGTAATTGCCTCAATAAATACTGCCAGAATAAAGATTGATGCAAAGTACCCGATCATAATCACCTAAAAGAAGTTTAAAAAACTGTAACGCAAGCGCACAGTCCCAGAAAATACACAGCAAGGTTCGAAATACAGGGAGACCCAAAAATTGGTTCAGTTATAAAAGTTGTGAAACTGATGCTTCAACATATATTTGTTGTCAACGTTCGGAAGACATATTTGTCGTCAACGTTCTCGAAAATGAGGCAAAAACGATATGATCGTAAACGAGGATTATCTTTGACCACTTCTGCTCGATATTGGAAACTTACTGATGTGAAGATCTGTTATATGACTATGATATAAATCCGTTTTTTGAAGAGGTTTCTAGTCTAAGAGATAGCTTTTAAGACTCATTTGTTATTTCCAGTGTCAATTTTATGTCACACTTCAAAAACGCGTACCGAGAAAAGAAGTTTAAATGACGAGTTAATCAATGCCTGATGGAACATATTCAAAAACATTTGAGGCTATTCGATTAACGTTTATCTTGGCAATGCAACATTAATTTACTTCAATATCTTTGCGTCTTTTTTTCGTTGCCGCAATTTTCGGTCGGTTGCTAAGCTGCACCCACAGTGATTACGCCTAATTCTCGAAATGCTACGTGATTGAATAGTGGATCGTAACTGTATCGGAACTGGGCCGGTGCGTCAGCGTTTTTGAAACCTTTAAATTCCCGTGGAAGTAGGAAACCGACAATTTTCCAACTATCAGAAAGATCAGGGACAGCATCCCAGGTATCATTATCACAAGTGTGTAGAAAAGGTTGAATCGGAATATTGGATGATTTGTCACCTCGAAGTTCTGAAAATAATTATTTTTGACCAAATTTTGAATGGAAAGCGAATGGAATGGAAACGCTCCGGTATTCATAATTATTTAAAACATTTTTAAAAGTCTATTGAAAATCTAAAAATAGTTTTAAGCTTACCATTTCACATACGTCCATTTTGAAGTAACCGGAATTTCCAAACTCAAATAATCGAATGAATAGCCAAAATTGGAAAAATATCCATATTGTTTCCTTAAGCTCCGCCCAGAATTTCCAAAAAATTAAATACTATGGGGGATTCATCGTGGTATTAACATTTGATGACAAATACGCATACGGCTAATGATACAAATGTGCTTTTTTCAATATTTTTTTAAATGAAAACACACGCATAAAGTTCATTGGGTACATTTGGTTTCTGAATTCTGAAATCAGCGCACAGTAGTGAAATGAAATTGATTTCACGTAAAAGTGTACATAAATTTTTTTTTTTTATTTTAAAAATCGCTTTTTCGATTTTTCGTTAATAAAATTTTCAGATTTAAATTAAATCAATCTTTTTTTTAAACAAAAATCCAATTCTACAATTTATACAAACAGTTTTAACAAAATATGACATTTTTTACATGGATTTAAAGTTTTCAAAACATTTTTTTTGACTTTCTAAAAAATATGAATATTTTTTTGACTCCTAAACATATTTAAAAATACAGATTCATTCTCATCTTTGACTGATATCACAGTTGGCCATCATGACAATGAGATGCTAATAAATGTATTCAAATCAAAATTAATCACGATTTTCTTTTGGAGTTTTGAATAAACTGGAGTTTGCTAAAATTAGCACCTTTATCTTGAAATCGAGTCTAAAAATTATTATCAAGTGTTAAGTTTTCCAAATATCTTGAAACATATTATTTTTTCTCTTTGATTAATCGAATCCTTAAAAACAGTGGGTCAGTTAATTGATCCTATCTGATTTTAGTTTCAAAAATTAGAGCGTTCTCTCATTACTACAATTTCTAATTTAATTTATTAGAAAATAGTACAATGCAATTTATGCGAAATCACACCGATAAATATAACGCTTCACAGCAACGGCCCGAAGTTGAAAGAATCAGAAATTAGAGCGTTCTCTCATTAGTACAATGCAATTTATATGAAATCACACCGATAAATACACGCGTCATACTAGAGATCCAAAGTTTAAAAAATCAAAATTTGAATGTGCGCCGGTCCGTGCGACGCGGTCGTGGTCCGCGCAACGCGGTCGTAATTGGCGCGAAA
The DNA here is from genome assembly GCA_964036255.1 of Caenorhabditis virilis. Classification (NCBI taxonomy): domain Eukaryota; kingdom Metazoa; phylum Nematoda; class Chromadorea; order Rhabditida; family Rhabditidae; genus Caenorhabditis; species Caenorhabditis virilis. The sequence goes on along the minus strand of OZ038420.1, from coordinate 3,132,180 downwards.
CACCATTATTTGAATTTTGCTGCATATCGGTATTGTTCTTTCCACCTGGGTCTTCATTCGAATTTTGATTTTTAGCCTTGAATTTGAATTGTGTTAACTGACCAGCTGCTCTTAAGTTACAATCACGTTCAAAAAATTATTAGAAACCCAAATATTATTGGGATAATCCTGATTCTTTCTTCAAAATTTTAACATGTTCCTATTGATGGAAAAACTTCTTGGTAGTACATAAGAAAAAAGTTCAAATATTTAAAAATTCTCAAAGGTTCATATCAATTAGAAGTTTATTAGGCGTATTATTCCCTCCACTCGCTAAAAATAAATTTTTTTAGAAAAACTGAACTTTTAGTCGACAAAACTCGGTTCAATCCTCGTTCGCAAGTTTGGATAGAACTTTGAGACTTTCATATTAGGCCTTAAAATTATCTGCAAATTTCGAGAATTTTTCAATTTGGCGGGGGGTAAACATAGTTTTTAAGGGCATTTTTTCCCTACGGAAACTTTTGTTAATTGTGTTTTGAGCTTGTTGTAACATAGTCATCATATGAATATGTTTGTCTAAAGATATTTAAGAAAAACATAAGATTGCGTCGTTTAATGAGTTAATGGACAATTTCGATATGTAGAATTTTAGGTTTTCAGAAGTAAAGCTGCATTTGTTTTATTTCTAATTCAAACCTTTTGAATTTGAAGTATGGGTACATATGGGGACACGTTTGATATGGAAAGGTCTCGTCGCGTCGTTGGTCTCGTCGCGTCAATGAAAATAGCGTGGTGACTGGGGGAGACGTAGCGTGAAAATTAGGTGGCTGTCACCCTTTTGGGAAAGATTTAGAAAATATAAAAATTGATTTTTTTTGGAAAATAAAATCAATATTCGATCGGTCACTAAACATTTTGTTTTCGCAAACAATAAAAAAGTTCCATTTCCGCATCACATTCAGAACCAAACCCCGATAAAATGGTGTAAAAAAAACATTTCACCACAAACACCGCCTATTCTTTTATTCAAAAGTCCCATAATAAAACGCCATGTTTACTCTACTCTGGCAATGTGCCCACAACGAAAGTTGTTCATATTTCCTCCTATCTCTTCGCTCTCTTGTTTGTTTTATAAGCAAGATAGAATACCTCAGTCAGGTCAAGAAATTGTTTGCATCGGTTTTATGCTTACCTCTACCTTTATCGCGTGTGCCATGGTCAGCTGCGATTTCAATTTATCAACCTGGCTGTTGATGGCAAATCTTTTCATATATCTTGCATTTTAAACAATTTCCCTTCGGAAAGTTGATTGAGCATCCGATAGGTTATCAATTTTCTTGTTTATTTTTCTTATTCAAGCGTCTATTGAACATTTTTTAAATTGATTTTTGCACATTTTTGATAATTATAAATTTTCTAAAAGTTTAGTAAAGAAAAAACATGTTTCAGCATGGCTGTAGAGCGAGATGGTGGCAGTTGTACACGAATCGCTGTTTCAATTTTTGCGGTACTATATTGGGTAAGATTTTTCCAAATAAATTACTTCAAAATTAAAGATATTATAGACGAAAAAACAAATTTTCGAATGAGTTGTAACAAATTTAGCGTCTTTATTGTTGAAGTTGTGTTAAGATCTAAAAAACTTACTTCAAAAATAGGGTATTAAAAATTTTGAAACAACAATGGTCTATAAAATATCTGTTTTTTGGGCTATTCCTAACGTTATTTCCACAATAAGCTGAACACAATTTCTTAAATAACGTCAAAATAAATCATTTTATCTTTTTCAGTGTGTTTTGATCCAAAGTTACAGTTTTTAGAACATAAATGTTAGTTTTCTCTCATTTGAATGTCTAGGCCGTTAGTCTTAAAGACAATGGGTCAGTTAATTTCACCTTACCTGATATTAGTTTCAAAAATCAGCGCTTTCTCATTAGTAGAGTGCAATTTATGTGAAATCACACCGATAAATACACACTCCATACAAGCGGTCTAAATTTGAAAACATTAAAAACTCAAAATATAATTTTTCTACAAATACATTTCAGGGACTGGCTTGTGCACATATCGGTCTCGGTCTTGTTATGCTTCTCGACCCGCAACGAAACTATATTCTCAACCTGGTCCACTTTTCGGAAAATGATCCATTTTTGGTATTTTATTTTTTAACCCATTTTTTTTTAAAATACTCCACATATTTCAGAAAGTATCAGCCTACATGGCTGTTGTCACTGGCTGCGCACAGCTTCTTGTCGGATTCCTTGGTCTTTGTGGTGCGATTAACAGAAATAGGTTTCTTCTTATCGTGTTTGTTGTTTTCCTGATTCTCAATTTCCTGGCTGATATAACAATTGGTACACTTTCGGTGCTCTATAAGGATAAGGTATATTTTCAGTACTGAATTTCAGTTTGTGTTGTTTTTTTACTGTCAACAATATTTTTTGTAATGTTTGCAGTTTTCTAACAATTATATGGAAACTTATTTGTATAATATGACAAATTGGCGTTATTCTCGTGATCGATGGGCTAAACCAGTGTTGGATACGATCCAATTTTATGTGAGTAGTCTTGTAATTGTTTCTGTTTAAAAACATATCTGTCCATTTGTTCATTGTCCCTTGAAATTATTATGTTTCTCGAAAATAGCACAGTTTCAGATATTTTCTGTAAAAGAAAATCTACGCGAAATTGTCAAGTCGAGCTACGGAATCTCACTAGACTCGGCAGAGAATCGAAAAATGACTGAATTTGTAGACAAACTTCAATTTTATGTAAGATTATTATCAAGAAATCGATCCAACGCTTACTTTGAAATCATAGGAAAAGTGTTGCGGTTCCCTGGGCCCTAGTGATTTTATTGGCAGTCGATGGGCTGAAACAGTCAACGCTGACACTTTCGAAACGGAAGCGCCATTATTCCCAGTCTCCTGTTGTACCCAAATCATTGGAGCGTCGGCCTTGAATCCACTAGCAAAAAGCTATGCTAGATGCCAACAATACGGCGCAAATCGCCAGTGGAGGTATTCAACGGTGAGCAAAATTGCGTGAAATGATTGATTGATGCTTTCCGTTGATTTTGTGGTGCAAACGCTTTGAAAAGTGTGATCTAAAAGATGCATTTCTTAGCTTCTATTGATAAATGATGAACCGGACAATGAACAAATGGTCAGATCAAGAAAAGTCAATGCATGTTTTTATAAAACAACAATTATAGCTCGAATGTTGCGGTGGAACAAGTGCAAAGGATTATAAGGATTCATTTTGGTACATTACTAACAATTTACGTGGTACAAGATCTTTCGTTCCGCCATCTTGTTGTAAGCAAGCACAAAATGGACGTTATTGGGCTCCATCACCAATTGATCCAATGTGCATAACATATTATTATGATACGCAGGCTTTTATGAGTTCTGTGAACGCTGAAGTGAGTCTTACTATTAATTAATACGTTTGTTTTACAGTGAACTAACTTTTTGGCTCATTCTTTAGTTTTTTAAAGTTGTTTTTTTTTTTCAAAATATTAATTCTTCTAGACTTTTCAAACAATATTTAATTTTGAAAAACTAAATTCCTAGAATAAATTTTTATCAATCAGGAACTCAATGGTAAGAAACTGCTAATTTTAGCTGCTAATATGCACAAGGGAACAAGTTATAGCGCGTAAAATCTGAAAATTTTGCCAAAATTTGTACTTTCAAGGGTTATTAATAATCGACATTTTTGAAAAATCTGATTTTATTCGGAGAAACTTATTTTATCAGCTCCTGAAATATTTGACAAAAACTGTGATCACAATTTTTTTTTCTCAAAAACTGTGATAAGTTATCTTTTTGAATGAAAATGTATCTCCTACTAAATTCAAATATGTTTGTTTTTAAAACTGTCTTAAAAGAGCGTAGGAGCCCGAGGAGCCAAGCAAATACGTCGCCTGAAAATGTTTTAGAAAACAAGTCTGTGGCGTTTTGTAAATGCAGTATCAATAGAAATTAAAAATATATACAAGTTGTTTGAATAAATTCAACATATTATTCATAAATATCAATCACGTAAAACAGTCTTATAACAATAAAATATAACTTTTAAAAATGTAAGACAAAAATCGGACAGGACCCTCTTCGGACTAATTTTCTTGGCGCTTTTTTAAAAATCCAAAATAATATAAAGCTTGATTTTTATCTTCCGGTAGAGTAAGATTTAGTAATGTCCTCATTCACAATGAAGTTGTAATAATGTTTATTTTGTTTTGAAAACATTTATTTAATTTCATTTTTATAGGGTTGCCACGAAAAGCTTCAATCATGGTTCAATACACAAATCTGGATCTTCGTCGGCTTTGGATTCGGCTCTGCGGCCTTTATCATGCTTGGAATACTTCTTTCCTGGTGTTTGGTCTCGAAAATTCGGGCCTATTTTTACGTTAAAAACGATTATTAACCAACTCTCAAAATATATCTAGATTTTTGTATTTCTTGCCATTTTCTCAGAAAAATAAACTCTCATAATCATTTGAAAATTAACTTTTATTCGGCAGCATTGACTTTATCAAATATACAGGTAAAACCAAATTTTATAATTAAAATTTCCATGTCGGCCGCTTTTCCGAGGTTTCTTTCTTGGATTTGCTGAATGATGGGCGTGATGGTGAGCTTCGTTCCAATCGTTTTTCTGCATCTGATGGGGAGAGTAAATTTCTGAAAGAGAAATATATTTTTGTTATGACGTATGATTCAAAAATAAAATAATTTACCTGCTGGAAGTTGATGGTGTAGTTTCCAAGTTCGGCGATTTCGATTTTGCGGGGCTTCGGTCGCGTAATCTCGTCAATAACGATGGTGACTTTGCTCTTGCTGGTGATTTTTCGCGTGAAATTCTGAATCAAGTAAATAAAATTAAATTTTTCAAAATCGCAAATGTTTTCCACTCACTCTTTTGCAGCTTCCTTTGCCGCTCGCTCCTTCTCCTTTTCAGCTTCCTTTCTCTTGCTCTTCTCACTTGCTTCATCTCGTTTATCCTTCATTTGACTAACAAAGTTTTGGAATACTCCATGTCCTGTTAGGCTCTGACAAAAAAAACCAAAATTTATTTTATATTCAGGATATCTAAAGTTTCTGAAAAACAACCTACCGATCGTTTTTTGGTTTGACTTTCTGGCACAGCTTCATCCGTGATTTTCTCTTGAAGCTGCTTTATCAACTCATTTCTCTGCTCCAATGCGTTTTCCAAATCTTCAACTTTTTCCATCCACCTCTTTTCAATTTCTGGATCAGGTTCACTTGTGACAACAAAACCTTCGAAGATTTCTTCTCTGAAAAATATGTATATTTGGTAAATCGAAAAAAAAGAGAAGACCCCACAAATACAGTTAAAAAATCTTGTTCTAGACCATGGTCTCATTGATATTTTCAAACTTCTCCCTAAAATCCAGTACCTGGCGATATCACTATTGTGTTTCATTTTCTCAATTTGTTTGTCCTTTTCCTCTAACTCATTTTCAATCTTGACTCGAAATTCGTCCATTTCTTCTTGAAGTTTTGACAATTCTTGACTCTTCTCTTCCAATTTTTCGCGAGTTTCGACAATTGCTCGATCCTTTTCAGCAATCTTATCCTCAATCGAGTTATCAAAAAGAACAACTGTCGTCTCCTCATTCAATTGTTGTGTCTGAAAATCAAAAGATAAATATATCACTAGTATTTCAGATCTAGGATACCAAATCGTCCAGTTTATTTTCCAGCTCTGCCAGCTTATCATCCTTTTCCTTCAGATTTCCTTCAAGTTTTTCGATGATTTCAGATTTCACTTGCACTTCTTTCCCCTTGTTTTCCAGCTCATTCTCCAACTCTTTCATCTCTTTAACATGTTCCTCTTTAACAGTTTCAAGATTTGCGTTTGAAGTCGAGACTTCTGCTGAGCTTGTCTCCACAATTTGAGTCGTTTTGGCTGTGATTTTCTTAATCTCCTCGTTTTTCTTGTCGAGCTCTTCTTTGATATTTTCAACCTGGTTGAGCATTTCATTGATTCTGGAAAGGAAAACATCGTATCATATAAAATTATCTTTTGTATTTACCTAGAATGTAATTTTTCGATTTGATTCGTTTTCGCCGTGTTCTCCACCTCTAAATTGGCAACAAGAATTTTGAAGTTTTCCGATTCTTTAGCAGCCTCATTTTGGCTGGAAAGTTGTTCTGAAAAATACATGTATACCTTTGAATTCATCTCAAAATATCTAGAAATATGTACCTTTCAATTCGGAAATATTTCCTTCAAGTTCTTTGATTTTCTCAATATTTTCATCATTTCGTTTCTCCAATTCTTCATGGTTTTCAGTTGCTTGAGTCTAAAACATCCAATTGAAAAAATTATAATCATTAAATTCTGTTTTACCGATTTCACAGTAGCCAACTCCGCGGACAGTTCCTGATTGGTTTCTTCCATCTGACGAATTTTTTCCAATCTTTCATTGCTTATCTCCTTTTCGTTTTCACATGCACTTCTGAATTGATCAACCTGAAAATAAACAATGTTAAGGGTTGCTTACAGATATATTTTTTATTCCTTTTTTTTCATGATTTTAACAAATAATTTTCAAAAAATATTCATTAATTTAAATTGCGCCAACAACACGAAAAGTGCACCAGTGTGCAAAGGTAATGCGCGCTTTATGTTCGGGGATTTATTGCTTGTAAATTGGTGAATTTTTATCAAAATTTGCGAACGTTGTTAAAGGCAGGGTGCCACTCAACATGAAAATGTATCGGATCTATAAAGAAACTTAAAAAATTGCGCAAAATATAGCAAAAAGCAAAATTCAAAAAGAAAGTCGCGAAAACTAGAAAAAACTGTATTTTTAAATGGTAAAAGTCTCGTTTGTCGCAAAAAAATGCGAAAAACGATCGAAATCTATCAATTAGAAAGTTTGATAAGTTTAACAATGAAAATTAATATACCACTGCTTCACACAAGTTCTAGTGCAGTTAATCGTAATTTTCAGAATTAGTTTTTTTGCAATTTTTTAAAATTATTTCTGTTAGGTTTTGCGTAGTTCTATAGCCATAAAGTAAAAAAAAACAATTTTACCAGACCCACGTTTCTAAAATTAAAAAAATTACAAAGTTATACATGAATTGAATACAATGTCTATTTTCATGTCATAGACATGTGCTCTACAGAATTTTTTTTGGGAATAAAATCAAAAAAGATCAAGCAACCCCTACCTCAGCTTTCAGTAGTCTCATTGACTCTTCATGAAGCTCACGATTCTCCAAAATCTCCTTCTTCACAGCAGCGCGAATATCTCTATTACGATTTTCGGTCAACGTGATTTCTTGCTCGATTTGCTTTCGCAAATTCAAAATCTCAGCGTCCTTTCCAGCGATTCTATCGCGATATTCTTCCAAAGTTCTCGTCAGTTGTGAAGTGTCCTCGACGATCTTTGCAAGCTTTTCAGTCATTTCATCGCTTTCTTCATCTTCCATTTTTTGCGTCAAAACACGAACCTCCGCGGCAAGAATACTCTTCTCTGTCCGCAACGCTTGAATCTCGATTTGTGTTGATTCGCGAAGCTCATCCTTGTCCAATCGCGCCGATTCTTCCAATTCTTCCTTAAGACTGGTGTACTGCTCTTCCAGTTCGTTCAATTTGCTGCTAAACTCCTTTTTCATTGCATGTTCCCTTGCTTCAGCTTGTTGCCGTTCTCGGTGTAGAAGATTTTCATAATGTTCCTTCGTGCTTTCTTTTTCTTTTGTAACACTATCCAAAACAGCTTCCAATGCATTCACTTGCGAAGATTGCAGCTGTGTCTGGCTCTCACTTTGACTTTGAAGGTTGTCCCTTTCTTTTTCCAGAAATTCTACTTTATTCTTTAGCGCTCTCACTTCAATTTGGAGGTCTGATATTACTGATTCAAGCTTTTCCTTCGCTGTTTCAACAACATTAAGCAGTCCTGTAAACGAAAATCAATTTTAAAGAAGAAATATGTAAAACTTACTAGCTTTACGTTTCAATTCTTCCTCCTGTTGTTGATACTGCTGCTTACACTCGGAAAATTCGGCTGTCACTTCGGTAAGCTTCTTCAGATTGCTATTAGTTTCTGTTTTAGCTTCATCTAGCTCTTTTGTTATTGCCTGCACCTCCTTTTCCTTATTCTGAAGCTTCTTCTCCAACGCGGCCACCTCATTCTTACACGATGCCAACTCTTCTCTACTTCTTTTTGAATGTAGCTGTAGTTCTTGAAGTCGATCGTGAAATTCATCTTGTCTCGCCAACAGCTCCTCCTTCAGTGCTTCTTCATGATCTCTCAACGCTTCCAACTCCTTTGTGTACAACATTTTAGCAGCGGTTAATTCCGTCTCATAAAGCGATTGTGCACGTCTCAACTTCATTTCAAACGTTTCTCCAAGCCGTTCCTTTTCAGCTCGAAGCGATTTTCGTTCCTCTTCCAGTCTTTGAATTTCCAAAATATATTTCTGCTCGAGATTTAAAAGCTGCGTGTCTGAAAATCGTTGTTCCAGCAATTGAATCTCCTTCTGATGTTCCTTTTGCAACTTTTCCAATGCTTGTTCTTTCTCTCTTTCAAATTTATCCTAAATTTCATAATTGGTTTCACAAATTAATATTAAATTTGAGTACCTGTAACGCTTGAAAACTCTTCATTCTTGCTTCAAAATCTTTCTTCGCTCCTAAAACTTCTTCAGATAATGCAATAATTTTGCTAGAATACTCGGCTTCTAGTTTTCGTTCTCTTTCAGCTACCCGTTCTCTGAAAAATGCTCAATAAACAACGCATCTTTATTAAATATGAATACCTATATTCGCTGAAAGTGCCCATAACATTATATTTTTGTCGTTCGTATTCAGCGACAGTCTCCTCTAAAGTTTGTATTTTTCGCTTTAATTCCGTTTCTCTTCCTGCTGGCTGAGCTGCAATGCAATCAAACTCCGGGAATGATCTCATGTCGTTGATTCTACAAAACTCACGAGAACTTGTTCGCGATGTGTTTCGAGATAATGGGTAGTCTCGAGAAGTAGACGCGAGTCTTAAAACCGATAGTAAGGTTGATGAATTTTCCAATTCGTGTTTTGAGCTGGCTGGAGAGTGTTGGCAAATCGGCGACACTGGAGCCGGTGAAAGAGGTCCTTGAACTGATGGATGTAATAAAACTGGCGATGACGGTTTGGGTGCCGATGTTGGAGTTCTGAAAAAAATTATATTTTTTTTGTAGTTAGGCCTTGTCCCTGAAAGTGGAAAGCTTAAACGCTGAAACGTCGGATTGTGCTTCTATAAAAAAATGGGTCCAACAAGAAGATATTGTCATCAATTATCAGCAAAAACATAACAATAAAATATGCTTTCCTCAAATTTTTGAATTCTTAAGATTTCTGCAGTTATTATCAGTATAATTTAATATAATTGGTCTTCAAAATGCAGAATTTTTCGTTTGGATTATAAGAGTTGCTATTTCTTGAGAATGTTGAATTTTTCTAATAACTCATTTTTGGTAGAAGTACGTTGATAGATTATCTTAATGTTACACCAAAATTGTGTTAAAATATCGAGAAAAAATTCAAAAAATTCCAAAAAAGTGCCCAAAATTTAAAAATATTTCAATCTCTTTTACCTGACATTTCCAGTAAGACATGACAATTGATGGGTGTTTGGCGGCGCCGGCCACGCAGCAATTTCAGGATGAGATTGTCGAACCAATGGTCGAGTCACCCCGATCGCTGGTTCCTGAGCGCCATGCGGTCTTGGCGACCGGCTCAACCGTCTTGGCGAGCGGCTGCCGCTTGGTGAAACGGATCGCAACTTGCCTTCTAGTTCCTCGGAAAGAATTCCAAGCTGAAACATCGGATTTAATTTGTGTTAAATAATTGATTTAAACAAAATAAATAAATAAAATAAATTTTGGTGTTCGCTTTCTTACCCTCTCACGAAATCGATCCGACATTTGATGTTTGGGCCAAATGCCCCTCGCCTATTGGTTCCACTAAAGCAAACTTTGAGGATTTGATGGAACAACTAAAGCTGTAACAGACGGAATTTTAAAAGTGGTGCAATTTATCATAAGCGATCGAAAATTGATAAAGTTAAATGGATGGAGGCGTAGATGATTCAAAAATTACTTAAAGTTGGTGAAAAGAGCAGTAAATGCTGGGAAATGTTAGAGTTGTATAGATTTTTAAAAAACACAATTGGATATAATTCCAACAATTTATGCCAATAAATAAATGGAATACAATTTAAACATTCAAGTTAACTTGAATTACTCAAAATGAATTTTTAAAACTACTTAAAATTGATTTTTAAAATTGTATACAATTGTCATTACTATAACCATTTTCAGAAGAGAAATACAAGTTTTCTTTTCACAAATTAATAAAAATAAAATGTTCAAAACTAACAAGCCAACGTTTTTTTTAAAAACAATAACTGAAAACCAATCTGAAAGCCAAAACGACTATACGTAAAATAATAATAAAAAGGAAGTTTGGTTCGGGGAACTTAAGAGCGGTTGGACATCGAATGAGCAGCTGCTCGCTATCAGCAGTGCCTTGAAAGAAGCGACAAGCCAACTGTTGTGCGTTGAACGATGTCTTGTAGCCGATAAGAGATAATACAACTACTTGGGTGGGTTTTGACGTTGTTCGAAAGCTCTTCTCCGCTTCTTCATGTAACGAGATAAGAGTGAAATTGAGGATAATAAGTACACTTTTTCCCCTCAACATATGATACATCGTGCTGGCACCTAGTGGTCGTGACAGTTGTACCAATCATTTGTGATGAATTATGATTATTTGAAAAACGAAACATCTTGTGTACAAAATGTGTGTGTGTGTTTTTTATTGCAAGAATTTTTCCAAAATTTTCTGCAGAGTGATTCATTTGCAGCATTATGAGCTCACAAAACAATTTCATAAAATAAACGCAGGATTTGAAAAATTGAAAAAAGTCTATTTTTGCTCTTTTTCGAATAAAGTTCAAAGAAATAATAGTTTTCTTGCATTTTTTCTGTCAGTTAGCCCCACCAAATATTGGAAATTACAGAAAATTTGGCCACGTGATGTGCATAAGAACCCCTAAAAAATTTTCGTTTTTTCATTAAAATATTTTGACTTGATTTTCAGATTTCATAAAATTTCATATTCCTTCTTTAAACACTCCCCTTTTGCCAAACGCCTAAAAAAACATTATCTAAAAACTAAGGAATTTAAAAGACTATTTGCAATAGCAGAATGAAACTGATCATCACAAAAAATGAATAAATTTTTAAAAAATTTGCAAAAAAATGCTCCCGGTGAGGCTCGAACTCACGACCTTCAGATTATGAGACTGACGCGCTGCCTACTGCGCTACGGAAGCTCACACTGCAGCGGTTAGAATTTGTCGTTATCTACTCGAGTGTGAGAGATATGAACAAACGAAACGAGAGGTTAGACTGGTTGTGTATGTTATTGGGTAAAAGAAGAAGAGTACAAGTTTTTTTTCAGAGTTAAGAAAAATTTATAAGTTAAAAAAGTTTCTATAATAAATTACTTATAAATTAGTTGGAATAGTATCGATAAATATATTTTTTTAATCTTTCATCCAGAAAAATATTTATTTTAAATTGTAATTCATTTTGGAAGCTGTTTTTGTAAACAAACCGCTTTTTTCAAACTTTATTACTCCCGATCTTCCAAAAATGTTCACCGTCAATTTAGATAATTACGTTGAAAGCTCGTGACTGTTGATTGCCGTTATGATTAAACAATCGTATACACACAATTCGCCACAATTCACCATTAAACCTGTCAAAGGTTTGAAAAAAGAATCAACAAATGATATCAATTTCGTTGAGAATATATTTATACGTCAACCTTTGAATTTTTTCTAATAATGCGACGGGCTGGAGCTCATATCCGAACTGATCGAAAAAAGTTAGCACTTCTTCAGCGGACAACTTTAAATGATCATCGAATTGCTCCATCCTTAAGGTGAACTGAATCCAACTTCATTTTGATGTTGTTCATATTAAAGAAAAACTGTTTCAGATCCAATCATGTGAAGAAACTTCTGAAGAACCGTGAGCAAAAGCAAACACTTCAGCAACATTTGCAGCAATATCAGATACCGAAACTGATTGTTGATCGACCATCAAGCAGAAGATGTAGTTTAAAGTTGGTTTCACTTTCTCGCTGAAATATAAATAGAACGAAAATGTTAAAAAACAAAAGTTCTCCTTGGGATTCAAAAAGTTCAATAATTATAAAATCATGAACTGATTGTAAAGTATAATTACTTTTGTTTTCATAACATTCAACAACCGTTGGAAAATTTATATCCTAGAATACGTAGTAACAACAAATCTTACGCCAAAAATATAAAACCTAAAACAAAAATATATGGGTTTTCATTATTTGTAGCTCTTACATCACACTCAACCTCACTACAAAACCACACTGTCTTTTTCTTAATTTGTGTCCCCATTTATCTTCCATTTTCACTCAAAAACAAAGAAACTGACAAGCGTTTTAAGACACCCTTTTTTTGACCCCGAATTTGCATATAACTGCCAAATAAAACCACACCATTTCTTTGTTTTTACTATTTTGAAATAATTTTCAAAATTCTATTTTACTTTCACTGTTTTAGAGCCCCACTTGATTTGAATTTGTCATAATGGTGAGAATATTGAAATGGATTAGGCCACGACGTAGATGGCGAAGGCAGTCGACTATTCATTTAAAAGTGGAACAAGCAATCAGACCATTACGGTACTTTTTTAAAACGCCAAGAAAATTTTTTAATCCCTGGGCTGAACTCCGTCTCAAAAAATATTATAATTTGTGCTTTTTAGCGCAAGACGTAGAAAACGATCATTAGATGAAAGTCCAAGAAGTTTACTAAAACCTCAACACACTCATGGAGTGGCGACAAAATTTCATAATACTGCAGAGATCACTGTAAAACGGTCAGATGAACGAAGGTAAAACTAAGCAAGAAACGTTTTTTTTTTAACACAATTAATCTGATTTCAGGAAGTATAGATCATTTGGAATACAAGCTCCAGTTCACTCCGAGTTGTTACACAGACAATTGGTTCTATCGCGTTCAGGTTTCAGAAGCTCATCTTTAGATCTAACATCCAATTGGAGAAACACTATAAGGGTTAGATAAAGAATTTAGGAACTTGAACCGTATCTGTTCTAATTACAGAACAAGTTTAATAAATTCCGCAGTCGTCGCAGCCAATCAGTGTGCATAGAATCATCTAGAACTGAAGATGTGCGACTCGACAATTCGTCAGTTTCTGTCAAAACAACTGACAAAGCATCATCAAATAAGGTATGTCTGAACAACATATTTAAAACAAAATCTCTAGTCTGATATTTTTAGAACATGCCCAAAAAACTGCTCACCTATCGCAAAAAAATCCAAAGCGCAGAACCTCAGCCAACAACTTCTGCATCATCTAAATCTAATGAAGATGATGAAGAAATGTGGTCCGCAAAATCTTCGTTTTCTATCAACGTCCAAGAAACCAATGTCTTTACTGGGCCATCAACTTCAAATTTCATACCCCCTGATTCGGAATCTGACGATGAGATTAATGAAAATATTCTTTTCACTCAATCGAGAAGTTCTGTTAATGCACCGGAGACCACCTTTGCAAAGGTTGGATTTTCGAAAAAAGTGAAAATAATGTATAGATCAAAATTATAGATCAAAAAATCAGTCGCCATTGCCGAAGCTTCGTGGAAAAACCTGAATCTCATTAGACATTTGAAGGTAGGCAAATTTATTCGATTAAATACTACAAGAATTCGTGGAGATTTTTAAAATTTTTTATTTAATTTTAAAAACTTATAATCTTATTAAAAAATTCAAATATTTTAAAAAACTCATATAGAATGAAGATATGATATAAAAATATGTAACAATGAAAAAATATAAAAAATCAAGAGAAATGGGTTAATAAACAGCATGCATTTTCAAAAAGAAATACTTCAAAAATTGTTTGTTTCAAAAGGCAGATTTCGCTGGTAAAGTTGCGATAAAACACACCTGCGCTCTAATGCAAATCGATCAAATTCTTGCATTTCATTTGCAAAAATGATTGTTTTAAATTAATATAATTTCTGGTACTTCTGTAAATTTCAAAAACAAATTGAGACCTTTCTTGAAAATGCGAAAAAAAAATGGTAAAGATTCCATACCTTTTAACATCGTTCCATTCGTAGAATAGGATCATCGAACAAATTATAATGGTGTCTTGAAAGAAATGTTAACTTTTTATACCATTTTTAAATTTTATGAAATCAAAATTTACCTCAAGCATTCAACAAAATATCCTTTGCATTTGTTCCTTCTAAATTTTTTCGTAGGAAGATTTCATGATTTTTGATAGATAGCTGAAATTTTTGCAATTGAAAGGGAATAGGGTTGCTAAAAAAACTGGAAAAATATTGCGCAAAAAAGCGATATGGTATTTAAAGTGACAGGAACCAATGTCCTAGAAATCTGAGCGTGGGCGTCCCAATCACCGCAAATGTGTGAAAAAAACAAAGTGGGTGTTTTTTTTTTGACATTTTTGGTTTGACATATCTATATATACTTTGTCTGGGCGTTTGGATTTATTCAGATGTCGTTGTTGGCCATTTTTTTAAGTTCACCCTATTTTTATCAAAAAGATGTATCAAAACGGCCAATGATTTGGCAAAGATTGTAATCATTATTCACTTGTAATATCTATTTGCGAAAAATGTGAATTATTAAATATTTACATTTTAATATCCAATTTTTTAATGCCCCGCTATTTCATTTGACCCGAATTTTAGCAATACTGTTGGATTACAATCTCCAAATAGTACCGACACTTACGATAATCTTTAAAATTTACAAACTGATGTCATCGCAATACGAAATGCTTTGTTCATTTACTCTATGTGCTCACTACATTGACCACTTACAAGTTCAGGATCTAATTCCGTCGGTATATTGAACCCAAGAGCTTTCACATATTTTTTAACAACAAGATCAAACTAATATTTACCAACTCGTTGATCCCATCTGTCTCAATGATCTCAGAAAAGAATGGTTAACAGTTGAACCTACGAAAAAAAAAGTCAAAGCAAAGCATTCATCTTGAAAATCATTTTTTTTGTTTCGTTTCTTCACTCATGCAGCTGCCACCTATCAAAAACCATATTTCCAAGTGCTTTTGATTTCTTCGTTGCACACAAACATCCAAACATATATCCACCGGCGTTCCGGTTGATTTGACACTTTTAGCTGTTGATATTTCTTCCTGTTGTTCATTTTCTCAAATTTCAATACACATATTTATGTTCTGTTCTAACGTTCACCTGAACTTTGGTTTTCTTAAAATACTCCGCCTATTTTGTCGAAAGAGCACTGTGAAGTGGTGCACAAAAACGTTTAGCCACTCAAATCTCACAAGTTTGTGAGACAATTGGACTATTTGAATAGCAACTTTTATTTCTTCCATTTTTTTTCGTTTCGAAAACTTGTGTAGGAACGCTTTTAGATAAATTGCTTTTAATTTCAGTTATTTTTAAACTGACATTTATTTTCTTTAAAAAAAAACATGCCAAATGTGAAAAATATCTTAAATTACAACAAAAACATTACAATTTACATTGTGTGTTCTATAATCTAATTCCTTTCTGATGACTTTTTTTCCATGTAGTGTGTTATTTGAGTTCCTTCTCATGAAGATGCAATTTCATGACTCGCTGAATTATTTGACACTTTATTTGTTCATTGTTTTTGAAGCGTAAGAAACGGAAAGCAACAATCATCTCATGTTCAATGAGCATCCTTCTTTTCTCATTTTAGACTTGTCAAGTTTTTTCGGTCACTTTCACTTCCTTATTTTTTCTAACTGAAAATTTAATTATTAAGGCTGTTATTCAGCAATTTGAGAGAACACTTTTTTATTTTTTTTATCGAGAGTGAGCTCTTTTGAATAAACATTTCGGTAAAATTAGGGAAATTTCGGGAAATTCGAAAGTTTATCTACAAATTCTGAACTTGTGGATTTTCCTTCTTCGTCGGAGTTAAAGGAGGGCTTTACGGAGCTAATGAATGCATCTGGGATGAAAATAGACTTTCTACTCATTCCAAATCTGTTTTAAATATTTTCTAAAACCACCTGGAAGCCGAGAAAATGCGCCTCAAAACAATGGCCTAGAAAAAGGGGCCACCGGCAAAAACTAGTCCGCAGGCATGAAACACCAAAAAAAAATCATAAAAACAGACCAATATAAGCATTCTGCTTAACGAAAAAAGCTCATAGGAAAAAGTTCGGCCAGGTGGGCCCCTTTTTCTAGGCCATTGTTTTGAGGCGTGATTTCTCGGCTTCTAGATGGTTTTGCAAAATTTTTAAAACAGATTTGGAATGAGAATGAAGCCTATTTTAATTTAAGCTGCATTTAGCATCTCCGTAACTTCCTCCTTTAATAAACATTCAATGATACAAACCAACGAATAAAGCCGGAATCGTTGCACAATTTTGAATAAAACAAATATTTTAGAAAAATGAGTTGTATTTGGCAGTCTGATGATCAATTTTTGCTTTTTTCTAATTTTTTCCAATTACAAAAAGGTTTCCGTAATTTCACGGATAGGCACGGGGGAAATCCTTGAAATTCTCCTCCATTCCTGATGCACATACCATTCAGAACTGCTCAAAACATTTTAAGGCGCTATGTGACTCGAAATATTTATTGTTAACGGAGAACTCTACAGATCTGATAAATGTAACTGTGATAAAAATAGACTTTATACTTATTCCAAATCTATTTTCTAATTTTTTTGAAACTACGCACAAGCAGAGAAAACGCGCTGCAAAACAATGGCCTAGAAAAAGTTTCAATAATCGAAAACTAAAACTAGTCCGCGAGCATTGTTGCATTTAGTTTTCTCCACTTCTACGTGTTTTTAAGAAAAATTTAAAACTGGTTAGAAAAAATCAAATCAGGTACGAAGTCGATTTTCATTCAAGGCAAATTGATTGACTCTGAACAGTCGACCTTTAAAAAAAAGTGCACTGCATAAAAAAATGGCCAAAATGAATCTTTTGAAACTCATCATTTATCAAAAACTTCATGATTTTTCAGCTGAATGTGTTCACGACATTTATGGTGATTTTATTTCAGTCTATAATTTTTGGAGTGTTCCGAATAAAAAGTGTATTTGGCTTTCAAATTACACTTCCATTTCCCAATAAATCCCATAGTTGGAACAGCAACAACGTTTCAAAAGACCACCGCCCAAATACTAATAAAAAAATTATCCTATAAAATAAGAACGTCAGCAAAAAAAAATCCGGAGCACATGACGAAACTAATAAATGTGCGATTTTTGTAGTTCATTTATATCAAATGCTCACGTTCTTTGCTTGTGGCATTCATTCATTCATTCACTCATTCATTGAATATTCAACGAAATGCACGAGATTTTTTTTATTCCCCCCCCCCCCTGTCCCTGAAGAATTACGCAGAAGAGTTTATTTTCTCATTCGATGTTTATTCTGTTTTTTTTTGAAACATGTTTATGTGGACCCACATGTTTATTCTCGCAAAGTTGTTGAAATGGAGACGTTTTCTAATTCAAATTTTAATTGGTTTTTTTTTAAATGTATTACTAATTATTCAATTTATTTGGTGTTGCACCAATTAAATTTAAGAATTTCACATGAGATCTAACTCGTTAGTAAGAGTTCAGCCTCTGAAGGCTAAGAAACTGCCAATTTTATTTGAACTTTGAAGAGCTATAACTCAGCTCAAGCAAAATGTTTCTGGATCAAACTTTCAGATATATATTGTGGTTCCATTCTTAACTAATTTTCCAGATTTGTTCAAATTTGATTTGAGATTTTTCATGTCTCATCTCTTGGATCGAGTTTATACACTTCCATTGTAAAACTTGACAAAAGTTATTCCAAGGAAGACATTCATGTCAAAATGGAATTTCTACAAATTTTTCATATTAGTGTTTCATATTTCATACATATTTATTGACTCGATATGTAATTTTCAGTTATGTCTATTACTATGAGGTTTGAGTAGAATTATGAACCACAAAATTTCAAATTAGGGAAAAAACGTCTTCAAATTTGTGTATATTCCAAAAACTTTTTTTTACGATTTTATATAGAGCAAATTTTCAATTAGTGTGCAAAATTTAAAGCAATTCCATTTTATTGTGGCCACAATTTATTTGTGAGATGAACGCATTTCCTGTTCTTTAGTTCACATCACATTTTTGGTGAATTTCACATGTTTTTTTGACCAGTTATTTCGACGTGCTCATTTCATCATATCCAATCCACCGTATCTGTGACATGTTTACCTATATTTTTGATTACATTTTTTTGTGAATCCCCCGATTTTCTTCAACTGCGCAAATCGTTCGCAAATATGAACTTATCATGTGTGAAGAAAGTTTGTTTGAAATTTACTTTGGAGGATGTATTGAGAGTCACGTGTAAGCTGAAAAATGATTCTTTAAAAAAAGTTTTGAAAAAAAAGCTCTCAAATTCATCTTCTTCAATCTTTTTCTTGTTGGAATAGTTTTTCTAAATTCTTTGTTTTAACGTTGAAAAAAATGAAAAAGCGAACATGCCAAACATTATTTCAAGATATTTATCTGTTCTTTTCATCAGATGTTTTACTCTTGTTTCCATGTTATTTCGAATCTTTATGAAGCATGTCAAAGTTGGTTTACGTATTTATTTTCGATGACTTTTCAAAAAAAAAACATTTTTTCAAGATTTTTTCTTCAAAATACCTACCTTGTGACCTATATGATTTGCTTTTCTATTCAACAAACTTGTGAAAAGATAGAACTTTGCACTCACATCAATGAATAGGATTCCATCCAGCTTTCTAACCGCAAAACGAAGTTTGACAAATCGATTTTGAAAAACGAGACGACAAAAAATCATCTCATTTCGAAAATTTTTTCTGTTTGCAAGCTTCTTCATGTTTATGTTTGTTATATGTGTTTTGTCCTAGTGTCAATGTCAGGTCAAATCAGGGGTGGAGTCAAGCGGTAGAGAGACGTCTTTTCGTCCCAATATTTCTCTTTGAAAAAAATCGGCTTTTCCCGCACTTTTTCTAACTCTGTTATCATCTTAACGACAACTTTCGAGAAACATGGAACGACTTGGAAAAGTTTGGAGTCGATTATCGATCCGACAACCGAATTTGGCAAAGGAAACGGTATCGGAACAGGCTGAGGATTCGCCGGAGAAAACCAAGGAGGTATTTGAGATGTTTAATGGAAATGCAACGAGGAGACGGAGAAGTGAAGTTCATAATAATCGAGCGATATTGAACCAGCTTCAAAATCAACCAAGTTCAAGTAAATCGACTTCTGATTCACATCGGCATCGAGAAACATCGGAAAAATCAATGGAACACCCAAGAAATGCACTCCGCAGAAATTCTACCGATACTCATGTTTTTCATAACCGAGCTTCGCATCATGTTAATTTTCTTGAAAAATATTGTGTAAGTTTTTTTGTTGATGCGCAAAGGAGCATCTGACATGTCTCAAGTGGGCGCCAAATAAGTTTTGTTTTGTTTTTCTTATCTTTCTTGTGAGTATGTTCCTTTTCTGTCTCGTCCAATATATGTTCTGATTTTTGAACCCCCAAAACTTTATAGTTCGCATTCATAGTCAAAAAAAATGTTCGTTGGTTTTTTATTAATATTTTTTTTTTCAAATCTTAAAAATTGTTTATTTGTTCAGAATGCACCAAGTGGTTCAAGTGAAGGAGGAAAACTGAACTCAAGAAGAAACAGTGTTTTTGTTAAAAGAGGCTCAATCACAATGGATCCGATCAAAAAGGTTGATCTAGAGGATGTTTATACAGTGAATAAGCAACTCGGAACTGGTCGTTTCGGGTATATCAAGTTGGCCGAGCATAAGCAATCTGGTTGTAAAATTGCTATCAAATTTTTTCCAAGGCCGCAGACGAAGCAGGTAGTTGTTTCAGAAGTCTTGAAAATCGGGGTATTCAGATCGAAATTCTTAGATTCTTAATATGAAAATAGGAACGTTTTTCTCAAAAATAATATAAAATTCAAATCGATCCGCTATTAATAAATTATTTGACAATAGTCTAAATGTTAAAGACATTATTTTTCACTTTTCTAAAATGCAAAAAATCAAAATGACATAAACTTTATATTTTTAGAATTTTCAAAATTTAGCCATAACTCATAAACAAAAAGAACAACGCAAGTCTGGTTCAAAATGCTCTGTAATACCATTTTTAAAGGACGAAGTTGTTCTTAATTTAATTTTTGTGTGCATTATTAAGCTAAGATTCTGAATTCTCAGATTTTCGATTTCAAAATGGACCAAAATTTAAGAAAATTAACGATTTTTGAAAAAAGTTATGAACTTTTGAAATTTGAGGATTTAAACATTTTTCAGCTCGGATTTCAAACCTTCGTAACGTTTTGGACAAAATGCCGTTTTTCATCGATTTTAGTGCATTTTGAAGCAAATATTCCGATTTCTCATGTTTTTGGTTTCAAAATGGACCAAAATTTAAGAAAATTAACGATTTTTCGAAAAAGTTATGAACATTTGAAATTTGAGTATTTTTGAAATTATTTCAGCCCGGATTTTAAACCTTCGTAATAAAACTTGTATGTCACTTTAAAAATGACAAACTGTCTTTAAATTAAATCTATTTTAATTTTTGCAGGTCGATTTTGTCCGTGAATACAACTACTCCTTCTTCCTCTCCCCCCATCAGCATATTATCGACACTTATGAGTTTATGTACCAAGCTTCAAATGATTCTGCGTTCTTTTTCGTTCAAGAGTTTTGCCCAAGTGCTTCATTACGCGAAGCTGTCGAAGCTAGCAATCAGACAGGTTAGCTCATCAAAAAACCTGAATTCCATTCCGTTTTATTTTATTTTTTTCTCAATCAAGTCACCCACACGAGAGCATCAAAAATTCGTTGCACTCTTTAGTGTGGGATTGGTAAACATGATACTTGATGATAGACATGGATTTGTGGTTAAAATATTTTTAAAAAAGAAGATTTTTTTGAGAAAAGCTCAAAAATTGAATGTGTTTCCAGGAATTGGTGAAGAAAAAACGAAGAAAGTTTTTGCCGCTGTTCTCTCAGCTATTGAATTTATGCATGACGAGAATCTTGTTCATCGTAATTTGAAAGCCGAGAATATTCTCATTTTTGATTCGAACGACTATTCAAGGGTTTGTTTCATTTTCAATTATTAATAAATGTGGGCATCTTTTTTTGTATGAGAGGGGATGAATTTCGGAATTTCAAATTTCGATGATGTATATGTATTTAAGCGACCATAAATCTCATGTTTTTTGATGATAAACCAATTCAAGTACCTTCTATTTTGAATCAAACTTAGCTTACTTAAGTGTTTTTCAATTTCGAATAAATTGAGTTTAAGAGCTGGATTGTTCAAAGACGTCAGAAAAAAAATGGGAAAACAAAAAAACACACGTTTGCAGGTTAAAGTAACGGATTTCGGTTTGACTCGTAAAGTGGACGCAACTGTTAAATATTTGGAATATGTCAACAATTACCATGCCACTGAACTATGTGACACAGTTGTCAATGAAACGCTCACTGTTAACAAGAGCACGGATATTTGGGCACTTGGTAACGCTTTTTTCTTTTTTTTAAGAAATATGATAAGCTAAGAAGAATTTGGAAATGGAATATTATGACGGTAAAATAAGAAAAATATAGTAACCTGAAAAATAAATTGGAGAAAATTGTGTACTTCATCGGCAAAATTATTGGCCCTTTTAGGCCTTACGCTCTGAATAAGTTGTTGACGTTTTTATTAAACTCTAAACTTGAATTTCAACTAAAAAAATATAAGATATTTCTTTAGGGGTTCGAAAAGGAGATTCATTTTCAAAAAAACTTTAAATTGAATTTTTCATCCGAATTATAAAAAGTATCGGTTTTATAAATGTTGAGAACAGATCTATATTATGCAAATTTCAAATGATATCGTAAAAATAATTGTAACTCTAATATTCTGACGCAAAAACCACTTTTTTTCACGCGTCGTTGTCGTTAAAATTCTGTTTGTAAAAAATTCGAATTTTTACCTGTGTGCAATTTGTCGTAACGGTGTACAAAACGTTGTTCGTGATGACAATTTCGGTTCACTTTATCCTACCGTTTCCAAAAATGGTTGCGTACACCCCTTTCATAAATAAGGCTAATAGTTTAATTTTAACAGACATGGATTCCTAGGTCATGTGAGTTTTGATTCGATAAGAAATGAAAAGGAACCCTGTAGGAATTAAAAAATAATGAAAATGAAAGAAAAATACACATGTCGTAGAAAAAGGAATGCAGTAACTAAATTTCTTCGGTCCAAAAAAGGTTTCTGTCTTTTTGCTGCTTCTTAGTCATATTTAATAAAAAAAATATTTTTTCTTGATGTTTTGGATAGAGAATCCAATTTTTATCCAAGATACCTTCCACTGCCTTGAATTCTGAAATTTTATACAAACTGGTTATGGTAAAAATCTAAATTATTTTAAATCTGACAGTCTGTTTTTAAATTACATCATCCTCTAGTTTTCCCACATCACAAATTGTGCAAAGTGTGTTTTGCACAAATGGTCCCAACGCGACACGCTTTTTTCTCTCGGATATATCCTTAACTTTATGAAAATCAGATGATTAAAGTTTTTTCGAGCTGGTAGTTGGACTGTTTCATTGTAGATGTAAAACAAATCGCAACTAATGTTTTTATCTCGAGTTTTATTAGTTCAAACTCGTCTGACTTTAGCTCTCAAAATACAATAATAAATCCAT
This sequence comes from Caenorhabditis virilis, assembly GCA_964036255.1. Lineage (NCBI taxonomy): Eukaryota > Metazoa > Nematoda > Chromadorea > Rhabditida > Rhabditidae > Caenorhabditis > Caenorhabditis virilis. The sequence continues at coordinate 3,109,349 of OZ038420.1, read as the reverse complement.
TATTTTTCTTCATTTTCAAACTAAAAAAAGCAACGAAGCTGATGATTTGACATGTGTTCATCGGATCCTCTTTTACATCTCCTCATTTTCTATTATACCTCCAATAAAAAAAAAGAAAGAGATTGACGTCACTACCCCCCGAGGCTTATATTGATGACCGCACGTAAAATAGTTACAGCTGCAACTAATAATAGCAACCGATGTGCTTTTCTTGGTTGATGTTGAGGGAGGGATAGGAGGAGAAAAAAACGGGGAAAAAATGTAAAATAATAAGATTTTGTTCTTTTGGGTGGTTGTTGGAATCGGTGCGAAGATCTACGACTCTATCTCTTGTTTTTTGTTTTTCAGGCATCATATTTTTCTATTGCATGAAGGGACGTTTTCCATGGCAGAAGGCTTCAATAATGTGCAAACCTTATTGGGAATGGGAACAGTGGTTGAAACGAAAGAATCCGGCGTTGCCAAAAAAGTTTGCGATTTTCTCGGAGAAAGCGCTAAAACTTTTCAAAAAGTAAACAAAAAAAACTATGAAGATTTAAAAATTGTTTAAAAAAATGCAAATTGCAGATCAATTACACCTAGACCAAAGGATCGCTGGTCAGCAAAAGATATGCGAAAATGTATTGCAAAAGATAAATTGCTAAAAACTGTAAAGGTAGCTGAGACATATTATTGATATCGTGTTGTAAAAATCCACCACCACCTTTATTTTTTCACCCCCCGCCAAAAAAACACAATTTTTCAGAAGATATTATTTTTCTGGAAAATATTTTGAACCCTTAAAATTTTATTTTCAAACGCCAGTTGTCTAACTATCACTTTCTATTTTCAAATCACATAAACACATACAATTTTAATTTTTTTCCCTGTGACTTGAGCACATAATAAAAAATTATTTTTTGTATATCTTTCGAACAATTCTGATTGAAGTTTTGGTTTGAAATATGTGGTTTGAAAACTAAAATTTTTTAAAACCTAACCTGTTTATTAAGATTGATTTTTGTGCACTAACAGTTCAGCATGTACTTTTTTTGAAAATCTGTAACTGAAATATTTTCTTGGATTTCTTATAGCTTGGAATTCTCATCATTTAGACAACTCTAGCTCATTTTGAGCCTGCTCTACCCACACATGCCAATTGCTCTATTTTTTAAAATTACCGATACAACTAGGTTCAAACTCTACAAAAAACCAAAATTTTAGGGATTCTCAACGGACCTATCTCGAACTAAAGTGCTTAATTTTAAAAACAGGGTTGATCACCTCCCTAGTAAATACTTCTAACTTCCAACTGGCTACTTGAATTGTTTGGTTTGCATGCTTCTATCTATCCGGCTCTAAAAACCAGCTTTTACTAATTATATCTTGCTTTCCAGAAGCCTGATGATGTTTATGCAGTGTCAGGGCCGTCTAGAACAGTACACCGTCATCATGTTCATGTCGTTGAAGAAGATCTCGATCAACCAGAAGAGGGTGGTAAAAAGAAATCAGCCATTCAACAATGGTTAAGTACCACTCTGTCGACAATGGCTGAGATTAGTGAACAAGTGGTTTCAGCAAGGGATGACTGAAAACTTTTGTTATTTTTTAAATTAAAGAATTTGAGAATTTTAATGCTGATTTTGATTTTGTTAAATAATTGATCATGTCTTTTTGAATTTACTAACTTTAAAACCATTGAACGTGTTGTGAAAAGTTCGTAGGGTGTTCCATTATTTATTGGTTTCATTTTTTAAAAATGATAATAACCTTTTTTTACTCTTTACATCACATTTTTGAACCTAGCTTTCAGCTTATCTTTACTCAAAAGGTTCAGGTTACGTCTTGCAGCTTCTTCCGAACAATTTCGTGAAAACCCGATATTTGCTGAGCTCACTTCAAGTTCAGCGATCACATTGACTTAAAGAACAAAAAATCACAGCAGTGAAACACTGATATTTTGCTCGATATTCTTGGTTAAAAATAGTTTTCTAAAGGAGTAAAAGGGAGCAAAATTCTGGCTTTCATGCAGCGATTTGACAACTTGAGAAAGAAACCAACTTCTCTGAATAAACTCAATGAATGACCTAGAATTCCAAGTGGAACAGTTTCTAGGCCACCGCTCCAATTTCATGAAAACGTCTCGAAAGTGAAAATTCGTCAGAACATTGATCCTCAGCTTCTGATAACAAATAGTAAGCAGACTTGCTGCGATAAAAAAAAACTGTCATTATTAATTTAACACCCTACGAAATATATAATTCTTTTTTTTAACCTTTTGTACTAGTTTAAACATCAAACTTCCCTTTTTTTTTGATATTTGAGTCTTCGAGACTCCCCTCAAGAAATCTACACCTTTTCACTGATGATAAACTTCTGTGCATCGATTGCCCTGGGTCGTTGGAAAAGTCTTGAACATGATATTAAATCAAAAACAAGTCGACATTTTCAAGTCGGAAGTCTGATAACGTGCAAAATTGTTGAATCAATTTGAAATCCTATTAAATTCATATCTGTTTATTATAATATCACTTCCTTTGAATTTTTGAATAATTTTTGCATGACTGATTTTTTGAACATTATTAAATAAATGATTTTTCCATCAACATGACAATTTGAAAATAACAATTTTTATTTTTATTTTAAGAGTAATCAAAGAGATGTATCAAAGAATCAAAGAGATTTGAAGTATGCTTTGAAGTTATACAACATTTTATGAGTATTATCAAACTCATCTCACTAGACAAACTTTTTTGGGTTACACGTTGAACAAAAAGGAAAAAAAGAGGATGTTATTATGAAACAAATAGGACAAAACCAAATTTTCATATCCGTCTTTCGCCACTGACCAAAAAAAGCGCCATTTCTGCTCTGATTGATTCAACAAGAGTTCGAAGTTAGGCTTATTTCACTGTTTACATACTTCCCGCGTCACTTTTTTTGTTTCTGTTCTAAAATAAGATTCTTCTGTCTACTATTACAAAAAAAACATGTTCAGACAACATGATAGTTTGGTAAGTGCACGTCAAGATACAAATATTAAGAGGATCTTAGAATTTGCCGACATATGTCTATGTCAGTTTTGAGCAACGGAATGAGCGAACATTTGAGTTTCATTTACCGGTGGCGTTCAATTTGGGCGATCCGACATTGGAAAGAATTTCGGTGAAGAAAATGAGATGTGTCGAGTCTGGATGTAAGTTTAAAGATAGCGAATTCAATTGCAGCTTCACTAATGCGGATAGATTTAGAAGTTATTGATATAATTGAGAAAAAAAGAATTTTGGAACAAGCCTGTTCCACTATAAGCTTGGAGCAGAACGCTCCTGTATATTGTTGGAACTCAACGTTCCTGTATAGCATTTTCTGTTATTTAAATACAACACGCGAAATCGATCTCAACACCTTTCAATCAACAGCATGATTACTTACCCATGTGACCACAAGGGCCACATCACTGCTCATTGTTTTTGTCACTTTTATATTGTAGGCAGGTTAAACAATAAATGTGTATAGCGAACCTTTTGGGATTTCATGTAATCATGGTAACTTTTGTTGACCAGTTTTTCAAATGATCTAATATGTCAGATTTTTTTATTTAGAAGTATTTGGGAGGCTAGTCCCTCAAAAGTAAAAACTTCTATTGTCGGAGGGACTTACTTTTGAGAAGTTAGTCCCTCAGAAGCGTCGAGTTGATAGGACATCAGTAGTTAAGAAACCCCTTAATTCGATCTATTTTGAAAGAAGTTAGGAGAATTTTTTATAGAAAACTTCTTGCTGATTTTTTGCGATCCAGATCACTACTAAACAAAAAATTTCCAGATCAATATCCTCACATAGACCTTGTTTTCATAAGAGGCGGTATTTCGATTACTAGGACCGCTTCATCAAAAATGGACGATAATTGCGGGTTCTATAAAAGCGTTCAAACCATCTCGAAATATGCAGACGAGTCACCAAATGATTCAACAGAAAATACGTTGAATGGTTTGAAATTCTCTTTAAAATATGGGTAATAATTTTCAAATCAGGCTATCTGTTCTTTGCGTTCAAAACAATGGAAGACATGCACACAAGAAAATTTACCGAATCTTGGAAAACGTGGTCCGGTGCACGAATGCTGTGCACCACTATGCCACCACCACACTGTGTTACAAAGTTGTCATTTTTTCGAAGAGTTTCTGGACAAACTGGATTTGAATACATTCTCATTGCAAAAGTCAAGAACATGATGGTAATTTTAATTTTTTAAACCAATCGTTACATTTTTTTACCAAATTTTTAGGCCAATGCAGCACCTGCATTGAATGTTCTTCATTTCATGAAACCACGAATTTGTTGTTTTGTTGGTGCATACCGAAGGGTACATTTTGAGGTAAGTCATTGACTTAAATTTTGTGAAAATAATCTTTTGTTTTATAGATATCTCGTAAAATTTGTGATTCGCTAGGATTACAAGAAGCAAATTATGCAAACGCTCTGACTAGACGCTTCAGAGTTACTTACAGCAATAATACAGGTGTTCATCGCCATAACTAGACCAAAACGAAACTCTTAGCTTCAGGTTACGTACAATTATCTGAAGAAATTGAATTCAGATGCATCTCTGAAGAAGAAGAGGAACGGGAAAAAATAAGAAGAGCGTCTGAAACAGGACCACAGAAAGTTTCAGTTGAGATTCAAACCGAACCAGCTGCCAGATTGAACAAAATAAAACGAGTACTTCCAAGGTATCCATTTGTTTATAGTTATCCCAATTCTTAGTTCTGATTTATATTACAGAACCGATTCATCATTACCTCTCTATGAAACTTCAATAATAGATTCAGCAATGACTTCTCCGGATTCCAATCTACGAAGTGTCATTGAGAACGCGAATAAAATTGTGGAAGTTGGTGGAAAATACTTGCTAGTTCTTGACAATCGTGGTGAGCATGTTATATAAATTCATAATGAAACAAAATATAAATGCTCGCCAAAAACGCTCTAACGTAAGGAAAGAAGATGCGGAAAAATTATTCCCAGAAAAGGGAAGTCACATTTTGTTCAAGACTTGTCAATGAACGATGGACTTATAGTTTGCAGGCAAAAGCGTTCGGTTCGGTAGAGCGCACTTGAAACTAAAAACTAATTTGTTATTTATTTTTTATTTTTTAGTACTTTTGTTTGGAAAATCAGCAAAAAATGAAATATTGTAAAACACGCAATTTAAAACACGCAATTTACGATGAAATCGTGATAATTTTTTGACTATAGAAATATTAATTTTAAAAATTGAACACCAACGGGGCTGGTAAAAACTGAAATACTTCCTTAACGTTTTTCTTCTAGTAATCATAGCTTGAAGTTAAAAATATTGAAGTTTAGTTTTTTTGGAAACAAATATCTATTGTTGTTTCTATTGATTTATTCATTATTTTCTAGATAGAAAATTGATAAAACGGACAAACAATGAACAAACGCCTGTAAACAATGAAGATGAGGTATATTTTTAAATTTCAGTTCAATATTTGTCCATTATTTTTCGCAGATTAATCGAAATAATCAATCGGCGATTATTGCTAGTGAATCCTCACCAGTTCTGAAAGACAAGAAGATAATTCTGGAGTAAGGAAACACCCTAGACATAAAGCTCATATAAAACCAATTCTCAAAAAAAATCAGATTCATTTACAGAGATGACGGTGCTCTACTCCGGCGCCTCAAGACCCAATACTTCCATTCTGAAGAGTATACCGCGGAGGAATTGTGTCGTCGTTCACCTGCATAACGCGATTACTTTGTTTTGGTTTTTAATATTATGGTCATTTTCGATAGGAAGCAAGTTGTTGTTTCCAATCTTCGTTTTCTAAGAATCTAAGAATAAAATTCACTATTCAACTTTTTTTTGTACGGATCAGTCTTTGCGTTTTCCTTTTCAAAGATTTTTGAATTTACTTTTTTTTTTAATTTCGGTTGCTGTCGAAGAATGGGGCCAATATGAAGCTCTAAAGTTTAATAAGCCGTTGAAGCAGAGTTACTAGTATTCAAACGTGCGGTAAGCAAAATTTTGTGATTTTTAGGTCATGAGAAATAAGTTAGTTGGTAGAAATTTACATACATTTCGGTCTCGTTCAGATTTTTTGATGGTTACGAACCTTACACTTATGTTAAGCATAACGTTTTGCAAAAATTGTTCAGTTGATGCACTACTCTAAGCACCAAAAGACGACGCCGAGAAACACTGGAAATCTAAAGAATTAAAACAATTTATTTCACCTACTAAAAAGCTTCACAATCTTGTTTTTAAATCATTTTGCTTCATTGTCTCAAAGTTACATTCAGTTTTTCATTGCATTACATTTTTTATTTTCACCCCTTTTTCCGTTTTATTCGTTTTATTGTGCTGAAAATGAAAACATTTCCAAATAGCTAAACAACTCTTTTATTCTCTTTTTTTCCCATACCTCGATACTTTAAAGAGGACACAATAAAAAATTTCATTTTTTTATAAACTGTTCATTAATATTCTTTTGTTCCTTGTTTTTTTGGGATGTTCTCAGGTACTTTGGCTTTTTTGCACTTATGAAAATATATTGTCGGATACTTTTTCTCAAAAATAAAGAAATACTCAAAGAAATTGTAAAAAAAAAGTGATCTTGATAAACCAAATATTCGCAAAACTCAAATTGTATTAGGCGTTAGTCATAAAATTAGTTATGGAAATATGATTGAGTGAGTTAACGAACAATTTTTCAATTTTTGATTATTTCTTCCTCTTTGATGTTGAATAACGTCGATAAATTTTAAAGAATGAACATTTTCAATTAAATTAGCCCTAAAAGTTAGCAAAACATAATGTAGTTGTGAACGTTTTGAAGTTTTTGTTTCCTTGTTGAATTTGTAAGCCAGATATTATGGCATACTAATTATTTGAGTTCTCCATATGGATTAGATGAAGTTTAGTGTTTGGGCTATAGAAAAAATATTGAATTTAGCAAAAAAAAATGAAAAATGAAAACTAGAAATCCGATGAAAAAGTATTTCCCTAATAAAACCTTGGTTGAAATTGCAAAAGTTAGGGTAAAAATTGTGTTTTTCTAATTTTTTTACCGGAAGTTTCAAAAACAGCAAAACCATGAAAAACAAAAATATTAAAAACTGTTAAGTCTAATCCATTCAAAAAATATATTAAAATAGAGAAAAATACTTAAAAATAGGATTCATTTAATGGCCGAACTAGTATTTCTAGAGTTTTTCTAGGCCATGTAGAAAATTGAGAATTTTATTTTTTTTCAGTTTTGTAATATTTCTCAAGGAAAATGGATAGAAAATAAAATAAAATGCTTTCAGTATTAAAATTTATAGGTTGGCGATTTTTCAAAAGATTGTTGAAAAATATTTTCATTTTTATTACCCGTTATTTTTTCAGAAAAAAATCGTGCAAACTTTCTAACCAACGACTAACTCTGAGACGTTAGATTATGCATTTTTTCAACCAGTAGTTCTCAGCGGAATCTTTATGAAGTGGAGAAACTAACTTTTGGAAATCTCGGATATTGCAGTGTTTCTGAATTTTTAAAGACAATTTTTGTACCTTAAAGGCTTTATGGTGATAAAAAAAATAAATTGTTAAATGAAAATAGACTTCATTCTCATTCCAAATCTGTTTTTGAAATTTTCTAAAACCAGCCAGAAGCCGAGAAAATGAGCCCCACAACAATGGCCTAGAAACAGTGTCTACCTGAACGAACTTTATCCTACGAGCTTTTTTCGTGTTTCGTTAATAAATAGTTATGCAGAATGCTTATATTAGTCCTTTTTTATGTTTTTTCTTGGATTTTTCATGCCTGCGGACTAGTTTTCGCTGGTGGAAACTTTTTCTAGGCCATTGTTTTGTGGCGCGTTTTCTCGGCTTCTAGCTGGTTTTAGAAAATTTTAAAAACATATTTGAAATGAGAATGATTTCTATTTTCATCCCGGAACGCATTCATTAGCTCAGTACAGTCAAAGTTTGATGTTTTTTTTTGTTTCCATGTAGGGCTCGTATGCTATAAAAAAGGCGATTTGATTGGAAATCGGCAGTAGAAATAAAAGGCGATTTTATTGGAAATCGGCAATTAAGAAACCATTCAAATTTAAAAATTTCAGCTCGGTTCGCACCAGCATAGTGAACCTAAGTCTTAGATTTTACCCCTCACAATGTTTCAACATCTAAACATGAAAACACATTTTCTTTGATCTTTGCACAAGGAACTTTTCTAACCATTTCTCAGTACATAAATTAGTATTCCTTCCGCCAACAGCAAAACCGAAACAAAAATGTATTTACTGAACACTTTTCAAAGAAAATATTTCTTGAAACTCATTAACCCTTTATTGTTGTAGTTTTTCAATTATTGGAAAACCCCCTCGTTAACGACATCGTTTAGCACAGTATAATACTTTAAAGAACATTACTAAAGTAAGTTTTTTTTATTCTGCAAAACATTTTCTCCCTCACTTCAGTCGCCTTGATTCAACATTACGTAATAATTTTGTTATTCGTTTTTGATACATTTACAAATAAAATCAGATTGTTCTTTACTAAGAAAATGGCATTTAAACATTGGGATTGGTGACTAACTATTCTCTAGGGAAACCTTGAATCTGATTTAAATTTTCGGAATGACCAATTTCCAGAGAGAGCAAAGTATTTTAGTGCTCGATTGAAATGTCAAAAAAAAAGAAGTTCGCTTTCAAAAGACGCTTCTTTTCTCAAATCCGACTTTTGTTTTTGAATAGAAGAAAAGAGATTATCGGAAAACAAAAAGTTCCTGTTTTTTTAAGAATGCAACTACGAATATCCAGAGTCGAAAGTCATAAAAAATTTTTTTGTACTCGCCTGACGTCATCAAATTTTATTTGTATCAAAAAATATTGTTTCGCTATAGTTCGTTGCTACCTTGGCGAAAAATAGATTTAATTAGCATCCAATTGGCGAAAAAATAGCAAATTTTGAAAAATTAAAAGTTTCTTAATCGTCCAAATTTTGTCTTTTACTTATTTTCATCTTCTTTGCCATTCAAAATAATGACATAAAAAAGTTACCATGGACGACAACTCGTTCGCGCTCAATATCACGTAAAGAATCCAGAAATTAAAAAAAAAACATAATTGGAGGTGGACTAATTTGAGTATTTTTATAAATCATTGACAGAACACACAAAAACATCTTAGGAAAAAGTTCGACCAGATGAAAAAATGTTTCAGGTCGTTGTTTTGAAAAGCGTTTTTGCTGCTGCTATTGTCAAGATGAAAATTCCCGGCCGCTCGTTTTGCGTAGCATCGTAGGGAACTTCCCCGCAAAGCGACCGCAACGCGCGAGGCCAACTGAGAAAATTGAATTTGAGCGCGTTGCGAGGAAGTTTTCAACGATGCTACGCACAACGAGCGGCCAGAAATTTTTATTTTGACAATATGAGGTTTTAGAACGTTTTACAAACATTTTGATTGAGGTACATTCCTATTCACAGGTAAAATCCTCTTTTAACATCTTGCTGCATGCCACCCTGTTTTAACGTTTTTTTGTGTTTTTTGGGCTCCGATTCTCAAATTTTTTCAGCCAATCTATCCAAATTTGATGTTTTTGAAAATCTATAACTGGGTTCAGACATAGTTCTGTTTAATGAATAATTATAATAATTTATATCATTTACGTATAATTATATCTTTAAAGTAATCAAAAAAAATCAGCAGTTATTGATTCACTAGTGGCCTGAAACTTTAATCCAAAAATGTTGGATAAACCATGTTCGGTCCAAATCAAACTTACGAATTCAAAAATACGAATTTACACACTATCACAAAACAAAATTATTATTACTCACGACATTCATAAAATATCAGAAATCAGATTTATTCAAAAACGTCTCCATGCTTCCGGCTTCATGATGTATACATGTTCCGAATACTGCAAACAAAATTATGATGATGTTTTGAATTAATTTGTTTGTAATTTCCTTTTGTGTAAGGTTTCCTTTTTTCCCATTGCTAAGAATATTTAGTCATACATCTGTCATGAATACCAAAAATCAAAGTTTTGCTCGGAAAACTGCTTTATAAGCACATCATGAAGGTGATGATTTGTTAAGCGACATCATTTGTCCTCTTTTGAAAACTTTCATTTAAGAAATGTTTCGAAAAAAAACGAGTGTTTGAATCAAGGCTTTTATGGATTTCCGCTTGAACTTTTCGATTTTTTAGTTGTTTTCAAACAGATGAATGAACTTTGTTCAATCAACTTTGATTGAATTTCAATGTGAATATAACTGATATAAGCCGTTTCCGCTCGGAAAACCTTTATTTTTTTGTTTTTAAGCTTTGTTATTTTTTATTCAATTGAAATGAAAAATCCTCTCTTAAACAAAATCAGATCTAAAAAATACCTATAACACTTGCTCCCTCGTATTATTTTCTTTTTCTAAAATGTTTTCTTTAATTCAAAAAAGTTCTGTTCTATTCTTCTTCTCCCTCTTTTCTTTTACCTCTTATTAGCCTTCAAAAAGACCTCCCACCCCGAAAAAAGTAGAAAAGCTTTCTTATCTCAATTTTCTCTACATCATAAAAACGTCGGATCGAATTAGCGTAAAAAAATCAGAAACGCAATTTATCCATTCCAAATAAAATGGTTTCAAAACGTTTGAATTGCTGTTTTCGATAAAAAAAACACAGGAAAAAAGTATGTCTCCTTAGGTGGGTGGAGCCTAATGTCTGCATTCTGAAGAAAGCATTATTGTTCATTCAAATGAAAAATCTAAAATTTTTTATTATTCATTGCCATTTTTTTCTGACTTCTGAAAATAATTAGCATATTGCCAAGAGACCTGGAATTTTCAATCACGCGTTTTTCATTTCAGTTCTTTCTTCTTTTTTTTTGTCAGCCACACCTTCTTGAACCGATCATTTTTGCTTGTTCATTGTAGTTTGTCACGTAAAAGGCTGATGAAAAAGATTAGTTTTCTGAGATTTTTGAAATATTTTCATTTGAGGCTTCTCATCTTATTTATTTGAATTTTATGGTTTTAAAATTGGCATTTGCGAATCTCTATGTTACGCTGTTTTTATGATTCCTAGAAGAGTAGAAAACTGTTGTTGACGGAAACAGCAAATTTAGGAAAAAAAAATATCTTTAAATTTGTCATTTACTTTAAAGTTTTTTTTAAACAAGAGAACTCACGGAGAGGTTTGAGTATAGTTTTTAAACTCTGAAAATTCACCAAAATTCCAACTCTGAAAATCTGAAATTTGGCTGAAAGGAACTTAGATCTTTTTAAGAAAATTTTAATTTCTGAAAATACTGGCATTGACAAAATGGATTCAATATGATAGTCTTAAAATGATATGCATTATTCAGGAGTTTTGGGCCGATTTACATCTCTCCAAATTTCGATTTTTAGCAATTTTTCAGACATTGAGCTCTAATAAACTATGATCTTTTGCAAAAATGGATAAAAGATCCGTATTAATAAAAATGTGATCTTACCAATGCGCTAATCGCAAAATTGATAGAAAACTTTCAGAAACGGCTTCTATTCATCGCTTGTAAGTTCTTAGCCGGACTCAATATCAATGTTGATGAAAAAAAATCATCGAATTCATATTTATGACATTTTCAGCCGATTTTAAATTCAAATTTGACTCATTATTAAAAAAAAAGGAATTTGAATGAATGACGAATTTTATAAATCTAAATTTGTAAATGAAAAATTTGATGACTCCTTCGGAATATTTAAAAATAATTTTTTGACCAGTTTAATTTTGACAAAACCTTGAAATAGGGAATAATTTCCTTAAAATTCTCCGTGAATCCTCCCTCCCTTCTCAATATTCTATATCTTATTTTCAGGGGAAAATCGAACAAATGGTGAAGAAGGCTGTCATAATTTTGATCTTTACATTTGTGGGTGTTGGATATTGTCAGGATGGAAAGCAAATTGATCAAAATTTGTTCCGCATGTCGCTGGGAAAGAGAAGCGTAAGCCATTTTCTTCCAGATATCTTGACGCACTTTAATTTTACAGTTGAACATTCCAAAGCGTGTTGATGCAAATGCATTCCGCATGTCATTTGGTAAAAGATCAGAAGTGGAAAGTGACAGTATTGAGAACATAGATCCAGAATCCAATGAAGCCGATGTTCAAGATATTGAGAAAAAGATGGATCCTAATGCTTTCCGCATGTCTTTTGGAAAAAGGAGCGATTCTGTTATGGACAGCAACAATAACAACAACAAGTTCGAAACTGAAAAGCGAATGGATCTAGACCCCAATGCATTCCCACTGTCATTTGGCAAAAGAAAGATGAACTTGGATCCTAACAGTTTCAGAATGAGCTTCGGAAAAAGAAGTGTAAGCTTCCTAAAACTAAAAGCTGAAACTTATACCAAATTTTTTCAGACCACCGGTTATCGTGTTGATGCGAAAAACTTCTTCGTCGGTTTGGGACGTCGTTGAGATTCTTGCCCAAATTGTTGCTCATTCAAACCAAAACCAGCCAAATCATATTTCTCACTCAAATTTCACAGCAATGCTTTAAAAGGGGCCGATTCACCTGCAGTAATTGACACATTTTTCACATATTGCAGTTTCTTTGTCCAAGCTAAAAATCAAGATCTTCGTAGCTAATAAAAATGTTTTCGAAAAATATTAATTTTTGATTCTGTTTTGAATTGTTATGTGTGTTTTTTCCATTGAATTAGTAGAGGATTAGTGTTTTAACATTGTATTAAAAGGTACATCACATGGGATCATTATTCAAGATTATGATGCGCTATGATGAAGCTTTGAAGTTAATCGCAAATTGAAAATTTTTGAAAATGTGGTAATTGGAACAAGTTGATCACATGACATCAACTTGTTACTTCGAGCCTCCAAAAAATCACGTTGACTGATTACAAAATATTTAGAAAATTTTAAATTCTTTGAACTTTTGGACTAAAAATGCTTTAGAATTAATAGAAGTTCTTTACAATCTTGATAAGGTGCAGTTTCAAATGTTTTAAATAAAAACATGTATCAAGTATTTTACTCTGTATGCAAAAATCGGATAATTCAAAAAAAAAGTTTGTCGTTTATTGTCATTGACACCCAAAATATGTTTTTATTTTTTAAGCCGTGCACAAATGATGAGTAACTCTTCTTTTGAAATTTTCGGAGAGTGCAATGAAAATTTATCAAATTTGAGCAGCCGTTTTAAAAAGATTTTAAAATTTTTATTTCCAACAAAAACAATACAAAATTATTGTAGAAAATAGAAATCGTCATATCAAATGAAAGCGCTTACATACGAAAAATGTTTTTCAATAAAAAACCACGATTTTCAATTATCTAACTTTTTTTCAGTGTTTTCCTTTATTTTTCTCATATGTATACGCCAAAAATTTTGAAAATTAATACTAATTAAACAATTTAATTAATTTGTTTTACAAAAAATTTTAATTAAACATTTGGTTTATTTTTTTCAAAATTTTCACCAATTAATGTAAGAATGGATCTTATATGACACTTTTAAACAATAATTTCTGATTTTTCTGATTGATAGTTCCATTATCAACATTTTGAATTATGATTTCTCTCAATAAAAGTACTGAAGAGTCAGTAATTAATGATATGAAAACTTTGATTAATCGTTAACTTTGATTAACTCGGTTAATAATCTCACGAAAATCATACAAATTTTGACACTTTGGTTCCGCAATTTTTAATTTATTTGACTAAATTATTAACTCCAAAATTTCAAGATTTAAAGCGGCCATAACTCAAATCAAACTCTTTAATTCTGGATGAAAGGCTTTACTAGGAATCCTATTTTCGCGTCAGACGTTTTTTGGAAAGTACATAATGTTTATGCGTAGGTATGTGTGTGGATAATAAAATGTGAAAATATTACAACTCACAACTACCGTATACCTGAGATAGCCATGCGCCTTTAAATCCACGTTTTTTCGAGGTCATCCGTTTGGCGGTTTGTAACTTTTGAATGGCTTTATCAATTTATACAATTTATAGCTCAAATTGAAGATAAAATCGTGATTTTTAATAATATGGTAAAAAAATAAATAAAAAATAGTGTTTTATATATAAAAAATAGAGAAAAGGAAGAAACTTTTTCGAAAAAATAAAAAGATGGACTTCCTGTGTATTATGCTATCATTTTTCGGATTCTACGCATTAAAAAACCTTTGTATGCAAAAAAGGTCAAAAAAATACGGTGGGAAAAAAAGTTATACGACATAGAAAATTAGGATCGCCCCATGCGCAAGGCTGTGTGTGTGGTGGAGGTGTGCTGCACCAAATGCAAAACTTTTATTTCGTGTAACTTTTGAACGGATTGACCAAATTAAACAATTTATAACTTTTCTGAAAGGAAATTTCTTAAAGATGAGTCGCCATGTTAAAACATTAAATAATTTACTTTTTTTCAATTGCGAATATGCAAATAACGTTTTCAAATGTGTTAAAAATTGAATCTTCCAAAGATTTTTTTGTTTTTCAATTGAAAAAAAGTAAATTATCTAATGTTTTAACATGGCGACTCATCTTTAAGAAATTTCCTTTCAGAAAAGCTATAAATTGTTTAATTTGGTCAATCCGTTCAAAAGTTACACGAAATAAAAGTTTTCCATTTGGTGCAGCACACCTCCACCACACACACAGCCTTGAGCATGGGGCGATTCTAGTTTTCTATATCGTATAACTTTTTTTCTCACCGTATTTTTTTTTGACGTTTTTTGCATACAAAGGTTTTTTAATGCGTAGAATCCGAAAAATGATAGCTCAATGCACAGAAGTTCCATCTTTTTATTTTTTCGAAAAAGTTTCTTCCTTTTCTCTATTTTTTATATATAAAACACTATTTTTTATTTATTTTTTTACCATATTATTAAAAATCACGATTTTATCTTCAATTTGAGCTATAAATTGTATAAATTGATAAAGCCATTCAAAAGTTACAAACCGCCAAACGGATGACCTCGAAAAAACGTGGATTTAAAGGCGCATGGCTATCTCAGGTATACGGTAGTTGTGAGTTGTAATATTTTCACATTTTATT
Source organism: Caenorhabditis virilis (assembly GCA_964036255.1). NCBI lineage: Eukaryota > Metazoa > Nematoda > Chromadorea > Rhabditida > Rhabditidae > Caenorhabditis > Caenorhabditis virilis. The sequence continues at coordinate 3,094,298 of OZ038420.1, read as the reverse complement.
ATCCACACACATACCTACGCATATACATTATGTACTTTCCAAAAAACGTCTGACGCGAAAATAGGATTCCTAGTTAGAACATTTCCAGTGAAGTCCAAAAGGAAGTAGTTATAAAGCATATAACAAAATATAATTTGGCGGGGGGCAAATTTTTTTAGCAAGACTTGAAGTTTTTATTTTTCCATGTTGGCTAAAGATGTTCACAGAAACATATCCAATTGAAAAATACTTGTCAGTGTAAAATTCTTAACACGCGTTTTTTTTAATTTTGGACAATATTTTCTAGTTTTGATCATATGATATACACTATCAAAAAAATCATATTGAAAATCAAAAATATAAATATTTTCATTCACCTCTGGTCTCCTGTTTCATAATCGTGAAATTTTTTAAAATTTTTACAAACAATGACCAAAATTGACCCAAAATTCTTGAAAGAATTATGGTATAATTATTTGAAAAATAAACTTAAAGGGACTCTTTACTGAATTTGGGTTTCAATTCCATTTTCATCTTCTTCACAGTATTTGAAAACCTGTAGAAGGAAATCAATTTATCGAAGCTTCCTTTTCTAGTATACGAAAAAAGCACACTTACAGGGTAAGGCAGCGAATGGCCTAACTGCTCGGCCGCGCGCGAGAGAGCATGCGAATGTGAGAGTGTTTGCAATTATTCGGCCATTGCGCTGCCTTATTCTTGAAATGGGTGTGTTTGAGTACTAGAAAAGGAAATTTCGCAAATATATTTTTCTTTTATAGGTTTTCAAATATTGTGAAGAAGATGAAAATGGAATTGAAATCCAAAAACTGTAAAGAATCCCTTTAAGTTATATTAGAATATTATTAAGTCAGTTGAAAAACATGCGTTTCAAAAACATTCTTCAGTCTTATTTTCAATTTGTTCCTCAAAACTGAATTTTGACAAAAATATTTGTTTTGAGGACATTGAAATCGTAGCCACATACGATTTAACTAAAAAGGTAAAGTACATTGAAAATAGTCAACAGAACAATTAACTTTGAAAGGAATGCTGTGTTAATACTTTGAGAAATGTTTAAGAGCAACTGATAACACACTGGAATTCAATAAAGGAATTCATTTATGTGCGATAATTTTATTTGATAATATCATCTTTTTTTTAGTTTTATTGATTCTTCACGATTTGAATATCATTTTTCCGGAACTTTATTCTAACAATTACTTTTTTTGAGAATGGTTCGAAAGACTTTAGAAGAGTAAGTCTAGTGATTTTTTTTTATAAAAATGATAAAAATTACCTTTCAGAATTCCCGAACCTGTTATTCTGCCATCTGAAGAAGCTGCAAATAAACGTATAAAACTAAAAATTATTGACTTTGATAATGAAATTGCCAGGCTCAATTTAGAGGTGATTTTTTCTAGAAATGCTTTTTTTAAACTTATGATAAAAGTTTTTTACTGGAATAAAAAATCGTATTAATGGGATTTTTTTTAAAGCTTCCAGATTTCAAAAATAACATTTTCAGAGTCTCGAGAGCAGCCGACAAATGATAAGAACTTTAGATCAAATGAATGTGGAAGGTTTTCAAACATTAGCAGCTCTAGAAGATCAAGATGGTATTTTATTTCAATTTTGTTTTAATTTTTAAAAAATCAATTTTTTTCAGACCAGCTCGATAAAATTGAACAAAACCTCAGCAAAGTGAACGAAGATCTGAACGTTGTTTCCGATAATGTCAATAACATGGAACGTTTCTGTGGTTGTAACATTTTCAAACTTTTGAGATCACCCTTCAAAAAATGCAAAAAACGAGAGCGAGAAGCGATCAAGGCGGAGGTTTTGAAGTGGGTTTCGACATTTCCGTGGTAAAAAATTGAAACGAACACTTTTTACAGAAAAATGACAGAGAATATAAGCGAACATCATGATGAAGCTCAAGTGGTGTTTCGAAATGAAAATCATCGAAGGGAGTCTACTAGTGATTATATGAAAAGGTGCGGAATGCGAAAACTTCTCAGATTTTGCTTTAAAATAAAGATTTTCTTTAAAATCAAAGACACTTTTAAAATTTGATCTGAAGAAATCCGAATTTAATCAAAATTACAATAAACAATCCAAATAATGTTATAATGCAAAAAATAATTTTAAAAAATTGTAAATAAATATAAATGCGAAAAAAATATGGTCTTGAAATGGCCTTCAAATTTAGACCCCCAAATATTTAGCTTTCGCATCATATTTAAAAAAAATTCACTGAAAATTACATATTAGAGATTTATAAAATTCACAATTAGAATCGATCAATAATCAGCAAACCGTTTTTTAATTGCCTTGAAATTTCGTGTCGAACTCAAAAGTTTTGGAAAACAACTTAACCCACCTTTTCATAACCGGCTTTTCAACAGCTTTTTCATAAGAAATAGAAGGTTTCAATGCTAACAACCTGGCATAATTTTTTAGGAAATTAAACATTTTTTGAGAAGACAATATTGAAAACATTCTTAGTTGATCGGTGAGCATATTTTGATTTCAACATTAAGTAAGTAAGGAAAAAATAGAGCCCAAAATCCCTTTTACCAGAGCCCAAAATCCCTTTTAACACATATTTGTTTAATAAGTAAATGAAAAATAGTTTGTGTTTAGATTAACCGCTGATCCAATAGAAAATGAACTTGAAAAGAACCTCATGCAAATTGACACACAAATGGAATCAATCAAACATCTTGCCGTTGACATGCATGTTCAGCTAAAAATTCAAGGCCCAAAACTTGAAAACATAGAAGAGTTGGTGAGTATTTCTTTTTTTCCTCATTTTGAGAAAATTCGATAATTTTCAGACCGAGCGAAATGATATCGTAGTTGAAGGCGTCAATGAAAAAGTTAAAAAGCTGCTACATTAGATGGAGCTCTTGATGAAACAAATGAAACCAAAAACGGGACTAAATGGTGCTAGGCACGTGTTTTATTAATAATTTCGAAAAAGGCGTAGAAAAATCGTAAATAAAAAAGAAACATTATTAACACAAAATTTTACAGGAAAAAAACGTTAAAATTAAAAATTACAGCACTTGGGTGTCGTTCTTAGCTCCAAAAATAGGTTTATCGAATTAAGAAGAAAAAGAGTAGAAGTAACGGTGGGCTCCGTAACGAGCTGAAAATTGTTTTAAATTTTACCGATTTCAAAAAAGATAAATAAATAAATTACCGGCTGGAAGGTAGATATCAGACCAGTCTTTGCCTCGTCTTCCTAGTGCGGCAGGTTCGATCCATTTTTTGTCCAAAGTTTTGAAGTCAATGCATCCGTTTCGGTAGAGATCAATGGCGGTTTTCACATTCTTTCTGAATTTATTTTGAATGAAACAAAGCTTCATATAACCAAAAATTGTATTACGAATCATAATGCCATGGTCTCCAGCTATTCCACAATGGTCTATCATAGTTTGGATCTCTGTATCTTCTCCAATAAGTTGGGTTCAACCAATCGGTGTACCACTTGTATCTCGACCAGAATGGTGCGTACTCATGACCCAAACTATTCGGAATTGGATCAACATAAAGCTGTCTTCTGGCTGCGAATCGATATGTTTGCCAGTAGAATGGGGTGTAGAAAGTGTAACGATCAATGGCATAATCATCAAGCTGAAAAAAATGGATTTCTTCGTACCTATTTTATGAAGGTATCTCTTGATCATAAACCAAGAAAAAAATAGCATTACACTTATTTTCATGATTGCTCCTATCTCTCATTTTTACACTTTGTTTTTTTTATTATTGTTGTTTTTTAGAACTGAAGAAAAGCATATAAAAATAGCAGTTAAGGTTTCACAGTTTTTAAAAATGTGTTTTTGGAGCTTTCTGATTATGAAATTTATCGATGAAAAACAAAAAAAATCACTGAAAACTACAGGCAAAAGTACTTGCTCTGGTTGACTATGCCCTCAAGTTTTACTTGACCTATGGCTATTGTTTTGTCCTTCGCAGGACTTGACGATGTTGTTTTTATTTTTGAAAATTTTTTAAATTACTAGGAGAATTTCACTGAAAAAAAGTTGAATTTCATAAAAATAACTAACCGAATCGTAGTCTCTTCTGTACTTGTGAAGTGTGGAAGATCTGTAGTTTTGTCCAACACGTGTAGAGGACAAATTTGGAACAGAAGTGACCCTAAAAAACAAAAAATTTCAGAAATAAAAACTTTCAAAATAATTACCGTGACAAGGTGCCAACACTTGCACCACGTTCCAAAGATCTTGATCGTGTAAGGCAACTCGGATGCCGAGCGCGGAAAGCCACATCCGACGGCATGATGATAATGACTTGATCGAATGTGAGAGCTCGCTTTGCAGCGGATGCCTCCTCGGATTTGCAATTGTGAGGGTTGGCCCATTCAACATCCCACGCGTTTTTCGCGAAAACAGCTGTGATGGAAAACAAAAATCATAGAGACAACAATTGATTCAACGTGTTGTTGAACAATGTGTGCAATTTGAGAATCGGAAATTTAATGAACGAAAATAGAAAAAAGTGTATTATTTTTTTGTTAAATACTCTTAGACGTGAAGAAGTCGAACAAAAGTTTCAGGGTCCAGATTGCAGTCACTATAAGGTTTCCAAAACAAAAACAAAACAATTGCTAAAACCCAAGCGATAAAGAAATTTAAAAATACCATCATTTTTTCAACATTTTTTCATGCTTTTCTTTTGAATTTCTTTAAATAATAACATAATAATATTATCATCTAGTTTGAATTTTCTTTTTTAATATCTATTTTCCATAAACAATAAACAGGAAAAATACAGAAATTAAAAAAAATGAAATTTAATGCAAAAAATTCCCGTTTCAAGATTTTTTCATGTTTTTCTTTGGAATTTCTTTAAATAATAACATAATAATATTATCATCTAGTTTGAATTTACTTTTTTAATATCTATTTTAAATAAACAATAAACAGGAAAAATACAGAAATTAAAAAAAATGAAATTTAATGCAAAAAATTCCCGTTTCAAGATTTTTTCATGTTTTTCTTTGGAATTTCTTTAAATAATAACATAATAATATTATCATCTAGTTTGAATTTACTTTTTTAATATCTATTTTCCATAAACAATAAACAGGAAAAATACAGAAATTAAAAAAAATGAAATTTAATGCAAAAAATTCCCGTTTCAAGATTTTTTCATGTTATTCTTTGGAATTTCTTTAAATAATAACATAATAATATTATGATCTAGTTTGAATTTTCTTTTTTAATATCTATTTTCCATAAACAATAAACAGGAAAAATACAGAAATTAAAAAAAATGAAATTTAATGCAAAAAATTCCCGTTTCAAGATTTTTTCATGTTTTTCTTTGGAATTTCTTTAAATAATAACATAATAATATTATCATCTAGTTTGAATTTTCTTTTTTAATATCTATTTTCCATAAACAATAAACAGGAAAAATACAGAAATTAAAAAAAATGAAATTTAATGCAAAAAATTCCCGTTTCAAGATTTTTTCATGTTTTTCTTTGGAATTTCTTTAAATGATAAGTTCAAGATATTATCATCTAGTTTGAATTTTCTTTTTTACTATCTATTTTCCATAAACAAAAAACAGGAAAAATACAGAAATTAAAAAAAATGAAATTTAATGCAAAAAATTCCCGTTTCAAGATTTTTTCATGTTTTTCTTTGGAATTTCTTTAAATGATGATTGTGAAATATTAATATCATTCTATTTGAATTTTCTTTTTTAATATATATTTTCCATAAACACAAAACAGGAAAAATACAGGAATTTTCAAAAATGAAATTTAATGCAAAAAAAGGCAAAATAAAGTTTCAGTTTGTTATACCTTAAACCATGCCTAGATATGGGTTCGATATACATACATATGTACCATATCTTTCTGTATTTTTCCTGTTTTGTGTTTATGGAAAATAGATATTAAAAAAGAAAATTAGAATGATATTAATATTTCACAATCATCATCATTTAAACAAATTCCAAAGAAAAATATGAAAAAATCTTGAAACAGTAATTTTTTTTTTAAATTTTTGTGTTTATGGAAAGTTCTGATTTTGATGATTTTGGTATCAATCGATAGCAGTTTCGACGTGAACTCTACAAACATCTGAAATTTTGAACTTACCTCAATTTTCATAATTTTGATTAGTTTTCAAGAACTTATTATATATTGCATAAGTTTTAAAAAAACCGTCGAAAATCTTGATGAGACAAAGCCAAAACACAAAAAAATGCTTTATTCAGAGAGAAATCACTTGGAAAGTTATCCTGCGGCAAACACCACATGTCTATTAATAGCCTGAAAATATTCATTACGACACTTGCACCGTCTTCATGAAGTCTGCCGAAGGAAATCAACCTAATAACGAAAATTTCTTCAGTTGAGTAACGCTTAATAATCACCTCATTTGTTACATCATAATTCGAATCAACAACAAAATTATCTCAAATTCTCAAATGGTTTCTCGATAATAGGAAAAAAACGCACGCACACAAATTGTTAGGAAACCCACGGATACAATTTATTTTTAGAAAATGTTAGTTTTTCTCACTATCAGTAGTAAAAAAACTACTGATAGTGAGAAAAAATGCGAACGTTCATAAGTGTTTCAAACTTTTTAAAGACGTAAACATTGTGAAAATTATATACATATGTAAGATCGATCGATTGAGCAATATTCAGAAAATTCACTAAAAGATTTACAATTTAAAGCGGCTACCGTTCTTGACCCCTATTATTTCGACATCATGTCTAAACAATGTCTATGACAGAAATATGCTTTAACTTTTTTAAAAAACAATTTTGGCATTGTTTGGTGGGGATGTCAAAAGCCCTAAAACCTACAGAAACTGTCGCATTCGAATGATATAAAGTGCTTGGATGCCTAGTTCGAGCATTTAGGCTCCTTAAATTGGAAATGTATATTTTCGTGTTGTAGTATTTTCTGAAAATGATTTGCTCAATTCAGAATCTTGTATCAGGAATTCTACCTACATTTTCTAACCAGCATCAATTATAGAATATCGATCTTTGGCCAAGTTCAAGAACTCAAATTATGACGAACCTTCCATAAGCTGGATTTCTGAGTTTAGAACGTAGAAAATTTTTAAAAAAAATGTGGGCGAATTACGGTAGAATCAATTCGGTCGAGAGCTGCAGTAGCACTATAGTGCCTCAAATAATAGGGGGACGAATTGAAAACTTATAAAATTTGCTGGAAAATATTGCGGGTGGATTGCGGTAGAATCGAGTTTTTTTTTAAATTTTCTCAAAACTACTATAAAACCCCAAATATCATATTGTAACTGTGATTTTTCCCCATTTAAAAAAAGATTGTCCATCTTTTGTTATTTTTATTACAACTATTCTCTAAACATGTTTTTCAAAATAGCAACACTTCTGAAAACAAACACGGAACAAATATTTTTTTCTAATTTTCTAAACATCTGCCACCATAGTCCTAGACGACGTTTTTACGTAACTTCTGACATCATACATACAATTAGAATATATGTTATTTTGCTCGGAAAAAACAACAACTAGAACCACCCAATTTTTTGATGCTTAAAACCTAATGGGAACCAGGTTATTAATAATGTTTCCAAAGCGGATATTGACCATGTTTTCCAAAGCGGATATTGACCAGTTTCAGGTAAGTGTCTTATATGATATCGCCAACTTTTAAATATTTCAAAAGTCTGGATCAAGCTATGAATACTCACAATTTAGTGTACATTGGGAGTCGATAATTCAGTTCAAAACCCCTTCATTTTTTTCAAAGATGAGTTTAAAAAATTATAAATTAAAACTTTCAAGAAGATTCTGAATTTCTGAGGTCCATAATTCAAAATCTCCGGTCTTGCCCCAATCTGAACTCGTGTACAAAATATTGACACTTTCCGATTTATTAGTGAAAGATATCTCCAGCTAAAAGTAGTAAATCCAACGCGTTCAAAATTCGATATATTTTGTGTCAAAATCTGCTTTATCAAATCCTTTCCTGCCCAAACGTCGATTTTTTTTTGCTTTCCTGCCCAAACGCTAAAATTGTTTTTGCTTCCCTGCCCAAACGTTAATTTTTTTTGCTTTCCTGCCCAAACGCTGATATTTTCTTTGCTTTCCTGCCCAAACGCTGAAAATTTCTCTGTTTTCCTGCCCAAGCGCTAAGATTTTCTTTGCTTTCAGTACATTTTTCTTTAAAATTCATCTCTTCCATTGAAAACCTACAACAAGCTCATTTTTCCAAAATTGATTTTTTTAAATGTCCTCCGCCCCTTTTGCCCCTTTTCGTCCAGTTTCTATCCGAATTGATTACTTGAGCTTAAATTCTTTCGTTGCAGTAATTTGTACTTTGTTCGCACAACGAAAGTCTGGATTCCAGAAATTAATGGAGAGTTGTTGCTCGGTGGGCGGGGGTTTGAGTCTGTTTTGGACCGCGAAGACAATTTTTTTGATTTTTTTAAAATGTCTGCCGCCCCTTTTGATCTTTTTCGTTCAGTTTCTCTCCAAATTTATTACTTGAACTGAAGTTCTTTCTTTGCAGTAATTCGTACTTTGTTCGCCAAACGGAAGTCTGCATTCCAGAAATTAATGGAGAGGTATTGCTCGGTGGGCGGGGTTTGAGTCTGTTTCGGACTGTATAAATAGTCCAAATCTTAGATGGAGAATCATTATTCATCGGTAAAAGATGCATGTTTCCTTCGTTTATTATTTCTGCTTCCTCTCGGTGGCAATGCCATTGTCATTGTCGATCCATGATGTTTTCCGCAAAACAATGAATTCGCCGTTTCCGTTAACCAACGACACAATCGAGGAGAGAATGAAAATGGAAGAAACTTCGGAAAGAAAGCCAGTTACAGAAAAAGAAATTATCGACTTTGATATTCAGCATGACCTTATACAAGGTCTCTTTTTTACCGCACCCTACCCGATAACTTTAAGTTCAGAGGTTTGTTTTTTGTATTTTTTTTTTGATTTAACACTTATTTATTATATTTTCAGCTCTTGAAAGATGGGAAAGTCGCAATAAATGATAAAGGGTACCGAGTCATCGACATCTTGGAAAACTATGCAATCGCTCAAAGATGTCAGAAAGGAGGTGAATGTTTTTTTTTGAAATTTCTGAACATTTCAAACAACGGTTTTTGCAGAACAACCGAGTGATCGAGATATTGACCAAATCGTCCACAAGAATGAAAAAGTGGTTTACAAGAGATATAAATTCGAATGCGGGCCGCCAAGCGAGATCACCTGTCCGTCGTGGATATATGAAAATTCGATGAGTGATATCAAAATGTTCGAAAACCTTTTTGTCATGAGAGACGACGGAAAAGCTGCAAAAGTCAAGGAAATAAGAAGTATCAGCGATTGCATCTTACAATCGGACGACGAACCAATGTATCTCGTAAGTTTTTAAAAATATTTAAAAAAAATTAAACTAATACAATTTTTTACAGACTCGCACAGATCGCCTCAATCTTCTTGGACTCACCTGGGATACCTACTTGGATTTGGATGTGAGTTTTTCATTTTAATTATTTTTCAAATTGCTCTTTTTTTCAGATGGAAATAAGACGAAAAATTTTTAAAATCAGCGATAACATGTACCGGGAGATGAAAGAAGGGCAACGAATTTTGACAATGGCTGGAAGAGAAAATGGACTTTAATGAGAATATTTGCCAGATATGCTAATCTCTTTTCTTTGTTGCTTTATTATCTACCTTCGATTATTCAATATTGCCGAAAATTGTTTTTCAAAATGTTTTTAATGAGTCCAATAAATTCTTGACAATGTTATTTTACTTACATTTTTGAAAAAATACACACAGATTCGAGAAATATGTTGTCTTGAAACAGATCTTGGAGTTCATTTGACGGCATTACGAAAATTTGGACGCCCTATTCAAATCCTTAAATTTTTTGACAAGGAATCCGTGACAGGAATTTGGAATCAAATTTTCGAATTTTTATGAAAACCACTACACCACATAAACCACAACGTACCAAAAACGGTGAAAATTCATATTTTTTACAGCATCATTTCTTTAAAAAGTCGGAATCATACATCTTTTAAAACTGATTTAGAGGTGTTTTGCTACGAGGAATTCGAAAAAATTGATTTCGCTTCAGTGTAATTCCATATGGGAAAGTTAAAGCCAAAAAGAGACTGTGGGTTTGAATAACCGCCAAATTTCACTAATTTCCTCATTTTTGTTAACATTTTTTGTGATTTTCCGGGACTACGGTCTTATTGACATGCCATCCTCTGGCAAACTGAACTACTTCCATAAATCTTAACACTACTTACTTAATTCATACCTCCTAAAACAGTACATAGCTTCACTAGCGAAAAAAATTAGGAAAACTTTGACTTTTTAAATCCTAATCCGGATTATATTGCTCTAAAAAAATCGGAAAATTTTAACTGTTGTAACAACAACAAATATTAATATTTTTTAACTTCCAAAGAAGGGAAAACATTATCAAATTGGCCGAAAGTCGTTATGTAAAATAAATCTATAAATTTGCGCCACTCTTATTGGATAAATATTTAAAATTTCATGTTTATAAAGTTTTTAAAATCTTGAGTTTAAAAAATTACCATTGTAACTTCTTTTTTTTTAATAATTCTAAATACTCTTTTTTATTTTGTTTTATCATACTTCCCTCAACGTCAGTCTTTGTCTGTTTCTCTCTCCTCAACAACAACAGTGTATCGTCGCCCTTCTTTCAACAGCAGCAGCGTGGCGCAGTGGAAGCGTGCTGGGCCCATAACCCAGAGGTCGGTGGATCGAAACCACTCGCTGCTAATTATTTTTGTCCGTTTAAAATGTATGTTTTATTAATTATTTATCTTCAGTGTTCATATTGTAGTCTGTGAACTTGGGACGGAAACTAAAACAGGCGACAAAAACATCACCATAAGGATTCGAGTCAGAGGTCCAAGTGGGCTGAAAATCGCACAAATTTCCGAATTTCCAGATTGTGCACTGAAGATTGACACGCTTTAAATTTAAATCTATATAGATTTGATTCCATTGCTGGTCAGTTTATGTTGGTCGGCCAGCTGTTCCAGAATTGAATTGCAAACATGACGTCTTCTTGCTCTCTAACGCTGAGCGTTTTTTGACTTTTGACTTTTTGGTCAACCCACGTCTGAAATTCAAAAAATATATGTGATGACAAAAATTATTCAGAAAAAAAATCTTAAAAAAACATTTTTAACTGTTGAAAATTTCGAAAAATGATACGCGTTTGGATTTGCAGCATTTATTTTATGTTCATCAGATTTCACATTTCTTTTTGATCGCTACTGAACTATATATTTTTATAATCAGCATAAGGTTATATTTATGTTATATTTTGTGGTATTTATGCTATATTTTGTGGTATTTATGTTATATTTTGTGGTTATTTATGTTATATTTTGTGGAACATTGATGATGAAATAAATAAATAAATAAATAAGGTTCTTCATCTAAAAATGTTTAAAAACTTCAAAACATTGAACAATTTAAAGAAATTTTTAAATTTTTAAATTTTTAATTTTGACATGCTTTAAAATGTTTTTATTGATATAAGAGTTTATCGGGATCAGATTTTTTTTGAGATGATATTTTTGTCGGGTTGAGATTTTTGTTCGGGATTAGATTTTTTGGGGTTTAGATTAGAGGGATTAGCCAATGTTAAAAGAAGTGACGAAATGGCTTCAAAGTCTAAAATAAAACTCTCGGTATTAGTTGATTGTTCTTTAGTTTTTCAGATTCTTAAATTTTGCTGGAAATCTCTTTTTGAAAAACAAAATGTTTCCCTTAACTTGGAATAGTCTAATTTTTGTAAAAGCTATATTTTCAGAAGAAGAAGAAGAACTTTTCAAGAATTGTTTAATATAACTCGGTTAGAGAAATTTTCAGAGAAAATAAAAATTTTGCTCTCTCGAAAAAAATTTTCAAAATGTCATTTGTTTTTAAGAATCTTGGGAAGTTTTGGACATATTCTGTGACACCATCTCCTTCAATTTTTCAATTGACAATGAAATTCTGAAAAATTATAAAATTATGCTGAAATTCTCTGACATTTTTGCCAATGGAAATCGAACGATTGAGAAATTTGTTTGTCCTGCACATTTGGATGAGACGTAAATTAGTGGACAACTTTGCGGAAACATATTTCGATGAAATTTTAGCTGATTTTTTTGATGCATGAGACGATGTGAAAATTCTTAAGATTGACACGTTGAATTACGATCGAAAGGAGGATCCAATATTTTAAAAACAGCAGTTAAAAAATTTCGGAATCCCTTGAAAAAACTCATTGTGAAATTTTTTAAATTTCGAAATTTCATTTGTTTTTCGGAATAATTCAACATTTTTAATGTTTTTAACGTCTATTAATTTTTATAGATTTAAAGACTTGATCTTTATTCTTGAATGTCGTATAAATGTCAACACGGAATTAAAATGTTTTTTGGGACTTGATTTTTTTCAGGATTAGATTTTTTTGGGATTAGATTAGAGGGATTAAACAGTGTTAAAGGAAGTGACGAAATGGCTTCAAAGTCCAAAAAAAAACTCTCGAATTTCATGTATTTGTTGATCTTTACAGCCATTTTCAGATACACCTTTTTTTGGGAGATTCTTTTTAAAAACGAAACGTTTCCCAACAGTATAGTCTTATTTCGGCAGGTGATATTTAGAGAAGACAGGTGATATACGGCAGGTGATATTTAGAGAAGAAGAACAACATTTCAGGATTTGCTTAAAATAACTAATAGCTTGAGAAACTTTCAAAAAAACATGTTTCAGAAAAACATTTCGCATTCGATTTTTTCGATTATTATACCCCTTTCGAAATTTTGTTGAACTTTTTACAGAATACGAGAAGCCAACTTTTAGGAAACAACAACTTGAAAATTTCAGAATCCTCTGAAAAAATGCGAAGAGGCATTTTTTTGAATTTTAATCATTTTATTTGTTTTTCAGAATCTGTGAAAATGTTTGGCATGTTCTACGACATCATCTCCTTCAATTCTTCAGTTGACAATAAATATCTGAAAAATCATAAAAATATGCCGAATATTTTATTGCTTTGTGTGAAACATCTTCACATTTTTTAACACGTTGCCTTTCCGCATACTTAAATAAATTTTTAATCTTTAAATGTTCAAGAATTCAAAAATGCCTTCTAAATTTTTATTATTGAAGGAAAAATATATTTTAAAAGAGTGTATTTTCAAAATTTTAAAATAATAAATAATCAAGATGGGAGACAATAAGTTACCAGGCGGGAGAGAATGAGGTACATATCGACATGTAATGAATGAAAAAAAAGATATTTTATCATAAACCTAGAAATAAATTGACAAACAACTGATAAAAAACTAGCCTATCAATAATGCATCTGATAAAATAAAAGTCGAGTCCACAAATCGGTTTCTATCCTTAATTCCTTGGTTGCCTCGGTCGAAGCTTCTGAAAAAAAATATTTAGACAAAAACGAATGATCATTGAACCTACCATTTCGAACTTCTCGTTTTTCACCTCCTCTTCGTCTTCCCCTTCTGGAGACCCAATGCGCATATTTGCAAACAATTCGACGATAAGTATATAAAAGCCGATAATTTTTTCCAAAGTTTCTGTTAATTTTTTTGAGTCGGTTCTGGTACTATAATGTTGCCATTCCACGACGCATTTCATAACCTAAAAATTATTCTGTTAATGAACATTTTTAAAATGAGATAAAGTTACATTTCCGAGTTTGCGCACTAGCTCTTCTAGTCTCAATTTCACATTTTCGCTTCCAATTGAAAATAGTTTGATACTTTGAAAATTAAGCATTTTAAGTATTTCAAAGGAGACGTTTTCAGTGTTGAAGTTGATCAACTGCTTCGCATGGATGTGTTCTTTCATCTTTTGTTTCAGCAAATTACATTCATCTTCGTTCCAATCGAAAATAATGAGTAGCGGCTTGGTAATCGGCTTGAATTTTTCAGTCGGAAATGCTTCTAAGGCTACTGATGCAATGTATCCGGCTATCATTTTTTCTTCTATGATTGCCTTTCCGCATTTCGCGTCCATAAATGTTTCAAATTTAATTATGTACTTGTCCTTTAGGAGATACGCGATGTCTGGAAAAATTTTTATTCAATGGAATTGTCTAAAATGAAGAAAATACCTGTTGATATTAATTCCCTTTTCATTGAGGCAAAAAATGTCGTTTTGATTCATATTTTACATCCAACACAAGCAATCCGTTGGTTGAGCCTACAATCAGTAATTCAATAAAACTACCTTAATTTAAAACTACCTTGTTGAAAGACCGACTCGTGCGTCGCCACTTTTATTAACAGCGAACAATGAAGTTTCGATCTAATTTCCCGCTCAATGGCACACTTTTTGTGAATTTGGTGCCCACTGTCACTACATTGATAAATGTTTCTGTTTTGTATCCATGCTTGACGGGAACAGACAAAACATGGCTTCTTGTCTTGTACCATGCCATATGAGAAGTTATGGCCATAATGAGTATTAAGCCATTCTATTTCGGATTCAATCGACATTTGTGTCGAAATTTCTGAAAAAAATAAGAGTATAAAACACAGATATACCATTTCGAAAACTGAAAAAAAATACGAAATATCTCTTGAAATAAAGCGCGAAGCAATCGAAAAATGCAAAGGCAAGTTAATAAAGAGGGTAAGTTAAATTAAAGTAAGTAGTTTTTCTTGATTTTCAAGACAGACTTATCAAAAATCAAACTATTGGTTCGGTAGGTTTAAAAAATTACAAGTTGAGACAAAAACTACAAAAACTGGTTTAATTTCTACAAAAAATAAATAAATTCTCAACATTTGAAATGAGCGTTGTCTTGTGCAAACATTTTATTTGACGCGCATGTAATGGTCATCACCCAAGTATGTTTACACGGTTTGTAAAAGTGTACAACCCACACAGTGAATTCGTTGTTGCGGAGTTTACCCCTGCGCACAGTCGCTGTGGGTGAGGGATTTATCACTGCAGAGTACGCAGACAGTAAACAGTCAGCATGGTCCCAACAACGGTGGAGATGTGAAGAGACTTAGACACTAATAAGGAACCATGCACTGTTTGCAACCAAATCCCTCTCCGAAAGGGCCCTTCCGCAGAAAAGTCCGCAACGACGGTGTATGTTCACTTTTACAAACCGTGGTTTACTTTATTTTTTTTCTAACTACGTCTAACAAGATGTTTTCATTTTTCATTTTATATTCCAAATTTTTTGATCGTTACAGTACCTATATTAATGTCAAGAAAATCGCCGTTTCGATTTGGTCTTGACTGTAAAATTCGTTTAAAAGTTTTTCGATGCCTTTTTATTTTTATACTATTTTGGAACTATGTGGCTGGTCATTCAACAGGTTGAATAAATTCCGACGATTTCGTGAATTTATAACGAATTACTGAGTGAGTGAAATAACATTTTAAAAATAATAATTTTTTTAATTATTGTCAAGATAATAATTTCTGGCCGCTCGTTTTGCGGAGTGTCGTTGGTAATTTACTCGCAGCGCGACCGCAACGCGCTCAAATTCAAATTTCTCAGTTGGTCTTGCGCGTAGCGGTCGCGTTGCGAGTAAATTCCCAACGACACTCCGCAAAACGAGCGGCCAGAAATTGTTATCTTGACAATAACAAGAAGATTCCACAAAATTTAACATAATTTGATAAATATCGAATTTCTCTTTTTTTCAGAGACTGGTTATCTGATATAGCGGCGTCATCTGCAACAACGTAATTTCCATGAGTTTGTGTTGGTTGATATGGTTGTTTGAAGCATTCAATATAATGATGATCTTATTCTGAAAAACGTTTGTTGAACAATTGGCATATTTTCTTAGGGTCAATACCCTAATTTATACCAACCAGTCGCCTTCGTTCTGGTTCAATGTTATTTTTCTAATCTGCTGCTGGGGTTTGTTATGATCGTTAATGGAATAGTTGTTTTAACAAGGTTGCATTACCTTTTTTTATAGGAAAACTTCGTGTTTGCTTGCAATGGTTTCAGAATGGCTAGTACTATTTTTCAAATAACTTTAATATTGTTATTCAAGTTGGGTCACCGTGAGCGGAGCATTTTTATTGAAATGTACATTCCATACAGTGCGCGTCATAAAGATGGAATACCCCCGATTTTGGACGTATCGGAAAATTGACGCATTTTCGTGAAAAACTGCTAATGACAATCGTTTTTATGGTGGAAAAACCCCCCGGTACGGAGATTTCGTGGCTGAAATTTTGTTTCATGTCTACCTTTGGTGCACCTTGTGACGTTGCGCGATGGTTGGACCGTTTTGTAACATAGAAGCACCGTCACCATGGTTTATTTATTAGGCTGGGTGCACAATTAATCTGTGGAAGGCTGTATAACTGAAAATCATATTTCGTTTTAAAATATTTTTAGATTTTCAGGCAATCTTCATCTTCCGTTTATCAATTCAGGATCCGATTTGTAAACGATGCCCGTCATTCATGCTGATATCGAAGTTGGCCGCTTTTGAGTCAAATCATTGGAACTCGTCTTCACATTTCTTGCGATTATCATTATTTTGCTGTGTTTTGAGATGATCAGCGAAATTACAAGAAGAAAAAAAGATGTTTCAATAGTACAATTTGTTTCATATGTGCCTTTAGTGCACCTTGTGACGGTGCCCGATGGTTGGGCCTTTTGGTAACATAGAGGCATCGTCACTATAGTCTAATTATTTGACAGGGTGTACTATTAGTCATTTGATCATATTCATATGAAGGCTGCCCAACTGAAACAAATAACGTATCTTATTTGAAAATTAACGGTTTTACAGGCAAGTTTTCTCGAACCGACACATTGCTTTCTTTCAATTCTTGTTTCATATTTAAATTACATTCAATGGGGGGCTCGTGATGAACTGGCACACATACTTCACCATTTTTCGGTCCTCTCACTAGGACAAGTATTCTCCAAATATTACTATATGCATGTAACCCTATAATTTACTCAGATTTTTGAAATGAAAATTCAAATTCTGTGAAAAATAAAATGGAGCAGGATCATTTTTTAAATCATGAAAAAGTTTATAAACATGTCTGAGATACAACCAATAACAATGTCACAAAAATCCGGATAATCTGCCGTATCTCGGATTTATGAGTGGATTTTACTTGTCGATCAAATGGACTACCCTGGCTCAGTAGTTGTATTTCCAACTCATCTGCGGAATGGAGAAATTAAAGAAGGGTTCACCCTTAAAAAATTCTCCCCCCTCACCCCTTTTGGAAGTTGTCATAACTCGGTATTTTTGTTTGTGAAATTTATCCTCGAATGTTATTAACGGTGTTATTGTCGCCTTATTTTTCTGGAAACAAGAACAACAAGAAAAAATCGATTTCGTTGGTGGTCCGAAAGAAAACAACAAGAAATGGTGGCGATGATTTGTTTTTTTCTCAAAAAATACACTTTCGAAATTAACAATGTTGTTATTGCGCTAAAGTTTTCTGAATTTGGCTGACAAACAAAGTGAGAGAAATAACAATAATAAGAGAAAATAATGGAAAAGTAATTTTTGTGGGCGGTACAGTATTGTCTTGTGAGGCTCAATCTTCTAGAAACCATTCATTCAAGCAAAAATGTCGTCGATTTGCCGTGCCGCAAGTTATTGTGCTCTCTTCATGGTGTCTTTGATATCAACAGCAATCCTTTTAGCCGTTTTTGTCAACCCTGCTGTTGGGTTAGTCGTTTTTGTTTCTTGATAATGGTCACCACGTTTTCTCAATTTTCAGATTCATCGTCTTCATAGTGTCAATGATGATATGTATCATTGCACTTCCGGATCTAATGGTCTGGGTGAGAAAGGGGGAATTCGAAAACCAGCCAACTGCTCCGGATGACGATGTCGAAGAAGCAAGAAGCGAGGTGATTCTATGATAATATTAAGAAAATACCAAACGTGTTTATTGTTTTGAGACGCAGTTCTTTGAGGATCCAGCTCTCTTTAATTATTACCGATCTATTCACGGTATTCTTTCAGTAATAAATAAGTCAGCTTCAAATCTTAATCTCTAATTTCATAAAATCTAATTGAATTTTGTTATTTTCAGTTCCCATCGGAAGCAGACGTTCCAATGGTTGTGATCGATGCGACCGAGGAAGGAGACTATCTTCCAGAGTACACCCGCAGTGAATAAGCATGTGCAGCACTTTTCATTTGTCTTTTGAATTTAAATTTTTCAAAATACTTTTTTCAAATAATCCATATGTACACCAATTTTTTAAATTAGATATCTTAGGTTACTTCCTCAAAAGTTTGTCTATCATTGACACAACATTTAATACATTTTGAGGATGATCATTTTTTCGTCTCCATCAGGAGCATTTTTCTCAAAAATTGGTGATATTTTTCTTTAATATATGTATATTCATGTGTATTGCCTAATACGTAAAATATTATACATTTTATTCGATTTTTTTCTTAAATGCGTTGATTTGCAAATATTACTCACACTTGTCAATTTTTTTCATCGATTTTTCAGTGTTTAATAAATTGAAATATTCAAATTGTAACATTTGCATAATGTCTAATTAAACATTTTCCGAGTTTGCTCAATTTTAAGCCCAAATATTCAAAAAACAATGAAAATTAAATATTTGAAATCAGCGGAGCTTATCTCTCCTTTACAAATTAGTGTTGGTGCGCGTTTTACTTCAAAAAAGTAGTAATAGCATCTTAAACTGGAAAGCTATGGACACAAACAAACAATACAAACTAGTCTAGTGTAAAGTACGGTATGTACAAAACTTTACCGTAATCAAATAACCAGTTGGAGGCACTGTGGGTGGTTTGATTGATATGCATGTTTAAAATGGGTTCGATTGTGCTTATTTAGAAATACATAGATTGTGAAAGTAAAGACGCAACGCGTGAGACCGAATTTTGAATTTGAACGCGCTGCAGTCGCTTTCAACGTCCAGCTAGTGTAGCTGAGCCGATAAAATGTATCTTGACAATACCCGAATATCAGTTATTCAAAATCAAAATCATACTCTGGTTATTCCAGCTTGTGAACAAACTTTGAAAATCTATTATACGACCTTGTTGAATGAATCTGCAAAAAACAATATGTATAAATAGTTGCAAATTTTAAAAAATTAATGGCTTGGTACACAAACGCCTTCCAAATGCCGATCAATAGTTAATCCTTCAAATATTAGTCCGCTAATGAATAACCGTGCTTCATATTTTGTCAATTTCATCAACTCTCGGATTTGTAAAATTCATTTGGTGTTTTGCTGTTTTTTGCCTTAGAATTTTCTTTAAAAACAGCTCTGTCAGAAGATCCGAATGGTTAGTATGAACATTCGGCTTTTCGAATCAAAATCATCCAATATCATCACTGCGGCATTTTTCTTTTCTGGTGCCATTCTGCCGTTGTTTCCGATCTCGTCGTTGAGCCGAACATTCTTTTTATCCTATGAAAATATGCATATTATTGCAAATATTTCAAGAATTTTAAGAAACTAACCAGTCCCATAGCTCACATACGACTTCCTCTTTGCGGCTCAAGTCAAAAACAGTGTATCCATCATTTGAATAGTACCGTAAAAATGTGTGTTTTTTAAACTTTATTGCACAAAAAATGAAACTAAAAAGATATGTGTAAAACACAATTTTAAAGAGTACACGCTCAACTACTTACAATCATCACCGAGATACACTATAAATGATATAAATGCAATAATTTAAACCGGTGGAAAAGTTAATGATATAATACTCTAAACACACATAATATAAAACACAGTAACTGCCATTTGAATGTAAAGTAAATCAATGAAAAAGGTGTCTAGAAAGTTTTTGGAAAACATTTAAAAAAAGTTTATAAATCAGAACATTGAACAACACAAATTTCGGAATCACTCCACATTCCGTTTTTCAAGTTTTTCGTCGACATGCCTCACTGCCACCTGCTCTTCCCAAATTCTGCATTTCATTCTTTCCCGGATAATGTTTCCAAAGTTCATCGGCTCCGGCTTTTACTTTCCTCTCCAGGTAAGATGTAACGAATTTTTGTGCCTGAAATCAATACCATTCAATAAGAAACGCTAAAAAAATACGTACTCTATTTGCAGTTTCATGATCGAAAACCTCCTTGCCAATTCGTTGATAGAATTGATGCTCAATACTGAGTAGTTCCCTCGCCAACTGAAAATGATAGTAATTTTGAAATATTTCAAATAATATTTAAATTTCACGAGCTTAAATTTAAACCTTATCACTGGAAATATGATGACTTTGAATTTTCTAACTAAAAAAACTTCAAAATTTTTTGCAATTTATTTAATGTTAAGCTGATAAATTTTCAAATTTGGAAACTTATAATTACAGTGTTATGCACAAATATAATTGAAATTTTTGACAAATTATGAACTTCACAGTTTTTTTCCAATAAATACAATCAATCATAATGGAAACATTAGTAGTCGATGTGACAAGATGATACGATTGAACTGTTATATGTAGATTAAAAAAAACAACAACAACAAAACTTACAATTTTAACCAGCCAGATTCCACGATCAAATGTCCATCCCTCAACATTTGCTGTCATTTGCGAAACAATTGGCGTAATAAATTCACGGAGCTGCATTTTCAAGTTTGCAACACCACTTTCTTTCAACTCAAAAACTGTAGAAGTGTGAAATTCCTTCTTTTGCTCATCGCTTTTCGAATCATAAACAATCTCAAGATCATTTCCAAATATCTCCTGAAATCTCTCCTTCAATCCGCATTTCTTGTGATAAAGTGAAGATTCCATCGTATTCGAATTGTAGTGATGAAAATCTTCAGCTGTTGGGAATGTTTCCGTAACAGATCCAACACGACGTATAATGTTCCTATCAGATCTTGAGCGCATTTTCAATCCATTATGGTTTCTGGAAATATCTATATCAGTTAATATTTTCTAGGTGCTAGAACAGGTTTTTTTTTTGAAATGCAAGCTATTGATTCAAGAATTTTCTGGAAAACATTTCATAATGACAGTTATGCAAATGAAAAAGTAAGGCGTCTTGTTTTTAAAATTTAATTAAAGAAGATTTAAAAAAAAATTAAAATTTACTTCATCCCAACAGGCTTTGCAATTCCTTTTTCGCCAACATCTCTTGCCACTTGCAGATGAGAAGGATCATTTTTGAAAATATTGGTTGCGGATTGTTGAGATTGGGAGGCTGAAAATAAAAAAGGAATTTTTTAACTGATAAATTACAGTTCTAGATACATGTAGATTAGCTCATTTTACGCAAAAAACTTCACTTGTTGTTGGATCCAAAAATGTTTAAAAAAAACAAAAAGTAGGTCCCCAAAACTCTGCATGTAAAACAATTACCTCACGTTTTTCAAATTCTTAAGTTGAATTTATATTTGAGGTAAGACTCGAACTTTCCTTCATCCAATTTCCAGTTTCTTATAAAAACTGGGTGATCAGTTATGCTAAAAAAACGTAAACTGAAACCCGCAAGCAAAGACGGCTTGAACTCCGTCACAATACTTAGCCCCGGTTCAAATATAAATACGAGAAGGAGGGAACTTCTCAATAAATTGTGTAAAAATATATATTTACTAAATTTATTCCGAGTTTGAGAGAGTTTCGTCTTGTAGTTTTGAAAATATCTTTGTCTGAAGCATGTTATAGTATTTATTGAACACCCTGTATATAATTTGGGGTTTTAACTAGGACATAGCAAGGAAACACATCGATGATTCAGAAAATTTTAAATGTTTCCCTTGATTCTCAAATAGGTATGTTTTTTTAAACGCTTATAATACCTAATGTGAAACTCAAAAATTGTAGCTGTTTTTTTTTAATCTTTTAAACAATTACAAACTTTTTGTCTACAAATGCTCAAACTCGCAACTTTTAAATATTATTTCATGTTTTTTCCTTCATCAATTGTGTCATCATAAAATGAAATATTAACTCACCGATTGGTGAAAACAGTCGGCGATTGTAACGTTTGCGCGATTGTCGTGTTGTTGCTCGATATTCACATTCTGTTGGCATCACAAATTTGTGAAGATCATTGTCTGGAACGGGGGAGCATATGCGCCAGGGTGAAACTGGCGACGGAGTTCTTCTACGAGAAGAGAATCCTGCAGAGAAGGATATCTTTTGATTTTTGATGTTAAAATCAAACCTTTCTTCGAAATATTTAGAAGATTTCTATCCTCTCCTTCACGGCGTCGCTGATTTTTTCCAGGTTCTACAAGTGTACGACACGACATCTAACCTAACTATTCTGCAAAAAAAAAACTACGTAAAAAATCTGAACCAAACACAAAAATCGTGAAAATTGGGAGTACATTTCAAAAGAATTTAGAAAACAAAAACGAACGATGAGTAATCCATGACTTGCTAAATGTCAACGCATTCCAAATGCCAATCAATTGTTAGCGGGCTGTGCATATCGAGAGGCGGACACAAAACAAAAATATTGCCGACGCCATGTGATCAAAAAAAAAAGTATCGTGAACGCCTGTGTTAGGCAAATGTTGGCGTTTAGATGAACTCTTTCCTTTTCTTAGATATTGTTTTGCTGATCACACCCCCTTATGAATTTTGGACGCGTTTTTGGATGAATTCAATGTTTCGTGTGAATTCGGGAATGTTTTCAGGTTCAAGCAACTAAACTTTCTTCTAAATGTGATAATAAACTTAATTTGAAACAGCGTACCAAAGTTTGTGATTTTTTTCCATCCCTTTAAAATCGTCATCAAAAGCATTATTTCTGAAATTAGCGTCTATAATTAGTTTTAGGCAGAACTCAATTTTTTTTTGATTTTACAACACTATGTCATTGAAATTAAGATCATATTGGTCGCAAAGCAAGGCAAATGTAGTATTCAAAGTAAAATATTTGAAACTGTTAATATTCTGAATGCTATCTCCAGAAATGAAATGCTAAAAACTCAAGTTTCCAACTTCTGTGATTTCGAAAACATGATAAGCTTTGGCGTACAATATGTGTCATCATAAATATCTAAATTTTATTGTCAAATTTCCATATTAAGAACATGTTCAAACTCATATCTTTATGGTTGAACCCTCGAGCATATAAACTAACCGATTGCCTTCAAAAAAATTGTGAACGATGCACTAGGACAAATGCGGTAATAGCCATTCGCTCACAATTCACTTCACTGTAACCGTATTGATTAAGCGTTCCTAAAAACTCAAATTAGCTTTAGGACATCACAAAAACAAATAAATTTGTCAACATTTACCAAGAAACTTATGAAGCACTACCTACGAATCAAATGTAGGTAGTCGCAATATTTATTTCTTGCCAAATTACGACTAATGGTGAGTAAAAAAATAGAAAATGTTGTTCAAACCAGTGAAAAATATTTTTCTGTCATTCGAGTCGTTGAGAAAAGTTTCCTCTAGGTCTGCTTTGAACTGCTTCACGGAAACAGCACTTCAATTCACTAAAACATTCCTCTATTTCGTAATTTCATTAAAAATTTCGACTTGGCGGATCAAATCAACTTTTTTCATTGCCGCCAGAAATTTCTGAAACGACGACTGATTGAAAACCTTGGTCTGTTGATCTGAAAAAGTATCAATTAATCTACGGAATAAAAAAATGGAACGGAACAACACTTCGAGATTGCTTACCTAAAAAAAACACATTAGAGATGCCAAACTCAACGCCTTGAATTTGCAGTGTAGCTGGCTTGACTTGTTGTTGCTGATCCTGTAAAACCAAACTTTTATCACTAATTAATATTGGAAATTTCTAAACCGTGTTCATTGATTCTTTTCTGATTCAACGGGTCAAGCTTCTCGTGATGAAGAAGATGGCGATGCCCATGGAGCAAACGAGCTTGGTAGATACTGAGTTTTTGTCCAATAATATCCTGTACTGGTTTCGTTGGTTCGACTGGAGGATTTGGTGACATTTTGACATACGGTGATTGTGATTATTTTCCATTCCTTCGATTTGCTCATGAGCTCCTTGATCTAATACAGTTAGTTCGTAATGCATGCAAAGCCAACTCGTTAAACTGCACCACTACTCGACGCCTGAAATGTTCAATTGTGTTTTTAAGAGAAAAATATATATAGTACAAGCAATGCTAATACGTCACGTTTACGAAAAGAATTCACCCCTAATTAAAATTACTCGAGTTTTGCATTAGTCTTAGAAAAACGTGAAATTTGGCAGCCCACAAATTGGTTCGAAACTCCCTAGAAAAAATTTCGAACAGATTTAAAATAACTACGCAAAAGTTAAATGAATTCCATGTTTTCCTAGGTAAATCGCTCTAATTCCCTTAAAAGGGATCAAGCATCCGGAATTGTTGCAAGATGTACTTAATGCTCCTATTTTTCCCATTCGCTGTCATTTCTAAATAATTTTTCAGTGAAATTTGAAAGAAAACAAAACAGTTATAGAAGAAATAAAAACAAAAAACAAAAGACACTTCCGGGGGGACTAGTTTTTCTCAAAAAACTCGGCCATTGTTAATCTCTCAATGAAAATTGATGCTCGTGGCCTTGTTTTCCATTTTTAAATAGGAAAACGGAATACAATAAGGGGAAAGTAATTTCAAAGCGAATAAAGTAGTAGATTTGGGAAGAAATTGATCCATGAGCTGTAATATGGTCAATTTACATCATTTTGAAAGAGAATTTTACGCATGTAAAGGATTCGATTTCAAAAACTGATAAATAGCAGTTCGAGCGTGATTTTTACGAGCTCAAATACAGAAAATATGCAAAAATTGAACTTTGTAGGGCAATAACTTGACTCATTTTCAATGTTTCTGGATAAAATTGTGTAGTTTTAATAAAGAAGGTATTCTAAGTCTACAGTCATTCTAAGTCGGGCTAACTTTGAGCAAAACCAAATCGAATTTTTCAAAAACAGCTTATGGAAAAGGTTGAAAAATGGGTTTTCCACGAAATATTGATATATTTTGTCCAAGTTTAAGAAAAAGTTTACCAACGAAAATGACAAATGTAAGGAACATGTGTTCCGATCGAATCCAAAATCGGCTCAGGATTGAAACACTGTCATTTAAACACTCGATAAAACCAATCCTAAACTCTCGACAAGGCTGAAACTTCGCGACATCTCAAAAATGCTGCTGCTGAAGCTATCCGCATCTTGTCAAAGTGTTATTATCCCGAAATTCATGTTGCTAACCTGAAATATTTAAAAATTGCTATGGTTTTTTTATTTAAAAAATGCTGAGAATCTACAATTAACGGACAAAATTCAATATGATCTAAACGTCCTGAAAACCCCGCACTAAATGTTGGTAATATTCTTGAAAAAACGAGACAATGGTTGTTTTAATAAAGGTTCAAGATTACACTGCAACATGGTATGGGAAATAGTGAAAGCAAAGCAAAAAAACTGATGAATTGGCTCCGGTGAATTAAAAATTTTAAAAAAATAAGAGTAAAGCAATTTTCTATCTTTTCTTGAACATGGAAAGCCATTAATAATTTACAAAAAATTGAAAACCTACAGTAAGAGAAATTAAAGCAACACGTCAATTTACAGCTAATCGTGAAATAGTATAGTAGCACGCGCCTTTAAGCTGTCCTACCGTAGTGTTGAATCGATTAAAAGGTTTCGCAATATTAAAAAAGTGTTGAATTCACTGAAAATTTAACAATAAGAATGGATGCTAATAATTTTATTGTCCTTAGTAGTGACGATGAAGAGATGTCAAACGATGATACATTGTACGAGGTAAGTTTTCATTTCATTAGTTCAATAATTTTTCTTAGCTTTACGAAAAACTTAACAATAAATTTATGCGTCAATCAATTTTGATATTTTTTTGCATTTTTTAAAACTAAAAAATGAAATTGGCCTTCAAAAACCTGCTCAGAAAAATACCTAGCAGCCAAAATTTAAAAAAAAAACATCTGAAGCAATCCAAAATTCACATCATTTTACAGAAAACTTTTAAAATTTCAAGGAACAACTTTAAAAATTAAAGGAATTTTATGTAAAAGATTAAAAATTCAAAATCGGTCAAAATGGCTATCTCTTAATATAAATTTCTACAAAGAAGTGTAAAATTTAAAAAGAAAAAAAGGAACAGAGATAAGGAACAATAATAAAATCGTAGAGAAATGTCTGAAAACATTTTTCTCAAAAAAATCCGCGTTCTCATTTCAGATGCAAAAAATCGAGGACGTCCGCTTCGCAAGAAATCGAATCGAATATTTGATTATCTTCACAAATCAAATGACGAGCTGGGAACCAGTCAGTAGTTTGGAAGGGGATGCTGCTTTGAGAGCATTGGAAGATTTCCGAAGGGAAAACAAGGATAAAATTGAAGAATTGTTGATAAATCAAGAGGTGAATTTGATCATTGAAATTAAAAAAAAACATGAAGCTTGAACTTTGAAGAAATTTAAGAACCAAAATTAAAAACGTGAATTAAAACAAAAAAATTGGTGTTGAATGGGTTTCACATCTTCGTAAATAATTTGACGTCGTGGAAATTAATTTATTTTACGTTGCTACTAAATGAGTCGTAATAAAAATATAAATCAAGGGTCAGAAAATGATTGCATTATAAAAAAAATGCAGCTTCAATATTTCACTTGGGAGAAAACAAATCACAATGATGAAATATGAGCGCTAATCAACGAAATAATCTAAAAACCGAAATTGAAACTCAATCTCTTTCATTAAAATACATGCTCTGGTAGAATTTTCAAGTTATTGAAGTGTGCAACTAGTTTTTAACAAATTTTAAGAAAAATTATGAAAACACTGACAAATATCCAATTTCTAGGAATATGAGCCAAACTCTCCAATGTATGAGCCAAATTCTGATGACGATTTTGGGTTCGACAGCTCTTCAACTACTCTATCAACACCAGAGTACGTTCCAATGAGCCCAGAGTGGCACCCAAACAGCGAACAAGCTTCTGAACAGACTTTTTATGCGTGTAAGTTCTTACTAATCTTTTTTAAAAAATATGAGATGTGAAAAATGACAATTTCAATTTGAAAAAGTGACCGATTCTTAAGTGATTTTCAAGTTTAACAAAAACTTGAATCTAGACAAATAAAACAAGAAAAATGCCGGGAAAGTATCAATAGTCTTGTCACATATTTTCATTTTCAGCTGAAGGATCTGAGAACAATGAGGATGACGAATAAATTGACGAGGAATATGCAGACAACTAGTTTTCCAAAGGCTTGTCTCGGTTTTGTTAACATTTCTTCAATATTCTTCTCTTTTTTTGTTCGATTTTTTTTCTATAAAATTCATTTATTTATTCTGTTATTAACATTTTCCTTTATTTATTTTTCGGCCGAATTAATCACTGATAATTTTTTTCATTTTTTTTCATTATAATTATTCATTTTTTTTTGTAAATAAAGATAAATTTCATATGCTGGCACATTTTAATACCTTACTATTAGTTGAAAAATAGCTAAAGTACCTCCAATTACTTTCAAAAATAGAAGCGATTATAACAAAATTGGTCAAACATTTGTGAAGCATAAGGCATTCGAATGATAAAGCAAAACAAAGGGCACAAAAATTAGTTCATGTATTTCAATAATCAAAAGTGAACTTTCCATCGAAAGAGATTTCTGAAAATACATTTAAATGTGGAAATTATGAAACGTTTCATTACCAGGCCAACGCCAGAATTAGATGAGAACCAAATGACGCGCTAAAATAAACCTAATCAAAAAAGTTCTGATCGCATTTCTCAGAAAAATACAATTTGTTTCCATGAAAGCCAACGTTTTTCTATCAGCTAAATGTATGAAACATAGAAACATAGCTTGTCAAATTTAGATAAAGCTTTTATCGCACAAAAATCTAACAGTTTTAAGAAAGAGTGCATAAATTTAAATACAGAAATTAAAAATAAGGAAAAAGTGAACACTGCAATATACAACTCGGACAGGGTTAAGTCGAACGGAGAGTGGAACAAAAAAGGAATAGGAAACGAAATAGTGTGAGGAAAGTAGATACGAACGCACACACAGATATACTCACTATCACTTTGCGCAGGACTAGGTTAGAGGTGTAAGAAAAGGTCTACATTGTTGTGTGTTGGAAATCCATGAAATAATATGTCTTGACACAAAAAGGGTTACCAGAACAACAAAATACGTTGCTTTGTCTTCGAATCGTGTATGTTGCTTATGATAAATAAACAAAATCATCAAACATTGATACATACGCTTGTAATAGTATTATCTACACATCAATCAACATCTTCCCGTAGTTTATTCCGTTAATTTCTTGGCGGCATTCTCTCTTCCGAAAAAATTTATCAATAAATCATTTAGCTTGAGAACTATAACTAGTGTCTATCAAATTGACATGAACGGAACATTAACTAAACATGAACATGCTGAACCAATGGACGTGAAATTGGCTATAATACTCTAAAAATATTTTAAGAGTTTAGATTCCAGAGATTCCAGAGAACCACTTTCTGCATATTTTTTCTATCATTCATCCCAGTTGACCAACTTGAAAATTCCAAAATTTTTCTAAAAGAGAGGAAATTTGTTAAAATTATAAAGATTAATTCTCGAGTTTCTGTAAAATCTAACAAAAAATTGTCAAAATCCAACCGTAAACCAATAAAGCCCTACCTATTGTAAAAATCAAAAATAGGTAGGAACCGAATTAGTTCTCGGTCAAAATTCCGACGTTTAATCAAATAAATTATTTTATGAGGATTTAATCAAACACATGTTGAGATATTATAATTGGATTTTATCCTACCTTCGTCATAATTTTTCAGTTATCAGCTTCATCTCCAGCAAAAGGACAGGTGCAAAACTCGAAAAACCTGACGATAGGAAAGTCTACGTCTAGTGAAAGTTATCATTACTGCCAATTCATGTTGGAATATATGAAAAGTGATATTTCTAAATTTAAAACTGCAATTAATGACAATTGATGTGACGTAAACAAAATCGAGACGTAGTGAGTGACCGGATTGTTGTGCTAATCCAGGTGCACACTATAATTTGGCGGGGAGACGAGGTTGCAGAAAAAGGTTCTGCGAATAATCGATGTGTACAGATTGTTCCTCCTTTGGAAGGAAGAATAACGAGTACCCAATAAAAACGGACGTATCTATTTTCTGATGAATCAAAAATTATGATGAAAGAATAAAAGACTACTTTTCAAAGTATTTTAATCTTTTGTTCGGATTTTTTTCAAATCCTGCACAATGTATGTATTACTCTATTTATCACGCAGATTGTTCAGATTTTTTAAAACAAAATCGCTCATTCCTAATTGTCTAAAAAATATTTCTTAATCTCTTTAAATTGTCTCTCATATCTTAATCTCAATCCTTTCCAAGCTTTTTCGTTTAGAAAAAAATACATTTTTTCAGAAAAAAACACTCAAAAATGAAGGAACCAACTAATCAATTAAATGTGCCGAGTGATTCGCAAATCATTCAAAATCTAGATGAAGAAGAGCTTTACAATGTAAGTTTTTTAAAAATTAATTCAAAAATTTTCATAAATTTGAAACCGGACTTCTGAATTGCAAAATTTTTATTAACAAAGCTACCCGGATCATTCAAATTTTCTTTAACGATTTTGTGAATTTTAAAACTGAAACTAGAAACCGTAAAAGCTAAATTAAAAAAAAATGATGTCACTTCAGCTCGAGGAAATTCTCGACGTGAAATTTGATGGCGGACAAATTTTGTACGGAGTCAAATTCACCAACGTTGACAGAATATGCTGGGAGCCAGCGTCGAGTTTTCTTAGTGACACTGCAATTCAAGACATGCTGGATTTTCGGGAGAGGAATCGAGAAAAGATTAACGCCTTGTTAACAAGTGAAGGAAACGAAATTCCGACTATCGATCTTGCTGAGGATGATGATGATGACAGCAAAAAAGTGAGTTTGATGATTAAATCTAATAAACTGAGCGGCAAATTAAAAAAAAAACCTTCAAAAACCATTAGTTCAAATTCGATAAGAAACATGAAGATTCTATTAGATTCTACATCTCCATTCCAACTTAGACAGTGCGAAAACTTAGTTTTTTTAATAGAATAAACAACTGACTCCATTAAAAGCTTACTAATGAGTATTTTAATTGTGTTAAAATGATTAAAAAATTAATGAAGCTTTGACTTTTTTTGTAAAAACAATAATGGTGATACTAATTAGGAGGATACCTACTTTGAATTACAAAGGTACAACTAACGATTTCTAATGCACCGAAGAGCAACCAAAATTCAGTTTCTGATTTTCAGCAATCTGTCAACGGTGATGGGAGCGATTATGTTCCGACATCACCGATTTATCGTGAAATCATTTCGCCCGAATCCTCACCGTCATATGAATACGTCAATACTTCCGGATACGAGCCAACTAGTCCATCGTACTCTCCAGAAAGATGCGAGCCATCCACGTCGTATCAGCAAGATGGCGCAAGTGATCGTGAGTTTTACCAATCTGCAAAAAAAAGTTATATTTCGAAGAATAATATTGGAGAGTGACTGATAGAAAAAACTGGTTTTTTAATTGTTTTTCTAAATTTAAGACACTAATTGATTTTCACGTTACCAATCATACAATTATGAGTTTATAAATCTATAATTATATAGAAAAAGTCCAATAATTTTTGAAAACCATGCTCATAGCCAGTCAAATTTCGAATACATCCAAAAAATGAAATTCATAAACTTATTAGTTTTAATAGCAATTTAAGACCCCTATAACTTGTTTATCTTGATATTTAATGCTTATCAAGTCCTAGTAAACATAAATCTAGATTAACAATTAATTCTACCGGCTTTAATTTATTACAAACAATTTGGGACGCGTCTATAAGGTGTTATTTCGAACGATAACTTCTAAAAGATGGTATTTCGAACGATTACTTCTCATGGGTTATTGCAGTGTTGAACGAAAACTGTTTAACAAATCCATTAGTAAAAAATGCTGTTTTCTTGCAGACGATGATAAGGACGATGTCGAGGATTATGACAACGACGAGGATGAAGACGCGGACTCTGATGACGATGCGCCATTGGCTAAAAAATCGAAGCGCATTGATGAATAACTTGCATAAAATTCCATCTCATCATTTTGACATTCTCCCATTTTCTTCTAACATTCTCACAGCCTCTTTTAAAAACCGTAAATGCCCTTTTTTTAAGATTTTCATTTCATTTTTCGATTTTTTTCGCGATCTTTAATTTTTCTCCCTAAATGCTTTGATTTTCATTTATTTTTTTGCCACGAGGCTTCTTTAACAATAAATGTTTTTTTCTTTGCTAAAATGTTCCAAAAAAAATTCAAAAATACCTTTTTAGCATGCAAATAGAATAGTCGTATGGCTGAATTTAAACAACAACCAAAAAGGCAACGCATTGAAGTCGCTCAAAATTTCCAGCCTTGTTGATATCAACACCAAGCATTGCGTGATAAAACTGCAGTGCTCATTTAATCGATTAAAATTCTCACTACGAAAAAACACCGAAACTCGTTCGCAAGTTTTGAAACCCATCTCGAAATCACCCTTTACTTCTGTTCCCCTAGCGTTTTTCAACATGCTACTTCTATTGAAGAGCCTGAAAGTTTTTCATTTATCTACGATATTGAAAATACGGAACAACGCATAAGAAAATTATCACCTCAAAATAATTTCATCCAACTTATACGAGCTTCACGGTGGAACTAAATGACAATTCGTCTCTTCTCATTACGTTTTTCTTCGAGCTGTGCACACCCAATAACCGGTGAAAAATCCATCAGCATCCGGTCAATGACGAATTCTGTTCACGAAACGTTTTTTTGCCAATAAGTTCATCTTTGATCAAACTTTGTCATTTTCAAATACCAGTTGTCGTAGAATTCCTGATAAATAAAAAATCTAAAGTTCTGAAAAAATTTTATAGCATTCGTTAGAAGAACAATTTTGCTTATTTTCAACCAAGAAATGATGAAGCCCTACCTATTGAAAATAATAATAGGTAGGGGCAAGATCACTATCTGGTCGAAAATGCAATGGTTTTGTTAGTTTTTAAAAAAAATATAGTTACCGTTACTTTATATTAAATAAAAATATCACATAAGCACAAGAAAGTGATGATGTACTTCTGCCAATTTTGCTGGTTGAAAAATCGTCGACGATCTTAAAATTTTGTTTCAGAAAATTCTTAAAACAGCTTGAAAATATCAAAAACAAAGAATGCGCAAACGTTTTGCATGCTGACGCCTTCTTGACTCTCTGGATTACGACAAGGATATAGTGCATTTGTAAAGTTGTGAATAAAATCGACTAAATGGGTTTCTAAAAACATTCCGCAAAAATTGAACGAAAAAGAAACAATCAATTGATAAAACGGTGAACCATCATCTATTTTTCATGGAAAATTGACAATCCTGAGCATTTCGAACATTTCTAATAATATGTCGGTGGAAAAATGATGATAATGTTGAGAATTAATTTCTGGAAATGTTTCAGTCGAAATCCTCTGATGGTTAGTGGAAAATAGAAGTCTACTTATACGCGCTCAATCAAATAAGGGTTAAACGAATTTTTTAAAATGGGTTTCAATGGTACAAGCTGAAAATTGCAATTAAAACATGATACAAATCTGGAAAACTTTTAAAGTAATATAATTGTTCGTCAGAGAAGCCGAAAATTCCAATTTCAATCATTCAAAAATTTTCAATTTAAAAGAATTTAGACAATAAATTGTACTCTAATTAAGAGTTTTTATAAAATTGGGAATTTCGGATGATTGGGATATAGCCCATTATGAACGACATATTTTAAAACATTCAAAATAACACAAGAAAGCCTCTTATTCTATAAATTATGGAAAAAATACAACATTTGGAAAATATTTAATTTAAAATCAATACCAAAATTATTTTAAAATGTCTAATTCTGGAAAACAATTATCTTAGAGTGTTGTAGGAGCGAAAATGAACTTTTGGGAAGCATAAACAATGAAATTTTAGCAAAAAAAAAAATAATTTTTTGAATTACAGTAAAAAAAACTTAAAGACGCAAACTAAATTGTTTAAAATCGTGGCGAGACCAAACAAAAGTTTAACTGTAATAATTAAAGGAGCACTACATATTTTACTTTTTATTAACATCATGGGTGGTCTAAAGCGTGGCGAGACTGATGACTTACCGTAATTTTTCATAATTTTTTAAAAAAATTTTAGGATCAAGCTATTTTTTTTTTACTTTTTCATTTTATAACTCTCTTTTAATTTAAGAAATTGGTAGCCAAACACATATTTCAAATTACTGAAAATTCACCACTGAACTAATTTTGTTTGATTTTAAACGCCTCATTAATCCTCATTAATTCGCAAATTTTTGGGAACTTTTTGAAAATTATCCTAATTTCAAGCAAAAAACATGAACATGCTGAAACAATGGACGTGAAATTGGATGTAATACTCTAAAAATATTTTCCGAGTTTAGATTCCAGAGATTCCAGAGGTTCCAGAGTTTAAACCACGTTCAGCATATTTCCAGTTTCAGTAAAATTCAGCAAAAAATTGTCAAAATCCGACCGTAAACCAATAAAGCCCTACCTATTGTAAAAATGGAAGTCTACGTCTAGTGAAAGTTATCATTACTGCGAATTTATGTTGGAATATTTGAAAAATGATATTTCTAAATTTAAAACTGCAATTAATGAAACGTGATGTGACGCAAACAAAATCGAGACGTTTTGAGTGACCGGATGTTGCGTTAATCCAGGTGCACATTATAATTTGGTGGGAGACGAGGTTGCAAATAACATCATATTGAAGAAGAGGTTCCGATTGAGTTATTCCTCAAATCCAGTAAATATTGATTGTTTGAAAACCTAAAAAAACTTCATATATATTTTCAAAAAAACCCCAGACTATCATAAACATACCAAATCAACCACTTACATCGTCATGCGTGATAAAACTGCAGTGTTCATCTAATCGATTAATCTTCTCACTCCGAAAAAAACCACCGAAACTCTTCCGCAATTTTTGAAACCCATCTCAAAATCACCTTTTACTACTTTTCCTCTTGCGAGCCTGAAAGTTCTTCATTTATCTACGATATGGAAAATACGGAACAACGCATAAGAAAATTATCACCTCAAAATAATTTCATCCACCTTATACGAGCTTCGCGGTGGAACCAAATGACAATTCCCTATTATTGTGTTTTTCTTAGAGCTGCACCCACCAAATTGCCGATGAACAGTCCATCAGCATCCGGTCAGTGACGAATTCTGTTCACGAAATGTTATTTTTGCCAATAAGTGCAGATTTGTTCCAACTCTGTCACGTGATCACAAGCTGATGCAATTAAAAAAACTTACGACCTTCAAATTCACCAAATCCAAAAATTCGCCATTATTATTTAGGCTTCAAATAAATCGTGATCCATGTTGAATCCAATAATCTCTCATTGCCGATATAACTATCTGATTCCAATAATATTCTCCTTCCGGTTTGCTTCCCAGCCTTCATCGATTTTTTTTTGAATACCAGTTCATAATAACATCTCCAAAACGCCATGCCATCAAAATCTGTGAAAATCTTTGAAAATGCTGTATTAAAAACACCCGGTATTCTACTTTCTAACGTTGAACTATTAAAAATTCACAAAAACGAT
The DNA here is from genome assembly GCA_964036255.1 of Caenorhabditis virilis. Classification (NCBI taxonomy): domain Eukaryota; kingdom Metazoa; phylum Nematoda; class Chromadorea; order Rhabditida; family Rhabditidae; genus Caenorhabditis; species Caenorhabditis virilis. The sequence goes on along the minus strand of OZ038420.1, from coordinate 3,059,621 downwards.
TCAATAATCAACATAAAATGAATGTATTCCCCCTTTTCAATTAAAAATAGGTGGCAACTGCATCTATTTCATGTCGAAAATCAAAAAAATCTCAACTTACCATATTCATAACTTACCACACATTTGGAAAAATGTCCAAAAACATATGAATAATAGAAAAATATGAAAGTATCGCTGAAAAACCTGTAACTTTTCGTCACAATTTCAAGACACTGCATGTTTTCTTACTATTTACTTACATTGCCTAATTTCCTAATTAAAAAGCTCATAATGCTGATGTATAGGGCTAACAGTAATGTAAATCGACTGATGACTAGTGGACAATTTTCAAAAAATCAAAAAAATACAAACAATTGTGAAAAAATATTTTAAAACAATCAAAATAACACAAGAGAGACTGTTATTCTACAAATTATGCAAAAATACAACAGTTGGAAAATTTTTACAGTTAAAATTAATACCAAAATAATTTTAAAATGTCTAATTCTAGAAAACAATTATCTTAGAGTGTCGTAGGACCTAAAATGAACTTTTGGGAAGCATAAACAATGAAATTTTAGCAAAAAATAATAATTTTTTGATTTTTTTTACAGTAACAAAAAATTAAAGACGCATACTAAATTGGTTGAAATCGTGGCGAGACCAGACAAAAGTTTAGTTTTAAGTTTACTGTAATAATTAAAGGAGCAATACACATTTTGCTTTTCTTTTTTACATCGTGGGTGGTCTGAAGTGTGGCGAGACCGATGACTTACCGTAATTTTTCATAATTTTTTTTCAAAATTTTTGGATCAAGCTATTTTCTTTACTTTTTCATTTTATAATTCTTTTTTAATTTAAGAAATTGGTAGCCAAACTCATATTTAAAATAAATTCACTTTTTTTTGTAAAATCATTAGTTTTTTAAAGAAACTGGTGGTCTGACATATATTTCAAATTGAATTACTGAAAACTCACCGCTGAAATCATTTTGTTTCAATTTAAACGCCTCCATTTTAATGAAATTATCCTAAATTTCCATCCAAATTATCTTCCTTTTTCTATTTTTCAGAGAAATAATATTTTTTTAGACATTTCAGTCAAGATTTAAAAATTTCGATACAGGTTGAATTCAATATTGGTATAAATTCGTCATCTCTTGTCGGATACATTGTTTTCGGACAGTCAGAGGAACAATTACATTTTAATCATTAAATATTCCAAGCTTTCAACATTTTTCAGATAAAAAATGTCTTCTGAATTTAATAAAAAGACTATCATTGTCGTGAGTTTCAAGCCGAAATAATAAAAAAACAGCGTTCCAAAAAATTTGATAAAATGTTTCAGCACTCATTGATTCCGGGTGGAAAGCCAGCTGAAATCCAAAAATCAAACGGTGCCATGATAAGAGTGTTGGGAAGTGTTATTAAGAAGTAAAGCAGAACAATATTTTCGAAAGAAAATTTAATGAAATTCACATTTTCAGCCTTTTCTCCGACGCGTTTGTTGAAATCCAAAACTCGTTGCCAGTCGGTTACACAGAGAACGCTGCCAATGACACCGAATGGCTCGAACGCTACATCTCTTATTACAACATCGCAGTTAGAAATTGTGAAATAGTGAGATGTTCCAAAAAAAAAAGCATTTTGTAAATATTAAAAACTCAGAGCCCAACTACTGTAGAGAAGGTGTTAACATCGTGGGTGTCCGAGCGTTGCACACAAATGAGAGCCAACAAAATTCTCAGTTTATGCATTGATGGGTCAGTTTTACTTACTCCAATTTCAATTTACATGATACCAAGACCATTTACAGATCAGTTCCAGACAAATCAATATTGTCAGCCGATATCAGAACTAATTCTGAAACATACGGAGAAGTAATGCCCGATCAACTTGGAATGATTTTGTCAGAAATAACTATTACACCAGATGATGTATTCACTGACTTGGGATCCGGAATCGGAAATGTTGTGTTGTATACTTGTGCAGTTAAACAAGTAATCCTTATTTGTGTATTAACATATTTAGACCCCGAAGCAACAATTTTTAGATTAAAAAGGGATATGGTATCGAAATGCTGAGCGCACCAGCTGATCACGCAAAAGTAATGACTCAAAATTTTAATTTGTTGATGGATTTTTTCGCCAAAACCCGCTCGCCATTCACCTTGATTCATGGAGACTTCCTCGATGAACTTTTCCAAAACATTATTACAAAAGTAAGTTATTCCATTATTTAAAGGCCTGATAAGTAATGAAACAACCAAGATTTTTTAAATTGGAATTTTTAAAACCTGAATTAGAAAAAAATGGGAAAAATGCAACGAAATTTCGTTTTTAAATTGACAAAACATTATTTGAATTTTAATCCGTACAATTAAAATTGAATAAATAAAAATCCTTTAATTAAACTACTTGCAGGAATCCACAATTATATTCATCAACGACTACTTCTTTTCTGAAAACCTTCGAAAATCGATCTTAACGGAAATACTTGTGAAATGTCGTGACGGGACCCGAATTGTGTCAACTAAATTGTAAGTCACAGTGTTTTTTCCAATTCCCCAATTTCTCGCTAAATTTCTACAGATTCGCGCCAATTGCTCAAGTAATTGACTCTTCAAACTTTGAAGGTGACCGATGACTATGATTTAAATATCAAAAATCCACTTGATTTCCAGACCCGGCCTCTATTTTTGTTGTCAAAACGTTGACATCAGTCGCAAATGGTGTAAATTGGACCGCTGTCCCTATTGACTTCTTTTTGCACACAATTAATCGATCGGCAATCGCAGAATTTTTGGCAACTGATGAGGGAAAAAAGGTTCAAATGGAAAAGAAAAAATCAATGGTTTGTAAAACAAACTGTCAAAAACATTGGAATCTCAAGGCGAAGGAAAAAGTTTCCTTAAAAATTAATATTTCTTGAATAATAATAGTAACTACTTCACGACTACAAATATATGCATAACATATTGAAAATTTACAGAAATTCGCTGAGAGACAAGCTCGAAAAGTCGATTTTGGAGATTGGGACGAAAGAAGAATCACCAGAAGTATGTCAAAGTTGGCATTGGAGCGTAAACGTTCCGTTACTGATGATGATGATGACGACGAGCCAAAAAAGGAAAAGAAGGTTGGAAAAATGGAAAGATCAAAAACATTCGATGATCATCCAACAACATCAAAGGCGTACTCGCCAGATAGTGATTGTAAGTTCTAACTAGATGATAAATTATCTGATATTTCAAAAAATATGAATTAATTTTTGAAAATTTGACAAGAGCGCAATGCCAAATCGTTTGCTTTGTGAAATGACCAAAAAATCCAAGAAAAAATTTTTAGACTCGTCATTATGAATTAAAAAACTATTACACTAACTGAAAAAATTGTTTTTTAATTGTATAAATCAAAATAATAATTGATATCTTTTAGCGGACGACGATCATGGCGAGAATGTTGGTAGTTCAAGAAAATAAGCTCATAACAATGTTGAAATAGTAATACTTATAAAGATTTGGGGTGTTTATTGGCATGGGATCAATTTATACATTACGTTGTAAGAAGCCACCAATTAGGTACTATTCTAAACACTTTGGCTGCTAGACGGCAGCTTAGATTAGTTAGTGAAGTAGTAATATAATGGTTTGCAGCAATGTTGCTTAGCACAGTCTACCTTAAAGATTAAGACAAGACTAAGTGTACCTGATTCTCAATAAAACTTCGCCATTGTTTAGACTGTATATGTATGTGTGCAGCATAGTTCTTGACACTTCCACATAATAAAATCGAATGCACATAATATTTCCACAACTTTGCTAAATCCAAGTGAATCTGAAAAAAGAATCTATTAGGAATCATTTTCCCTTCTTATTTCAAAGCTTGTAACTTCTTGGAATCATTCAATTTCAGTCTAAAGTAAGTCTAAAATTCGATTATAAAAAACCCTATCGAAAATTCATGATTAGATTAATCTGTTAGAAGTTGGGAACAAACTTTTCCGCTAGTTCACTGTCAAGGTCTCATCCTCCAATTTTAGCAATATTGTTTACCTTTTTTTTTAAATATTAATTTATTGTTTAACAAATCAATAAGGTGTTTAAAAACCCTTATTTTATAATATTCAATTTTCTTTTATTCTCGATTATTTTCTATATAAATGTTGTTCTTTTTTTCTGAAATGTTACAGTTTATTTAAATTATGATTTTAATGAAGTACATTATTTGATAGATATAAAATTACTTACATTATTGTCTTTTTAGCAAAAATCCAATAATGACGACGTTGCCGGAGTCAAGATGCAATTCATAAACCACGTGGAGCCACTGACAACAATTTTGTGTGTTGTTCTCATGCTTCTCACACTGATACAATGCCGAACAAAAAAGCAAATTGTGCGCAATCTCAATCTGCAATGCCAATTTGCAAAATCAACATTTTTCATGATGTGAATCCCCCTTCACTTCTTGTTTGTCGGGAAATCTGAAAGTTCCTAACTTTTTAACGATATTAAATTGACCATCGTGAAAAAATTATTCCCAGAAAAAAATCATATTTCGCTATTAGTTCTCAAAATCGCTGTTTTTTCGAATTTACATTGTATAAGCCCATTACTTCGTTTTATCGGTGAATTTAGTCGTACATTAAAGACAAACTTACGGAAAAAATATGTAACACGGTTGGACAGCCATGAAATATGATTAATAATACACCAGGTCCGTTAGATTATTGCCACGATATCATTATGTTACGTACAATGGAGTTCTTTACCCGCCGCATGGAAACACAACTGATACTAGCTTCATTTCGTCTCTACTTCTATTTTCTTGTTCGTCGGGAAATCTGTAAGTTCTTTATTTATCTACGATATTAATTTGAACGTTCGGAACAACACATAAGAAAATTATTACCTTGAAAAATGGCCGCAGTGCATTTCTGCAAGCTTCTCGAATCGTGCGTTCATCTGAGCCAGGCCAAGTTGAATCTGTAGCAATAAAATATCATGTTGTGTTTTTAACAATTTAAATAACAAATTGAAGGTTATTTAAATAAGGCAAACAACGAAATATAAATAAGATGATATTTCCAAATGTTGTTATGGGCAAAGGAAATAAGCTAAATGATCTTTAGAATTTAGAAATGTACATTTTGAAAGAAATGTTTCGAAAAATTACAAAATTCAAAGGAAAACAAGAAAGTTTCAATAAAATCAAGGTAGTGGCCTAGTTTTCACAAACGCTTGAATTTCTAGGCCATCAGTCATTATTATAGTTCATCTAGGTGAATTCTTAGAATTCTTTATGAACTTTCGTTAACAGTCCAATGCCAGCTAAATGTATAAAACATTTAAAAAATTAGTTGTCAAAATAAGTTAAAGTTTGCACAAAAATCAAAAATTTTTAAGAAAAAATTCATAAATTTAAATACATAAATTAAAAATAAGAACACAATGAACACTGCATTACACAACTCCAAGACAGGGGTAAGTTGAACGGAGAGTGGAAAATAAAAGGGACAGGAAACGAAATAGTGTAAGAAAAGTAGATACGAAATCACACAGATATACTCATTATCACTTTGCGCAGGGCCGGGTTAGAGGTGTAAGAAAATGTCTACATTGTTGTGTGTTGGAAATCCATGAAATAATATGTCTTGACACAAAAAGGGTTAACAAAATACGTTTGTTTGTCTTCAAATCGTGTATGTTGCATATGATAATTTTTTTTAAAGTTCATCAAGCATTGATACACAAGCTTGTTCACTGATTCAAACAGACGCATCGCTAGAAATTGTAAAATGGGGGTGTTCCTAGACAATGGCAAGTTTTGGCCTTGAAAAATATCGAATTGTGAAATTCTCTCTCTTTTTCCATCCCCACCCACTTCTCTTCTCATTACTGATCTAATACTGTACCTATGTGGTTCATACTATTTGTTTTACCATGAACACTGTAGACTGTAGTTCACTGTTTGCCCTCGGCGAGTTGTACCAGGGCTGGGGGGCGGCCGGCTTCGGCCGCCGCGGCATTTGAAAATCGAGACAAGCCGCGGTCGCGGCCGCGAAATAGAGTAACAACTACGCGGCCGCGCGGCTGCGGCAGCCGCGGCCGGCCGCAGTGCAATGCAGACCATCACAAAATTGCGGAATGCACACAATTTGACGAGCAAAAATTTTTATTTATCGAGATTTTCGAAACTAGTTTTTAATGAATAAGGTAATGAAAATAAAGTAAAAACATTGAAAACTATTCAACATTACGCAAAATATCATTTTCAACATTTGAAAAAAGATTTCTCATCCCAACTCCCTGAAAAAAGGGTTAAATCAGTACAATGTGTGCATTTATTATAAAATTTTCGTGTTTTACAACGCATTTTCTTAAAAATACATTCTCCTATCGAAAAAAAGAATAACCACTTTCAAAAATGCGGCTGCCGCAGCTTTGGGCCGCGAACGCGACGCAACCGCTCCGCAGGCCGCGGCTGCCTTGGCCGCCGTTTCCCCAGCCCTGTGTACGGCGCATTATAAAAATTCTGTTGCTTCTTTATTATTTTTCCACGGCTTGTAAAAATGAACCTGTGTCATTCGCGCGTGAACAGGCTGGTTGCGCATTGTCCGCAAGCACAGGTCAGAGAAAAACCTCTTCAAACTGCACGCTATTTACTGTAAAATATCGCGTGCCACAGTTGCGTTTTCCTTGCCACGCCCATTTCTGTGCAAAAATCTTGAATTGTCGGGCGGAAATTTTTCCTCTTTCCTTGGTTTTTTTTTACAAGCCGTGTTTTCATTGAATTTTACTCATTTATTCAAATATTACTCATTTATTAGATATTATTCATTTATTTTAGAAAAAGCCAAAAAAGAGAAAAAAAAGTTTGTAAAATTGTAAAATACAAAAAAAACTAAATCCTGCAAGAATTAATAGTTACAGCCCGAGAAACGTCTCATTTCTCTCTTAGCAATGTGTTTCGGTTAATTATTAAAAAAAAGAAAGAAAATCTAACTAAAAAAAATATTTTGATTTTTCACACGGTTAAGAACATTCATTCGGTGTAGGTGAAGTCTGGCTGGAATTCTGATTCGTCTTCGCCATCGTCGTCGTATTTCTTGCCTTTATCTTCCTCCTCCTCGTTTTCAATCGTAACGGTTGCATGAGTTTGTTCGCCCAATGAGAGCTGAAAACAAAACTTTTAAAAATCATGCATTTAATTGAAAATAAAAAATCTTGACGACTTCGTTAGGTTTAGAATTTCTAATTTTACGGTAAAAACATTTTTACTAGAAATTTTGCATTCATAACCTAACCAAAACTGTGACGTACATCAATATCGGTTAGACCATCCTCGTCACCGTAAGTCGCTGTAGTCACCTCACATCGTTCCTTTTCTCCCTCGCAATACGTGAGAGCAACTGTGCAGAGTACGGTAAGAAGGTAGAAACAAGGGACATACCTGAAAGTTTTTCATAAACTGATCAATAAACAAAAAAAAATTCCAAACCCAAGAAGCATAAAAATCTTGTTCATATTCCAGCAGGCTACCCAAATCATGAACATCACAAAATAGAGGGCAAGTAAAGAAAAAACCCGCAACGAGGGACCACACCACATTTTTGTTAATGACATGAAAAATTTTTTTTTAAGTTTGCGGAATACTGTACCGCCCACAATTTCTTTCACGTGATTTATTTATTCATTCTTTGTATTTTTTCAATAACAAATTAGACAATGTTGAAAATATCTTTGCTCAATATAGCAACTTTCATCGACTGAAAAACAGATACACAACAACGGTGTTTTTTTGAGAGAAAAAGACAAATCATTCTTGTTATTTTATTTTTATGCCACCCATACAGTTAACTTTTTTAAATGTAAGAACTTCACTGCAGCAGTGAAATTCAAAAACATAAATAAAAATCAATATGAACGTTACAAGCTCGGTTGCTTCGTGGCATAAAGATCCTGGACTTCTAACGTCAGCATGGCAAGAGGGCAATTGAACAGTTGATTTCATATTAAAATTGGAGATGGATGACGACTGCAAGGATTCATGGAATGTATGGTCAAACGGCAACACTTTCGGTTTTTTTCAAATTGAAATAACTGTGGAGTTCATCCGAAGGATTGTCTGATTTCGGCTGTTTAGCACATTCCGAAACTCTCCCTCTCTTTAAACTTAAGGTCGTTCACTAGTTGACAACGATCGCAGTCTTTCTTCGGTTTGACAAATTTACGCTCTATCTCTGGTTTCACCAACTGTTAGACAGACACTCTGACCCTTTTCAACTTCACTTTATCCACTCGCGGAGATTTCGCCATCCCCTCCTGATGTCATTCAAATGATAATTACTATTGTTTTGAATCGTCTTCAAGCTGCTCAAAGAAAAGCAAGCTTCAAGAAATATGGAGAATGCATTTTTTGGAGGAGCTCAACAACAGCAACAACATCAACGAGTTCCACAACAGCAAAATATCAATTGCGAAATTGGCAAAAATTGTCATACAGCAAGGTGATGTGGTAGATTCGATTGAATTTTCTCAAAATTTTGTATTACAATAATAATCTGAGTTTAAATAATCTGAGTTTCATCATTGAGTATATCTTGAAACCGGCAGACAGCGGAAATAGATTCAAGCATCGTGTATCCTACGGACTTCTCATCAAACAATACTGTTATGACTTTAAAATGATCCAAGGGATTTCCGCGAGCTTGTCAATCAGATATAATTCTGGAGCAAACGCAATCCTATGAATCACATATTCAGCTGTATATCAATCATCATTCACTTGAACCAACTCATTCCGATTTCCAAATACCAAACTTGATAAAAAAGTCTAAAGTTCTGAAATTTGTTGTAAACAATAGTTAGAAAAATTATTTGCTTATTTTCAACCAAGAAATGATGAAGCCCTACCTATTAAAATAAGAATAGGTAGGATCAAGATCACAATCTGGTCAAAAATGCAATGGTTTTGTTAGTATTTTTTTTAAAATAAAGGTACCGTTACTTTCTAAGTTTACAGATGAAAAATAACATTGTTTCGTTCCCAACAATGATAATTCCTTAGAAGGTACATCAACTAATCCTTTGTTTCATTTTCTATCATGACCAAGAATTGTGGGCGCTTCAATAGTTTATACACTCTCGAGATGTATTGTCAAAATCCTTGATTATAAATTATTTTCGATCTTGACATATTTGCCCGGGCTTTAAAACAACTGCCATCGTTGGAAAAGTAACAGATTCGAGCTCGAATTTCGCCTGATCTTGTATTCTCCTGTTTGTCGCGAAATCTGCAAATTCTTCATTCTTCTACGATATTAAATTGAACGTACAGAACAACACATAAGAAAATAATTACCTGAAAAAAATCGAATTGTATGATATAAACTTTTCGAAAGGTGGAGTCAAACGGATTGTTCTGCCAATTTTATTCATCAGCAGGCCACAAGCAAATCTCGTTTCATTTCATATATTTTGCCTGAAGTCATCGAAGTTAGTATCCCAATTTAACACCAAAAAACGTTACGCTGTCCGTCTCAAATTGATGCTCGTACCCTGGTTTTTTCAAATGATGCACGGTTTATTTTGCAGTGAAAAAAATTCTGATTTATATAATTTGGACAAATATATTAAACTCATTACAGTCTGATAGATAATCAACATGAAAATGATGCAATCCAACATATTTAACAAGAATATGTTGGTAATGGATCAGATTTATGTCGAAAATTTTAAGAAAATGATGTAAAATTAATAATTTCTGCTCTTACCTTTCTTAGAAACTTACCATGAGGTATCATAAATAATCAGTTGAGAATAATCACAAAAGAAATACAAAAAATAACCAATTTCAAGTTGAATAATCGAAAAATTGTAAGTTTTGACGACAAACAAAAAAAGGTGATGAGAGTCCTGTTTAACGAAGGGTCTCGACACGCACACCTGGACATGACTCTGTTCTCTCTCTTCATTTATTGTGTTATCATCATTTTACCGCAGATTTAACATGCTCGGTATATCATTTTTTAACCTATTACGCATTTAAATTAATTGTTGTTCGTTTTCATGCCAGATTTGAAGTATCTATGGATTTAGTTGTTTATCTAGGTGGACTTTTATCAATTATTTCTTGACAAACGAGTAGCTTCACCAGGATTTTATCAAAGAATAGTACAATTGATGATGGGTGAGTCCTTTTTTTCTTTTTCTTTTTTTGCAGGTAAAATCTGAATGCGATCAAATTAAATATTCATTTATTGGATTTTATACATTTTTACAAAGAAGATAATTGTCTTCCAATGAAGTGGTTTTGTCAGTGGAAAGTGGAGTGTTTTGAGTTGGTAAAAATTTATTAATAAAACTATACATTAAAAATTCCGGTATAAGTTTCAGATTACTCACGTATAATGTGCTTAATTTTAATGGACAATACAACATTTTCTTCTCTGGAAACGATGAACGACTAAACTGCAAGCATCAATTTGGGGCAGCATCAATTTTTATGGATATCCAACATCAATATTGATCCTTACATTATCTGTGAAGTGGCAACTTATCGACTGATAAATCAGTGGCACCCCGAAGGAGCTTGATAACGTTATCCACTATCGGTGGAATTTTCAAAAGGATTGCCAAGTTTTCTAGATGTAAGCGTTTTGTTCAAATATTGATTTCACTAGAATGCTAAAGTTAAAAATTGAAAAAAAGTTTCAGAAAAAACACGATTTGATAAATAATTTCAAAAATTCGAGAAAAATAGATAATGCGATTAAATATGAGAAAGTTTCAACAAAATCTAATATTAAGTTGTGTGTTGAAACCATGACAAAATACGTTTTGGATTCGCGATTATGGTTTTCCAGTTTTGATGGTAAAAATCTACCCCGTTCAACCAAAATAAATGGTCAATGGCCTAGAAATCCAAGAGTTTGTGAAAACTAGGTCTCCACTTTGATTTTAGTGAAACTCGCTTATTTTCCTTTACATTTTTGGGAAATATTTGTGATAAATGATTGAAAACATACTTTTCTAAATTTTGAGCCAATTTTTTGATCTTTGATTATAACGGAAATATTAGATTCGTTGTTCATCTTATGAATTCCTTCAATTAGTTATTTAAATTTCATTTAAAAGCGTAATGTGATGTTTTATAGCCCATGCGAGGAAACGTAATTAACTTTGTGACTCAATGCGACTCAAGGTTACAACAATACAATGCGATTACTTACCAGGTAATCATTTTCTTATGTATTGTTCTGTACGTTCAATTTAATATCGTAGATAAATAAAGAACTTGCAGATTTCCCGAGAAACAGAAGAATACAAGATCAGGCGAAATGCGAGCTCGAATCATTTACTTTTCCAAGGATGTCAGTTTTGCAAAGCCCGGGCAAAGATGTCAAGATCTAAAATAATTTATGATCGAGGATTTTGACAATACCTCTCGAGAGATATTTTACCGGGAAAAAAGTATTTATGTTTATAACCTGCGAAGGTAACAGTAATTGAATATTTTTAAATACTAACAAATAAATTTCATTTTTGACCAGATTGTGATCTTGATCCTATCTATTCTTATTTTTAATAGGTAGGGCTTCATCATTTCTTGGTTGAAAATAAGAAAAATTTATCTGTTATGTTTTAAAAAGTAGTCGAGTGGAATTACAATCCACTATAAAATTCAGTCCAAAAAATACGCGATATTTTTTGGATATAGATTTTATTAATTAAACGACTAAAAAAGAAAACGCGAAATAATATAAGAATTAAACAACGATAAAATGAACAAAAGAAGAATGGGAAAAAGTCCAAACTCAAGAAAACAATTTTTGGGCCTAAAATCGGAAACAACGTAAAGTGTGCAAAAGTGCGTCAAAAGTGCCAGCCAGTGACGCGGGGTGGTGTGCAAACACCGTCAACTACCGTAGACGCCGTTAGCGTTGACGCTGACTTTTCTTCTTTACAACACCTCCCATCAAAATTTGAAGCTCATGGGTGGAAACGATTATGTGTTGGTTTGGAGTTGGCTTGAGCTTGAGCATGACGATTTATAACATTTGAACATGTAACAGACTGAGTTGATATATTTGAGTTGAGTTGACTTGGGTTGACTTGGATCAATTACTGGGATCGAATCTGACAGTCGGTTTCCTGATCCTGGTACTCTTCCTGATTGGCTCCGGAACGTCGTTGGGACTTGACTGAGTGACTCCAATTGGGGCGTCAATGACTTGGCGCTTCCCGCCTCTGGAATCTACCGGTAGACCGTTATTTCCCCCTTGCTGGCCAGCCTTAGTTATTACAGAAAAATTATCAACTCTAATATCGGGACGACAAATTAATGGGGTAACACATGGGTTTAATAAAGTATGACTTGGTGAAGAATTTTCATTACATTTTTCTGATGATGATGGGCTTGGAGTTGGTGAACTTGATGCTTGTTGTTGTATTTATTATCCTTCTTCGGATATCTTTCTACATGATTGACCGATGGTTTGGAACTTTGAATTTCTTCCGAATCCTTTTTTAAGCTGATAATCCTCATCCATTCTGCATAAAGATCCTTGATTGAAGTAGATTTTTTCTCGACCGTCCGAACTTCCATGAATTGTAGGAAATGATTCCTCATTCTCTCATCCTTGTTCCTGTCTAGACCTTTTATAAAGAAAAATACCTTCCAATCTTCCGTTTTCAGCTCATCCAACTTAGCTAACTCGCACAAGGCGTTCACCCGATTTGTGTAGTCCGTCGGCGTCTCTTCCATTTTACTGATTTGCATGCAAGCAAATCGATGTGCGAATATAGACCTCTTTACATCAAACAATGCTGACAACTGCTTGACGACTTCCTCGAATGTTAAATCACTGCATTTCTGCGGATTCACAGACGCTACCAGTTGTTCGTAACAAGCCTCCGAAAGTTTACCTAACAATAATTGGCGTTTTCCCATATCCGTCAGCGATTGTCCTTCCAGATTCATGATGTCTGAATACCTGCTGTACCATCGGGGAAAAGTTCGATTCTCGTCCAAATCGAACTCGAAATTCGGGATTCTGTTCGAAAGTGCATTAATAAGCGGTGTTTCACTTACGACTTTTTCGGAATTTCCCTGAATTGTAGGGCTCGGCGGAGTTTCCATTTGTTTTGAGTTCTTCACCATTGATGTCATCAACTCCATGAATTGAGCCGTTTGTCGGCGCCCTTCATCCGCCAAAATCTGATTTTGTTCCATCTGACGTTGCATCATCTCCATCATTTTGTTCAATGTATCATTTCCATCTGGTTTTTGATCATACTCCATCCTGTAATAAATTTACCCCCGGACAAGAAAAACTTTCTTACCCTCTTTTTGGAATTTATTAACAGAAATTCAAAATACAAAAACAAGAAAAATTCACAATTTGCGCTTGTTCGGAGCAATTGAATTTTTTCAATTTGCTTCCAGCCTGATCGCCACTGTTATGTTTTAAAAAGTAGTCGAGTGGAATTACAATCCACTATAAAATTCAGTCCAAAAAATACGCGATATTTTTTGGATATAGATTTTATTAATTAAACGACTAAAAAAGAAAACGCGAAATAATATAAGAATTAAACAACGATAAAATGAACAAAAGAAGAATGGGAAAAAGTCCAAACTCAAGAAAACAATTTTTGGGCCTAAAATCGGAAACAACGTAAAGTGTGCAAAAGTGCGTCAAAAGTGCCAGCCAGTGACGCGGGGTGGTGTGCAAACACCGTCAACTACCGTAGACGCCGTTAGCGTTGACGCTGACTTTTCTTCTTTACAACAATTTTTAAATACTAACAAATAAATTTCATTTTTGACCAGATTGTGATCTTGATCCTATCTATTCTTATTTTTAATAGGTAGGGCTTCATCATTTCTTGGTTGAAAATAAGAAAAATTTATCTAACTATTGTTTACAACAAATTTCAGAACTTTAGACTTTTTATCAAGATTGGTATGTGGATATCGGAATGAGTTGGTGTCAAGTGAATGATGATTGATATACAGCTGAAAATGTGATTCATAGGATCTTGCAGCTTGCGTTTGTTTCAGAATTATATATGATTGACAAGCTCGTGGAAATCCCTTGGATCCTTTTAAAGTAACAACAGTGTTTTTTGATGACAACTCCGTAGGATACACGATGCTTGAATCTATTTCCACTGTCTGCCGGTTTCAAGATATACGCAAGGATGAAACTCAGATTATTGAGAGGTGGATTAAAAATTTGCAGTTCGAGGAATCGAAACAGTTTTGGGATTTTATAGAGTTTTGCTGAATAACCAGTGGGAGGTTTGCTTTCATATTTCGCAATGTTTATTATACAACATTTTCAGAAATTTGCCTAGTAACTGCTGAGCAAAATCGTTGAAAAATTATAAGAAAACCACCGGATAAGCGAAATAATAAGAATGTATCGATTTAATTACGACACCAGCAACAATCCACTCCATTCATACACCAAATTACTGCCTGTTTCATTTGTTCCACCTAATCCATGGCTCTTTGTACCCTCTCCATTCCGGTGCATGTGACTGTTTGGGAATATTGACTGGTTTTGAAACTTGAGTTATTCAATAATTTCTCGTGGTTTTAGAAAAAGAAAAAACAGTATGAATCAGTACGCATCAGCAAATAAATTTGTGTTAAAAAATTTGAAGAAAATAAAAAAAATCCAATTTTTATTTTTGAAATTTTCCCAAACAATCACATGCCCCCATTCCGGTCGTCATAATTTACAGGTAAGATGCCTAAAGTATTTTTCCATATTTGAAAAAAATAAATATCGTAGATAAATGTGAACATTTCAGGATTGTACCAAACAATGGAAAATTCTGAACCTGACTATCATTTTCTGCAACTTTGTCAACCTGCTCGAGCTTTTATCAATTCTCAGTTGGTGATGAAAGGGACGCGAATTCAAGTGCGTAAGAATAGTGAAAATTTTGATCAAAGCATCACAATTTTTGTGAATTTCAGAATGGATTATCTTAGAAGTCGTCATTACATTGTAAAACACTGTTATCTACTTTTTAATTGGAATAAAAAATTGTTATGGATGAGCCTATGTTCTTGCTTTCTATCTCAAGGCTTCATTTTATCAAGATTTGTGGAGTGACCCGATTTCAATTAATAAAAAAGACTGTGCCTATTGCTTGTTCCACATCATTTTTATAACATGTCACAGTTTTGCAAATGCTGGATACAGTTGGCTCTTTTATGATTAATTAATTGATTAAGCGTAAGTTTCTGATATTTGTTGAAAAGATATGCAACTGATAGTGCAAATTATTTTTGAGATTCAAAAAACAAGAAGATTTTTTTGGTAGTTTCATTTCAAACAACGCAACAAAAAGAACCGATAAATTAAAATGGCCAGGCAAATATTCAATTGTTCAATTTCCCACCTTTTCGCAGCTTATTAGACATTCACCCTGATCAAATACGAATTTTGACACTCTAATTAATCTTTCTCGAGCTATCGAACAAAATTTGAGTTGTAGAAAGTGAGAAAGAGATAGAATAATTAGATTCAAAAAGAATTAAGCGTACAAATACAGAATACAAACTTTTCAGAGAATTTCAAAACTATTCTTATTCGATTTTGAAAGTGGAAAATATGAAATATTTATCAGCTTAACCGTTTGGAAGGGAATTTCACGTCAAGAGAATAAAATAACGGAACATGAGGAATAGGTTCCAGATCAAAATGATGCGCAATATTGAATTGTAAAAAGTAGGCACCGCCCGTTTAAACCAACCTATGGCAGTTGGCCCAAGTAGTATTATGTCGGGAGCATAGTCAACGGGGAATATATAACTGCTCACAACTACATATGTTTTGCGCGATGGGATTAAATAAAATATGCATGCTCAATCCAATTTTCATTTACATCCCATTGCGAAGAGTTGTTAAAACCGTCGAAACAAAGTATTCTGCATGTCCATCCAAAAAAAGTTTTTATTTTTTATTTATTATAATATATTCAAGCTGATTACAGAAACTGCACAAAATAAATATGGCAGCGTAACCGCAAGAAGAGAATATTTATCGAGTATAAAAGCTAATGGATGTTTGGAGTCAAAAACCGGGAGTTAAAATAAAATCCGGTTCATTGTGAAACTATAGAATATTTACCAGAACTTACATATTTTCCGTTTTTATTTATTGTTGGATAAACGGATTCTTGCGAATAACGTGTGATGGTTGACCATGAACGTTCGAACGGCATGCATTTCCTCAATGTGGTAAGGATTCCTACAACATTTTCCGTTCTTTTAATGAGTATCAAAGAAGAATAAAAGTTTTTTCAGAATTTTGGCCAAAATATCATCGAACTTTAGGCAATTTTTGCTGCAACGTTGTCAATTTACCGAGCTGCAGTCAATTTTCGATTCAAAAACAAGTGAGCAAGATCCGACGATTTACTACACAGCAGATAAGATCTGTATTCGTGTGAGAGGTGTGCTCGAACGTTCAAATACAAACGATTGCATGATTAAGGAGCATTTTCATCTGCTTATTGTTTCTTGTGCTGAGAAGTCAATCTTGCTTCACAGTTATGCAATAGGCAGAGGATGCCTAGTCCTTCTTTGATTGGCAGGATGCCTAGTCCTTCTTTGACTGGAAACTGACACATGTTTGGAAATTGCAAGATCGGGTGTAGATGTATTCACAATATTAATCATTATCAATTATATGCTTCAAGTGGACTTCAAATTACAATTTTGTGATATTTTCTCCACGCGTTAATTAAGAATGAATATTTTTCGAAATGAATAAAGCTGCCCCGAAAAAATACCTTGTTTTAATAAGGCGCTTCCAAGAGAAATGCAAGTTGTGACCTTGAAAACCTTGTGAATTCTCTCACTCTTTTTCTATACCACATATTTTTCTCCCCATGATAGGTTGAATACTGTATTGCTAGCAAAAACAATGTAGACTGTAGTTGATTGTTTGCTTTTCCCATGGCGAGTTGTGCGCCGCGTTAGAAAACGACTATTATATTGTTTTAAATTGGGAAATTGCAAATTTTTGTTAGATTTTTACTACTCATTTATTTCAGAAAAAGCAACAGTATGAAAATAAAATGAGTTTGTAAAATCGCAACAAGCAAGGGAAGTGATTAAACTTTACAGAGTCTTTGTTGATTGCTCATTCGATAGAGCTTACTTTTCATTTTGAGTAACAGTTTTAAAAATAATTTTTGAAAAAGGTTGCTCAATATGCAAAGTGAGCTCAAGAGAATAAGCTCAACAAAAAATCTGTATAGTAAAAACACCTGCCTTTCAAAACAAAATGCCATTGAACAAGTCCATCGATTCGTTTGATCCACCGGTTTGTTCGACGTAAACTTCGAGAGTATCGCCTTCTTCCATCCCCAACGAGCTTGGAGTGTCCTCGTCGGCGACTCGTTCCCCAGCAAATATGAGTCGAATGGTTCCAACCTTTAAACCAGTGCGGTTCGCGAATGACTTCTTGACTTTTGACATCTTGGTGTTTTTTTTGGTGCGGAAGAAGACGATGGTCGAGTCCTGTCCGGATACACTGAACTTTATGAATTGAAGTTCTTCGATTTTCACCTTAACATCCTCTTCTGACATTTCGACTTTCGATTGACTGTGATTGAGTGAGCTGTAAAAGTAAGATGCCAGTTATTTTGCGAAACAAAAACGATTGATTGTAAGAACGATACATACTTTTCTCAGAAAAAGACTATTTTTAAAAATAAATCAAGAGAAAACCTAAAGGTTATTAGACCACAACAAAAAAAGACATTAATGATGTAGGACTCTGCGTACTCTCTCAACATGTGGGGGGTTTCTTGACTGGGTGGCAATATACGGTAGTCCATTATGCCCGAAGAACACCAGCATTTGTTCAGTTATGTCAGTGACAAAAGAATTGTATGCAATATGTAACCTTAACCTGCTCCCGAAAAATTTGTCACTAATTACAAGTTAACCTGACCAATCTCTGGAACAAGAGGATTTGACAACTACATAGTAACAGCATTAACTAATGGCAATGAAAAATATTTCTTATCTGGATACGTTGTTAATCATTTTAAAGCTTAATTTAATTTAATTTATAGCGGAAAAGCAACGTGAAAAAAGCGTAATACATGCAAGTAATAAAAAATGTCAAAAATTTTGAATCACACATATCTAACTTGGTTTGTATCAACTTGTCAGTCTTTGCAGTTCATTAGTTGTTGCGCAATTGATATCTCTAATTACATGTTGCCAGATGCATTCAAAACAATACACTTACGTCTGCGCGAGGTTGACAAAATTTTCTATTTTAAGGGAAACTATCAAAATTCTGTTTTCAATTTATAATTTGGTAATTATTTGACTACATCTGGCAGTTAGGTCATCAAAAGCTGCCAGCTGTGATTTCACATGTCAAAAGAAACCGTTCCTAAAAAAAGGTAGCAAAAAAGCAAACCGTTCCTAAAAAAGGCAGCTAAATTAATCCGTTAACAAAAAAAACCACAAATTATGGTAAAATGACCCGCAATAGGTATTGTGAAACATCTAAAAAAATGAATGTGTTCATTTTAGGCCATAATGAATAATTTCAATCTGTTTTCAAACAATTTGGTTTGCAATAAAGCGCACTTGCAACAAGTGATATTGTAACTAGTTTTTTACAATACACATTTTTTTCAGCATGTTGCGTTTTCTGAGGGAAAAAAAAAAGTTTTTTTTAATTTTCAAAAATAACGGATTAGTTTAATTGTTAATCAAAAATATCTCTTGAAATGAAATTTTTGAGAAAAAATTAAAAAAAATGTTCTCAAAGCTTTTTACAGCAAAATCTTCATCGATCGGCCAAAAAATCATCTGAACATCCCCTATTTTTTTTAAATTGAAATCGCATTTATAAAAGTTTTAACAGGACCGAAACGCGATTAAAAAAACAAGGCTTTTTTCTCTCTGAGCAATCTTTATGTGAATAATTTTAAAATGAAGAAAAAAGTTTAACTAAAAAAGTATTTTGATTTATCGCAAGTACATTCATTCGGAGTAGGTGAACTCTGGCAAAAATTCCTCTTCGTCTTCGTCCTCGCCATCGGTTTCGAAGTCGATTTCACTGTCGCTTTCGCCGTTGTCGTCCACGTCGCGTTGGCCTCCGATCATGTCCACTTTTCCGTTGTTTTCGCCGTCGATTTCACCGTTGTCGTCCGCGTCGTGTTGGCCGTCGACCATGTCCACTTTGCCATCGCTTTCGCCGTTGTCTTCAA
Source organism: Caenorhabditis virilis (assembly GCA_964036255.1). Lineage (NCBI taxonomy): Eukaryota > Metazoa > Nematoda > Chromadorea > Rhabditida > Rhabditidae > Caenorhabditis > Caenorhabditis virilis. Next base: position 3,040,376 of record OZ038420.1, on the reverse strand, counting down.
CGTCGTTCTCGCCGTTGTCGTCCACGCCGTTGTCGTCCACGCCGTTGTCGTCCACGCCGTTGTCGTCCACGCCGTTGTCGTCCACGCCGTTGTCGTCCACGCCGTTGTCGTCCACGCCGTTGTCGCCCACGCCGTATTGGCCGTCGACCATGTCCACTTTGCCGTCGACCATGTCATTTTCACCGCCGTCTTCGCTATAAACTTTTCCAACGATCATGCCTTCAGTTTCGCCGTCCACTTTGTCGTTGTCTTCCTCGTTAACCATCGTAATGGTAACGCGACTTGTATAAATGATTGGTTCAGTTGGATAATATGAGAGCTGAAAACAAACTTATCAATTTTTTTTTGAACGTATAATGTATATTTTCAATACTAGAAAAGCCATAAAGTCATAGTTTGGGTTGTTAGTTTTATAATCTATGTGATATGCTTTTTGATGATCATAATATTTTTCAAACTGACAAGGGAATTGTACGAACTTGGTCTAACTGTTTTACAAATGAACTAGATGATTACAAATAGACCTGCCTGGAGGCTAAGAATCAATAAATATTTTCTGCAAATATGCACAAGCGAGCAAGTTATATCCCCTCAAAAACTGAACATTTGTCATAATGTGAACTGTTCAACAAGTTTGTGACCTGATAGAGCTGGCTTCTTATTTTCCTCTGATTAGTAAAGTGTTCAAGTTGTTTACTAGATTTTTATGAAAAATCTCGTCGACTTCAAAAAAAAGCGATGATTAAAAAACTTCTATGAGTCATTATTATAAATGAGAAAACACCTTTTTAAAATTTTTTTTCAAAAAACACGTCCGAACAGAAAAGTATGAGACACAATTTATTGAAATTGGTACTCCTTTTGAAACTTTGTTTAAAATATTCCGAAAAATATATTTAAAAATGCAATGAAATTTTTAGAACTATTTAGAATGCCCTTCGCTAAAGACTCATCGAAGTTTATATTTTGGGACATAGAAAAACAAAATTTTAGAAAGAATTTAGAAAAACAAAATGTACGTAACCTAAGTAATGTAATTCTAATTTTAAAAAATTCGCATTCATGTCCTAACAATCGTAAAGAAAATTTTGAAAAACAGTAGCATACCTCGATATCGGAGGAACCATCCGAATCATCGTACTTTCCAGTAGACCAATCACATGGCGCTTTCCCTTCCTCGAAATATATGAGAACACATAAGCAGAGAATGGTAAAAAGGTAGAAACAAAGGATGTATCTGAAATTTATTTATAAACTGATCAATAAACGCAAAAAATTCCTAACCCAAGAAGCAGAAGACTCTCCTTCAGCTTGTTAGCCGCAAACGCTGTCGCAATCACCAAAAATACCAAATAGATGGCAAGAAATGTCAAAGTTGTGAACGCCGGACGACACAACATTGTTGATGATGAAATGAATTTTTATGCGGATCGTCCGTCTTAGAAAAATGTACCGCCCACTGTTTTTTTTTCTGTCGCGTGATTCATTGAATTATTCATCGTTGTGCCCGAATGTTTCGTAATATTGTAACCATCACAATTTGGATAATGTTGAAAAGATCTTTTTCTTGAAACAGGGACTTTCAATGAGAATAGAAACAATACGATTTTTTATAGAAACAATACGTGAATAGAAACAATACGGTTTTTCAAATGTAAAAACGAATTGGAAAATTGAGACATACGAAGATGCCCAACCAACTGATCATATCAACCAAAAACTAAAGATTTGAACAGAAATGTTTCCCTAAAAACAGAAATTATTCAATTTTGGAAGAAATTACGCTCCGATACGATCCAAATTCTCTGAAAGTTTCTAATTGGAATTGGTGCGAAACACAATTATTTGAACGTGGCTACTTATTGGTATTGTTCTGGGACCACCTGGGCTCCTATTCGAATTTTGATTCTTTGCCTTGAATTTGGATCGTGTTAACTGACCAGCTCGAGCGGATGCTCCGGTTCTGCTGAATGCGATGCAAATTATTTCTGGTTGTAGCAGGATTACAAAAAATAGTGAACAATCTAATGCTTTATAAATTGTATAGGTTATGAATATAAAAATTCATATTCCAACAGTGTCGTTAAAGATTACTTAAAATCAAATTCCAATTTGATCCCAAATAATAGGTATGTCCCTAGTAATTGAAAATTTCAAATCGGATATCGAACCAAAGTCGTCGTTGTTACTTCCTTCTCTATCGAATTGTTTATATTTCACTCATTAGTCGGTTTTTCTATTCTCAAAATTTACAAGCGCACATCTGGTTGAGTCGGTAAGTTTGTTTTTGCCAATGTTATCTGTCAATGAAAGTATACGCCCCCAAAAACCTGACTCTCATCATATGCTACTTCTTGTTGCAACTTTAGTTTCTCTTCCTTTTTATTCAAAATTGATCGATTGATTTTCAGATGGATCATAATCCTAACAATGCTCAAGAAGAGATCAAAATGAGTTTCACTATTACCAAGGAAACGTATGATATCGTGGAAGCTTGTTTCAATCCCAAGGGTCTTACCAGACCACAAGACAACAGTTTGGAGAATCTGAAGGCATATTTCGATGCTTTGTTTGCTAAATACGAGAGGAAACCACATATCCTTAATGCTATGTTTAAAGTTCTTGAAGGAGATTTCACAGCAGTGTCAGTTTTGTATTTGAATTTTGAATTTTTGTTAAATTTGTTGTATTACAGCAAACAACTTGGTCCTTCCGGCATGTACCACCCGATACTATGTGCCCTTCTTCCAAAATTGAATTCAAACTACAATAATAAATGGGACATTCAACTGATTGGCAACACTTCTTTGGGTATTATTTATTTTCTGAATTAACTAATTAAATTACACAACCATCATACTTCCAGAGGAAGCAGAGCATTACATTTGGGTCATCGAGGTTACAGAGCTGATGAATCCCTTGGATGCATATGAGAATCTTTACAAGTTGCTTTACTTGAGAGACAAAGGTTAGACAAACATTCCAGAATTTGTCTTGAAAATGCCAAAAATTTCAGAACGTCTTACCTTCAAAGAAATGGACAAATTCCAAGATCGCTTTTTCAAAAAATGCGTGTCTTACTATTTGGCAAAACTGCATGCACGTGTTCACACCTAATTTGAAAATGATTCGTTGTAATTGAAGTTTCAATTTTTGTCCAGCCCAGCTCACGTACTATTATCCTGTATTGCAAATAAAGTTGTTAATTTCAAATAATTGTATTTCTTTTATCACGAAAAACAAAAGTTTATCCCTGCATATTCCCGCTTTCAGATTCTTCATATTTTACAGTACTTAGAAAATATATGTTTTAAAAAGTTTGAGTTTTTATATAGATTGTTTAGAGCACATGGTTGTGGTTGGTTCTGATCGTTGCGGCTCGTTGTGGCACTTGTTTTCTGGGCTTTCTCAAGTCTGACAATTCGCAAATCATTCAAACTTTGAATAGCTCTAACTTGGCTCAGTCTCAAGATTTCTAGGCAAAACTTCCTGGTTATCATAAAGAAACCAGTTCCAGCTGCCTTGGTAATTTAAAGGGAATTTGGTTGAAATTTTTTGAAAACATCACTTTTGTGAAACACGGTTAAAAAATTTCAAAAAATGGTCTGAATAATATAACGTGAAAATTATACACAGCATTATTGAAATTGATCCAAGTTACCGCTCTTCAAAGTTCAATTTTTGCAGCAAATGTTCAGGCTTTCAGCTTGAAAAAATCATGTTCAAACTGTTGTTTCGCTTTAGCATAAAATTCTGTTTTAAATGAGCTATGTCTTATTCTTTTGTCGGTATGACTGTGAACTATTTCACAATTTTTTCATGTTGCTTTTCCGTTCGTAAATAAATAAATAAAAACTGGGAGAAACTCTTCAGGTTGTACTTCCCATTTCAGAAGATTTTCAGTTTTTTATACCTTGAAAAAATACCATTAAAATGATAAGATAGTTTTCAGAATTATAGTTTTTAACCAAAATAATACAACATTTTAGATTTGACCTAAAAAAAAATTGGCTTTATGGCCGAACTTTGGTTTTTCATCCCCTTTCGTTTTTCTAGACAGTTTCGCAGAATTTCTTATTGTTTGATTATTGGGGTTATTTGAAATTTAAATTATTTTTGAATGCTTTTTTCAATTAAAGAATGCTTTCTTCAATTAAAGAATGCTTTCATTTTCACTTCTTCGATTTTCCTGCAATATGTGGAAAAAAGACTAGTAATAGTTTCATTATTTGAAAGATGGAAATATGAGCTTTAAACAGTTGTTCTGGATAAAAACAATCTGACAAACAATGAAAAAATATCAGAATACATTCTAATGAAAGACGTTTAACATGACAGTCGACTGAAAATTGGTCGAAAATGTCCGCGAGTGTTTCAGCAGTCGTGTGCCTTTTTTTCATCGACTTCTTGAATAATGCGCAACTTCCTAATGTTGTAAACAATGTGCTGAAATGTATGAATATTGATAAGGTGAGTTTTTGGAAGTAACTAACCATAACCACATGTGCTTGCTGTTCAGCATTTGACATGAGCTTTTGTACGTTGTCCCTAACTGTTGAAACAACATTATTCTCATTGGTTTTCTAAAAATTTGACAATTTCAAAAATTATCAATAAATAAGATCTTACACAAGCAAACTGCGGCGCGTTCTGCTCCCAGCTCAGCATTCGGATCTCAGTTCTGATGAGCGTCAAGAACTGATTGATTTTTTCGACATCAAGAATATAGTCAACAAACTCTTCGTACATTGTGTTCACGAGTTGTTTCGGCAACGAATTTGGTCCACTTTTTGAAACTACGACACGATATATCTAAATTTAACAAAATTTAAAAAAAAATCCTTGTTTTACTTACTTTTATAGTCAATTTATTCAAGACTTCACTACGTTTTCGAATTTTTTCCTTTCGTTTCTCAAGAACATCTAAAACCAACAAAATAGTGTGAATCAATCGGCAACTTTCGAAATCATTCTTCTGAAAATAATTCGAAAAATTAAAGAAAAAATGTAACTTCAGTTACCTTCGACGTCTCACAAAACATAATGCACAAAGAATCACAAATTTTGTTGATAAGTCGGTCGAAATCTACAAAATGTGCTTGAAAGTAGTCGTGAATCATCAATATCATGTTTTCATTGGAAGTCGGTGAGGAATCTTTGAAATCCTTGCGTTGAAGCTGTAAAAATCTACACATTATAAATAAAAATAGTATGAACAAATTTTACCCAAGAAAAAAGTTGTATCACAAATGTTTGGCTATTCTTCACATGTCCTATAAATTTGGTTATCGATGACATTAACTTATTGCGAGCATCTCGGGAGTTCCATGACTTCAGCTTTTCCTAAAATATTCAGCTTTTATTTGAAAATGTGTGTTTTTTAAAATTAAACTACCAATAAATCCCCAAATTTTTCGTCGTTATCACAGCAAACCGAAATCGTCATGACTAGTTGAACAACAATTCTGAAATGAATGAATCACTTAGCCAATATCGACAATTTTCTTGGCACAATTTCAAAAAATCAAAAATATTTGTAAACATGAAATGTGTGGTTTTGGAAAACGTTAAATATTCTTCGACAGCCTAACTAAAATCTCGAGGAATACAAAATTGTAACGGTCTCGTTTTTTACAATAAAAAGAAACCAAGAAATTCTGGATGTAAACAATATGTCGGTTATCTCTTATGTACATTAATTTGTTTATAATACCGAGTTGAAAAAAAGAAGTTTTACCGCGTTTTTGCCGGATGGTGAAACAGAAGTAATAACATCTGGCAACATTGTCGAATAGGGGTTCTGTGCATATCAAAGAATTGTGAACTTTTTCATCTACTCTTTGCAAACTTGTCAAAGTACACATCAGGAGAGATTTACAAACTTGTACCAAAGGAGCGTCTCAAAAGTTTTCTTCCACCAAAGCTTGAGGGATCTACTATGAGCTTCTGAAATTAAAGAGGATTTGATTCACTAGTAAAACATAGATTTTTTTCGGTAAGAAGAGAATTAGTATTCATATTTGGAAAACGAAAACCAAATGCGCGGACTAATTTTCTATCATGCTTTCATCTCTTTTTTATTTTTTGAACTCACACTTGCAAGGGGGTTATTTAATGCGATATTGAACGGACTCGAAGCAGCCAAAAATATTATTTTTTTTTGTTATTTGAAAAAAAATCAACAGAAGACGTTCCGTCAGCTACTGCAGACTTGTTAACTTTAAGTTATCGTATCCTTCGAAATATTCATAGCGGTCCGGTCTTCGTGAAAAAGTGACGAATTTATAAAATTTCGTTGATATAAATATTTATTTTTATTGTTATTTAAAAAAAAAATCAAAAGAAGACGTTCTCCATCGGCTACTGCAGACTTGTTAACTTTTTTTTAAAACTCTCACTTGCAAGGGTGTGCTCTGAATTATTGAACGGACTCGAAGCAGCTCCCTTGTCAACATCACCTATCTGGTAGTTGATTATAAACATACTACGACATACATTTTTGATGAAGAATTAAGGAAATGGGATTAATTTATCAAAAAAATAACAAAATTTAGTCCAGCTCAAGTCCGGCGTTTCGGCAACAATTTGAAACGTGTTTTTATTTTCATCCTTTGTATTAACATTCCACATTGCGTTTATGGTACCGATTGAATAACAATATCGCGGCCACGAGCAGGCACGATTTGATAAAAGAGCAAAGTGCCAAATCAATGTTTTGGAGTTTAAAAGCACGAGGCATCGACTCGAATTTGGAAGCTATGTACTGTTTTCAATTAAATCTCTCCCGAAAATGGCCCTGCCTCGCAGAAGACCTATTTTTTCCGTGAATAGGCCAATACAAAACTAAACCTGGAAAAAAATACGGCCTAGAAAACCAAGTTTTCTATTTCCAGTGTTTTTTGGGGTTCCTTTGATTCCCCTCATCATTTTCAATTTTTGAACATCGGGACAATTTCTGTAGGAAAAATCTTTAAATTTCCAAGTAAAATTACCTCACAAAACATTCGGACACAAAACTTTTTATTCAAAACCCTTACAGCAATTTAAAAAAAAAGGACAATAAAAACCTTGCAATCACAAAAAGTGACATTTTCCATCTATTACATAGTATTTCATTTTGAAAGTAAACATCTAACACAGCTCAATCATTTATCTCAAAGGCACTTATCAATTAAATATCAATTTAGTTGAAGTAAGAAAAAAAACGGGTTTGGAATCAAATTCGATGGATATGTGAAAACATTAAATTCGAATAATATAAAAACTGTTACATGCTTCTGAAGTTAACAACTTCTTATAGGCTAAATATCAATATCACATTTAAATCATAATCTCAGCTATACTAACCAGGACACACTTCTTCTTTTTTTAGATTTTAGAAAATATTGTTTTTTTTAGGTCTTCCTTCTTACAATCCGCCTTTCATCTGGTTCAATGTCTTTGCCTTTGGTGTAGAATTAGCAGAGGAGCTAAGCGAAAGGTTCATGAAATCATCAAGTCCTGCAAAGGAGTTACCAACCTAAAAAAAAACATCAGAAATAAACTAAATCATTCTGAAGACTCACCCTTGGCGCATTTGCATCTTTTGCATCATTCGTTGCCTTATTATTCGAAGTTGAATTGAGTGTTGCAGAGCTCGCTACAGCAGGAGTCGCATTGAGACTCTGTCCAAATGTCAAATCGTTAAGCCCACCAAAAGAGTTGGAAGATAAGGTTGGCTGAGATGGTTGAGATGGTACCTGTAATCGACCAGATGAAGAATGATACCAGTTTTCTCTTGTTTAATAGAAAATCTTACAATTGGTGAAGCTCCAAAATCAAATAGATCATTTCCTTGAGATTGGCCAGTTGTTAGAAGAGCTGAATTGTTGACAGGAGTGATAATTTGCTGAAAAAATGTCCAAATGGATAATATTTTAAATAATAACTTGTTAAGACGGCATTTTTCATGGCTAATCTATCTTATGTTTCAATTTTCAGACAAAATCTATCATTATATTTTTCTGCAATTCTCCCCAGCGAGATCTAGTTTGATTTCAAGTTCAGGGAGACAAAGTTAACTGTTTCTTACACACGAAAAATTCGAAAAACCCCCCTATTATCGTTTATTGTTTTTTTGGAGACGAACATCATAATAACCAAATTTCAATTGTTTCATTTTCTTCAACTTACCGAAAAGAGATCAACATTTGGAATTGGTGACGCCGCTGCTGGAACGGTTGAGCTAGCTGGGGCGTCCAAACCTCCCAACAAGTCGAAATTGGAGTTGTCTGAGAAATAAATTCATAATCAGTTTTTAAAAAATTGTTGATTTGTAAATACCAAGTGACGGTTTCCGCGGTAGAGCAGACGTTGTTGAGCCGACCAGTGATCCAGTTGTTGGCAGTGGAATAGCAGGGATGTTTGCAAACAAGTCGTCGCTTTCTGTAAAGAAAAATAATTTTCAAATGGTTTATCGATAATAAATTTAGAAATACACGGGATTAACAAAAGTACGATTAGATTTTTTAAGAAATGTAAACAATTCCTATTTTTCGATCTTGATAATAGTTATTAATATTTCGATCAAAACTTTTTATAATCGTACTTACTTGATCTGTTTTATTGTTTTTCTTTGAACAGCTTTACAAAAATTCAAAGAAGAACATTTTCAAAACGAAATGGCCTAGAAAAAAGTGGTTAGAACTTAGTATTCATATCCTGATCGAATCGGATCGGCTCTAAATTATTTTGACATTATTTTCAAAGAATATTTATCAGGAATCAGTAACCATGTTGTTTTTAAATCGTGTGAAAAAAAATCTTCTGACCATGTTTGCCTTCCTTTCCAATTTTTCGCAATTCTAATTGCATTTTCAAATGAACTTTAGAGTCATTACTATGAGTTTTCGCGGTATTAACTGTTGTTTTCGCTGGCTGTGTCGTTCTTGAGCTCACAAAATCACCAAATCCATCGTCATCGTCTTCGGTTTTCTTGACAGTCTAGAAATTTTTAATTTATAAAATCAAAGCTTCCTCCTCTTCTTCATTTCGAAACTCACATCATCCGCAAATCCGAGCTCCGGTGATGGTGACAAATCTTTCGATGCGGTGAACGAGAAATTCGACACTTCGCGGCTTGACTTTCCAAAACTCGAGTTGAGATCATTGTTCGACGAGCCGCGATTCGCATCAAATGATGATGACGACGAATTTTTGTAACTTCCAAATCCGGACGCCGATGATTTCATATCGTATTGATCGTATCCACGATATTTGCTCTTATCATCAGAGCTCGCTTTCTTTCGCTCATCTCTCAATGCTTGATCATCGTTCATCATATCAACGATGAGTTTTGCCCGATGTCGAACTGTAAATATTAAATTGTTTGAATAATTTCTAAAAACATTTTTCAATCTTACTATTGATTCCTTGATCCTTTCCTTTGTCGTCGATATATTTATAATGTTCCAGTCGTCTGAAAAAAAATGATATTTTATAACATTAAGCGGACAAAATATTACTATTTTTTTGTTATTTGAAAAAAATAATCAAAACAAGACGTTCGTCCATCACCTACTGCAGACTTTTAAACTTTTTTTTTTAATTCTCACTTGCAAGGGAGTGCTTGAATGCTATATTGAACGGGCTGCAGCTCCCGCGCCAACTACATCTAACTGGCAAGCATTTATATAGTCCCCTGTACCTCTGCTCCCGGCACATTACTTGCACCATTCGCCACAATTTTAAAGTCCATTTTAGCAAACCAAGTACTATAATTCAAATTTTCCAGATTCGTGTTTATTAATCCGATCCGGGTCGATAGCGTAGAACCATTGTTTTAAAAAAAGCGAAATTCAACTCAAAGACGCCAGCCTGAACTGACCAAAATGATGGATTTCGGTTCTAACAAAAACAAATGAGTGGTTGTGGCCTTGTCGAAATTAGCATATTTCGTGAAAAAAATGTAGATCATTGTTTTAATTCCTGGGAATTTATTCTTAAAAGAAGTCGGTCGACCAAATAGAAAAGTCAAATTTACATGATAATTTAAGGATCCTATCCGGATAGACCCGTTATGCGGATCTTTTATCCGAAATGCGGATCGGAACACTGAAAAGGGTTGATTTAAATCCGGCGGTTCAAATGGCTTCTAAAAGCTTCTAAACAACGATATTAATGATATTAATAAAATCCTGACCGAGGAAAAATTTAGCTAAACATACTAGCTTCATCCTGTTTTTTTGTCGAAATTTCAGATTTTTAAAGCGAAACTAAAGATTTAAAGATATTAAGCAAGAAATAATACATAAATCGACGCAGACATTTAAAGGTATTTTTGGAAAAGCAACGATATTTTATATGTTTAACCAATAGTAGTTTACTATTGTGAATAAATTGGTAATGTTAGAAAAAAGATAACTTCCTAAACATTTTTCTAAAGATGCGACTTCTCAGTAACCAATAATCTATTTTCGGTTATTTTCGTTGCTTTTCTTAGTATTTTCCAAATTTTCTCCTGTTTTTCAAATTTGCCCTCATATTTTCTTTAACACTCACCTAACTTCCGACACTTTTTCCATAGACTCAGCCACAAATCGTTCACTTCCATTTTTCAACAAATAATCGAAAAGAACCAAACTCTGAAAATCACCTTCTCAAAAAATGCCACCGTTATTTACTGATGCATTGAATACCTTATAGACTCTTCTCCAAGCATCTTTGTTGTTTTCCAGCATTCTTGTAAAAAGTGGCGTATAAACATTGTAAAAATCTTCCATATGACGTCTGAATATTCGATTATTTTCGGATTTTAAATAACAAAGGACTCACGATTTTGTAAATTCTGAAATTTTCTTCATTTGTGGTCCGGTCGGTCCCCATGGATCTTCATTCGTCGCTTCCCTTACAGCTACCTCTTGCTCGGAATAATTCATAATCGTGTCATTCCTGTAAATAAAGATTTTTATTTAAAAAATACTGGAAAAATGCATACATAGTTTCTGCAATTTTTCGAACATATTCATTGCGGCTAAGAGCAGTTGCTGTACTTTTCAATGAAGTGGTTAAACCGGAGAACAAGTCTGACATGATTATGCGACCCACCAAGCAATCTTAAGCTGTAAAAACGTATTTTTTTAAAACGAAAAGTAACAGAATTCAAGTGCAAAAATAAAAATAAAAAATGAATCGCTGAATGCACGTCGACATCCATTTAAAATGTAAAAACTTATAAATAATTTTCAAGCATTTCGTAGTCGAAAAGTTAAGAAGCAAATCAAAAACGCATTTCTTTTTCGAAAACCGGATTATTAGCATAGATATAAAGGAAATTGAACACGGACAAAAGAGAGGCGAGATGCGAATGTTTACTAGACAAACGTTGAGACGCTTTGCCAACTGTGTGGTTGAAAACGCGCTCTATTGAAACGGACAAAAGAACGAAGAGAATGGCGATTTATGGCTTATTTTTCTGTATTTATTTTGTTGAAAATTGAAGGAAAAATTACACAAATTAAAGAAAAATGGTAACACATTATTTACAATGCAAGGACAAATTTTATTTCTAAAAAAAATAGAATGAAAAATGTGATTTTAAAAAAATAGAGTTTATCATACATCAAATCAGTTCTTACTAAAGATACTATAACCCCATTATGATTTTAAAATCATCGAGAACATGTATTAAATTGATCGAAAATTTACCAAGGTTTGCACCAAGAATGCGCCATTTCTTTACTGACGCATTATTATCTAGGCAGGGAAGGACAAGGGTTTTTTTCGGGTGTAGAAAGCAAGTAAATAATTCCCAATCTGGTTTTCAAATGCAAAAATAAATTAAGTTGGTGTGTTTTTACTATAACTGTGTTTTTTATACACTTTTATGACACAAGAAACAAGGATAATAGATAAAATGAGAAACTGACGTTTAGAGGTGGACAATGTAGGTTATAAATGTTGCTTAATCGATTTGAAATTTTATCAAGATGCCTAAACGATAAATAAAAATTGAAAAAAAGTAGAAAAGAACACACGGAATCGAATTACCACTTTGGTGGAAAATTTTTGATAAGAACGTTCGACTTCGGGTGCCCTTACTTTAGCAATTTTTAGTTTTTACAAACTTTTTGCAAAACGGGATGTAAAACATAGAGTTTCAGATCGATGAAGCAAGATTTCTGACCTTCAAATAGTCCTCCTTTAAATAAAAAATACATAATTTTCGAAATAAATCGCGTTTCTCTAATAAATTGTCAATATTTGGTTTTTAAGAATATTTTTCTGAGAAAAACACTTTTATCAAAATATCCACGACATTCTTCGATCCGAGTAGATTAAATCGGGATTCAGATTTTACAAATACGATCCGATTCAATCCGAGCTTTTTTAGAGCTAATAGTAAATAAGTATTTTTTCAACCTCTTCTGGCAAAAATATTTGAGAAAAAAACCAAAACCAACAATATTTGGAGGAAGATAATTTGCTGTTGGAGCAAGATTAAGAAGAAAAATGCAAGGAGGTAATGGGATTTCAAAGCTGTATATCGAGTTATTTTCTATTAGTGCATATTTTTTCCTCCAAACAGAGCTAAATATTCAAATTGGCTTTAGTTCTCAAATTGGGTGATTTTTCAAAGATTATTCGTATAACAAATTTGGAAGAAAAAAAAACAAATAATGGGCTGTCTGCCAACAGAAGCTTCACCAGCATTCAAACAATTGTCAAGTTCTTATTAATGAACTCAATGTGTACACTTATGTTTCATAAAATGATAACTCTGGTTGGTATATTTTTGAAACCTGAAGCTGCATAAAGTGAAGTTTTGAATGATTATAAGATGTACTCGCTAAAACACTCTTTGTCGGATCGTTATATTGTCTAAATAGCTAAATTTCGCTCATTTTCATCTGGCGAAAGCGACCCCAACGAATTCAAATTCAAATGTATTAGCTTGGCTCGGGCGTAGCGGCGGCGGCGACGAGGTCAACAGTGGAGAAGTAGAAAATGAGCGGCAAGGAAATTTTAATTTGACAATAATAGAAATATTCTGTTTTCGGATCACGATTCATGATTCACGATTTCCACGCTTTCGGGAATTTTGACCAGGTATTCGTTGTTTTATCATTAAAATTAAATTGATGACTACCATGTTTTATTTATTTATCTATCCGCAATGGAATAATAAAAATAGTTGAAAAACATTAGAAATGTTAGGTGCTTGCTACAAAGCAATATTTACATAGATACGTGACGGAAAGTAAAACAGAAAAACAAATCATAATGGGAATTTAATAATATATTCACACAAAGTTTATGGCACAATTTTACGGATTATAAAAGATAATTGACCTCATTATCATTGGGGGAAAAGATGTTTTTAATTTCAATAAAAAACGATTAACGAAATACTATATCACAAATTATTATATTTTTCAGAAAATCACACGATTGACAACTTTTCATAAATGAATTGCGTAGATTTTTTTGTTGTTTTTCTAGTGTTCATTTATTCTTTTGTACTTGTAGGTTATCTATGCACCAAGGTGTTGGCGGGTGACAACGAGCGTCCTTTGCTCTTCTCGATTTATTATTTGTTGTCCTGGTTTAAATATTAGGTTTTTAAAAATATTCTATTCATTTTGATGCTATTTAGCAATATAATAATCTTATTGATGATCTGTAACTTCGTTCATTCTGTCATATACTACTTTCGAAAGCTTTTTGCGCCACGCATCGAAAACACCTTTAAAATTTTTATCCTAAAATTAAATTTCAATAGATACATATTTTCATAATAAATAAATTTAAGTGAAATGTGAATTCTGATGCTTCTTACTAGAAAACTATTTTATCAAATCCAAGTGTTATCCAAAGATTTGGCCTAGACAGCGTTTTCCTCGTCCCTGGCGGACTGGAATCCCAAATGATATATTCCTAGTCCATTTGGTTTTCTAGTCCATCTACGAGAGATTAATTTTTTTTTTCGATTTTTACCCGATTATATTATTGAAATAAGGTTCTAATTATCAGGATCTTCAAATAAAAAGAAACTAGCAGAGTAATTTTAACCTGTTGTTCTTAACAATCCTTTAAAAAAAATCAAATGAATCAAATACAAAAATATCGGTTTATTCACTTTTTTTTCACTTTTTGAATAAGTTGGGACCTATATTTTTGTTTACCGAAAAATCAGTTTGATTTCACAAATGTTTAAAACATATTCATTTTTCCAAATCATCAAAAAACAAAGAAGACCTTTGCAAAAGTAGTCAACCACTTGTTTCCCTGAAATTAATCTTGTTGAACTTTACATATTCTGACTACTAAAGACTAGAGGCCCAAATTAAACATCGTCGTCAATATTTTAATACAGTGATAGCAATCATGCATTGCCGAGTATGGTTTGTGGCGAGTCATATGACGTAGGTTGTAGCTGAAGTTCCGTATTTCGCTCTCATCATAAGTCATATCAAAAAAATATAGTAGTTTGGACTTTGTTCTCGTAATCCTGTTCAAAATCGTTTTTTAAATATTTTTTGCCAGGAAACGTTGTGTGAATCATGACCAAAATTTAAAACAAATGAAATTTTTACATAAAATGTAAATAAGACCGCATACTTTATACTCCGAATCAATATTGAAACACATTTCCAATAACTGTTGTAGAAATCTGAAAAATCTGAAAAAAGCCCTCCGGAATCAAACTTTGATGTCAGGATAAGAAACGTTTCAGTCAAGTTCGAGTTTTTCCCCTTTTCTTATTGTTTTAGTATAGAAAATTGATTTTTTAAAGGGTCTAACATTGCTTGAAACCTGCTTAAGGTCCTCATTTAATTTTATAACGACATCTAAAATCTGTATAAAGTCCTCTAGGGAGTTTTTATTATTTTTGATTTTTAAAAATTGTTCTCTTTATATTTGAAAATCTATTTAATCCAAATATTTTAAAAATTTTGCATTAATTAAAAAACGAATGATATAGAATATTAAATTTTTAAAAATATTCAAATTTCATAAAAATATAAAATTTATTCAACTTTTAAATACATCACTTAAATTGTTCAAAAGTTCAGTTATGCAAAAAATAAGAGTTTTCAAAGAATTTCTTCAAAATCTTGTTAAAATTTTTAAAAAATCCAACTAAAAACTAACTAAATCTAATATTTTTGTTCAAAATGAGTTTATTTTTTTGTATCCTATGGACAAGGTTTGTTTGTTCGGACTTAAAACTGTTTCCATCTTAAATTTATCATCATTTTCTTATCTAAACATTTCAACACAATTTCTCACTCCATAACTACATTCACCACACTTCAAAACGTGGTCAATATTCCATTCTTCTGTAGTAGT
Source organism: Caenorhabditis virilis (assembly GCA_964036255.1). NCBI lineage: Eukaryota > Metazoa > Nematoda > Chromadorea > Rhabditida > Rhabditidae > Caenorhabditis > Caenorhabditis virilis. The sequence continues at coordinate 3,025,046 of OZ038420.1, read as the reverse complement.
ATTTAACCTTCCATAAATTGTGTAAAGTGACGAAATTCCTCCCCCCCCGTGACTCACCACAATGTTCACAAATCACAAAAACACTCGCGTTTCAATGTTGAACAATACTCTTTTTATTTCAAGCGAGAAAAAAAATGGGAACATGGAAAATGTTAGTTCTTTCTGTTCGCCAGATTATATGTGAACCTGTTAGTTCTTCTAAGATTCTAAGATATTTTTTCATTTGATGACATCATCACTGAACATGTTTTTTGATGTTTTCTTGTCTCATTGGAAGCAAATAAGGTTCTGGCGCTGAACTTTGAAACAAACTGTAAGCAATAGCTAGTTTTGTACTAGCACAGGTGCTGGGGTGGAAAAATAATTGCCAGTACCTTTGCATAGTACAAATCTTGCAGATTGCTTGAAACTTACTTGAGTGAATACTAGTAGAAAACACTAGAAGAATACTAGGAATATAATGAACATTAGAAGTGTAAAATGAAGTTCGTTTTATACGCAAGAAACGGACGCCAAGCTCCGCCTTGGGGGGGTTATGAAATCGTATGAAATCAAAAGTTGTGAAATTTGTCATCATTTTTATTATAACACGTGGAAAATTTAAAAAGTTGACTAATTTTCTAATGACAATGTTTGTTGGTATTTCTTTTTCTTTTTTGTTTAATTCAAAACATCGAGAATATGCAAAATTAAAAGGATTTTTCTAATTCAAAAAAGAAATGTGCAAAAATAACCTACCCCTTGCAAAATAATTGAAAGTAATTGTTTTATTTATATTTTTTATGTGTAAAAAGGTTTCAAAAATGAAAAATCATGAAAGTTTTTGCAAAAGTTTTGGAGATTTTTAACCAAACAGTTGTTGAAATTTGATCCTTTCCGTTTTATAAGCAACGAAATCTTACGACGTTTGAAGAACGAAACCTACTCTAGAGCGTTTGAAAATAAGTGAATAGATAACAGCATGCTTTTTTTTCGAAAGTGCTGTTATCGCTAAAAGCACCATACTTTTATACAGGCGCCTCTCTCTCGTCCATTTTGTGACTCATCCCACCCCTCTCCACCCACTACACAATCGCATAAATGCCCCGCGTTCTTTCTAATTTCAAAGAGACGTAGACATAAAATACATCGAGAACGTTCTCCTACAATCAGAGGTTTTTTCCCTTTCTTCTTCTTCTTCTTGTTCCAGCTCCTTCTACTATAAATTTTTCTGGACATGACTAAAAAGTTTTTGGAAAGTTGAATTGTTGCGAAACGAGGTGGGCGCGTCGTTTTTGTGTTCTCTCGTTGCTCGTTGAGGGCAATTTGGTTGTTGAGTCAGCATAAAATGATACGATGTTTAGTTTTGCAACGGAAGTTGATTTTGTCCTTTTTTTTGAAAAAAAATTGTTGAGAGGATGCAAAGAAAGGATAAATATGAACGCTTGGAATTGGGAAAACTGGCAAAAATTTTATTTTTTTCTTGGAAAAAACCGGATAAATATTTTGAAATCTTTCTAAAGTACATAATCATGGTAAAACTCCTTTATAAATTTGACTAGTGAAATATGTTCTGATGCGTGATGTTGAAATAATTTTGTACATGACTTTGTGTTTCAAAGGGCAATGAAAGTGAACAAATATAAAGACATGTTAAAAAACAAATGAAAAGATACAGAATAATAGTATTGAATTTGATTTTTAAAAAAGTTCATTAAACCTTGTTGAATTTTTACTAATTTGGGAGTTAAAAGAGTGAAAATCCAGCAGAATAGAAAACATCGACCAATTTAAGACTTGACAGAGCTAATGACTGCAATTGGGATGAAAATAGACTTCAAACGCAATTCAAATCTGTTTTTAAAATTTTCTAAAATTAATTAAGAGCCCGGAAACAAGCTACAAACCAATGACATAGAAAAAGTTGGCGAAGAAACTAGAACGTGGATCAAAAACTAGTCCGTGGACCTACGGAATCCAAGAAATGCATAAAAGATAAATGGAAACGGAGTATTATCAACTTAAAAATTTTGGATTATCCATTTTCTACTAAAAGACCGCAGCGCAACCGCTCGCATTTAAAAATTGCACGAATGTGTGAGAGACTGAGATTTTCTGGGTAGATCAAAACCAACTTGCATGATCAAGAATATTGGAGTTTAATTTTTATAAATAAATATTCGCCATTATAACACCCAAGCAGGGCCAAGAAAAACGTTTTCTAGGCCATTGTTTTGAAGCTTATTTTCTCAGCCCCTACAAATGCAGTTTTAGAAACCTTTAAAACAGATTAGGGATGAGCACGAATTCTATTTTCCGCTTTGGTACATTTATTGTATCTGTAAAATTTTCTCCTTCTGTTTATTTTAAGAACATCAGGTTTTCGAAAGTACATGCAATTAAAATTATAAGTTACGATATTGACAATAAATTTCAAATGATTCCAAGATATTTTTTTGAAGGGAAACGACGTTTTTTCCAAACTCAATTTTTCGTAAAATTATTTAGAGAATATTCCGCAAAATTTTTGGAAATTTTGACGGACCGTTTGCAATGAAATTCCGTGAAGGCATTAATCTGAAAATCTTTACTGAAACTCAAAGCATATGTAGCTTTTAAAATCCATTTCTTGCATGAATCTTTGCGATATTTTTCAGCTAAAAATTTCCCATTTTCCCATGCGTTTCTGATCAATCTTTCAAATTCTAATCATTCGATTTCATTCACAACAAATACATTTAAAATAAAACCAAATATTTTTGTAATCTTGCAAAAAAAATCTTTCTGTCGTCTTAACAGAAGAAAATTAAACAACAAATCAAAAAACTATTATTACGCCGCTCACAAAAACTATTTGTTTACTTTTTATTGAAAAATAATGATGGATGACGTGTTTATCAAATTTTTTATTCTTTCCCCCTTAGCATTGGGTCCAAAATACACTAGAAATTTTTGGTCAAAAATTTTGAATTTCGTTATACCAGCGAAACCGCTCCTCTTCTCTCCTTCGTCGAAAAAATCCATGAGCACCGAAATTTGTCAGCAATGTTTGCTCAATCACATCATTTCTCGTTATGTATTTTTTGAACAACGTTGAATGTATGTATCTGTTTAAATATTGGAAGAAAAACCGAATGTGTCATACTCTTTTCTCTGCAAACAATAACAACTAGTTTCAAAAAGAAAACAATCATCACATCTGATTTTCGCCGAATTCGTTGGGTGTGTTTTTTTTTCTATCGCGTTTCTATCATTCTTATCAAAAAAAAATTGAGGTATCAAAAGTGATTGGTATGTTTTTAAGGACACCTTAATTTATAATTGATCGATATTTTATCAAATGAATTTTCTTGGGTGTTTAATACACTTTGGGTTAAAGTAGTAATAATTTTTTGATTGATAAAAAAAAGTTCAGCTATTGAAATGGTGACCAGAATTCAAAAAAAAAGAAGTTTTTTCATAACCAGACAATTATGTGATTTATGTTTATTAATGCCGAGGTAACCTCTTTAAAAATAGGATTAATTTAAAATTTGCATAGGGCACAAATCATAAATATTGTGAATAACATGTATATTATGAACTTGGTTGAACAAGAGATTAGGTTAATTCGAAGAAATTTGAGATTATTCCGGTTGATGGAAAATTTTACAAAAATGCCGTCGGGCATTTTGTTACAAAGACAATTCAAAAGAACGGGATGTTTGAATGCATAATTAATTTAAATTAATGATATTATACTCTTGGAGGAAGGCGTAAATCTCCAACTGGGTAGTGAAACAAGTTCATAATTCCAACGACCTCCTCATCTGTGAGTGAACCAGGTTGTGGGGTCTGAAATTCTGACAATTGTTTAATCTAATTTATTATCATCATTTTTTATCTTTTGTTTTCAAGAGTTTATGGAACTAACTCGGCTTATTTTTATCCAAGGTTAAGACGCGAGTTTCTATAAATAAAACAAATAATAAAACAACGTTCTTGAAATTTCCGTGTCAATTTTTAATATTGTCAAGTTAAACATTTTGGATCATCCATTTTCTACTAAAAGACCGCAACGCAACCGCTCGCTTTAAAAAATAGCACGACTGTTCGAGAGACTTAGCTTTTCTGGGTAGATCAAAAACAACTTGCATGATCAAGAATATTTGAGTTGACAATAGTTTAAAATATTTTACTTTTCTTACAAGGGAACTCGTTCTAAGAGTTTTACATGATAAAGAGATCCGCCTGGAGGCTATGAAACTGTGAATTTTAGCTGCTAATTTGCACAAGGGAACAAGTTATAGCGCGTCAAAATCTAACTCTTTGTCTAAATTTGAACTTTAGAGAGCTATAGCTTTGCTAAGTCTCAATATTTCTGGATCAAAATTTGAAATTTACATAGTGGTTCAAGATTTTTTTAAAACACACTTTTTAACCATCGACACATTAAAATTAAATTTTTATGAGTTGCGAATAATATTTGAAAACACAAGAACTTGAAAATTCAATCTTTTGTTGATATATTTTTGTTGAGTGGACTAGAAAACCGAGGGGGACTAGTTCTCCGTAGTGGGGGACTAGTTCTCAATTTGGTTTCTAGTCCACCTGCTTGGTCGTCTCGTTAGTTTTGATTTGAAAAAGGTACTCAAGCTTGTTTTTAACCAGTTTAGGCTCGTTTTTGTTGCTTCTTGTCTTTTTAAGTTAATCAATCTTCTTAAAAATTATTCACGTTTATTGTTTTTATTAAAGTTAGTCATTTTCAATTTCATATATAGAAACGATAATGAAAAATTGCCAAAAAAGTAGAAATGTGAAAATAAAGGCACCCGGGATCGAACTGTGCTCTCAAAAACGTTAAAGTTAGGCCAGAGCGGTTGTCAAGTTCGTTTCCGGGTGTTGGTTTTTGCCATTTTTTAAACTTTCGTTTTATATAAAATATTTAAAATTTAGATACAGTCCTCCTTTAAGATGTTTTAAATTGTAGAAATTTAAAGAATTTTCATAAAAACTAAAAAATTTCTTACCTCAATTGGACTGGAAAAAGTGAGAAAGGTGCAAAGAAGAACAACCAATACAATTATAACTGCAACAGCGATTGTACAATACAATGAAAATATAAGCACTGAAGATCTTGTCATTCGATAAACCGAGCTACCGATCACACACTGAAATGAAATTGAGATTAAAACTATATTTTTGTGAAATTAAGCGAAAAAATGTTAACTCTTCTACAAATTATGGATAATAACCTAACCTTCTCCAATTGATAAACATACCTCATAAATATTTTCACTATCTTCTTCAAAATCAGCATATCTCTCATTCAAAGCCTGTGCAGCTTCTTCGGCTAAAATCAAGTTACAATATTCTTGATCGTTAAAAAAATTCGCAACGTTTAATTGAACTTCATTCGCCTTTTTCGGAACCGGATTCATTGTTTCGGAACTGGGTTCACTTTGGGCCATAAAAAATCTGAAATACACTTTATCTTAAAGCATCATACCAATAAAATAGAGATTTTCCGGGATTATATAAAAAAAATTGATGAGATATGTATAATAAAAAAGAAGTGCGAAGAACCGAAGATTTCCATAAAATGAGGTTTAAGCTTATTTATTAAAATATTCATGCATCCCATTTGCAGCGCACATATATTTAATTTGGTTTTTTGCTTCTTTGTATCTCTATGAATTCCAATAAAATTCGAGACGAACAAAAAAAAACAAAGCACGTTGGTTTTCAAGGAAATAGCATTACATTTTCTGAAGTTGGTTTAGTTTAAGTTTTCCTAAACTTTCGACTGACTTGTTTTTCTTATTTTTCTTATTTTTCAATCAAAACAACATGCAAAACTTCAAAAATTTTCAGGTACTTGACTCCTTTGAGAGCGTAAAGGGGGGTCTTTTTCCTATAATCAAAAAAACATGAAAAAATGCTCTAGATATAAAAAAACAAGGAGAAAAATTTGTCAGTTTGCTTGAAGATGAGTGGTTGTTTTTTTTTCTTAAGACCAATCGGCACTCGTTTTTATTTTGCTGTCGACAAACACAAAAATGGGCTTAATGAGAAACGGAAGACGAAAACATCTTGTGAGCAAACCAATTGTAACTAAATTGGTCTGCTAAAAATCAGAAAAATGGAAAATGTATAAAAAAGAAAGTTATTTGGTTTTTGCATCGAAGTATGTAACCCAAGGAAAAATAAATATTCTTAAATAACATTTTATAGAATTGTTTTCCTTTTTTTGCTTGTTGAAAATTGAATTGACAAAAAATATGACTTAGAATTGGGTTCATAAACATGTTTTTCTCACTGGCGTTTCAAAAGAAAAACACAAATCTGACATTTTTCTGAATTGGATGAGCGAAATATAAAATGAAATTATGGAAAGATTTTAGAGTTGATGTGTTTTGATCATACAAAATTCTATGTATAATCCCCTAATTTAGAAAAACATCGAAAACCAGTGTTTTCGGGAATGTGTTTTATGTATATCTTAAGAAAGGGTTGCTTTCAAAAAGTGCTGCCGGAGGGTTTGAGCATCATTTTTTTGAGCGCAAAGTTCGTTGAATTTCGAACATTATCGAGCAATAACTTGTCTCAAGCTCAATATTCATGGGAAAAATGGAGAAATGAAATTCAGATCGAAAACAGTATTAGCCAATTTACTATTAGAAAAAAAAGAACAAGAATTTAAAAATTACAAAGGAACAAAAATATAACCACTTTTAAGCGAATTTGTTAAAAAAACATTTTCTAGTAATTTCTATAGAAAAAAGGGGGTTTCAAAAGTTTAAGAAAATCAAAATAGGCATAATGACTGAAAGTGATCCCAATATAAATTCTTCACTTTTCTTCAATTGAATTCCTCAATTTCTAACTCCCTTATGTTAAGCTTGAGGAAAGTTACTGCTTTCCAAAGCTTGAAATTAAACAATTTTCAAAATGTGAGCTGGCAAAATGATGAAAAATGCTGAATTTCTCGAATGCTCACCTACATAGTCACTGAAACTTATTTATTTTGAAAAGTGGGTTCAAACCAGTGTGCTGATGGTTGGGCTCGGCTATTTAGCAGTTCCCAGAATTCGGACTTACTCCTCTGGTTTATATTCTAACTATGTATAAGAATTTTTAATTTAACAAATATTAGCAAAAAATTGATCCTGCTTGGATAGCACTGGTTCGAACAGCACTTCATTTTAAAATCGTCAGGAGCTGTTTTCTATCGGGAACAATTTACCGGGAAAAACTAAACATATTAGATTGCTAATTAAAACGATTTTCCCAAAGAAAAAAGGTTTCGAAACATCCGGTACGAGTACAGAATTTTGAAAAATAACAAAACTGGCAGTTTTCAGGGTTTCTTACTAAACCAACATTTTGAACATTTTCTCGGTAAAATTTCAAAAACACCAGATAACAATAAAGCTTTAGCGCATTTTAAAGACAAGTTAAATTTGGCATCGCCGTTTATGCTTGTGGCTTGTAAGTTGGATAATTTATTCACAAAACAAATTAACAAAAAATAACAGAACATGCATTTATGTACACATAAAAACAAGTGGAAGTTAAAGTCATGCACTTTCCATTGAAGAATCCGAAAGCAGTGAATCTGTCGAGCACCGTTTCACACGCTTTATCCGATAAGTTTCGACCCTGTTGAGGACCAACAAGCGGCTTAAAACACTTGTGGCGGTTTTTCTGAAAATAATTAACATATCTATTTTAAGAAAGTGAAAAAATTGGTACCTGTACTTTGAATCATTTTGGGTGTCTGTAGGCCATCCTGGATTTGAGTCAATGTTTAATACTTCAAGATTTGGGCATGATTTTCTGAGGTTGCATAGTAGAGTCCCTATATTTCTTATCTAAATGAAATTAATTTTATTTTTTATCAAAATGTAAACATCTTATGCAACCTTGTTGTTTGTTATTGATAACTTTTTCAAAAATGGAAATATAGGCATGTTGAAAACATTTTCATTCAAATAATTTCCTTCAGCAATGAGCTCAACAATATGCAAACGATTGGCGATCACATAATTTGGCAAGGTTCTGAAAAAATAAACGTTCTTGTTTCAAAGAAAAAAAGGTGTCACCAAAAACTCACTTGTGACCTTGAGAAGAAATATCGATGATATAATTAGTTGGATTTTTCTGTATTTTTCTATTTGCTTTCAAAACTGTTGATGTCTCTTGAAAAGATTGATGCGCAACGCAAGCATGAGTAAACTAAAAAAATTTATCATTTCTAGAATTTTCGAAAAATAATTTTCACTTTCTTACCACCATTCCGTCTCAGCTCAAAGTTAAGAATAATCCTTATCATACTATCAGCCGCTTTTTTATTATTGTTATCAACCCCTTTCGCTCTCTCAAACATTCCGCAGGAAATCAGCTACATGATATTTATGTTCATTAGTACTGGTCATTAACTTTCAAATATTCTTATCAAAAAGTTCACGGCCTTTTCATGAAAGGGCATCGAAGCGGTTGAAAAAAATGTCGAGAACAAAAAAAAAGTGAGAAGAGAACGAAAAAAACATGTTTTAATTGAACAAATCAATCATAGAAGATGTATTATCATTGAAACTGTCGCTTCGAATCAGATACATTTTTGTTATCCTTCATTTATTTGTTTATTTATCATATTTTTAGACAAGTCTTTATATTCTGGAAGAAGCTTACAGTTTTTGAAACGCTTTTTATGTATCGTTAAAAAATATAGAAATCGTACTTATTGTCACTTTTTTCTATTGTGGCGTCTAGACCTCAGGGGTTTTTTTAATAATTAGGATCCTATGACATTTAATATAAATTTTACAGCTAAGAGGGCCCGAGGGGACGAAATGAATTGTTGAAAAATGATAAAAGTATTTTTAAAAATTTAAAAAACAACAAAAAAAAACTCGAAAATGACGAATAAAATTCCAAAAAATCTACAAAACCGCAGATCACCCTAATGGCCGAAGAAACGCTTTTTGGTTTTCTAGTCCGTTTGTTTTCTCGCGAGTTTTTTGAAAATATATTTTTTAAATACTCTTTTATTGATAATTTTCTCTGAAAAAATCTGAAAATAATATAAAAACAAGAAAAAAGCGTTTCTTCGGCCATTAGGGCGATCTACGATTTTATATATATTATTTTGGAACTTTTTTCATTAATTTATAAACAAGCATACTTTAATCATTTTTCAACCATTTATTTCGTCCCTTCATGCTCCTTTAATTAAAATTTTTGTAGTTTACAATTTTTGAAAAAGTCGGTAAAAACATTGTTTGATTTCGTCTAAAAGTATCAACCTAAACGATTGTGAAAAAAAAATTGAAAAAAGTAGAAATATAAAAATAAGGGGACCTGGAATCGAACTTTGGTCACAAAACCGAAAAGTCTTCACCAAAGCGGTAACCAAGTGCCCTTATTTCCGCATTTCAATTTTTTTGCAATTTTTTCACTATAGTTTAGATATATAAAATTGAATTTCAGATCGATTTAGCAATATTAATAACCTGCGTACAGTCCTTTATAGTAAGGGGCTCATTTAAAATATACCATTTTGGGGGGGGGGCAACAATTTTCAATTAGAACAATCATCCAGCACGTTCCCACTGGACTCGGTGTGAAATAAATGAAATTTGCATTTTAGAGTGATGTTTGCATGTATAAGAATTTTCGATTAGTTAGTTTTATCGAAATATATATTTTTTTAAACAGTCCTTTAAAAATGAAAATGAAATTGCACCCATTTTTTTGAAATATTAAGTGGTTGACATCAATTTCTTTCAGTAATCATGATCTCCGATTCTGTAACAATTAATTTTCAGATGATTGAAACTGTAATTTCTTCAAATTAATTGTATCAAAACAAAATCTAAATTTAAAAATTAAAGAAAAAACATTTTTTACTAATATTGTTTCCACCTTATTTTCAATCAGACTTGTTTAAAAGTAATTGAATTAGTTCCACTGTTTCAAAGTCAATTTCTAACAATCTTTTCAAAAAAAAATGACCACTTCCTTCAATAACATTCTTTACCAACAGTTCTACCCGAAATCAATCTTCCAATCCATTCTCTCTTCATCTCTCTTTTTGATTCACAATCAATGAAAAGAAAATAAAAACATCATACCAGAAAAACTGCGAAGTTAAAAAAAACTTCTTACACATAATCAGTATTTATGTTGTTACAATTCATATTGATGGGTTATTATTGTTTCACTTCATTCCATTTTCTTTAGCCTTTTATTTGGGTGCGGTTCTTCTCGAACATTTAATTTTATGTTCAAAGTTTCTAATATTCTTATTATCAATTTTCAGGACTTGGGATGCGCAAGATCATATTAATAGCATGGATTCTTATTTCTGCACACACCGTTAATGGCTGTTTGAAGGATTCTGATGTTCTTTCACGTGTTATTTCTCGCGCTGGAGATATTTTAAAACAACCTGGTAAATTTGTTTTGTTCATTATAGAAGATACCATAAAAATGTTTAGCATCCAATGAAGGAGATGGCTTGAATGTATTGATCGGACTTGATATCTATTCTTTCAGTATCATACCACATTCTAGTACTCTAGAAATTGATGCAATTGTGACAAAGGAGTGGATAGTATGCTTTTAAAATTAATTGGATAATTAAACTGACTTTTTCAGATACCTTCGTTAGATTTCTCACAACATGATGCGTGCCATAACTCTCTCAGTTTAGATAATAAAAATATTCAAATTTGGGTCCCAAAACTTTCAATCGCCAATGCAGCCGATTCGACAGTTCGGAATGATAATGCAGACTTCAAGTTAAGTCAAAATGGCACACTGATTCACAGTCAAAGGTATAATCATACAATGCAAATTGTAATGAACGTTCTTTCAAATTCTGATGAACTTTTCAGAGTGAAGCAGAGCGTGCCTTGCAAAACAGTTGCAAGCACTTACCCGTTCGGTAATACAACATGTACATTAATATGGCGAAACGAGGAAAATGGTGATGTGGTTAAATTCAATTGGAAGGATACTGTGGTAGAGACACAGGAGGTTGGTTGAATTATGATTGATTTATGATAAATTAATAATCGGTTAAAGGGATTATTTAATGTTTTTGGGTTGCTATTCCATTATCATCTTCTTCTTGATATTGAAAACCTATACAAGAGAAATATTTTTGTGCAATTTCCTTTTCTAGTAATCAAACACACCCATTTCCAAAATAAGACAGCTAATGGCCTAACAATTGCAAAGACTCTCACATTCGCATGCTCTCTCACGCGCGGCCGAGCGGTTAGGCCATCCGCCGCCTTACCAAGTAAATGTGTGCTTTTCGTGTACTAGAACAGGAAATTTCGATAATTTTTTTGCTTGTATTGGTTTTCAAATATTGCGAAGAAGATGAAAATGGAATTGAAACCAAAATTCAGTAAAGAGTTAATTGAAATCTAAAGTGTAGTTCTAAAAATAATATCATTTCAGTGCTGTAAACAATTCCATCAGAAAATTGTTAAAAGCAAAATTATCTTGACAATAACTTATATTAAGGATCGGGATCCTTTGCTCACCGAAGCAAAAATCCGTTTTAAAAACAAAACCTACATTTTTTACAGGCGGGTGATCTTATCCTTCGGAGCACACATTTAGAACACCAGGAACCAGATTCAGATTCCGGTTCTGAATACGAGTTCAAGTTGAACTTCAACTTTATTCGCGGACCTCACAAAATCTTGTTTTTGTTTTATCTCCCATCACTGATTTTTATGATCATTCCGTAAGTGTTTTTTTAAGAATGGAATTTTTTAACTATACACTTAAGTTAGTGAACACATTTTTTGATGAACTTGAGAATCTCCAAATTCAGGTTGCTTTCACTTCTTCTTGGTCCAATGGCCATCACTCGCTGTATTATGAACATGACTTCGATGATATTGATAATGCTTCATTATTCCTTTAACATGTCTGGATTACCAGACACCAATGGAATAACAGCAATAGGTTTCATTATCTTCAATTTCGATTTAAAATCAAATTTTTCAGACATTTGGAAAATCTTCTCATTTGTCTTCATTCTTGGAATCATAATCGAACTTGTTATCGTAACTCTTCTAGCAAGTCTTGGCAGATCCCGAACATGTCGAAAAAGTCGTAAAGGACGAAAAGGAAAGTATGAAATGGAGCCACTTTATGAGGAAATGAATGATCTTCGCGAGCGAACATCCAGAAAAACTAGCGGTTGCTGTCGGATGTTTGCCTTAACCTTAGATTTGTGCAGCTTTATATTGTTCACAGTGGCTTGGATTGCTTTTTCTGTTGCATACTATTTTGAACGAGATGTAATTGTAAGATGGATCAATGATGTGAATCTGGAAACGTTAAAAATTTTGTAAGCTTATATTTGAAGTTTCTATTATTAGAGTTTTTATTTTATAAAATTAACTTTTATTTAAAAATGGTACATTTAAATATGTTGTATTATTGCATAATTTTAATTTTTTCCTGCATAACTTAATGAATCAAACAAATAAATGTTCTCGATTTCAATCATCTACGTCCCAGGGAAAGGGCAAGAAAATTCCCTAATTTTCCCTGCTTTTCAGACCAGGAACTTAATTTTCCTAAAATTATTTTAAAATTCCAGGTTGGGTTAGATTATTCTACCAATTTTGGTGGTAAAGTGTCAATCATTTTTCGACTCCTCTATAAAATAAAAGACCAAAAAAATTTATCATTTTTTAATGTTTGCCTCTTGATTTTAAGACTTTTTACTTTAATTTTTTAGGACTATTCAATTTTTTACGACTATTTACGTTAAAAACGTATTTGAATAATTAAAAAGAGGACTTTACGGAGATAATACAATGTACCTTAAATGAAAACAGTATTCATCCTGATTTCAAATCTGTTTTTAAAATTTTCGAAAACCACCTAGAAGCCGAGAAAACACGCCTCAAAACAATGGCCTAGAAAAAGTGCCCACCTGGCCGAACTTTTTCCTATGAGTTTTTCCGTATTTCGTTAATAAATAGTTATGCAAAATGCTTATATTAGTCCTTTTTTATGTTTATTATTTTAATTTATGTTTTTTCACTTCTTTTTTATTGGATTTTTCATGCTTGCGGACTAGTTTCCGCCGGTGGACACTTTTCTAGGCCATTGATTTGTGGCGCATTTTCTCAACTTCTAGGTGGTTTTAGAAAGTTTTGAAAACATATTTGGAATGAGTATTAAGTCTATTTACGTCCCAAACGCATTCATTAGCTCCGTAAAGTTCTCCTTTAAGAGTTATGACGATTATATTGCGTTGCAGTATTTTCGTCTTACATCTACATTCCTAATAGTTGTTTTCCAAAGATCCCAAGTTTTGTAAATATGTTTTCAGATACGTTCAGCAAATTCCAAAAGAGCATATTTACCTTCTGAATTTTACAGCTCAGATTAAACATAAACAAGTTCGTTCATCTTATATTCCCAGTCAACGATTTGTTGATTTGTCAAGTTAAACTATTGATTGAATTTCTCAAAAATGATCAAGAACTATTGTTCATATGGAAAGGAAAAAATGATAACATCGGTTTTTAACAATTTTTGTTCCTTAACCAAAAACGTGTGGCCTCGAAGTGGAGTCCTGGCTATTGTTATCAACGAATATTGACGCAATGTGATGAAAAAAAAAACATCTTAATACCTATTGACGTCATTCTTCTTCACAATAAGTACTTGTTTGTGAAGCTGTATAAAAAAAAGCATTTTCAACATTCTTACTTTAGCCGACCTATGATCTAATCAGTAACTTATGATACCACCAAAAAACCACTGCTAATTCCGCTTCTCCCTCAAAAAACCCGATTTTTTTTCAACGAATTTTATCGTTTCCAATTTTTTCAAACCCAAAAAAATAAACTCCGTCCCATTTTAAGCATTTCTTATCAGTACAATTATTTTAATGTTCTTATTGAAATTGTGTGGCAAGCAATAAAACTATTTCATATTTTTCCACTAATTCTCTTGATAACAATCAAAGGAAATGCATTGTTCTTAAAAAAAAACAAAAATGACTAGTTTAATAGAATATCAACATTTTGTGTTAACCAAAGAAAAGATAAATGTCAAATGTTTTGATAAGACGTGCATTGTTGTGACGTTGATAAATATACGAGTGTTTGAAAGTGAGCCAAATCACGTAGTAATATCGAGGTTGGAAATGGATTCACATAATTTGTTCAATTGTAGCAAAATATAACCTTTTTTAACCTTTTGTTTTATCATAAACCACTCATGGGTCAACGTCTGGACTTACTGAAAAGGTCATAACTTGAATAAAAACATTATCATTCACATAAACAACAACACGACGTGGAATCCTACTTCACGGATGTTATTAATATCAGAACGTTAACCTTTCTGAACCATAGCAAAAAACCTGGAAAAATTAGCGAAATCTCGAAAATTTTCAACCCACAAATCTATTTTCAAAATTGTCTACAAATATATAGGGGCCAAGAAAGAGCACTCTACAGAAATGGCATAGAAAAGGATTTTACTGAAATATTCATCTAGATCATACGTAATACGGTCAAAATTAGGATCGACAGAAGTTTTTTCTAAGCATCCTTTTCTCGGATATAGCGTATTATTATAATATTTAAAAAAAAAGGATACAGTATTCCGATCCGGATCGGATCCGTACGTCTCGACGAATGTCAGGCAAGATTTTGTGAAATTCTAAAAAATTTCAGAATCCGAATCAGAGTGATAGATCACATTTTTTGAACTGCGAATATAAATAGCCAAGCCGACCCAATCCATATTCCAAATCCGATTAGGATCAGAACACTGGTACGATATCCATTTGATGGCAAGGATCGGAGAACGTCAATGTCATGTTTCATTGTACAAGACTACAATCAATTTTCCATTGTAGCAAAGATCTATACACACCGAACTGTCTCGTGAATACTTCCAGTCCACTCGAAAAAAAATTATCAACGTTGTTATTTTAGCGAAACAAAAGTGTTTTTTTTTTCTTGTTGTCCACGATTCAGTACCAAGCACAGTATGAAGAATGCTGGCGCCATCTACAGTGATTAAAAATTTTGAGTTCTTTTTTTTTTGGGTTATCAAAAGAAAACCTAGTCTTATCAATTAGCAAAAAAAATTTCACGAGGTATGATACCATATATAATAGTTTTGTGAGTTGGAGCATAAAAGGACGGTCCTTTATGTTTTGTTATTTTCCTTGTTCAAAACAAATATCATTATCATTTGACCATTGATCCATACTTCAATAAAATATATATTACTTCATATTATTCTTTTTCACTTAAAATATTGTTTTCAGATGGCTAACAACAACAGTGGAACTGAAGAAGAAAACAGAATCCCACCATTTGATCCAAGAAACTATGACCATGTTTTGGCATGCCGTGATTCTATTATCGAACAAGTCGGAGAAGAGCATGCATCAGGCGAAATTGGAATCATTTGCGGATCTGGACTCGGACCAATCGGAGACACAGTTGAAAATCCAATCATTCTGCCTTATTCAAAAATCCTCGGATTTCCATCACCAAAGGGTAAACAAAACCAAATTGAACATTACTGAATATACTTTGAATTTCCAGTAGTCGGTCACAAAGGCAACTTGATCTTTGGAACAATCCATGGAAAACGTGTTATCTGTTTGCAAGGACGTTTCCATCCATACGAGCATAATATGAACCTGGCTCTTTGCGCTCTACCAGTTCGAATTTTGGGACTTCTTGGCGTGAAGGTGTTGATAGTTTCAAACGCTGCAGGTGGGATCAGCGAAAGATTCCAATTCGGAGATTTGATGGTTATCAAGGATCATATTTTCTTGCCCGCGTTGGCTGGTTTCTCTCCATTGGTTGGGGCAAACGATCCAAGATTTGGTGCTCGTTTTGTTTCAGTCCATGATGCTTACGATAAAACCTTGAGGCGTGTTTTTTTTTAAATTTAACTTAAAAAATGGCTTCAATATTATCGAAAGCCCCTTTTTACTTCAAAAAATGCATTTTTGTTTACCTTAATAAATAAGGCCTGTAGTGAAATCATTTTTTATAGAACGCTTGCAATGAACATCGCAAAAGAAAAAGAAATGCGACTATCAGAAGGGATTTATGTGATGTCAGGAGGTCCACAATACGAAAGTCCAGCTGAGGTAAACTTTTTTTGTTTGACAGCGTGCAAGATCAAAGAAAAATCCAACAAATTTCTCTAGGTCCAACTATTCAAAACAGTTGGAGCAGATGCGCTGGGAATGTCAACATGCCATGAAGTCACAGTAGCTCGTCAATGTGGAATCAAGGTCTTTGGATTTTCATTGATCACCAACATGTAATTCTTATTGTTAAATAACGCATAACTAATAAGTTGTTCAAATTTTCAGAGCCAACTTGGATGCCGACAACTCGGTCGAAGTATCACACGAAGAAGTTCTCGAAATTGCCGCACAAGGTGGTAAACGTGCATCGGAATTCGTCACAGAAATCATTCTGAGACTTACTATCTGAAGAAAAGAAAACTCTGTTGAACATATTATTATCCAAAAATATATGAATATTGTATCTGTCTATCCTTTATGCCATTTATTGTGAATAAAATTCTCTATGCATCGAAAAAATAAAGTTTCATTTCAAATCATTGACAGGCTTACAGAACTCTTGAGAAAACTTACCTCATACGATTTTCATCATAACTGTTTTGAACTTGATGTCGATGCAACTTCGGAGACCAAAAAATCACTCTCTGGCACGTAACTGAATTCCATAGTCACTAAACAAAGAATTTAACTTGTGACATATTTATCATTTGAGCCGATACACTAAATGAAGATTATATGATAATAGAGTCCCAAAAAATGGAGAAAAAAAATCACCGTATTCTCAATTTTATGATCATGATGTATGCTGTACTTGTGATACAGCATGCTGGTATTATCTTAAAAGAGTAAAGTTAAATGACACAATGTTTTTATTAACAAATACTTATCAAATAATTTAGTTTGTATAATGTGCTCATCCTGAATTTCGATTTTTTATTTCATTTTTTTTTCAGTAAAAACTATTGAATTATTGAACTCTGAAGCTGAAAAGTTATTTTTATGAGTTTTTTACTACCCCTTGAACTTCTTTTGAAAAGAGTAGATAAATAGAGCGCATTTGCATCCATGGACTAACTATTGCAAGAACTCTTCCATTATATTTCTCGTCCTTGGCATTGTTTGCACTGGAGGGACCTTTGGAGGCTTTTTCAAGAGAATGACAGCTTTTCCCACAAAGGGGTTAACCACAAAGGGGTTGCAGGATCTAGTAAGAGTAGAGCAATCCATTATGAAATTTACAGTCTGATCAAATCTTACCAAAGAGAGCGAATGGAAAGAGAAGAAGCTGAAACTTACTGTTACATATGCCGTCGATGTTGTTGAAAACAATAAAGTTTTATTTCCCGAGTTTGTTATTACATTATTTATTAATTTTGTTCAATCGAAATTCTTGTGTTAAGCAAAACACGTGTATAAATGGAATTCTTGTAAGAATTTTGCGATATCACGTTTATCCCAAATCTAACCATTGCAGACGGAAAAAAATCAGTCAATTATGCTGTAGAAATCCTAAAATTTTCACAAGAAAAATATTACATATGGAATCATAAATTCCTAATGTTATAATGTGAAGATGTGGTGGAAGACAATTTTTTTTTTTGAAAAAGTATGCAAATGCTATCCCTAAGTGTTAAAAAATCATGTATTTTATTGAACTTCTTAAAACACGCTTCAAGTTACGTGCCGACAAGAGTTGAATCAATACAATTGTTCTAGCAGTCAATCTCAATATTTTTTGAGAAAAAAAAAATGAATAAACCATATTTCGAATTAAATTTTCATTCAGAATATTCGAATATTTACCATAATAACCAAAATTTGAACCAAAAAATTGTCGAGCATAGAAGTAACAATACCCCTCCCCCCTCTAACACAGTTGTAATCATTCATTCTGCACTGCGATGCCTTTCACGACGTCGGCGTTCTAAATTCGCAACTCGGTTCTTCTCGTGTCTTTGGCGAGCGAATAATTCCTCGCGAACACGGCTGATATTTACAGTCATCCTTGCTTCATACTTCTCCAAAAGATGTTTCGCAATCAATACTACAATGCTCTGTATTGTTGGAACTAATATCTGCAAGAGTTTTTGAGCATTTATAGTCTAATCTGGTTACAATTACATTTGTGGTTGCATTTTGAAAAACATGATGAATTCGTTTGTCGGAAAATATATAATGACCAAGAGATTGTAATAATACTAAATATAAAATAAACCAGCCGTAGATGTAAAGGGAATATCGAACGAACCACAAAATGAACTGCGAATGAAAAGCGACTTCTTGGTAATGTTCAACATCTGTTGCTTTTAGTTCTCGTCTGAAAACAATAAAAACAAGTAATCCCTCAAGAGCTCAATGCCATTACCTTTTAAATTTTGCATAGAGTATGAACATGTGGATGTTATAAAGAAAATACAATGCAATAAGAGCGAAAAGCATGCAGAAAATTTTAAAAACGGCATTGTTTACACCCAATGGCAATAATTTAAATGAAACAGTTCCTCCGCTGAAAACATCGGTCACAAATATATTGCACCACATTAATATGTCTATGAGTATGAGAAATGCAATCTTAAAGCTTGGGTAATAGGAATTATTTTTATAATCAGCGTCGTTTTTTAAGGCCACGGAACGATCTTGAGACAATATTAGCAAACAAATAATGGGCAAATTCATAAAAAGAATGTCGGAAACGTTTCCGAATCTGCTGAATTTTGGGTTAAATATAACTTCGCATGAAGTTTTTGCATAGCTGATACGAACGAGGTTAAACAACTGGAACGAAAATTTCTAGAGCTTAACTTTCTTCTAATAATATACCGTAGAAATAAAGTGATAGAAAGTCGCAATCAAACTCAAAGAAAAGTAGCTGATTACGACGAACTGAAATACAATATTTTGGTATTTCGATATTTTATGAATTTGGGATCTTTTAAAAAACGTCCTTTTTAATTGGCTTAAATTCAGAAATTATTTGAAAAAAACCTCGAGGCACTAAAATTTTGTAAAAGTTTGCCAAATAAATAGTTGTTCACAAATTTACCTTAAAATCTCCTTTTGATTTAATTATCGCCAGCTGAACGATAATCACTACTAATAGGGCCAAGGCCATTATTGAAATAAAGGTTGAACTAAGATGTCCAACCATGAAAAGCCAATGGCGAGAAATACGCCAAGCCTGAGGTAATGACTCGAATGATGGTTAGAGAACCGAGGAAGAACTTACAAAATCACAGTCCGACACGATGGTGTCGTTTGCATAATTGACCATAGTTCCTATCATTTTTTTTCAATCAAGAAGTTTCACCAACTAGAGATTCTGTATTCGATTTTACTTATCTCCAATCAATGTTCTCAGACAGGGATACTGTTATCGTTAAAGACCCTTTTTTAGAAAACATATTTCTATTTGTATCAATGAAAAGTTCCTTATTGCTATGCAAGAATAAAAATTCTGAATTCCTGTCATAAGCGCGGCGATGTTGCAAGTGCGCCCCAATGTGAATGAATTTAATTCTACCGAATTTTTTTTTTGTTTTTTTGTAACTGTCTTCGACATATAAAATAAAACAATTTAGATTTTTACAAGTTAAACATTCTTGTCCCCCTATTGCAACACAGTGAATTTTTTCGCGACGCGACCGTGTACAGTTAGATATTGGTAATTTTGGAAAAAAATTTTTGACCGATTATATTGAAAAAAAAAGAAGAGTTAGCATAAAAACATTATACATCGTTTTTATTAATGCAAGGGATTATTGACAGCATTTTGATTTTTACTGATTTTCCTCTTCATCTGACTATAATTTTCCTTTTGCAGTACTCGAACGGCGATGGAATCCTAAAATGTCTCCAAAATGGCCTATTCTGAGTCTCTCTCTATATGTTTGCAGAGTTAGGTCATTTTGGAGACATTTTATGTTTCTTTGCAGTTAGAGTACCGCAAAACGACATTTCGAAAAAATGTTAGTCTGTGAAAGGGTTTCGAATATGGCGAAAAATAAAGGTAAAAGTTAAAATTTGGCAAATTATTCCTTTCATTAACGATTTCAAAAATATATTCTACATGAAAATGGTTCTTACAAATTTTTTGAAAAACTTACAGTCGGACAAAAGAAATTTGTTAATCAAAATGCACATGCGCTCCAAGACAGCTTCAAGGGGTCACTTTATCACGCCATCTATTAGTATCCACAAGGTCTCTTTTTTTTTAATTTTTGCTAGCCGATAACAGTATCCCCAATGAGAAAAAAAATTGCAGAATATTTGAGGAAGACGGCGCCATAATCTAATGAGAAATGAATGATTGCTTCCAGCTTCATGGATGAAGAGGTGGAGCTTATCAGTAACAGAAAAGGGGCAGAGCTTTATGATTTTTTTTGTTTTGGAACAAAAAGAAAACATCCAATAAGCTTTAATCACCACCGTAAATCATTCCACTGGGTGAAAAATATTAGCAGTTGATGTTATGGACAGAATGAGTTGATTTCCGAAAATTTTCCAACTAGCATGTAACATATTCTAAAAATTCGAAGCAAGGAAACGCTTTAGGAATGATAAGCAATGATTAGAAAATTTCACGGACCATAAGCAACCTAAAATTAAATAAAATGGTGCCATTTTTCTGCATACATATCATAGTTGAAAATAATTTCAACGATCACTCCTAGATTTCAGCACATTGACGTGAGTCTTCTTCTTTATTTATTATTTAACGACCCAATCAAATTACGACAATTGTTTTATTTTCATAAAGTTCTTGATTTTTTGCTGATAATTAGGAAAAGATTAGTTGAGCTTTTTTTTCTCCAAGAATCACAAATTATTTTATTACGAAAAACAAAACGAAGTTCTTGTTTTTGAGTTTCGTCATCAAAATCAGTTCATTAGTGTCAATGAAACGACACAACCATACGAATTTTCGATGTTTTTAAATAAAAATATCCGATTTGCTTAAAAACAACGGTTAGTCATGTCGCTGGGGGACAAATTATTGTACCTGATGTTTTGCACTAATAGTACCGATTCTTTGGAGATCGTTTTATGAAATTCTCTCAATTTTGTAGAAATTCGAAGCTGGTCATATTTTCACAATGAATGTATTATTATTTTGAGTTTTAATGGAAACATGACATCAACTCCAAATACTATTTTTCTTTGTTTTTCAACAAAAATATCCCAATTGTCTTAAAAAAACGGTTACTCATATTTCTGTGAACACCTTTTGTATCCGGTGTTTGGCAACTGATTTCTTAAACAGTGCTTAATGAACATCTAACAAATTATGAATACTCGAAATGTTTAAAAATGTTTAAAAACGTTATGCGAACCATGAATAAGTAACCGAAAAAATAAATACTACTTTATGCATACAAGTTCCAAACGAAGTTCACTGATAAAAACTACTTGGTTTTAACGTTTGGCCTTAAAAATTTGAGCCATATTCGAATTGATTTATTCAACAATAATTTAAAACTAACGAAAATAGATCCTTTATGCGATTCATTCAATTTTTACTTTTATTATTCAAAACTAACAAATTTGAGAAACTTCGCGAAACATATTTTTCAAAAAGTTCTTAAAAACTTTCAGCATTACGTTAGCAAAACATTTGATGTATTAAACAAGCATTTTGTCACCAACATCAGTTCATTAACGTAAGGGCAACACGATTCGTTTGTTGTTTTTCAATGAAAATATCATTTTAGCCTTAAAAACAACGGTTATTCATACCCCTGAGGGAGGACAAATTATTGTGCTTAATGTTTTGCATTAATAGTGCAAATGCTTTTATTTAACAAATTCGGAAAACCTGATGAATTTGTGCGGGGAATATTTTTTCCAGTAATTTTCGAAAACTGTAGACATATCATGTACGATAAACAACCAAATAAAAACTTTCAAAATTAAAAAATTCACGAAAGAAAAAATAATTCACTGGCAACATATTTCAAAAGTTTCTGACCGTTTGAGGCACATTCATTAATGGCTTGTCGAAATTTATTTTCATAAATTTTCGGCGGTTTGTCGAAATTTTCGGCGGTCAAGGGATCCAGTTTAGATCTTTGAACAAAGTTCTTCTTTTTAATAAATTTCCCTATTTTTGACGTTCTTTTTGCTCTAGCGTGCCCTTAAAATCCAAAAAAACGAACCTGACTGAAATTTCTAGATGTACCAGAAAAAGAGACCAAAGAAACAATTTCATATTTAATAAATTTATTTTAAAATTAATATAGTCTAATCATAAAAAATAATTATTACATTTGAAAGTATGATAATGTTGCAGTCCTTCAGATGGAGACTTTTCATAGGGTTTCGCGGTGTTTCATTCTATCTAAAATGCTCATCAATTCAAAACGTTCTCGGCTCCTGATATTTCCGGCAGCTTCACCTCACTTCTTCCTAATTTCCGCCCACGGTCATTGCATATCTTGTCAGTTGGTCTCTCTTTTCCATTGAAATTCTCCTCCTCTTGTGAAATTACATCTGTAAAACAACAATAATTTTTATGTGCTTTGGAAGTATAAATAAGAGACAAAACATGATTTAACAGTGAAAAAAAGACATTTATCTAAACATCATCATTTATATATTTTTTTCGAATTTCATTCAACATGTTTTTTTTTCATATTTTGCTTCCAATATTCAAGAAAAACTCACCATTCTCACATACTTCCCATGACTTCAATATTCTATTTTGATAAATATAAATGTGCCAAAATATAGATTTGGACACATAAACAGCAAATTTGAAAACTGTAGCTCTGAAAAAAAAAAGAAAAAATTAAATAAAATGTAAGATTTTAAACAGAAAAGAAGCGACGAGAGAAGTTTTTTTAATTAAAAGAAAAATGAAATATAGTATTACGAAATTGTGATTTTTAGATCATGTTAGTGAGTCACCAGGAATTTTTTTCGGGCATAACAAGATTAGGCGATTGAGCGGATTGCATGGAAGCAATAATTGCATGAAGACAAATTGTCTAAACCAGAGAAACAAGATCCCACAAAGTTAAAAAACAAAAGGAAGACAGTAACTGCAAAATAAGCAATATGTTCGATAAATTCGAAGGTGAAGGAGCGTCCAGAGAAGCGCTAGTCGAGCACTAGCGCAACGCGTACGGCGCCAGCGGTGGTTTTCTTTAGCGTTGGAGCGCAACTTTTGAAAATTTGTTTGTCTTGAATATCGGCAAGAGGAAAGTTAAGATTTTTAGATATGAACGTGAAGTCACACATTTTGAAACCAGATTATGATATTTAAAATGATCAAAAATGTTAGATTTAAAAAAAAATCCAAGACGTACATTTGAAAAGGAAAACACTGACTATGAATTCAGTAATGATTTCAGTTTTTTTTAAATTTCAGAATTTGTGAATAAATATTTTCTGAAAGAAATGAAAAATATTGTGAAAGTGGTTTCTCTAGCAACAAATTATCATGCTGAATATTGATAAGGTGCTAGAAATAATTTTTTCAACATCATTTTCTGTCGCTTGACGCGCAAGTGCTATTAAAACATTACGCATCTGGTGACCCTTACATCTGGCAATCCTATACATGAGCGGCTTGTCTCATTAAAAGTTAATCGCACATCGTCAGAATCATATTTTTTTTTAGAAAAAACAAGGGAAGTTTATCATTAAACACAGTTAAAGGGATATAGTTCATTCCGAAGCGTGACTTCACCATCAATGGTGCGAATGTTTCTAAAATAAGTAATTATTTTTAAATTTTGTTTATGCCAGCTTTTCCCATCATATTTCGATTTTTTTGTGTTTCAAAACCATGCTCAAAAACTTTTCTGCTGTTACTTACAGCTACATATTTCTGCAGTAGTAGAAGGTGGCACCTCGAAAAGTTTAGATTTTCTCAACGTATGTAAGCTTTTCATAAAATCGAAGCTCACTATTTTGTCAAAATAATTCAAACATCTGTCGACAGATTGTAAAATGCTCTTTCGTTTTTATAAGCAGTTCAGCATTTTTTCCATTGATTTTAGTAGAGCACACTGGTCTGCCGTGAAATTTTCAACAATATGA
This sequence comes from Caenorhabditis virilis, assembly GCA_964036255.1. NCBI lineage: Eukaryota > Metazoa > Nematoda > Chromadorea > Rhabditida > Rhabditidae > Caenorhabditis > Caenorhabditis virilis. Next base: position 3,000,931 of record OZ038420.1, on the reverse strand, counting down.
AGAATTGTTTCCGCATTTTACGCTAATAAGTATGTATCAGCAAACATAGTTTTACATTTTTTAAAATTATTTTATTCTACAATTACAATTATCTTCCTTCTGTCTCAATTGCCCGTATTGAAATTACTATTGCAGCTCCTGAAAAGAATAAATTTAAGCAGATAATAGGTTTCACGAAAAAATATACATTTTGATGTCCCGAAAACTGGAGCACACCTCGGTTCGGTCTATTTTCTTTTTACGAATTATCTTCTACCATTTTCCCCGATTCGACTTTGGGCTCTAATTCCATTTTCATCTTTCTGTCCGCCCATTTTTCTGACCTCATGTAGGATCGATGTTTCCAATTCCTCTAGCAGCTCCTCGAGTTATCCCAAAATATTTCACAAATTTCCTAGTACCTATTCTTTTTGAGGTGTTCTCGGTTTCGTGCCAACATTGACCAATAGTCTGAAATTAGTAACAAGTTTTCATGGATCTTTTTTTTAAATTCTGTTCTTTGAAAGAAGAATTATAATGCTAATTTCAACCAATTGATTCAAAATTTAATTTTTATAGCAAAAAACGAAAAATTGGCGCCCGAAAGCGAGTATCTGAGCAAAATTCAATGGTTTTTAAGGTACAAGTTTGAAAACACTTTTGAAATGTGAATTACAAATGAAATAATCCGGATTTTTTATTTATTTGGTGTCTCGATTACGGCCTGTGATTTAACGAAAAAAAGGCACAACTAATAGTAAATTTGAATTTTTTTCCCGGAATCGAACTTTTGCACTGTTTACGTTTTTTTTAAACATATTTTTCTTTAAATATTTGAGAAAAAAACTCACCATTCTCACATAATTCCACTGATGTCAATATTCTATTTTGACAAATGTCATCACATCCTTCCACTTCTTTTTTGTTTCGATTTAAAATATAATCCAATAACCCTCCTTTGCGCCGAAATATAGATTCGGCATAGATCCCGACTCAAAACAACACCTGGAATCGAGACGGATATCTGAAATATCAAAAATATAAGAGCTTATTACGATTGTAGAAGAAAATTCACGTATTTACGAGACAATAAACAGGAAAAAAAAATAAATAAATGTAGGGAATTTACAAGATTAATATAACAAAAAAAAGGACTTGCCCTTCACTAATTTCTTTAAACTAAAGAATCTTTGTATAATAGATTACTTGATTTAAAATGATGAATTTTTTGCGAGAAAAGCAAAGAAAATAACTGAAGAAAAACTGACTAACTTAAAAGCAATCAATATGTCTAGAGCGTAGCGCATTCTATCAAAAAAACAGATGTTACAGAGAAAAAAAGACAAAACAGTCGAAAGGAACGACGCTGGCACGAACGCGATGCGTACGGCGCCTATTGTGGCTTTATCATTAGAGCGCGAGTTTTTGAAACTTTCTTCGGCATGGTTATAAGAGGAAAAAAAGATTGTGAAGACAAAAGAAGCTTGTAAGAGGAAAAAAAGCTTCTTTGCAAAAAGAACTGTGATGAAAATTAACTGGAGATTTTACAAAAAAAAAGATTGTTGAGTAAAAACAAATATATTTTTAACGCATTCATATTTTTTGGCAGGTTGATAATGCTTCGAAATTTAATTGCAGGAACAAAAAAACTACAAAAGTTGTTTTGGCTTATTACAATCACCATGACAGTAGACTCTCCGGATTCAAAAATTTCAGGTTAACATCACTTTTCACAGTAGCATGTTCACTTGTGAAAAATATGAAAAATAAATGAAGTTTAAGTCTCCTGGATAAAGTTAATGATATTTTTTCTTTAAAAAATATGCAAGAGTATCTAGGATTTTTTATGATGAATTTATCACATAAATAAAAATTTTAGTTTTAGAAGTACATAGTTTTTGATTCTTAATATTTGCAAAAAAAAAAATTTTACATAAGAATCAGTGTTCCGACCCGGATCTATCCGATCCGGATATTTCGGTTTCGGATCTCTCAATCCGATCCGGATAGATCCGGATCGGGTCAATCCGGATTCGGGTCAATCCGGATTCGGGTCAACCCGGATCGGGTTAAATTCGGATCTTTAAATTGCAAATGTTAATTTTCAGAATACAAATGTTACTATTTTGCTAGAATAAAAAAATTTCGTCCTATTTTTAAAACCATCTTAAGTAACGGAATAATTGTTCTATAAACTTGAAACTTCGTTTGTGAGTGCGGTAGAGGTCAAAGATTATTTTCGTACCACAAAACCTGTGAAGTGTTCCGGCGTTTGGGGGGAACTCCCCAAGAATACTTCAAAAAGGGGGATCATAGTTTGAAAAAATGACCAAACGTGCGAAAAAATGACACTTTTTGGCCAAAAATGCACATTAAAAATAGGACGAAATTTTTTAATTCTAGCAAAATAGTAAAATTTGTATTCTGAAAATTAACATTAGCAATTTATAGATCCGAATTTAACCCGATCCGGATTGACCCGAATCCGGATTGACCCGATGCCGGATTGACCCGGATTGTGACCCGATCCGGATTGACCCGATCCAGATCGATCCGGATTGTCATCCGGATTGACTCGATCCGAAATCCGATCAGGATCGGAACACTGATAAGAATCTCTGGTCAAAAAATATTAAACTTATTAAACTAGCCAGAGCTGTCATCTGTGCCGGCCTCCCTATTTTAAGTAATCTTTCAGGTCTTCAAATGTTTTTGTAAAACCAATTAATTAAATTACTTAATTAGTTTTAATTTTAAAATGCACATTGGGTATCCATATGAGAAAGACAAAGGAAAAACACTGAAAAACATTCTAAAATTGCGAATCGTGGTTTTTATTACGACAGCTCTGTTCGCAGCCATTCCAAGAAGCAGAAGATGGTTTCACCGAATGAGATATGTAGATATTATTCCGGAGTGGTGAAAAAGTATAGAATTCTCATTATCCTATTAAGTTTGGGAGAGTTCTTTTGCAAAGAATGCTTTTCATAAAGCAAAATCTCACAATGCACCCAAAATAAACTTCTAACATCTGTCGACTAATGGTAAAACACTTTTTTTTTCGACTTCGTTTTCTTCAGATGCTCAACATCTGCCCTATTGATTTACAGCATTTTGAAAGGGCATCAGCATTGTTAAACTATTTGCTCCAAACTTTAAAAAAATTCTTTTTGCTTTTTAAAAAAGTGGGCTCCCTGGCAGAACTTAATGACTGGACGTGATGCTGAAAATTTTCGTTATATTTTTTAAACTTGACTATTGAGTTTTTTTTTTCAAAACATTTTCTATGCTGTTCGGAAAGTTGATAAAAAAAAGGTCAGACATTTTTCAATAAAAATAATATATCACGAGGAAGAATTTATTGAGATTCATTACAATAGACCAAATTTTAAAACCGTCAAAAAGTGATATGGCATTTAAATGAGAAAAGACGGATACTTAAGAAAAAAAAAGAAATATTTCAAAAACTACAATAAATAATTTTATATTTATCACAAGCTGCAAAAGAATATTAAACAAAATGTCCGATTCCTTCGATTGCTCGGCGCCAAAGATCATAATTGACGACGACCACTCCCTTCGACAGCATTTGCAATGTTGTCGGGCGTCGACAAGCGGAATATCCTGTCTGAATATTTCACTTTTTGCACAATTACATATTTTTTAAAAATTATTAGTTGTTGAAAAAACTTACTATTTCAGCTTTTGTTTCTTTTGGGCGTTACTAATTCCGAGCACTTCATAGAGATTCCATCATCGTTGAATTCCGATTTCGTCATTATTTATGAACAAATCTGGAAAGTGAATTGATTTCATATTGATACTCCATAAAGGTGTATAGGCACATGTTTGGTTACTATATCACATAGTTTTGTAAAAAAAAAATATTTTCATATTTTTTTCCTTTTGAAATTTTATTTTTTTGTGAAGAATAGGCTTTTTTCGACTTACTAATGTAATTTTAACAGTTTTAAAAGACTTTCAAAATTTTACTTACAAAACTAAATTTGAGACGACTTTCAAAATTTGAATTAAAACAGCTTTATTTGAAAAAATCTTACTTTTTCCTCTTCCTCTTGTTTTCCTGATTGGGAACGTTTTTTGAAGTTGTTAAACAGTCCCAGTCCCAAACGCCTTCAAGCACAACCCTCACATGAACTGTCCGATTTCCTTTGACCATTCATTTTCCTTACATTCCAGAGCCATTCATTGTCGAGATTTATGATCCCTTTTTTCCATTGAAATCTTTTTTGAAAATTTCGTCTATTTTCATCATTTCTTTTCAGATTTTTCCATTTCGAACAAGGCTTACCCAAACGTGCCAAACTATAGATTCGACACACAATTTGAAATCTAGTGATCTGAAATTGATAAAATTATAAAAGGTATTTGCAGAAAAAGACGAGATCAGTTTGAGAAAAGGGACACTTCAAAGGGACACTGCACGAAAATCGGTGAATCATCAGATCTTGGGCATAACGTAATTGATAGAAATAATAGAGGAAAATGTTGAAAAAGGATAGACACAAGCAACACGAGAACTAATTTGAAAAATCAGAAAAAATAGCTTTTTTGTATTAAATAAGAGAAAAACAACGATTTTTTACAAATTTCGCAATATGTTCGATAAATTCGACACAGAAGGAGCGTTCAGAGAAAGGCGACGCGAGCACTAGCGCGACGCGTACGGCGCCAATCGATTGTCGATTATTTATCGTTAGAGCGCGACATTTGAACATTTATTTGTCTCGGATTTCGAAATAAGAAAAATAGCGGAAAAATGAAAGGGGATAAAAGAAATAACGATTAAAAAAACAAAAGAATAATTTATTGGTTCATTTAATTGTGTTTACTTTAACAGAAATTCAGCGGAAAAAACGAAAACAACTAACTCAGTTTTAACACGAATTATCTGAGATAATGGGTGTTATAAAATAATGAAAAAAAGAAAATGCACAAGAGAGATAATACAAAAAATTCAAAGATTAGGATTATCAGGAATGCAACAAGTTCCTATCATTATAAGTTACGTTACGTCTAACTTTTGAGTCAAGCTTATTTTATACATGTTGGCCACCTATTTTCAGCATCGATGTTTACGATGTATCCACATCAGATACTCTGTACGATTAGACATAATTGTGTCCCGAAAATAAATCCATTGACGGTCTCAATAACCGGAACCTTGGAAATTTATGAAATTGTGTTTTATGAAATTTTGCCTGCTAATCCAATCCACGGGTCTATTAGTCCGTCAGTTCGTAACCTACCAAATAATCATAGGAACTCAGAATAATACCAAAAGCGGTTTTTAGTATAATTTTTTCAGCATGATATTGTCAAGATAAAAATTCCTGCCCGCTCGTTTTGCGGAGTGTCGTTGGGAATTTACTCGCAACGCGACCGCTACGCGCACGGCCAACTGAGAAATTTGAATTTGAGCGCGTTGCGGTCGCGCTGCGAGTAAATTCTCAACGACACTCCGCAAAACGAGCGGCCAGAAATTGTTATCTTGACAATAATATTTTGCTAAAACACTGAGCATTTTAGGAACTAAAAACTAATAATTGCTCAGGCTCTTTAAAATCCAAGTTGGTGGCACGTCTTTAATTTCAATGAAAACGGACAAAACATTGTAATTTCGTACATCTCCAGTCGTTTTTCACAACACTTTCGCTGAACATAATTTCTTGAGTTACACGGATTTTGTTCGATTACTGTGAAAAAACATAAAGTAATTTGAAAATTTTGGGGGGCGTTCGAAGTAAGCTTGTCATAAAACCAAAGCACAAAGTTGATCCAATGGAAAATACAACATCTGTTCATCGATTGTAAAATTCTCTTTTTTTTCTCCACTATATCACATCGATTTTTTTTCAAATGAAAGTGTTCAAAATATTTGTTCCAATTCCATACATCCACTTTTTGGCACAATCACGAACTTTTCTCGCATTTCTCTATAAACAATAAATCCAGTAAGAAAGCTTTCAATAAATTTTATTTTAAAAACTTATACAAAAATTATAAAATAATATCCTTTATTTCATTTTTTCACGCACCTGTGTGTTGGTCCATTTCCTGGAAAAATTGTGATTTTTAATAAAATCTATATTTATTTTAATTTTTTTCTGTTTTAAAGAATACTTTTAGGTATACGAGGTGAACATTTGAGTTATGCTTCTCCAAAACAAGTCACGAGTCTTTAAGGATTTTTAATTCATCTATAATTTTTTATTAGTTGAAAAGTACTTACATAAAAGCCCGCTCTTTTCAAATTTCTGTCCAGATTTGTACGTCTGCTGACAACTTCACTGCGGAATCCCTTTTCTCTCATGAATATCGCTGAAATGAGAATTTTTAACTAGAGATTTTCGTGTTTAATATCGACCAACCTCCATATGTTGTGGCATTTTTCACAGCTTGTTGTACTTCCAGATTTAATCCTCGATATTTTCATTTTCCAACACCTCTACAAGCCCGCAATTTCCGATTCTTAAAAAGGATAGAAGGAAGTTTTTAGTTTTAGTCTAAAAGGAAGTCAGTAGGTGACAGTTTTTACCTTTTTTTTTTAAATTTTCAAAACTTTTCCTCTTGTCAGTTTTGTAAAAAAAAAAGGTTTACACATTTTTTCCTTTTTGAAATTCAATTTTTAGGTTTTTTCGACTTGCTAATGTAATTTTAACAGTTTTCTCAAACGACTTTCGAAATTTGAATTAAAACATCTTTATTTTGAAAAAAATCTTACTCTTTCTGCGACCTCTATCGATGTTTTCCTGATGCGGAACTTTTTTTGAAGTTGAACGTTTTCAATTCAAATCCCTACAAGAACTTTTCGATCGTTGATGGTCAATCATTTTTCTTTCCATCCCAGAACCATTCATCGTCAAATGCGACTATCATTTTTTCCATTTTGAACTTCAATTTTAAAATACGGCGGTGCCAAAATGTAGATTTGGACACACAACACATTTGAATGCTTGCGCTCTGAAAAATTATAAAGTTATATAAAATTAAGAGGTAATTTAAAAAAACAAGGTTTTGAGATGATATGTACCGTTAAAAAAATGAGTCAGATTTTAAAAGAAACGTGCTGTGCTGACATTTTGAAGTTTTTTAAAAAATTATTTTAGAATTAAAAATACTTACCTTCATCATTTTTTTTTCAGATGGTTCCATTTTCAAATAAGGCTTACCCAAACGTTCCAAATTATAGATTCGGATACACAGTTTGAAATCTAGTGATCTGAAATTTTTAAAATTATAAAAGGTATTTGCAGAAAAAGATGAGATCAGTTTGAGAAAAGTGACACTACAAAGGGACACTGCACGAAAATCGGTGAATAATCAGATCTTGTGCATAACGAAATCGATAGAAATGATAGAGGAAAATGTTGAAAAAGGATAGACACAAGCAACACGAGAACTAATTTGAAAAACCAGAAAAAATCACTTTTTTGTATTAAATAAGAGAAAGACAACGATGTTTTACAAATTTCGCAATATGTTCGGTGAATCATCAGATCTTGGGCATAACGTAATTGATAGAAATAATAGAGGAAAATGTTGAAAAAGGATAGACACAAGCAACACGAGAACTAATTTGAAAAATCAGAAAAAATAGCTTTTTTGTATTAAATAAGAGAAAAACAACGATTTTTTACAAATTTCGCAATATGTTCGATAAATTCGACACAGAAGGAGCGTTCAGAGAAAGGCGACGCGAGCACTAGCGCGACGCGTACGGCGCCAATCGATTGTCGATTATTTATCGTTAGAGCGCGACATTTGAACATTTATTTGTCTCGGATTTCGAAATAAGAAAAATAGCGGAAAAATGAAAGGGGATAAAAGAAATAACGATTAAAAAATCAAAACAATTGTTTATTGACCTTTTTCCTTTAATATAATTTAAGTATTTACGTTAACGAAAAAGCAACGTAAAAAACAATAAGGTTTTAACACTAATTATCCGAGAGGCACCAACAGTTTGTGATGGGTGCTGTCACAATAAAACAAGAACCCTCGGATTTTGATTATACATGGTGTAGCTGGTATCATTTCTTGAAACTTTTGAAAGTGTCCTTTTTTATTGTGACATGATCTTTTTGAAGACCTCACAGTAAAATAATGGGTGTTAAAAAATCATGAAAGTAGAACAATTCACGCGAAAGATAATACAAAAAAATCAAAGATTAGGATTATCATAGGAATCAAACAAATTCCAATCATTAAAAATTATTTTACGTCAACCTTTTGAGTGAATATTGTTTTATACAATTCGGTCAATTTTTTATGTTGGTAACCCATTTTCAGCATAGTATTTTACAGTGTATCCACATGATAATATTTTGCTAAAACACTGAGCAGGGTAGGAATTAAGAACGAATAATTGTTCAGGTTCTTTAAATTCCAAATTGGTGTCACGTCTTTAATTTCGTTGAAAACGGTCAAAACATTTTCAATTTCGTACATCTCGAGCAGTTTTTGAACACTTTCGCTGAACATAATTTCTTATGTTACACTGATTTTGTTCGATTACTGTGAAAAGCTTAACAGTAGCATGTTTAAAACTTTTGGGGCATTTCGAAGTAAACTTGTCATAAAACCAAAGCACAAAGTTGAACCAAAGGAAAATACAACATCTGTTCATCGATTCGAAATTATTTTTTTCTTCTCAATTATGTTTTCATTAATCAACGTTTTTATAATTTCGTTGACCTTTTTGTTCACATCACATCGATTTTTTTTAAAATGAAAGTGTTCAAAATATTTGTTCCAATTCCATACATCCACTTTTTGGCACAATCACGAACTTTTCTCGCATTTCTCTATAAACAATAAATCCAATAAGAAAGCTTTCAATACATTTTATTTTATAAACTTATACAAAAATTATAAAATAAGATCTTTAGCTCATTAATTTCATCTTCATGTTTGTTGGTCCATTTCCTGGAAAAAATGTGATTTTTAATAAAATCTATATTTATTTTAATTATTTTCTGTTTTAAAGAATACTTTCAGGTACAAGAGGTCAAAATTTGAGTTATGCTTCTTTAAAACAAGTCACAAGACTTTAAGGATTTTTAATTCGTCGAATATTTTTTATTAGTTGAAAAGTACTTACATAAAAGCCCGCTCTTTTCAAATTTCTACCCAGATTTGTACGTCTGCTGACAACTTCACTGCAGAATCCCTTTTCTCTCATGAATATCGCTGAAATGAGAATTTTTAACTAGTGATTTTCGTGTTTAATATCGACCAACCTCCATATGTTGAGGCATTTTTCACAGCTTGTTGTACTTCCAGATTTTGTACCCTCGATATTTTCATTTTCCAACACTTCTACAAGCCCGCAGTTTCCGATTCTGCTATCTCCCTGGTTCACTGAAAAATTCAAGTTAAAACAAAAACCATTTTGAAAAACATCACGGTTTTGTGTGTTAAAATCGGAACTGACAAACTTTTTTAGTCTAAACGGAAGTCAGTAGGTGACAGTTTTTACCTTTTACATTTTCTCTTGTCAGTTTTGTAAAAAAAAAAGGTTTACACATTTTTTTCCTTTTTGAAATTCAATTTTTTGGGGAAGAATAGGTTTTTTCGACTTTCTAATGTAATTTAAACATTTTTCTCATACGACTTTCAAAATTTGAATTAAAACAGCTTTATTTTGAAAAAATCTTACTCTTTCTGCGACCTCTATCGATGTTTTCCTGATTCGGTACTTTTTTGAAGTTGAAGGTTTTCAACTCAAATCCCTACAAGAACTTTTCGATTGTTGATGGCCAATCATTTTCCTTTCCATCATAGAACCATTCGTCATCGAATTCGACGATTTTTTTTCAATTTTGAACTTCTATTTTAAAATACGGCGGTGCCAAAATGTAGATTTGGACACACAACACATTTGAATGCTCGCGCTCTGAAAAATAATAAAATAATTTAAAAATTGAAAGGTAATTTTTAAAAACGACATGAAAGAAGGATATTTTGGTTTCGAGATCATATGAACTTTTTTAAAAAATACATTTTGAAGTTTTTTTCAATTTATTTAAAGTTAAAAATACTCACCTTCATCGTTTCTTTTCAGCTGTTTCCATTTCGAACAAGGCTTACCCAAACGTGCCAAACTATAGATTCGACACACAGTTGGAAATCTAGTGATCTGAAATTGATAAAATTATAAAAGGTATTTGCAGAAAATGGCGATAAAAGTTCGAGAATAAAAACACTTGTACTCAAAAGGACTATGCACGAAAATTAGTGAATCATCAGATTTTGGGAATAACGAAATCGATAGATATAATAGAGGAACATGTTAAACAGGGATAGAAAGAAGCAACACAAGGACTAATTTAAAAAATCAGAAAAAGTTTAGTTTTTGTATTAAATAAGAGAAAGACAGCGATTGCAAATTTCGCAATATGTTCGATAAATTCGACAAAGAAGGAGCGTTCAGAGAAAGGCGACGCGAGCACTAGCGCGATGCGTACGGCGCCAATCAATTGTGGATATTTTATCGTTGGAGCACGATATTTGAACATTTATTTGTCTCGGATTTCGAAATAAGAAAAATAGCGGAAAAATGATCGGGGATAAAAGAAATAACGATTAAAAAAAGACAAAACGATAATTTATTATGCGAGTTTTGATACTTTCTTCGGATTGACTATGGCTGAAAATACACATTTTTCGGTATCATGCAGAGTGATTAAAAGTGAACTCAGGGATTCAAAAATTCAAGGAGTAGCAAAAAGAATTTCAGGTTACATATCATAATAATTTTTCAGTACGATGTTTTGGAAAAAAAAGGCAAAAAAACTGTAATGAAGCTTCATTCAGTGTCTCTTATTCCTGGTTGCAGTTGTTGATATTTGCTGAAAAGAAATAAATTTTAAAAAACTCCGATCTCGGTTTCAGTTCATTTACTCTAAGAACATCCTGTTGTATATGAAATGCAGTTTTCAGATATCGGAATCTGATCCGTCGTCTGGCCCATAATGCATCATTCTCTGATTTACATTGCACAAAAATAGCTTTCCAAAGGCATCTGGTGACCCCCACATCTGGCAAGTCTATTCACAGTTAGCAGTTCATTAGAAGCTGTTGCTCATCCACAAAATGCACTTTTTTCTTACGTCAGAGGAAGTGCTTATACTTTATAGAAGTCTTCATTGCGAAACATATTTTATTCAATAAAGCTGACTCTGATGAAAAGCTTCAAAGATCGGAAAACCATGTACATAATCTGTCCCCAATTTGTTATATCCGCTTCTCAAAAAGCTGAAGAAGTTTGTGGTCGATGTCAATGTAAGCTTGTTATAAAACAAAGCTCACAATTATTCCGAAGAAAAATCCAACATCTGTTTATTGATTTTACAATTCTTATTTTAAACTCCTTTTTCATTATCCATTTTCAATTTGCTCGATCTATTCACATCACAGTAGCTCTTGTCAAAAGGAAAAATCATTAGTTAAACAAATATGGTTCCAATTCCACCGACAATTATAAAAACTGTTAAAAATTGATATCTTTATTTAAGAATAAATAAATATTTAAAAAATTATAAAATAATCCTTATACATCTCTAGGTCGTGTTTTCTCCGTATCGAATTACTGAACATTGGTTCTGGAAAAATTGTGATTATTGATGAAATTCATATTTATTTAAATTCTGTTTTCTTTTTTAATAATTATAAAAATATACAGTCGAAAGTTGAATCGTGCTCTTTCTTTTGCTTTATTTTTTTTAAAATTGTTTTCATTTTGATTATTTTTAAATTTATGAAATTTGAAAGATTACTTACCCACATTTCTATCCTCATTCATTATTTTCTCCTCTCGTTGCACCTCGGAAGCTGGATTGTCGTGCTTCTTCTGGAATTAGAATTGTCACGTGAGACGCTGTCTTTAAAAGGTGGGATGTGCAGTGACTACACATTTATTTGAGATAAACAAAAGTATTTGTTCTCAATATTAATATTTTTCTCAAATTTTTTAATTTAAAATAGTTTTAAATAACAAACGTTAAGTTCTCTCTCAACATTTATTGAAATTGTTGAAGCCGACGGCACCATCGCGCCTGGTGTCTTCATTCTTATTCTTGCTTCCAGCTCCAGGTCAAAGTTCCAGCCAGGTTTCATCTTCCGGAAAGCTTCACGTTAGAGTACTTTGAAAAAACAACCCAACAACAGTGAGGATGAAAAACTTATAGTTTAAAAGGAAACCAGTAGGTGACAGAAAGTTATCACTTTTTACAATGTCAGTTTTGCAAAAAAAAGGTTTTCACATTTTTTTCTATTTTTTTAAATATTAGTTTTTCGTGAGGAATAGGTTTTGTCGACTTGTTGATGTTATTTTTAAAGTTTTCTCACACGAATTTCAAAATTGGAATTAAAAATTTTTTTCTGAATAAAATCTTACCATCAAGCGTCTTCAATTCAAATCCCTACAGGAACCTTTCGATTGTTGTTGGCCATTCATTTTTCTTTCCATTCCAGAACCATTCGTCATCGAATTCGACGATTTTTTTTCCATTTTGAACTTCTATTTTGAAATACGGCGGTGCCAAAATGTAGATTTGGACACACAACACATTTGAATGCTCGCGCTCTGAAAAATTATAAAATTATATAAAATTAAGAGGTAATCTTAAAGAACGATATGAAAGAAGAATATTGTGGTTTCGAGATGATATGAACCTTTTAAAAAAGTTAACAATTTTAAAAGATCGTACTGTGCTTACTTTTTGAGGTTTTTTCAAATTTTTTAATAGTTAAAAATACTCACCTTCATAATTTATTTTCAGCTGTTTCAATTTTGAACAAGGCTTACCCAAACGTGCCAAACTATAGATTCGACACACAGTTTGAAATCTAGTGATCTGAAATTGATAAAATTATAAAAGTTATTTGAAAGGTTTATTAAAAAAGAGAAAGAAAGTGATTGAAAATTTCGAAATGTGTTCGATAATGAAGGGCGTCAAGAGAAACGCGACGCGAACGGCGCCAATATTGATTGCTTTCTCATTGGAGCGCGAGCTTTGATACTTTCTTTGGCTTGGATATGGGTGGGCAAAAATTTAAGATTTTTCAGTATTGACATCAGGGACAGTGAATAAAAGTTAACTCAGGGATTCAAAAATTGAAGGACTAGCAAAAATAATTTCAGGTTACATGTCATAATCATTTTTCATTTTTGAAGAAATGGAAATAAAAAAACTTTAATGAATTTTCATTCAGTTTCTCTTAATTCCGATTGCAGTTTGTGATATTTGCTGAAAAGAAATAAATAAATAAAAAAACTATGAAATCGATTTCTGTTCAAACATATCCTGTTGTGGATTAAATGAAGTTTTCGGATATCAGAATCCGATTCTTCGTCTGTCCCATCACACATTGTTTTCTGATTTACATTGCGCAAAAATAACTTTCCAAAGGCATCTGGTGACCCTCACATCTGGCAATCCTGTTCGCAGTTAGTAGTTCATTAAGAGTTGTTGCTCATCAACAAAATGCACCTTTTTCTTACATCAGAGGAAGTGTTTATACTTTATAGAAGTCTTTATAGCGAAACATATCTCATTCCATAAAGCTTACTTTGATGAAAAGCTTCAAAGATCGGAAAACCATGTACGAAATCGGTCACCAATTTTTTAGCTTTTTATCTTCTCAATGAAGATAAAAAGTTTGTGATTGATGTTAATGTTAATTTGTTATTCCGAAAGAAAATCCAACATCGATTTTATAACTCTCCTTTTTCAAACTCTATTTTCATATTGTATTCATAATTCTATTCGCATCACAATGGTTTTTTCGAAAGGAATAATCATTATTTTTTAAGAATATGGTTCCAATTCCAACAAACGGATCTGGTAAACTTGTTTTCCCGCCATAAGCATCTATAAGTAATAAAAACTGTAAAAAATTTTGATGTTTTTATTTAAAAATAAACAAATATTTAGGTAATTATAAAATTGTTTTTATTCATCTCTGTTGCAGCGGTTTCTCTTTCGCAATATCTGAGCAGTGGACCAATTTTCTGTAAAAATTGTGATTATTGATGAAATTCATGTTTATTTAAATTTGTTTCTTGTTTAATAATTATAAAATATGCAGTCGAATGTTGTTTTCTACTCTTTCTTTTCCTTTACTTTTTTTAATAGTTTTCATTTCGATGAGTTTTATATTTCGGAAATTTGAGAGATTACTTACTTAATGCTCCCATTTTTCAATTGGGCATTGTGGCCTCATTCCTTATTTTCTCCTCTCGTTGACCTTTTGGAGGTTCATTGTCTTGATGCATTCTGGAATGAGAATTATCAAAATGGGTCGCTGTTTTTTAAAGGTGGGATGTGCGGTGACTACACATTTATTTGAGATAGACAAAATGTTTGTTATCAATTTTTATAATTTTCTTTTATTCTTTAATTGAAAATACTTAAAAATAATACAAACCTCAAAAACGTTTGGACGTTCAAATCTAGATACCGATGTCACCATCCCGATAGGTATTTTCTTTCTCTCATTCTTTCGCCCGCTCCATTTCAAAGACCATCACATCTTCCTGAAAACTTTACGTTGAGAACAACAGAGTACTTTAAAACACGCCACCAACAATGAGGATTTCAAAAGTTCTGGTCAAAAAGAAAAATAGTAGGTGACAGAAGGTTAATACATTTTCTGATGTCTTCCAGAATAAATTAATTTGGTCGAAATGTTCACTCATTTCTTTCGTTTCATTTTTCTGACAGTTTTCTGTTATTTTTAATTTTTTTCTGACTTTCAAAATCAAATGAAACATGATTTTCAGGATTTCTCCAATGTTTTAAATAGTTAAAAATCATACCTATCTGTCTCCACCGGTTTTTTCAGCCATTTCCCATCAGTTTTTCTACAATGTTGAGAGTCTTCAATCCATATCGAATTATTCATAATCTAAACTTCATCTCGATGAAAAGCATAAAAGTGGAAACTGAAAACATATATTTTTTGTGAAATGCTATTCTAAAAGAATATTTTTTCGGTACTTTTTTCTACTTCCTTCACAAGTGCAACTGTTTTTCGACGTTTTCATCTATTTCCAGTTGTTTCAATTTTCAATAAGGCTTGCCCAAACGTGCCGAACTATAGATTCGGTCACACAATTTGAAATCTAGTGATCTGAAATTGATAATTATAAAAGGTATTTGCAGAAAAAGACGAGATCAGTTCGAGAATAAAAACACTTGTACTCAAAGGGACACTGCACGAAAATCAGTGAATCATCAGCTCTTGGGCATAACGAAATCGATAGAAATGATAGAGGAAAATGTTGAAAAAGGATAGAAACAAGAAACACGAGAACTAATTTGAAAAACCAGAAAAAATCACTTTTTTGTATTAAATAAGTGAAAGACAACGATTTTTTACAAATTTCGCAATATGTTCGATAAATTCGACACAGAAGGAGCGTTCAGTGAAAGGCGACGCGAGCACTAGCGCGATGCGTACGGCGCCAATCAATTGTGGATTCTTTATCGTTGGAGCGCGACATTTGAACATTTATTTGTATTGGATATCGAAATAAGAAAAATAGCGGAAAAATGATCGGGAAGAAATGAAATAAGGCAAAAAATATAAGATTTTTCAGTATTGACATCACGCACAATTATTAAAAGTGAACGAAACGGAGATTCAAAAATTCAAGAAGTAGCAAAGATAGTAAAAATTTTAAAAAAGTAAAAAAAATTCAAGAAACAGACAATTTCATGTTTCGTAACATAATCTTTTTTCAGTACGTATTCATTTTTGAAGAAATGGAAATAAAAAACTTTAATGCATTTTCATTCAGTTTCTCTTATTCCTGATTGCAGTTGTTGATATTTGCGGGAAAGAAATAAATAACAAAAACCTCCGAAATCGATTTCTGTTCAAACACATCCTATTGTGGATTAAATGAAGTTTTCGGATATCAGAATCCGATCCGCCGTCTGACCCATCACACATTTTTTCTGATATACATTGCGCAAGAATAACATTCCAAAGGCATCTGGTGACCCTCACATCTGGCAAGCCTATTCGCAGTTAGTTGTTCATTAAGAGTTGTTGCTCATCAATAAAATGCACCTTTTTCTTACATCAGAGGAAGTGCTTATACTTTATAGAAGTCTTTATAGCGAAACATATCTCATTAAAGCTTACTATGATGAAAAAGAAAATAAAAATAAAGCTTACTCTGATGAAAAGCTTCAAAGATCGGAAAACCATGAACGAAATCTGTCACCAATTTTTTGTATCCCCTTCTCAATGAACAGAACAAGTTTGTGAACAATGTAAAGTTTGTTATTCCGAAAGAAAATCCAACATCGATTTAATAACCTCTTTTATTAACTCCATTTTCCTAATATATTCATAATTCGCTCGATCTATTCACATCACAATGTTTTTTTCGAAAGGAAAAATCATTACTTTTTAAAAATATGGTTCCAATTCCAACACCAATTCCAATAATTCACGCCTCTAGTAAATTTGTTTTCCCGCCATAAGAATCTATAAGTAATAAAAACGGGTAAAATTTTTATATTTTTTATTTAACAATAAAATATTTTAAAAATTATAAAATGATTTGTGTTCATTAGAGCCGCTCTATTTTCCCTTCTCGATCCGTGATTGGTGGAGCAATTTTCTGTAAAAATTGTGATTATTGATGAAGTTCATGTTTATATAAATTTTGATTTAAAAAAAATTATAAGAATATACAGTCAAAAGTTGAATCATGTTTTTTATTTTGCTTCAATTTTTAATATAGCTCTATTTTGACAACTTTTCTATTTTTGAAACTCTTTGGACATTTACTTACTAAAACATTATGTTCTTTAGATCTATAGGTTTTGCTTTAATTTTTTTTTAAATAGTTATAATTTTTTGATGAGTTTTATATTTCTGAAATTTGAAAGATTACTTACTTAATGTTCCTTCAACTTTCAATTGTGGTCTCATTCCTTATTTTTTCATCTCGTTGAATTTTAGAAGAGTCATCGTCTTGCTCCGTTCTGGAATTTGAAATATCAAGTAGGACGCTTTTTTGTCTTTTAAAGGTGGAGTGTGCGTTGACTACACATTTATTTGAGATAACCAAAGTATTTGTTCTCAATTTTTATAACTTTCTTAAATTCTTAAATAAAAAATACTTGAAATAATACAAACCCCTTGATTTTTGAGCTATTGCAAATGTAGATGGCGATGGCATCGTCCCTACCAACTGGGATATTCATTTTCTTATTCTTGCTCCCAGCTCCAGGTCAAAGATCATCACATCTTCCTGAAAACTTTACGTTGAGAACAACAGAGTACTTTAAAACACGCCACCAACAAGGAGGATTTTAAAAGTTTTGGTAAAAAAGAAAAACAGTAGGTGACAGAAGGTTAATACATTTTCTGATGTGTTCCAGAATAAACTAATTTGGTCGAAATGTTCACATATTTCTCTCGCATCATTTTTTCTGACAGTTTTCTGTTATTTGAAATTTTTTCTAACTTTTAAAATCAAATGAAACATGATTTTCAGAATTTCTCCAATGTTTTAAATAGTTAAAAATCATACCTATCTGTCTCAACTAGTTTTTTCAGCCATTGCCCACCATGTGTCTCGCTCGACGTTTCCAACCATATCTGTCTCTCTCAAACAATTTCGATCTTTTGTGCCTAAAATTATTAATTATTAATGAAAAGATTTATTTGATCCATAAAAAAATATTTCCAAAATAAGTTTTCTAAAATAATCTTGCAGAAAATTGTTTACTATTATTTCTTTACCACTAATAATAAAATAAAACTTACTGATTTTCATTTTTTTTTGATGATTCCTCGATCCAACAAATTGTCCTTTTTATCTTCTTCTTCTTCTACTTTTTTCCAGATCTCGCGATACATTTCTAAAATGAAAATAGATCTTGGAAGAAAATGATAACTGTTAAAAAATTTAACAATTTTGATGATTAATATGTCAGTTAAAGATTGGCTATTATTTTTTTTTGCATTTTTTCACATTTTTCTATTGTCTTAGCTAGATTAATTTTCTTGGCCGCTCATTTTCGACTACACCAGTTATACCTTGAAGGCGACGTGACTGTAACACGTTTAAATTCAAATTTGTCAGTTGGTATTGTCAACTCAATTATTCTTGATCATTGCGTTCGGAAGGCTGCTCAACCTCACAGCCGCTCCGCACGCACGCGACGCGGCTGCCGACACTCACACACACTGAAATATCGGCGGGAAAATGAATTTTTCAAATATATCGGCGGGAAAATGGATTTTTCAAATTTTCCAGTGTGTGTGAGTGTCGGTAGCCGTGTCGCGTGGAGCGGCTGTGAGGTTGAGCAGCCTTCCGAACGCAATGATAAAGAATAATTGAGTTGACAATATCGCGCGTTGCGGTCGCGTCGCCTTCGAGGTTATCAGTGAAGCAGCAAAACTGCACCGGTAATTTAGAATATTTTACTCAAAAAATCTTACCTCTTGCTTCCGATCAATCAATTTTCCGATGCTTTCGACCTTTCTCCTTCAATCATATCCTCTAACCAAATTCCATATTCTCGATTAATTTCTTTGCCGATTCTTCTCCATTCTAGCATGAAAATATGTTCAAATGTTCCATCTATAAAAAATGAAATAAGAACTTGTTTCAGAGGGGGAAAATAATCAACCAACCTTTGGAGCAAGTTTTCGGATAAGCCTCGTCTCCTTCGCCTTTTTTCAAAAGCTCGCATCCAGCAACTACATGGATTTGAAAAACCAGCATTTCGATGAAAGCAGTAAGAGGAATTTTTGAGGACAATACTTCGAGCGAGCAGAGAGTACAAATCTCTGTACTCCGGGCATTGATATGAGCTGTGCTTGTCTAGATGCTCGCATTCATGACAACCTCTCGAAATTCGGCTCTTCCGACTTTTTCTAAAAAACGTCGTTAAATTAATTCAGAAAAATATTTTAAAACAGAACTAGTAAAAGCATAGGTTTAACACTCACTTTGATCGTTTCTTTCATTTTCATGTTCTCCATCCATTTCGTTCATCCATTTCAATTCATTTCAGTATTCAATTTTAAAATTTAGATTTAATTACAACTGCAGCGTCGAAGTATAGATTCGGACACCTGGTTTGGGACACAGTGATCTAAAATTGAAGAAATTATATGAAAAATACAAAGAAATTGAAGAAAAAGCAAAGGGGGAAAAGTTTTTGAAAATATTTCAAAATAAACACGATTAAATAAAATATTATTTAATTGCAAAAAAATTATTTCGAAACGGACATTGAATGTAAAATGACTAGTGAATCATCGGACGCGTTCAAAATGTTGTGGGGGTGATTTAAAAAAAAAGCTCGATCATGTTAATTTCGTTGCGAGACCATTGAAAAGGGACATTGAGAACTCTGCGTTCTCTAGAGAACGCAATAGAAATTCAAAAAGTTGGTGTTAGAGAGAGAGAGAGTTTCTATGGCGTCCGTTGTGTTTTTGTTTACATTGGCAAATTGCCAAGTACAACCGCGACGCGTGAACTATGTGTGCGGTCCGCGGCGCAGTCGAACTTGGCGATTTGCCAATTATAGAAAAAGAGCAAAAATAGCGCCAATGGCACCAGAAAATAAGTTTTATTTATATATTTAGCATATCCTTAGTTTTCAATAAATAATAAAATACATCTGTTGACATCTGTTTTTTCTTCAACTACCAGTGGGGGCCTAAATTTCCAAGTTTTATGACCTGCGTCTCTTTTTGATAGAAGAACGAAATTTTTCCGAGTAGACATCTTGTCCATTTGGTAGCACTATTGATTGGCGATGAATCATTTGTTGTTTTCTCTGAAAATTGCTGTAAATTTTAAAACATGTAAATCGTTTTCTTCTTTTCCTTTTTGCTATCAAAAATCTCTATCATGCTTTTTTCGAGACTTCTCAGATTCATTGACATTCTTCCGGAGCTACTACTTTTCGGTTTTACTGAAATTTTCTGCCTCATATCCTCACTTCTGTAAAAGTGGACATCTTCTGTTCTGAAAAGTATTCAAATTTTTTCAGAACAGAAGGTGTCCGACCTTCAGAAAAAGAAAAAAGACAAATTTTGTTTTTGTGGCATACCGTATTTCTTTATTGACCATTTCACATTTTCCCGCGTCTTTCAATAGTCAAAAATTCCAAAAAACAATATAGTTTTTCTTAGTTTCATTTAGTTTTAGTTATCCTTAAATCATTTTTAAATTGCGCGATTTCTTCACACTCCGCTCTTGTTGCGATTAAAATAATGTGCTCTTCACATTTCATATTTTGTTTTAAAACACACGCGAATGTTGTTAGGCGCGTTGCGGCCCAGGCTATAGACGGCACATAATTTTATCATCACAAAAAAATTGACATGTCGATGAAGTGAGGGCCAGTCCGTGTCAGAAAATTTAAATAACAATGGCGTATACTTTTTTATCAATTTTGAAAGAACCCATATTTGGAAGAGAGTCCAGAAATATTCCCACGACAGATCGTTTGCTTATGACAAACGTCGACACCAAAATCACTATTGGGTTTTTTTCGTTCATCGATGTGCTGTTTCATTTTTAGTTGAAAATCTCCTAATTTCAAAATAAAATAATCGTTTTTCCCCGTTTTGCCTGAAATATCACATAATTTAGGAGTTTTATTCATTTCTTTTATTGCATAAACAAAATCCGTTTTATTTTTCTTTAAGAATTCACTTTTACATTTATAATCAACATTTTTCAGAACTCTCCGTTCTCGCTTGTTCGCTCCGAATCTGTCCGAATCTATATTTCGGGATGGAAACGGTTGCTTCAAAATAGAATTACAAAATGGAAAACTGAAGAAAATCAAAGTTAGTCATAGTGAGTTGTTTCTATTTCTTGTAAAATGATTGCTTATTGAGACAAATTTTGCAGAGAACAATGACCGATGATGGCATCAAATAGTGCTCATTGGAGTCTACCCGGCCAGAAAAAAATTGCAGAAGTTCACGAGATTGCGGTCGAAAAAGTAAATGAATAGGAATACCAGGAAGACTTCATCAAACTGCACGACGAAACATCAGTATAAAGAAAACGGTGAGTGTAACGATGGTGACAGTGAAAAAAAATTGTTTTCAAGATTTCAGCCGAGATCGGGAGAATCGCTGATGGAGAAGTAGAGTCAAACAAAAGCAACACCTCAACGAAAGAAAGACTCGAATGGGAAGAGAGCGAACATTAATTTTTTGTCATGAACTCGTCTTTGTAGAAATAAATAAAGTCCCAGGTTCCTAACTGTCAATATATTAAAATTATCACACTTCCAATTAATTGATTTTCTTTAATTGAATTAAAGTTTTAAGCCCAAAACTCTGGATCTTGTAGATGGAATGCAAAACTTTTTGAACTTGTCTCAAATCAGATTCATGGCCACGATATAAAACAAGCAATGTTGTACAGAAAACGTTCTTGTAAATTAAACTTTCTCCACGAAGACAAAGCGATATCCTGAATTCATAATATGAAAAATGTAGTAGAAGACAATTTTCTAGATTAACAGTTTTCTTAACAATCCTCGATTTCTTATTAAATCCTCGATTTCTTATTAAATCTACTCTTTTTGACCATACCAACTCTCTCTTACAACAACAGAAATCAGAAACATTGTACAAGTTACAAAAAAATGCGAGCAAAATGGACGGCAATTTTTGGGGGGACTAACGTTTGGCGGGGACTAACTTCTTTTGGGGACTAGTTTGGCGGGGACTAATTTTTGGCGGAGACTAACTTTTAGGAAGTTAGTCCCTTAGAAATTTCCGTTGTTTCTAAATTTCGTCAGTATTGGCACTTTTTTGTAACTTAAGCAATTTGTTACATTTTTTCAGGATTAGGATGGTCTGCTAAAAAGGCGTCGATTTGATAGGAAATCAGAAACCATCAAACCGTCAAGATTTGGCTATTTAGAACATTCTAAATTTTATAGGGAGTTCACAATGAACAATAGTGTGACGAATCGAGCAATTTCGATTCGATAAAATTTTATGAATGATAAACAAACCTTTGCTGAATTAGTTGGATTTTATTATATCGAGTCCATGCATACTTTTAGTAGCAAAACTTGTCAACTAATGGGGCAATATTTTTGACTTTTACTCCTTTTGATTGCGATACTATTAATCAGCTAAAAAGGAATTTTGTACGAAATTCTTATTTTGATAAATAACTATCTAAAACAAGGCTTGGAAAAAAATGCACTCCTGAAACAACTTACGTCTTGCCTCATATTGCGAACTGGATTCAATCTGACATGAATTTCAATGCTTTTCGAAACATATACTAACAAATATCGTAACAGAAGGAATTAAAGGAGGGCTGTACGGAGATTATGAATGCACCTGGGATGAAAATAGGCTTCAGACTCATTCCAAATCAGTTTTAAAAATTTTCTAAAACCACCTAGAAGCCGAGAAAACACGCCTCAAAACAATGGCCTAGAAAAAAGGGCCACCGGCGAAAACTAGTCCGCAGGCATGAAAAGTCCAAAAATGAAAAAAAAACATAAATTAAAATGAAAAAACATTAAAAAGGACTAATATAAGCATTTTGCATAACTATTTATTGCCGAAACACGAAAAAAGCTCATAGGAAAAAGTTCAGCCAGGTGGCCCTTTTTTCTAGGCCATTGTTTTGAGGCGCGTTTTCTCGGCTTCTAGGTGGTTTTAGAAAATTTTAAAAACAGATTTGGAAGGAGAATGAAGCCTATTTTCATCCCAGGTGCATTCATAATCTCCGTAGAGCCCTCCTTTAAACCGACTATATATTGTTTGACAATGTTTCATAGTCGATTTCAATACTGTTCAAGAAGAAATTAATTTTCATGCAGAATAGATCATAACAACCGAACTTTGAAAAAAAAAACTGTTGAACAGAAAAAAAAAGTGCCCCCTCCCCACCACCCAGTTGTGATCGTTTATTCCTTAGAATCGTAAAATTTACGGAGTGCGCGTTCTATCTTTGCAGTTTGAATCTTTTCAAGTCTCCTCATGGCGTATAATATTTCGCGAACACGTAGAACTCCGACAGGTTTTCTTGTTTCAAAGTAGTCGAATTGATTGTCGGCTTTTTGAACAACAAGACAAGAGATGGTTGGGATCAAAATCTGCAAAAAACGTTTGATAATTCGAAGTGAATTCGTTTTTAGATATTACATTTGTGATTGTAGTCAGAAAAGCTTCGTGATAGATTTTGTCGGAAAAGATGAGGTCGCCATGAGATTGTATCAATAATGTCAAAATGATGAAGCAACCGTAGGAGCGAAGGCAATATCGAACGAGCAAGATAATGAATTCCGTATCAAAAATAACTTCCTGATGATGTTCGATATCTCTCGCGTAGCATTCTTCCCTGAAAATAAAACAGACGATACATCAAAAGCTTCACGTCGTTACTCTATAAAATCTGAGTAGAGTGACTCCACATATGTCGTATAACGCAAATAACATCCAATGAAGATGAGAGTCGCACAGAGATTGAAAAAAGCCACGTTGTACATTCCCAATGGCAATAAATTAAACGAGATTGACCCTGTTCTATACGATCGATCCTCATCCATAATGAACCATATCATTGCGTTAAAGAAAAAGAGGCCGGACATGACACGGGTCGTAAAAAACGACATGTTTTTATAAGCTTCTGTGTTGTTTATGGCACGATAACGATCGTAAGGTAGAATGAGCACGCAAATGATGGGAGCAGTGAGAAGTGACATTGAAATCATGGTTGCGAGTTTAGAGACTTCACCCTCCATTAAGACATCACATGCAGTTTTGGCCAAGAGCGTGTTAAAAAGGTCATAAGACTGAATCGAATATTTCTTGATTTAAAACTACTTAAAATAATATACCGTTGAAAGAATGCGAAAAATTGTAGCTAATACATGCAAACCGAAGTAACCGATGAGAACGAACTAAAAATATTTTACTTTATCTTGCTCGGATTTTCTATTCAAATTCAAAAATGATCTATTTCACTTCAACATATCCTCATTATCAATATTGAAAATAATGTATTCCATTACTATTTCTGTGTAACTTTCACTTTCACAATGGATGTATTCACCCTGATCGAGAAGGATCAAAGTAAACCTAGCACCATATCCTAGAAGACTAAAATCCCCTTTGCAATTTATCGGATGTAAACAGCCCCTAGTAGCAGAAAAAGAAGTACCTTGAAGTTCCCTTGTGATTTGGATTTTGACAACTTCTCGATGAACACCATCAACAAGCTGAGCGCGAACAATGCAATGCAAGTTGATACCAATCCTCCAGACACAAAGATCCAATGGCGAGAAAGTCGCCATCCCTAGAACGACGTTCAGCATCGTGGTTACGTGAAACCACTCAGAACTTACAAAATCGCAGTCAGGAATGACCACATCTTTCGCATTTCGGTCCGCTCGACTTTCGTCCATTTTTTCAACCCAAGCTTTTCAGAGAATATTGACTAGTGATACTACTTTTCGGTTGTATCACCAGTCATTGTTCTCAACTAGGGATACGTTTGCGGCACTAGATATTTATTTGCGGCTTAGCATAACAAAACGTGGGTGTTTTTTTATTAACGCGGTTTTGTCCCTTAATATGCAGGCCATGTTTGCTCATGATGGCAGTGATGCTAAAAAGTCTGAGAGAGTGTGTTTCATACCCTTATCGGAAAAAAAATGCGCGCAAATTCAAGTTTGGACCTACGCAGCATAGGAAAATGGAACGGAAATTTCATCTTTGCGTTCCTGCGACGCTTTTATAAAACTCTTTCCTAACTAGACCCTAGCATGCAATGGCCCATGCTTGCAAGCCTAAGATCGTTCAAGCGAGGTAAGAACTGCCCCCTGGGAAGGGGGCGTGGCGTGTACACCGCCCCACTTAATGAAAGCATTGTGAGAAACGCCGTCTGAAAATACGAGGCGGTGCCCGCCCCGCCCCCTTCCCCGTGAAAGGAGTGGCGCCCACTAAATTCCAATTTGGAAAAATTGAACACTTCTGATAGAATGAGAACTTGTGACACAGTAACGTAATATCTTTTTGGTGAAAAGGGGAATCAAATCTTGAAATTGGAAAGCTAAATATTCTCGGCCGCTCATTTTCGAAAACACAACTGGCAATTTCCTCGCGACGCGACCGTAGCGCACTAAAATCTGAATTTCGTCTATGTTGTGACGCGTTGCGGGCGCGTCGCGAGGGAATTCTCAGTGATGTTTTGAAAAATGAGCGGTCAGGAATATTTATCTTGACAATAAGATATTTGAAATCGAAAAGCTCGACGACAGTTACTTGAGAAAATAATGTTTGACCGACTATTGCGAAATAAAAACGAGCTCGTTTGTTCAGAAAATGTTTGAACTTCCGATTAGTTAATCTCAAAAATGTTGTGAATCATTAGCATGATCAACAATAAGTTCTAGCTATTCCTCTTAGAAAATTGTTAAAAACTTACAGCCGGTCAAACAAAATTCCTCCCAAACTACCGTGATCAGAAGGCATGCATGTCCCGAGGCATACTGCTTGCAGGTGTTCAAATGCGTAAGACGTCTTTAGTATCCACAAGGTATCATCCCTAAGTTTGCGCTGGCCGGTAAAAGTATCCCTAGTGAGAACAAGTCGCAGAATTGTTGCCAAGATGAGAGCACCACCAGGATAAGGATGTTTTTAAGAATGAATGATTGTTTCCAGCTTCAAGGAAGAATGGGCGGAGCTTATCAGTAATCGAAAAAGTGCAAAGTTTGTTCCACTGCGCTGAACAACAACATCCAATCAGCTTCAAAAACTCCGGTTATTCATTCCTCCGGGACAATAATTTGTAATTGATGTCATGGACGGAAAGAGCTGATTTCTTGAACAGTTTTCAATGATCATCGAACAAATTTTAAAGATTTGAAGCACGTCACAGTCACTGTAATGACATTAAATGTTCGGGTTTGTGGATCAAAAAGTGCTCATGTTCCTATACGATAAGCACTTTTACAGTTTCCCGATTACTTATTACATTTGGTAATTACTGATTGAATTCTGATGACGCTCATTATAAGATGATGTGTGGGTTTTGAGAAAGATACACTAATATTTAAAAAAACACTGATTGCTGTCACAAGTAACGGTTTTGATGAATTAAAAAATAAACCGACCTTTCTTTTGTTTCCCAAAATGCGGGAAAATTAGAATTCTCATGCCACAATATTCATCGTTCAGAAACGGGGATTCTGCATTGTTCTGATCACCTAGTTCTTATCCCTTTTTATTTGTAAATGCAAAAAAATAATTGAGAAAATTAGTTGAATCCTAAAATTCTGGAACACATCCGAAACAAAAATCAAGGCACCGGAATCGAACTTTTATCTCAAAAACGTAAAGTTTTCATCAAAGTGGAAGCCAAATTACTACTCAAATTTTTTCATTATTGTTTTGTATTTAAAATTGAATTTCAGATCGATTGAGCAACATTTACAGCATAACGTTTTGCAATAATAGTGCTGATTTCTCGAAAGTTTTCAATGAGTTAGTTAGAGAAAATTCTAAAAACTCCAAGTAAATCACAGTTACAGAAACATTGAAATCATTTACGTACCAATACTTTTCAGCACACTTTCAGTTTCTAAAATGTAAATTATTCTATTTCAGTAGCAAAACAATGAACAAACTATATTTGTGTTCTGTCGTCAACATCAGCTCATTCACGTCAATCCAAATACGATTTTTCTTTGTTTTCGAATAAGGATATCCGATTAGTCTTAAAAACAATGGTTACTCATACCCCTGGGGGAACAAATTATTGTACCTGATGTGTGGCGCTAATAGTTGTGATTCCTTGGACATCGTTTAAAGGCAGCTTGTCAGTTAACACGATCGAAATTTAAGGCAAAATGTCAAACTTTGAATGGGAGCCCAGGTGGTCCAAAGAACAATACCAATATGTTACCACATTCAAATAATTGTGTTTCGCTTTAATTCTGACCGCGTTGCACGGACATCGACCGCGTCGCACGGTCACGCGCACATTCAAATTTAGATTTTTTCAACTTTGGACAGCTGTATTTTCGGGAAATTTTTTGTGAGGACCATAAAAACCAAAATATTGAGTTTAGGTTATTTAATTTTACCAAGATATATGTAGTAGGGCACGCGTTCAATCGTAAATTTCACCTTTTAACATGATGGGTTCGATAAGCTCAGCAGTGCTCAACTTCTTTCAAAATCAATAGGCTGAAGTTTCTTATTTAAGTAAATTTCTCAAACTTCAATTACTGATTAAATTCTGAAAAAACCCATTATCATTAAGGAATTTGAGAAAAAAAAACTTCATTATGGAACTTTTTTTCTAAAAATACTCATTTCCGTTTGAGGTTTAAAATTAGTAAACTCATTGTTATTTACACTTTTAGTTTAAAATGTTCATTTTCAGGGACCAATATAATATTACGGCACGCTTTTCAATTACGACTTCAATTTCAGTAGCAAAACAATATACGTGATATTTTTGTGTTTTGTCCCTAACAGCGGTTTTTTCTTTATTTTTGAATAAAAATATCCAATTAGCTTCGAAAACTACGGTTACTCATGTACCTCATGGGGGGAAAAATTAATGTACCGCGATGTTTTGAACTGTGTTTAATGATCATCGAGCGGGTCTTGCAAAAAACAAATATCTGAAGACTATAGCTCAACCAAGACCGAAATATAAAAGTATTTTATTGTGGGCCTTAAAGAATTGAAGCGAATTAAGATGGGATAAGGGTAAACAATCATTTTTGCAAGTTCTTCAAACTTCAAAATATTTTTTCGGGTTAGCTTAAAAATGTCAAAACTTGATGGAATGTGCCGTTCAAGACAGTGAGTTATTTTACTACGGTAGCTAAAAACTGATAATATTTTGTGGTGTTCTGTTGTCAACGTCGGCTCATTATCGTCATGACGCAATACATGATTTTCAACGTTTTTGTTTTTTGAATTCGTTTGACATTAAAGAACTCCGGTTATTCATTCCTTTGGGGACGAGCAATGTACCTAATGTTTTTCACGAAAAGATCTGATGTCATGGAAAGTGTGTAATGATCACGGAGGGAATTGTGAAAGTTTGAAAAACGTTCCATCAGAAATAAGAACCATTTAATTGGAAATGTTTCGATGATTTTTTGACCCATTTTTTCTTTTCATTTGAGTTCTGTTCATAAAAACAAAATGAAAAAGATATTTGGTGTTTTGCAATCAACATCTTCTGGTTATTCATACCTCTTGGGACAAATTATTGTACCTGATGTTTTGCACTAATAGTGTGTACTGATTCCTTGCATTGTTTATTGAACATCGACCAATTTGAAGAACTTTGAAGCTGACCATATTTTCGGAAATGACACGGTTAACACGCATTATCTGAGAGGAAGCGAACAGTACGTGAAGGGCTTTGCCATTATTAAAAAATACCGATTGACATTTATGATACTTGGTGTTTTGATAAAATATGGGACCAGCATCATTTATTTTAACGTTTGAAATGCTCCGCCAACTTTTGCAAGCGCGGCACGGTGTCTAAATTCGAGACAACACGCTTTTCCTGGTGAACTTAAATTAAAAATTCAAACAGATTATGAAAAGCAATGTTGAACTTATCATTTTGTCAAGAGATGCCAACTGTCTATCCTGATTCATCCGTGTAGACAATTACATTTTTTTTGTTGAAATTACTCTTTACAGTGGTCAAAACTATTTTTTCCTAGATTAAGAGACTTAATCTGAAGGGTTCTGAAATCTTCAGAGTGCAACCATAAACTACATTAATGCAACATTTAATTTCTAGAGCAGATGTATTGGATAGTATTTGTACAAGGGAGAAATTTATATTGTCTTAAAATCTGAAAATTTGTCAAACTTTGAAATTTGGCAATCGATAACTTGGTTAAAACTTAATATTTCTGATGGTGAATGCAAAATTAAGGAATAAATACAAATTCAGGGATACATACTCCATGCTTAAGCAATGAGCCACATTTGAGCTAAATTTAAGACGTTATTTAAAAACTAATTTTTTATCCCTTGCTGGATCCATTTCCACCCGTTGAAGTAGAAAATGTGTTTGATAATGTTTTCAAGTACTGTTGGACACCATTACATATGTTCTTGCTCTTTCACACAAAATTAAATCTTGAAAAACAAGTCTTACAGAAAAACAAATTATTTTTCTGACTATTCGAATTATTTCTAAACAAATGTTTGTGTAGCTCGAATTTTGTTTTCATGAAAATATGAAGAATTAATTTGTATTTCTCGCAGTGAAAACATCAAACAACTCGGTCACGTGAAAAATGTTATTTGTTGGTGAAAATCAGTACCAGGTAAAGGGCAACTCCAAATCAATCCTTTTTTGATGACTTTTTATGTATTTTTGAATAAAACATCGAATTAGCTTCACAAAATTCAGCTATGTTTACCCTGGGGAGTCATATTCTGAGGCTAATTGTTTAGAAAAATTAAAGAGGGTACATAACATATTTTGATTATCTTTGATCGAATTAAAAGAAGCAATTAAGGAGAAAAAGGAAAACATTTACAATTAATGATGAAAATATATAAATAGATTTTTTTAAAGTACTAATTAGTGCTAGACAGTTGCTTTTTTAAAGAGTTCCCACAATTCAAACTACCGCCGAAAATACTAACATGGAGCAATGTGTCATTGCGTAACATCGTTTGACTATCGATTTCATTTCGAATTGTTGACAGTTATATGTTTTTGCCCTTTCATATTTTCTGGCTGTTTTCTTTGAATTTATTGTGCTAGACTATTTTCCCCTCGCCACTGTCTCACAATTTTCCCCTCATCTTTTATTTTCCCCTTCTCAAAAACTAGTTATCGCTTCTCAGGCAGCGCAACCGCAACGCGTTGGTTATTGAAAAATTTTAAAATTGTGGCAATTTTTGTTATTATTCGTGAGTTGCAGGTGAAAGTTGCCGTTATGTGTTATAATTAAAGAATTGAAAGATGCACCTGCTTATAAAGGTTTTCGTGTCCTTTCGTCTTTTACGAAGACGTTATTCCACATAAAAACATCTGGTTTTAACTTTTTTAAAAACTTTTCTCTCTTCGCTTTTTCTTCAATTCCTTTGTATTTTTCATATAATTTCTTCAATTTTAGATCACCATGTCTCAAACCAGGTGTCCGAATCTATGCTTCGACACTGCAATCAAAATTTGAAAATTGAATACTGAAATTAAAAAATGGATGAGCCAAATGGAAAACGTGACAATGAAAGAAAAATTGTATCCCTTCCGTTTAAACTTGCTGAGACAGCCAAAAAATGTAAGATTTTAACAACTCAAAATATAAATTTACATAAAAATCTATAATTTTTCAGGACTTCAAGACACCAGTGTTCCGAACCGGATCTATCCGATCCGGATTTTTCGGTTTCGGGTCGCTCAACCCGATCCGGATCGATCCGGATCGGGTCAATCCGGATTCGGGTCAATCCGGGTCAATCCGGATTCGGGTCAATCCGGATCAATCCGGATCGGGTCAATCCGGATTCGGGTCAATCCGGATTCGGGTCAATCCGGATCGGGTTAAATTCGGATCTATAAATTGCAAATGTTAATTTTCAGAATACAAATTTGCTAGAATTAAAAATGTTGAATTTTGCTAGAATTAAAAATGTTGAACATAGAAAATTGGATTTAGTTTTTCATAATTTTCAAATGAAAAACTCCCGTTGTGGGTATAATTTTACGAATTTTGGTAGAAAATAATTTCTCCTATCGAATGATATAAGAAACTTCAAAAAGGGAGATCATAGTTTGAAAAAATGGCCAAACGTGCGTAAAAATGACACTTTTTGGCCAAAAATGCACATTAAAATGAGCCATAAATACCTCAAAATTTAGAATTTTTTCTCAAATTTGAACTTAAACGGTCGTTTTTATCTTTTTCTTCCATTTCGCGCCATGTTTGACAGAAAATCGAAAAAAAACACTTTTTTTTTGAAAATTTTTGATGACTTTTTTGGTCAATTTTTCGAAAAATTTTATACAATTTTTTTTCGTTTTTTTGCCAAATTTGCTTCTTTTTTTTGTAACAACAGAAACATTTTTGAGCAAAAAACGAAAAAAAAAACATTAAAAAAACGAAAAAAACTTTTTTTTCGAAAAATTTACACGTTGTCCGACAAAATTTTTTTTCAAAAATAGACAGTCATGATTATGGTCATGATATTAGTCAGTTGCGTATTCTGAACAAAAACGTTACAAAAAATATACACGCCATTTATAGATCCGATCCGGATTTCACCCGATCCGGATTGACCCGATCCGGATTGACCCGGATTGTGACCCGACCCGGATTGACCCGATCCGGGTTGACCCGGATTGTGACCCGATCCGGATTGACCCGATCCGGATCGATCCGGATTGTCATCCGGATTGACCCGATCCGAAATCCGATCCGGATCGGAACACTGCAAGACACATCGGAATCTATACTTCCGTGTTATCAGTGGTCAGTGCTTGATTTTTTTCAAAATGGAAGTGTAAAACAATAAAATCAAAGTTGAAATGCGTAGGAGTTTCTGGAAATGTTCATGGTAGATTGAAAATATTTTTCACTTTTTAATAAGCAAACTGATATTTCCAGACTGGATATTTAATCGATTTCAATGTTCTAATTGGAACAGTTAACGCATTCCACATGATGGTTTTGAGGTAGGAAAACATTAATTTAATTTTTTAAAACATTTAATTTCAGTTATTCGGCTTTTACTTCGATAAAGAAATCTCAATAACAACAAATGAAACATAAATTTGAATTGTAGAATAAATGATGTTTTAAAAAACATGTTTTTTATTGATAGAAATAACAGTGAGGGAAAATGTTATAACCCAATGAAAAGTCAAAACAATTCAGAAAAATCAAAAGCTTACAAAAAATATAGAGGAAAAAAATCAGGCCAGCTACCTGCAAGAAACTCTAAACATGTGACGAGATGTGCACTGCTAGGAATTTTTTAGTATGAAAATTCTAATTTGAAATGTTTTTAAAGATTTTCCTATTAAACATCAAAAATAAATGGGATGGCTTAAAATCTCCAAGATAATAAAATCCAACTGAAAGCTATGGATCAAAATGCACGACAAGTACCTGTGTCAACGAATACTGAAATCAATCCCAGTTTATAGAAGATAACACTAGAAAATTCAAAAGGCAGAAACTTAAATAATTAAAGAATGAAATTAATGAATATCAGTGCACCCTTTCAAATTCTTTCTTGTCGGTATCATCACTTTCGCCATACGTCCTCTTTTGTGGAATCGTAAATTAGCCTCCATTTCAACTTCCTAAAAAATAAAATATTCAAAATGCGAAAACTTTCGAGCAGCATTTTTTTAAATTTTACCTTCTCCTTCCTATTTATTTCATAATTTTGTATGTCCTTCCGAATTTGTTGTTACACATTTCTAATTTGAAAATATCCAATTTTGAAAAAAATGCAAGTCTGAGGTTCGGAATTTAGATTTGAAAACTATTTTTTTACAATATTTCTAGTTACTAACAGTGTCACTGGCTAATATATAAGCGAATTTCATTATTTGTTACAGCTTCACAAAATTTGCAAATCGCGGGCAGACACTCCCTCCCCTTCCAAATCATTAGTATTATTATAAATTAAGAAAAAATATGTTTTTTGGGGTGTTTTGAATGTGCGTGCATGTGATTGTGAGCTTTTTTCGCTTTTTCATTACATGAACAAAATTTTCTTAACTTTTCCCATTGCCATTATTATATTATAATCCTTCTTCAATCCGCCCCTGGCCCTGCGCAGACTTTTTTCCTAATGCTGACGAAAACTCTCAACTTTTTGTACATTATCATCTGCTCCGACAGGACCGATTTTTCTCTGTGTCTTTCTGCTCTCTATCATATTGGGGGAAATAACTGAATCTTTTTAATCTCTTTTCACGTTGACATATTCTTTCAAGAGATTTGAGCGTTTCGCTCTCTTGTTTCATGAAAAAAGCTTATTTCTCCTTTTTCATCTGTTTTGAGAGAAAACAACGGCCATATAGTATATATTATTTTATAAGCAGCAACCTCATATCAACGCGTATCATATCACCGCCCCAATCTGAAACGTCACGGTCTCATGGGTGGAGCTCAGAGCGAATTGTGAGCTTTTTCGTACTCTCATCGAGTATATAATCCCACTGTTCTGATTGAAAGTTACATTCGCTACTTTCCATTTTTTCGAACATAAAATTTTGAAAGAACCATTTTGCAATTACATAATTTTTTATTTAATCGTGTTTATTTTGAAATATTGTTAACAGCTTTTCACCCTTGGCTTTCTCTTCAATTCTGTTGTATTTTTCACATAATTTCGTCAATTTTAGATCGCTATGTCTCAAACTATGTGTCCGAATCTATGTTTCGGCCATTAATTAAATCAAAATTTGAAAGTTGAATACTGAAACGAATTGAAATGGATGAACGAAATGAAGAACGTGACAATGAAAGAAAAACGTCACCCCTCCATTTAAACTTGATGAGACCGGTAAAAATGTAAGACTTTAACAACGCAAAATATAAATTCATATAAAATCTATAATTTTTCAGGACTTCAAGACACATCGGAATCTATACTTCCGTGTTGTCAGTGGTCAGTATACGGGATTTACTTCGATAACTATTTAGAAATCGACACAAATCAAACATCAATTTAATTTGTTGAATAAATTTTGTTTTAAAAGACATGTTTTCATTGATAGAAATAACAGTGTGAGGGAAAATGTTATAACCAACTTAAAAGTCAAAACAATTCAGAAAAATCAAAAGCTTACAAAAAATATAGAATAAAACAATAACTTGACAAATTGCAATTATCTGTGATCAGGCTGGCAGCACCTGCAAGAAACTCTAAACTTGTGACGAGATGCGCAGGAATATTTTCATATGAAAATTCTATTGTCAACTCAAATATTCTTGATCATGCAAGTAAGTTTTGATCTACCAGAAAATCTAAGTCTCTCACAAAGTCATGATATTTTTACCTGCGAGCGGTTGCGCTGCGGCCTTTCAGTAGAAAATGGATGATCCAAAATTTTTAAGTTGACAATAACTGGAAAACTTGTTAACATTTTCCTATTAACCGTCAAAAAGAAATGGGATGACTTGAAATCTCCGAGATAATAAAATCCAACTTAAATCTATGGATCAAAATGCATGACAAGTTCCTGTGTAAACAGACTACTGAAATCAATCCCAGTTTAAAGAAGATAACACTAGAAAATTCCAAAGTTCAATAGGTTAATAAACTTGATCCCCAATATTTGAAGAATATATAAGCCCAGTCTCATGTACATCAGGCAGTTTTATCAAAAGTTGCACACAATTTTATAACATTACAGTATTTTTGCATGACGGGCCTTTATTTAAGTCAAAATAATTGAATAAAGTTTATCGGAAAATTTAAATATATCTCACAAGATTTTCAAAAAGTGTTTAAAAACACTTTCCTCAATTCAAACTTCCGCCAAAAGCACAGAAACCGAGCAATGCGTTTTTGCGTAACATCGTTCGATTATCGATTCATTTTCGAAATGTTGGCAGTTGTCAGCATTTGAATGCCTTATAACGATTTTCTTCCATAAGCCCTTTTCTCCTACGTAACTCACTTGTTTTAACAACTTGAATTTTGTGAAATTATTTTTTGAGCGCCTCATCAAATGAATCAGTAATAATGTTTTATGCTATTTACAAAAGAACAATTGTTGTTTTTCACAAGAGTAATTTTCCACATATAACTCTGGTTGTATCCCTTAAATAAACCTTTATACACCCTATAATTATAAATGTATTTTTGCACTTTTAGTCATTTAAGAAAAGAAAAGAAAGATAAATGAATTAAGAAGATATAAGAAAAAAAAAATAAACCTAGGCGCGGTCGTTTCGACTCTATTGCAATACGACCTAAGGAGCGAGTCTCATCAGTTACAACTCCTTTGCTTAAAAATTAAAAACAACGCAATTTTGGATTATAAAATAAAGCGCGGAAAAGGAAGAAAGAGGAGAGGAAAAATGAAAAATAAATCTAAGTAAGAGAACTAAATTATAAAATCATCTAAAAAGTAAATCAACATATTATTTTTTATAAAATTTTTATACACACAAAATAATACCTATCCTTATTGTTAATCCATGGTGACTAATCAATGTAACTTTATGGAGGAGGAATGCAACTTTATGGAGGAAAGATATGGAATGAGAGGGTACAAAGAAAACTGTGTATGTGTGAGGGAACCTATGTTAGTGATATTGCAATTTAGAGAGATTTGGGAACTTGTGTACGTGAATATACAAGAAAAATTATACCTTGAAATACATTTAGGTTTGTGAGTGTATAAAAGTACATAATGAAAATTAATAGATAACATTGTTTTCGATTAAAGTAATTGAATTTGTCAATTAATATCGTTTATTCTTTAAATTTATATTTTTTATAAATTGAATAGCTTTTTTATGGAAATTATCCACCCCCTCCTGGTCATATCCATTTGACAAAAATTTGTTTTTTAAATCTTGTGTTTTACTTTGAGCATCTATTTCTTTGAAACAACTTTTTGTAATTCTAAGGTATTCTGTACAATATGTATTTCGTTTTATAAAGTTGGGAATAGCGCTTTGAAAATGAGGGTATCTGACAATTTCAAAATCATAATCATCCGTTTTATTATATAGTTTGTAATTGATAATTTCATTGTTTTGTAATTTAATTTCTAAATCCAAGAAATTTATTTTACCAATATCAGTAATGGTATTATTTAATTCTAGAGATTTTTCATACATATTATTAACTATGAAGTCAAGTTCTAATTTATCTTTTTCAAACATTATCAATAGATCATCCATGTATCTGAATGCATGATATTTCTTATATTTAAATAGCGTTTTATTTTCCATTATGAACTCGTATTCCATCCATGATAAGGTAAGGTCAGCTATTAGTGGAGAAGCATTACCTCCTTGCGGAATACCCATAGTTTGTTGATAAACTTTTTCATTAAATTTAACGTAGGTTTCCGCAAGAATTATTTCTGTGAGTTTTTCTATTTCTGTGATGTCAAACATAAGATGAGTATGTGCTTTAGAGTAGTTATCTTCTTCATATTTTACATAACCTTTATCATCAATAGAAATATATTTTTTACCAGCATTATTGAAACACTTATTATATAATTTACTCATTTTTTCTTTAACAATATTGTGTGGAAGGTTAGTAAAAAGTGAAGAAAAATCACCGCTATATATTTCAATATTTTTATAGCTTTTTGTTTCATTTTTTAAAAATTGTAGTATATTTTCGTTATTATCTATTGACCAATATAAAGAGATGTTTGTTCTATGTTCGGTAACTCTACATATATTTTTAAAATGGTTTTTAAAGAATTTTAGAATGATTTTTAAAAGTAACGATATTGGTTTTATAGAACTATTGTACGCACCGCATATGAATCTAAATTTGACTGGATTTTTGTGAAGTTTAGGTATTCCATAAATTAATGGTATTTTGGTTATGGTTTCAAAATTTGAATCTATATTTTTGATTATGTTGTCTTTAAATATGTTACTAATAATATGTTTATGTTTATTAAGTATAGTAGGTTCATTGAAATTAGTAGTTTTATATGCAGTGTTAGTATTATTTATTTCTTTATTCATTATGATTATATAAAGTTTTTTACATGTAAATGAATAGTTCGAACTAGCCTTATCGGTATTAGTAATAACAAAATTTTTCTTAAGTTTTGATATATTTTTACGGAGGTTTTCATTAAGTTTCATACTTTTATTTAGATTCTTTAGTTTGAAGTTATTCCATTCATTAATAATTTTATCTTTAACAAATTTATGGATATCCATATTTTTACCATAGAAAATTCCTATTTTATTGCTGATATTCTTAATTTGTTTAATGATATTTTCATTGTATTCTTCTGATATATATTCAAAATTGGTTCTATATTTACATCCTTTTTTAAAAATATTAATTAATTCATTATTTTCCAAGAATTCGCTATTTCCAGTAACAATATGACCATAGTTTTTATTTATGTATGGGTTATGTGGGTTTTCTTCACAAAAACATTTTTTATTATTGATTATTTTGATTTTCTCATCATTTAATTCTCTCAAAAAGAAATTATAATTTAATAAATTTTTGCTAAATGCTTGGTTTAAATCATATTCTATTTTAATTTTTGGTATAATATTAGCGTTTTTATAAGAGAAAATTAAACTTTTTTGAAGAATTTTGTTCAAGTTTTGAATGAAATTACTATGTTCCAGCTTTAAGTGATATGGTAGTTTAAGTCTGAATTGTTTTTCGTTAACAGAATTGTCTTTGTTTATGTTTATCTTTTTATTAAGTGTTTTCAGAATATAATTATTTGTGAATGCTGAAAGTTTTAACAATGTATCTTTCTTATATAAATTATTTAATAAACGTGTATATTTTTCTTCCAATAGGTATTTTATTTTATTGTTCTTTTTAAAGTGGTGGTATAATTGATATAATTCATTACCATATGAAGAATTTAATGTTTGAATATCTTCAGTACTAATTTTGTTTGTGTTTTTATTGATGACTTTTTTATTTTTCGGTTTATTCTTTTTTGTATGTTTAACAATAATCTTTTTAGCTAAAAAAGGATGTTTTTTGATATTTTTATCGTATTTAGTTGAAGAAATATTACCGAATCCTTGAATTTGATCATTGAAACCGTAAGGATATGCACTGTTAAGTATTTGAATCCAGTATATTTCTTTTTCTTTTCTAGTTTGCTCATTTTCGTTACGAATGTTATCCAAAATATGTACTGTAATGTTTATATTATTACGGTTATGTCCAGGTTCATTAAAATGATCGTAGAAATATGTGGAAACTTTTTCTTTTTCGATGTTATACAAATGTTGATATATTCTTTTTTTAATTTCATTTTTCGTTTCTCCCACGTACTGCCTATTACAATCTTTACAGGTTATACAATATATAACACCAGTTGATGAACAACTAGTGTTAATGTCAATGCAAGTATTAATTCTGAATGTAGTGGAAGTACTATATATAAAGTGTTTGTAAGTAATAAATTTACAATATCTGCAGTTTATTTTAGGACACATCTGTCCTGTACATTTAGTATAAGGATTACAAATAAGTTTATTGTTGTTACTGAGTTTTTTAACTACAAATGTGTTGTTTTTAAAGTATTTATCAAATATTTCGTAATTAGAGGGATCGAATACATAATCCTTCAAAAAGAAGGAAGGTTTGGAAAAAGCTTTTGTTGGATTTTGAGAGTTGGTTGTTTTGTTTTGCCTTGATCAAATCTGCTGGATGGCAACTTCCGCAGAAGTACAAGGAAATATTTGTGAGGGCTGCTCACTTAAGGAAGGATTGGCCAATCCTACCATATTTAAAGAGTTTAATAGGAGGCGGTAGAGCTTTCCCTGTCGCGGCCGGCTCTACCTTTTATAAACCCCTTCACATTAAATACTCTATTTAAAATATTGGAAATAAGGTATTTAAAAAGTTTTTAATTTAAAGGTAGATTATAAAAAAAAGAAAAAAAAATTGTTATAAAATAGGTTATTAGGAAGTACGTGGGAATTTTTTTTTTTTTTTTTTTTTTTTTTTTTTAAATAAAATATTTAGAATATAGAATTAGATAAGATATTTATGTATGTGTTTAAGATTATTAAAAGAAAATACATACAAATCAGTGTTCCGATCCGGATCGGATTTCGGATCGGGTCAATCCGGATGACAATCCGGATCGATCCGGATCGGGTCAATCCGGATCGGGTCACAATCCGGGTCAACCCGGATCGGGTCAATCCGGGTCGGGTCACAATCCGGGTCAATCCGGATCGGGTCAATCCGGATCGGGTGAAATCCGGATCGGATCTATAAATGGCGTGTATATTTTTTGTAACGTTTTTGTTCAGAATACGCAACTGACTAATATCATGACCATAATCATGACTGTCTATTTTTGAAAAAAAATTTTGTCGGACAACGTGTAAATTTTTCGAAAAAAAAGTTTTTTTCGTTTTTTTAATGTTTTTTTTTTCGTTTTTTGCTCAAAAATGTTTCTGTTGTTACAAAAAAAAGAAGCAAATTTGGCAAAAAAACGAAAAAAAATTGTATAAAATTTTTCGAAAAATTGACCAAAAAAGTCATCAAAAATTTTCAAAAAAAAAAGTGTTTTTTTTCGATTTTCTGTCAAACATGGCGCGAAATGGAAGAAAAAGATAAAAACGACCGTTTAAGTTCAAATTTGAGAAAAAATTCTAAATTTTGAGGTATTTATGGCTCATTTTAATGTGCATTTTTGGCCAAAAAGTGTCATTTTTCATTTTTTCAAACTATGATCTCCCTTTTTGAAGTTTCTTATATCATTCGATAGGAGAAATTATTTTCTACCAAAATTCGTAAAATTATACCCACAACGGGAGTTTTTCATTTGAAAATTATGAAAAACTAAATCCAATTTTCTATGTTCAACATTTTTAATTCTAGCAAAATTCAACATTTTTAATTCTAGCAAATTTGTATTCTGAAAATTAACATTTGCAATTTATAGATCCGAATTTAACCCGATCCGGATTGACCCGAATCCGGATTGACCCGAATCCGGATTGACCCGATCCGGATTGATCCGGATTGACCCGAATCCGGATTGACCCGGATTGACCCGAATCCGGATTGACCCGATCCGGATCGATCCGGATCGGGTTGAGCGACCCGAAACCGAAAAATCCGGATCGGATAGATCCGGTTCGGAACACTGATACAAATGTATAAAACAAACTAGGCTAAAAGCCTAATTAGGATGGGCGAAACGCCCGTATAAGGGAGGCCGAAACGGCCGATTTATGTAGGTGAAACACCCGTTTAGCGAGACAAAGTCTCAAAAAAAAAACAAAAACAAAAAGGAAGGAAAAACAAAAAGAAGAAATTAATTAAATAACATATAATATTTCGTAATTGAAAATAATAAGGTAAAATTATGTGGATTAATTGCAAATATTAATTAAATATAGTCCCAGGAAAAAAAAAAAAAAAAGTGAAGGAGCAGAATGGTAAAAAAATAGAGATTAAAGGTCACTTATATAATAATTATATGAGAAAAATTAAAAATTATATATGAATGATTATATTAGAAATGAAAACTGGATAAGAACCACAGGAATGCCCCTATAGAGAAAAACTCTTGGAGTCCATGTCTTGTGGGAATCCAGTTGATAACAATTAAGAAAAGAAAAGAAAGATAAATGAATTAAGAAGATATAAGAAAAAAAAAATAAACCTAGGCGCGGTCGTTTCGACTCTATTGCAATACGACCTAAGGAGCGAGTCTCATCAGTTACAACTCCTTTGCTTAAAAATTAAAAACAACGCAATTTTGGATTATAAAATAAAGCGCGGAAAAGGAAGAAAGAGGAGAGGAAAAATGAAAAATAAATCTAAGTAAGAGAACTAAATTATAAAATCATCTAAAAAGTAAATCAACATATTATTTTTTATAAAATTTTTATACACACAAAATAATACCTATCCTTATTGTTAATCCATGGTGACTAATCAATGTAACTTTATGGAGGAGGAATGCAACTTTATGGAGGAAAGATATGGAATGAGAGGGTACAAAGAAAACTGTGTATGTGTGAGGGAACCTATGTTAGTGATATTGCAATTTAGAGAGATTTGGGAACTTGTGTACGTGAATATACAAGAAAAATTATACCTTGAAATACATTTAGGTTTGTGAGTGTATAAAAGTACATAATGAAAATTAATAGATAACATTGTTTTCGATTAAAGTAATTGAATTTGTCAATTAATATCGTTTATTCTTTAAATTTATATTTTTTATAAATTGAATAGCTTTTTTATGGAAATTAAATAAGCCCTTTTCTCCTACGTAACTCACTTGTTTTAACAACTTGAATTTTGTGAAATTATTTTTTGAGCGCCTCATCAAATGAATCAGTAATAATGTTTTATGCTATTTACAAAAGAACAATTGTTGTTTTTCACAAGAGTAATTTTCCACATATAACTCTGGTTGTATCCCTTAAATAAACCTTTATACACCCTATAATTATAAATGTATTTTTGCACTTTTAGTCATGGTTATCCCTTCCTTTTTCTCAGTCTAATATCTTAATTAAAGAATTGCAAAGCGCACCTGCTCGTGAAAGCTTTTCCCTTCTCTCTCTAACCTGTTTTCTCTATATGAAGAGCGTTATTCAACGCAAAAACATCAGTCTTCCCACCATTTGAGGTTCAGAAACGGTGCTCTCTTCATATTTCACTGTGTTTTTCATTGTTTTTCGTTGTGAACATTTCATTTCTTTGCGTTTTACTTTTTTTTCAACATTGATAACATTTTAGCAAAAAAACCCAATTTTTCAGATAAATATCGGAATCTATACTTCCGTGTTGCCTCTCTACTTGCATTTTTCAAAGTGGAAATTTTTTAAAAATTCAAATCAACGTTGAAATGGATAGATTTATCAGAAAATCAATACGGTAGGTTAAATTTCTCACTTGATATTGTCAACTTAACAATTTTGGATCATCCATTTTCTACCGACAGACCGCAGCGCAACCGCTCGCAGGTCAAAATAGCATGACTTTGTGAGAGACTTAGATTTTCTGGGTAGATCAAAACCAACTTGAATGATCAAGAATATTTGAGTTGACAATAAAAATAAGCGTTAAATAATATTTTCAGACAAGATTTATGTAGATGATGTAGTCGACGAAGAAATCATTTGGTCGACTCGGACGACTCGGCAAATTCAGCGTATTAGAAGATTTAATTGGGAGCGAAGGAAAGGAAGTTTTGATGGTAGAAGGACGCGAAATCTACGCAAACAGAGAGGTAAGTAATCGTTAACATCAAATTTCATTCAAAACCGTATCATGACATTTTAAAAAATTGACTTTCAGATCTTATCGCCGTATGTGACAACTGCAATTTTGGCATAGAACAATTTGAAAAAAAAATATTTGTTTAATAAATACTTTTTTTGTTGTTAGATGTTACTTCAATCAATATTTATTTGAAAAAAAGAACAAAGTTTAAAAACTCTGAAAGAATGTTTGATCAAGTTGGGTAATAAGAGGATCAAGAAATGTGAAATGTCTGAAATTATAGCAACACACATCAATATATTTTGAAACGTTTTTTTTTTTCAAAAAGCTGGAGTTCGTGCACAAAATCGTGTTCAAAGCCTCATAGTAACTGAAATGCCGTGCCCGAAATATGCAAAGGAATGAATGAACAAAAAGTAGATAATACAAAATATACTCGAAAAATGAATTTCTATCCGATATGCTTACAAAAAATATTTGAAATTGAAAATTCGGTTCAGTTGATGACATACAGCGTTCTACAATTTCCACGAGTTGGTGATCGGAAATTAATAATACAATTTTTAGAAGAATATGAAAAGTTTATTGGAAAACTTTTGATTATTGCTGAAACACAAATTTTTTATAATTCTTATTTAGAAAACAAATAAGAGAAATCTGTAATTCCAGCAGGAAAGCGAAAAATAAGTCATTATTATGTGATTATATTTTCATGGAGGTGGAAAGTCGTCAAGTGTATGCATTTTTGACAATATTGTATAACTATTTCATACTGTGCTATGAAAATGACTAACGCAATACACAATCTGGCGTTGTATAGGACCAATTTAACAAATTTCAAAATCCTAGATCTTATCTAGGGAAAAATCCAAAAAAACTTCATATTTTTGTTAGAAATTATAGTGAGGGCTGCTTGTAAAAATCCCAATATCACTTTCCTGGTGCG
This sequence comes from Caenorhabditis virilis, assembly GCA_964036255.1. Classification (NCBI taxonomy): domain Eukaryota; kingdom Metazoa; phylum Nematoda; class Chromadorea; order Rhabditida; family Rhabditidae; genus Caenorhabditis; species Caenorhabditis virilis. The sequence goes on along the minus strand of OZ038420.1, from coordinate 2,958,036 downwards.
AAAAGTATGTGGGAATTTTCGAGTTGTAAATTATACTGGGAGAAACCAGTGCGGGTGAAAAAAAAGCTAATTGGGCAGAGTTGTACTTCATCACTCATCGTTACAATACCACTGTTGACATATGTTTGGGAGTTATTTCACATTAGATGCGTCTTCGAAATTAATGAAATCTAAATATTTTTCACCTCGATTGATTTTTGTCGAAGTTTTAGCTTTGTCACTATTTCAAATTTTGAAAAACCATTCTTATTTTCATGTTCAACAACACTATCGAATTTTCGGGAACTATTGCCAACTCAAATATTCCTGATCATTCAAGCTGGTTTTGATCTACCCAGAAAATCTAAGTCTCTCACACAGTCATGCTATTTTTACCTGCGAGCGGCTGCGCTGCGGTCTTTTAGTAGAAAATGAATGATCCAAAATTTTTAACTTGACAATATCAATTGGAGAGAAATCTGAGTTCGAGAGATTACAATTTCAGAGACACCAGATCGCCACTGTTAGCCCCTAAATTGTTAGGTCCCCCAAATGTTTCTATCTAAAATGGGACGCATGCTCTATTAAAAACAAAAACAATTAGATAGTCTTCGTAGAATTCACAAATATCTCACCCCAATTTACTTGTTTTCACTAAAAATCCTCTCGGATATTTTGAAAATAACATATGTCTATGTTTTCCTTACTGTTTTTATTTACAAATTTCTTGTCGCAATTCAACCATAATTTTCATTGTTTTCTGCCTTATATATTTTGTTTTGTTTTCATAATTTTCACTTTCTGTAGATTTCAACGCCCACATTTTCACCATTTCGTTTCTGGGTCTGTTCCAAAGATTTTCATTTTTATGGCATTATAAATTTAAAATTTACAAAATTCAGCTTTTATTGTCATTCTTTCTAAATTGGTATGGTAGATATGTTCAGTATTAAAGTCGATTTTTTGATTTTTCAAAATTTCAAGCACTTTTCCGACCAGAATTTCAGATCTTGATTTAAGTATAATTTTTAAAACAAAAAATAACAGTTTTTAACTCTGACTTTCGAATTTCCATAGGTGAAAAATTTGATAGGTGAATAAAGTTAAACTTTTGAAATTTTCAATACATCGAAGTTATTTTCATTCCCTCCAATTTATCTAAAAACTTATTGAGAAAAATATTCTTTTCGTTCTAGTTTTGACATATTGTTCATTATGTTTTGGAATAAATCTTGAAAAACCTTCACCGTTAGCCAAATTCCCAAAATTGCATATCAGATGTCGGAGATTGAACAGGAAGATAATAATCGCTGGAAAACCTTGTTGGCGTTGCTGAATGAAGAAGAGACAACGGCTCTGCCCAAGATGAAACCGCCTCACGAATGTTCGAAATGCACTAAAACATTCACACTGAAAGTAGATCTTATAAAGCACGAGAAGACACATAGAGAGAAGGGAATTTTCATAGTATGTTTAGAACTGAAAAACATATGGAATTGAAAAAGCGTCCCTGCAAAAACTTTAAACTTACAGTGTCACGAATGCGGAAAACAATGCGGTAATCGTTATCTGCTGAATAGACATTTGTTCACTCATACTGGTGAACGAACCCTTCAATGTCCAGAATGCGAACGGGTTTTCTTTTGGGTGCGCAGTTTTGATTATTTCAGATTTTTAAGAAAAAAATCAATGTTTTCAGAAAGAGAATCTTGCCCAACACATGAAATGCCATATGGGCGATGGTCCATTTGAGTGCAACGCCTGTTCCGAGATACTCCCTTGCAAGGTAAGCGGCTTTTAATCCATAATAGGTGTAACGTTTGACAGTAACGGTAGCTTTAAAAAAGCTAATCGCGTACCAAAAAAAATGGCACTTTTGAAAAATACGTAAAAATTTTTTTATTACAGATCCGCTACAGAGCGCATGTACGTCTTCATCAGAAAGGAAAGATTCCATGCAAATGTGCAAGATGCGGAAAATTATATGCAAGAAAATCCTCATTGGCCGAGCATTCTAAGAAATGCAAAGGAATCCCGAAATCGACTATCAGTGTGGCAACAGAAACAGCTCCTATCAATGTGGAACCGACTTCGAATATAGGACATAGTCAACAGTACAGGTGTAATCAATGTAAAACAGAATTTACTGATTCTGGCGTATTTGCACTCCACAAGTTTTACCACACGGTTCTAGAAGGCGATAGTGCTGTTTTGCCGATACCACCAAGCATCTTACCAACAACTGTTGCCCCAGATTCGGCAACGGACACAACAAGAACTCCCACTCCGTTAGATCCATCACCCATCCAGATGGGAGCGTCGAATGCGGAATCGTCCCAGTTGGCGGTGGGGCCACAAGGTTGTACAATTTCGTAAATTGGTGAGTGATTTTATTTTTTAAGCCTGAAAAAGAAACAACATAAACATCTTTTTTAAATAGCGTGAAAAAAAGTGAAGGGGCTGAAAAATAACAAACGTCAGTGAAAAAATGGAGCATTACACCAAGGTGCACATTTACATGTCGCTAATATTTTTGCCTCAATAAAATTTCATTTTTTCTAATTCTCTGTTTACAGATCATTGGACAACTTCTTCTTTGTGTCTACTTTTGTAAAGCGATTATAAATTTTCTGCGATTTTTCTATTTTCTCATGAACATTTTCCCATTGTTGTTAAAAATTTTCCATTTCATTTGGCTCCCTTTTTTTCTTGGGATGGTATATCCTTGAAAGATTTCCCCTCGCAAAATCAGAATATCCTTTTTTGTATCCCTTGCTTACTTACATGCATAATGTCCTAATTGGTGGATATCATAGCTAGTCGTTCGTTGGATATTCTTGAAATGTTGCTTATCTTGGATACCTTTTGTGAAATATCAATTTTCTGATCATTTTTTGATACCTCATTATTTTAATCCCGTCTCATTGTAAATATAAATAGTGCAATATTCCTTTTCTATCCTAATACTCCTAACATTATATCCTGAAATGTTGAAATTACTTGCAAATCACATCTTTTGTGATCTGCTTTTTTTCCATGATTATTATCTTCGCAAACCTGCTAATTTTCCTTTGATTTATGTAATAAAATTATTTGTCTCAATTTTTTCCGATTGTAAATAAAGGTTTTTGTTTCTTGCGTGTTTCTAGTGCGTTTCTTAATCTGGGCTTCAGACAAAACCATATTTTTGGGAAGATATACTGAAGAAAGTTTTCAGTTTCAGTAAAACTGGAACATGTCAAAATACATTTTATTTTTCCGACGGAATGAAAATTGATGTTCTCAAACAAAAAAAAACGACCTACTTGTTCTCGAGAATAAAAATTACCAAAATCCTAGGTTTCATTTTGAGATATGATTTTTGGACCTCATGCGAAAATTTCAAAAATTTTAAATGAGCCTTATAATTTTGTAAATCAGCATAAATTCAAAATTTCAACCTTTTTTTAGAATTTACGTTTAAAATTTAAATTTATCTTCAAAGGGGTTTTAGAATCTACGTCATATTTGCTATCCCACCGTGTTTTATTTTCCCTTTTTACAAATCAACCCGTGTGCGAGGCTGTTTTCAACAAAAATCTAGCTTTCAGTTAACATTTGAACAGAGACATTAAAAAACAATCGATATTCAGTCCCTCCTCATTCACCAATGTTATTTTTCAGTGAGCCCTAAGAGCGGCCCTGTGAGCGTTCATTCGATTAACCTGGGTTCTCATTAAATTAATATTCATTTCATTGTTTTTCTGTTTTCCATCTTCAAATTTAAGCTAAAGTGAGGAGGCAGCACCTTTGTGAGAACGTTGTTACCATAGTGATATGAGCTCTTTGCCAATAGTAAAATAATGTTAAAATTTTGATTAATCGTCTGTTTTGAGCTTGTCATTCAATTTAAGTTTTCTTTATAACACTTTAGATTCCGAATTCAAAATACATTTTATTTCCTTTCTCGTGCTATTTTCTCTCAATAAAATTCTCAAATAATATATTTTTCATTCGTTTGTTTCAGATAGAAATCTCAAACTTGTGCACCAAATGGAATTCGGAATCTATTTACTTCCGATTCCGATTACTGGTGTTGATTAAAAATGGAAAAGGTATGGAGTTTGGTATGCATTATTCTGGACATAACATCTGTAAGTTTTTAAAAAATTCTCGATTGAAAAATACACGATTTTTGAGGTCCGCCAGACGTGAGAAGGAAGATATCGTGTTCTAACTATGGATACACGTATACCTAGCAGGATTGTGCTGAAAAAACAAGAAGGAAATGGAAATAACGGGAAGATGGCGATTAGTTTTGGAATAATGTGAAAATAATGAAAATGGGCCAAACAAAAACGAGGAAAAATTGCTCAGAGCCCAGGCACTAAGCGGAAAGGCCAAGGTATCACTATACTTTCGAATTTTCTGAATCTAATTAATAGCTTGTTGTTTCAGATAAATGATTCTCTGTTGCTCCGGATTACACGAACGTCCGCACCGTTCAAAATTCCGACTTCCAAAAGGACAACTGTGATGATTTTGATTGAAATAACAATTTTGAATTGAAAATAAATTTAATTTTTAAAAATCTTGTTTCAATTTTGTGTTGTATGCCCGAGTAGATATTTTTCAGAGTTTTAGATGAAAATCTAATGAGAAGTAATTGAGACAATAAAAAAAGGCAGCTCTTCAAAATTCCATTAACTTCATTGGATCAGCGATATCATATTATCGAAGCCGCCATTTTTTGCCAGATATATGTATATAAAAAAAAAGGTTTTTATGCTACTAACATCTGTAACACCGGGAACGTTAATACTTATTTATCATTAAAAATGCGAGTTCTGTTTTTCTGTGTAATAATATGCGAAAAAATAGTTACCAAACTGCACCAAACACCAAAATTTGGGAAAAAAAAATGAAAAATGTGAAATAATATTTTTCGACAAAACAAAATTGTAAAAATAACAACATATTCGGATTCTTTGAAAAAAATCAGTCCAGAATACATTTTGATTTACCCAAAAATTCAAAGAAAGAGCGAAGTTACGTTCAAAAATAGGGACCCTCAGCTCGAAAAAAGTGTAATTTGGATGAGATGCTCACCATATAAGCGCATTTTGCTTCTTGATCTTTCGGGTCCTCCTGGCTCAGTGGGTAAGTTTGTTGTTCATCGGTTTAGAGGAGCCAGGATCGACCCCCCATCCTGAAATGATGTGATCCTACTCCCGTAGGTGGGCTTTGACGGGGCCACCAGTACTCGATTCAAGGTGAATAGAATAATATGCTAAGAAAGTTCAGGTGATCTGATCAGGATGGGTTTTGTTTTGCCGCGACGCGTGCTGCGTTGCGGTTCAAAATATTGTAAATCAACGTAACTCGAGAACAAGTGAACCGTATTTTGGTAAACTTAGGCTCATTTGAAAGGTAATGGAACAAAGATTCTGATTCACGTTGCATACTTGAAATTTTTTGAATTATAGACGCGTTGCGTGCTGCGTTGCGGTTCGAAATATTATAAATCAACGTAACTCGAGAACAAGTGAACCGATGTTGGTAAACTTAGGCTCATTTGAAAGGTAATGGAACAATGATTCTGATTCACGTTGCATACATGACATTTTTTAATTAAAGACGCGTTGCGTGCTGCGTTGCGGTTCAAAACATTGTAAATCAACGTAACTCGAGAAAAAGTGAACAGATTTTGGTAAACTTATGCTCGTTTGAAAGGTACCGGAACAAAGATTCTGATTCACGTTGAATGCATGAAATTTTTTAATTAAAGACGCGTTGCGTGCTGCGTTGTGATTCAAAATATTGTAAGTCAACGTAACGCGAGAACAAGTCAACCGATTTTGGTGAACTTATGCTCGTTTGAAAGGAAATGGAACGAAGATTCTGATTCACGTTGCATAGTTTTTGAATTCTAGCCGCGTTGCGTGCTGCGTTGTGGTTCAAAAACTTTAATGTTGATAGAACTCGTGAACAAGAGAAAGGAGGAGCCGATTCCAATGAAATTAGATGCACTTGAAAGAAAAGTTACAATTTAAAAAATTTGTTCGTGTCTATTTGTTCGTGTCTATTACCTAGAAAATTTCCAGCTCAATATCCGTCTCTAATTCGCCAAGATCACATCGATGTTAGGGAAATTTTCGTTTCAGAAAGTTGTCAATTTTTCATGAAATTCATTTCCTATGTTCTTGATTATTTCACAATTAGAGAAGCACGCGGCTGAGGCTGCTTCGAACTGCAATCTCGCTCGTACATATTCAGAGTGAGGTCGGAAATAATCGATATTCAGTCTCTGCCTCTTCTTATTTACCAATGTTATTATTCTGTGACGAACATGAGCGGCACAATGAGCGTTAATTTTTTCATTTTGCGGCTTTATTGTTTTCCCATCTTCATATTCCACTATCAGTCATAATACGCTCATGTGAGAAGATGTTAGCTCTGTTTCCATAGCGACACAAGCTAGCATTCATGGCCAGTAACCTAATGTTCATGTTATAGTTGACAATACTATTTTATCACACGTGTCTTCTTTTTATACATTCTTAAACGTTGTTTCAACTCTCTTTTCGTGTTATCTTCTTTCGATAAATTTAAAAATTGTTCATTACATTTAATTTTTTTCAGATTTCTCTCAAACTTGTCGGAATTCGGAATCTATTCATTTCCGATTCCAGGTGATTATTCAACATTGAAATATGTGGTCAAAAAAAAGTCGTTACAACTGAAAATATCCCAAAGATTCTGGAACTAAAATCTGTAAGTTTGTTTTTTTAAATTAACAATTGAAGAATACCCGTTTTTAAAGGTCGTCACTTAAAACGTTCTATAAAAATTGTGAAATACGGTGCCGACAAAAAACTGGAAGCAATTCAACGACAAGAAAACATATGAAGATCCAACCAGACACATATTTAAATTTTATTTATTGCATGAAATAAAAATAAATTTAAATATTCCTTACCTTGAGCTGGTTGTTTTGCATGCTTTATATTTCCAGATTTGTAGATAAGCATTCCATGTGGAATTGTTAACATTATCAATTTTAAGCCGGGAATCATCGACATTTCAGCAATCACATTTCTTAAACACGCCACATCTTCAAAGCTGAATTTTCAATCGTTTTCTCTTTCAACTTCGTTTTGCTCGTCTTTCTTTGTGTAATTTAACATTGGAGAAATACTGCCTAGTTGAAGCAATGAAATAATAATTGCGAATATTTATCGAAAATATGTACGTAACATGTTTCAACGGACGAGAATTGCAAAAACAGTTTAAAATTTGAATTCTACGAAAAAAATTAGACAAGAAAACACTTTGATTCATCAAAAAATTCCAAAAAACACAAAAGTTACGTTCAAAACCAGGGACCCTTATTTCGTGAAACAGATGAGATGCTCACCATATAAGCGCATTTTGCTTCTTGATCTTTCGGGTCCTCCTGGCTCAGCGGGTAAGTTTGTTGTTCATCGGTTTAGAGGAGCCAGGATCGACCCCCCATTCTGAAATGATGTGATCCTACTCCCGTAGGTGGGCTGTGACGGGGCCACCAGTACTCGATTCAAGGTGAATAGAATAATATGCTAAGAAAGTTCAGGTGATCTGATCAGGATGGGTTTTTGTTTTGCCGCGACGCGTGCTGCGTTGCGGTTCAAAATATTATAAATCAACGTAACTCGAGAACAAGTGAACCGATTTTGGTAAACTTAGGCTCATTTGAAAGGTAATGGAACAAAGATTTTGATTCACGTTGCATACTTGAAATTTTTTGAATTATAGACGCGTTGCGTGCTGCGTTGCGGTTCGAAATATTGTAAATCAACGTAACTCGAGAACAAGTGAACCGATTTTGGTAAACTTAGGCTCATTTGAAAGGTAATGGAACAAAGATTTTGATTCACGTTGTATACATGAAATTTTTTTTTAAATTATAGACGCGTTGCGTGCTGCGTTGCGGTTCGAAATATTGTAAATCAACTTCACTCGAGAACAAGTGAACCGATTTTGGTAAACTTAGGCTCGTTTGAAAGGAAATGGAACACAGATTCTGATTCACGTTGAATACATGGAATTTTGAATTTTTTAATTAACGACGAGTTGCGTGCTGCGTTGCGGTTCCATTTTGATAATCTTAGGCTCGTGTGAAAGGTAATAGAAAACTTATTCCTAATTAAAATAGATTAATTAAATGTTGAATTTCCGGCGCGTTGCGTGCTGCGTGTTCCCAATTATCTAAGTTGGCATATTTCCAGAACATAGAGACCGATTTTGATAAACTTAGGATCGTTTAAAAGCAAATAGAACACTTATTCTAAATTACATTGAACAAAATAAATTTTGAAGTTTAAATGCGTCGCGTGCTGCGTAGCGGTTTATAAATTCTGAAAGTAAACACAATTCAAGAACGCTTGACCGATTTTGATGGAATTTGCCTCGTTCGATAGAAAATAAAAACAAAGCTGAATTATTTTGAATAATTTAAAATTTCAATTCACACGCGCTGCGTGCTGCTTAGCGCTCCAAGAAATGAAAGTTACAACGCCTAGAGAACGGATGGTCAATTTTGTTGAAATTATGATTTTTTGCAAGGACATCTTATATTGAATATGAATTATTTAAAAATCCTCACATTGCTAATCCTCTTTTTTGGTATGCGCAACAATTGAGCTAAATTGTTTTTTGATATTTGCTTATCTCTTCTAAATGTAGATCTTCTTCAAATTACTCACTATCAATCACATGTTACGACAATTCATGTGATATTGATTCATTTATCCCCCTCCCTCCAATATCGTATATACTCTGAAAAAAAGATGATTCACCGAGAAATAGTGTTTGTAAAAAAAAAAGGGGCGGGATCACTGTCCATTTTCCTTCATTGCCCGTTTCGCCCCCTCTGGCGCTGCGTCTCTTGTTGAGAGCTGTTTCTGGTCAGATAGTTGGGCATTCACAGTCCCTATCTGTTTCATTCAACGACGCTCACTCTTTTCAACGTTATGAAATATGTTTTACGACTATTTTCCTTGCATATTTTAAGAAAAATTGTTAATTTTCCCTCAAATAATTTATTTGAGAATCATTATAACTCTCAAAATCCTTTAACTTAATTTCGAAGATTTTTCCCAATTTTATTTAGCATAACTTCGCTCATGTTTTTATTTTTTGCATGTCCTCCTTAATTTTTTTTTATTTACGTAAATTGTATTCTAAATATTTTATTTTTTTTCAGAATTTATCATTCTCATGCTTGTAACTCGATTCTCCGAATCTATACTTCGGGATGTGCCGAGTTATTTTTTTTTATCAAAATTGAGTTATTTTTTCCAAACAACTTTAAAAAATCAGAGGTAAATGTTTGAAAATCAGAAAATGGAGAACATCTAATTAGATTTTAAGATGCATGAAAATTGTTACCGGAAAGGGCAAGAGGATTTTTGAATTTTGATGACGCACAATTTGGATTATTTCATATTATGTCAACGAGCACTTCTTAAAACAACTTCAAAAACCCCAGGTAAATCATTGAAAATCAGAAAATGGAGAAAATCAAATTTTTCAAGATTCATGAAAATAGTTACCGGAAAGGGCAAGAGGATTTTTGAATTTTGATGACGCACAATTTGGATTATTTCATATTATGTCAACGAGCACTTCTTAAAACAACTTCAAAAACCCCAGGTAAATCATTGAAAATCAGAAAATGGAGAAAATCAAATTTTTCTAGATGCATGAAAATAGTTACCGGAAAGGGCAGGGATTGTTGAATGTTGATGACGCACAATTTGGATTAGTCCATTCTATTTAGATCTTCACTTCGGAAATATCAGCAGACAAAGAGGACGTAAGAATTTGAAAATCTGAAAATTGGTGAAAATAAGTGTTTTTTAGGACAACGTATGAAATCTGCAGATGGAATGGGCAAGGATTTTTGTTAATTTTGAAGATGCACAATATTAAATTAATTAATGCGCCATGGTTCTTGGAATTTTAGAGGATGTCCCTGCTTACAATAGATTCGTGTAGAAGTAGCAGCATCCCGTTGAATGTTTTGTTTATTCTTCGACATTTTTTGGAAATAGATCTATATTTTTTCAAAAAATAAAGTGTGTTCATCAATTGTTTTATTTATGAGTTACGAGTAAATGATTCAACGATGGTAGCTCGAAACCAAAGTACTTAAAAGGATCCACAGATGCCCAAAGGAACTATAAAAACCTTGCACTTTGAAAAAAATTGAACCATATGTTCATTGGTTCCTTCAACAGACTATGACTCACGAGAAAAATTCCCCCCAATTCTTTCTGCAAATGCATAGTGGGAAAACAAAACGAAAATCTAGTGGTGACGGGCACCCTCTCGATGTATAAAGAAGCTAGCTGATCTCTCCCGTTTCTCTCACCACTCACACCCGTTCTGTACACGCGCGCTCCTTAAAATAGTCGACAGACGAGCGTCGTATTCATTTTGAATGCAGTGCCCCTTTTTTCTATTTTTTTTATAAGCGCGTGATTTTTTTACAAGATATTCATTTTTAAACTAAATCCTTGTTTAAAAAATGTATTATTAACGGGATTCTTTACTGTTTTTCGGTTTCTATTCCTTTTTCACCTTATTCTCACTATTTGAAAAGAAGATGCAAAACATGTTTTTTTCGAAATTTCCTTTTCTAGTACACGAAAAACAAATGTGCACCTTTTTCAAGGCGCGAAATGGCCGAACAATTGTAAACACTCTCACATTCACGTGCTCTCTCGCGCGTGGCCGACCCGTTAGGCCATTTCGCCGCCTTAATTTGTAAATCTAGTTTTTCGTGTACCACAAAAGGAAGTTTCGAAAAAAAAATGTTCATGTATCGGTTTTCAAATATCGTGAAGAAGATGGAAACGGAAATTCAACCCAAAATCAGTAAAGAATCCCTTTAAGAAGAGTTGGCCCAAGTTATATGAAGTTAATTATTGAGCAATGCTTTAACTGATCGCCGGGATAATAGGAAAATTACACCAGGCTAAAAGTGAGATAATTTTGTAAACCAGCATTGGTTAGATGTTCTGAGCTCATTGTATTTCTAAATTTGCTCCTGTTTTTTGTTCAAATGTGTTTGTTGTGTTCTCAAAACGATAAACCAGGCATTTATTATTTTCTGAATCACCTTTTCATAACACTTTTTCAACAAATAATGATCGAAATAATAATTTCAAAATATTTTCAGCACAAACAATGGCCAATCCACTTCTTCTCGAGTTTCCGTTATTTGGAACATCACAAAATGGCTGGTGAGTGATTAGAATGTACAATATTTTCGACACAGAAATGTAGGCTAAAAAGGGAAGTACATGAAGCGTTTCTCTCAGTTTTTAATGAAATAAATAAACTATTCCCAATTGACGTGTCAAAATTAGGTTGACATTTTTTGAAAACGGCATTTTTGTGAAACAATTTAGGGTTAAAAATGACTTGTTCAAAAAATAATTTTCTAAAATTCAACAAAATTCGTAGAAATTTGACATGTTAATTGAAAATAGTTTCGTTAGTTTTACTAATCAATATTGAGTTTGAGCCAGATTATAGCTCTTCTAATATTATTTTTTTGTAAATTTTGAGCTTGAAAAAAGCATGTTCATACTGTTTTTTAGGAGTTTTTGAAAGCAGATCCTTTATCAGTGTAAAATTATCTTCCAAAAGAGCTATTTCTCATTGAAAACTAATAGTAGGTGAAACGCTTCAGGTACTTCCCTTGTTAGTGTGCTTATTTTTTGACTTAATTTAATTTAAGACGTGAAAAATATAAAAAATAATCGGTTTTTTGCAGGAGGGTCACATATTACTGGAAAGAATACAAATTGGGTGTACAGTTTCGGTATGTCTACGAATATGAATCGTCCAATTTGTGGTCTCTGAAAGCTGGTATCAATCTGAGAATCAAAATGAAAAACAGAGCCGGAAACATAATAAAATGCAGCCAAAAAACAATGGAACATTGTTTCAATCACGATTCTACTATCTTAGATTTCGGACCATGTTTGACAAGAGATGAATCTTTGGCAAGCGATTTTCAAGTTTTCATGGATGCGTCCTTCGATGTGAAGGAGGTTATAGGAATCCAACCGTCGTTTATTCCTCGCATCGACGATCGACAAATATTGCGACAGGAGATGATATTTTTCTATCTCACTATTCATGTAGCGGTGGATGAGAATTCCCAATGTGGACCACATATGGATGGCATGCTATTGGAATTTTGTTGATTTTTTTCATTATGTGCTGCCTAATTATTATTATTATTACCAAACACACAACTTTTTATTTTTTTTCATCTCCTCTCCCCCCATTTTATAATCTTATATTTTAGGTGGCTCTCGAGTAGTCTGTGCTTAAAATTTCACATGTTCTCTAGCTCTATCGTTGCTTTCACTAATTATCATGTGCTTGTGCGTTGTCAAGGAAACAAACATGCTATCACTTGAATGTTTTTCACAACATAGCCCATTTTTTTCTTCTTTTTGTTATTAACATGATAACTTTTATATTTCGTTTTAAAATAAATTTTTCTTCGATTCTTGAACTTGTAAACCCTGAAATTCCGATTTTGAGATAGGTCTTATTTCCTCACCTTATATTCTTGAAGTTAAAGGATTAAGTAAATGTATTGATTACATTCTTTTATCGTGTTTTGAAACACCCGTAGAATAGAAAAATGACATCTTAGATTATATATTATCAATCCTTAAGTATTAGTCAAAAGTAGAGAAAGATTCTTTCCGGCTCGAGTCGATATCTATGTTGGAGGAGGCATCAAGGTTGAATAGACTTGACGTACTTTTTTGGTAGGTACAACTTTTTTGGTAGGTACAACTTTTTCCTCGTTGCGTCATTTTCAAAATCCGGTCCTTTAATTACAAATAATGTTCTTGGCTCTGGAAACCCCGCAGGATTACGTGATGAAACATCACCTGGAATCTAAAAAGAAACGTCATTAAGTCATGACAGGTGTGAGCCAGCTGTCAAAAACGGTCACAAATAATATTTGAATGTAGGTCCTAACTACTGAAAAACATTATTTATAAGTTCTTTGCTTGGATCATTTTTAATCATTTTCACAATTACTCTATTGAATATTGTTTTATTTCAGTAGTGATGGAATGTTCAATGGATCCACAAGAACAAAACTACAGATGGTAAGTTTATGAAGACCTTGGGGTTTATGTTCATAAATAAATGAAAATTTTGTGTGATATAACAAAAAATGAGCATTAACGAAGTTGTTATTTTCAATAAATCTCGCAGGAAAACATGTTTTTCTTAATTAAATCAATTTCCAAAAATAATAAGAAATTTGAAAACTATAAAAAATTGAGCGTTTTTTTAATTATCACATTTTTAACGATTAAGAGTATCATATTCGAAACACAATTTAAAAAATGATGTTTAGAGAGTTTTTTAAAATTTATGCAAAAACCTCAGTTTTATGAAACGATATAGTTTTTTTTTTCAGGAAAGTCTTACTCAGCTTTCGCGAAGAACATTTAAACCTCGCAATTGAATACATCCAACGAGATACAAAATCGTGGTCGATCGAAGCAGAGATCACGATAGAAACGAAATGTTCTAATGGGAATATAATCCGGAAAACTATCGAATGTCATTATAATAATACGACGGCAGTCACGGATTTTGGAAAGTTTTTTACAAGGGATGAATGTATTGGAAGGAAATCAACCATTGGCATAAACTTATTGATTAAAATCAATAAGACAAGTGGCTTTAGTTGCACTCATTTGGGTTCAGATTCAAATAATGGTGTTTTCCACTGTGCTGATGGTTTTTCATTCAATTGGAGTACCTGCATTCAGTTGCCTAAGAATTCCCATCCTTTTTCGAAATCATTGAACTCTGATTCAGAGGTTATAATTCACATCAAAGACATAACCTTTTATGTCGATAAATATGTAAGCTTAGACAATTTTAACAAATTATTCCCCATCATTTTTTTTCAGGCTATCATATGCGCTTCCCCAGTTTTCCGTGCTGACTTCAAAAACAATGTTGAAGTTCGATACGATGAAATTGATGCGGAAAGTTTCGTATACTTCCTAAAATTACTATACAGACTGGAAACAAAAATAGGAGGTAATGTTTTGTGTCACACTTTGAAATTAACAATTGAAATATTTTCAGTGCGTTATTTGGAAAAGCTTCTAATCATTGCAACGCGTTTTGATGTTCCATTCATATTGGCAGAATGCGAAGAGTTTCTCCTTTCTACGGAGAATTTGTCAGTTTGGAAAAAACTACAGTACGCCACAGCTTACAAATTTGCCAAGCTACAGGTAGTATTTAGCTCTTTGTCTTGAGATTTAAACTTTAATATTTTAATTTCAGGAAGAAATATTGAAAAATCTAACATTGGCGGATATCATTGACTATATAATTGGTTGTGACTTGGATTTAGGAAGCGAGAACCTGCAAGCACTGCTGATGAAGGTCTGCGAAGGTGAATTGGAATCGGACACTGAATACATGGAAGATCAGGAACAGCTAGAAGAATAGAAACATTCACTTCAGTGGATGAAGATTTTGGATCTTCAGCAAGATGCCAAAACCGGCGCTGAAAAAGCTTCATAACTTACCGCAACCAGAGTAGTAATATTTTTATCATTGACATTATTTCTATTTGAAATTTTTTCTTTACCTTTTCTGTCTAATTTTCATAAGTTCTTTTAAAAAACTGTCTTTTAATTTTCAGATTCATCTAACTTTTATATTTCGAATTCGAATAATCTTCTGTCTGTCAATAGTTGTCTGTCTTATTTCTACTCAAATCTTCACAATATCTTAACTACTGTCTAACGATATGTTTTTTTTTAATTCTTAATATTTGAACATTATGTCTTTATTGTATATTGTAATCTTTTGTCTAACTGTAAGGATCCTCATAATACTCAAGGGAAAATATGATTTTTTCACTAGTAATCGACAATCTTCCTCATAATAAATAACATTGTATCCTTCACAGACCTCTTCTTTTTTTAATCTATCTCTTCATTTTTTGTCTATCTCTTCATTTTTTTGCATTCATCAAATATATTTATTTTATTTTCTAAAAAAATTAATATTAATAAAGAGAAACCGTGTGAAACTCAAAACGATATAATTCTTTGAAGAAGTGTCACAGTTTCCAAGTTTAAAATCATTATTCTATTGATGAAAATATGAAATTTGAAAAATAGTGGAAGACATTTTCAGCAAATTTTTTGGGATCAACTTTTTCATATATTTCATCCTAACAAATTAAGGCCCTAATTTCGGACTTTTAGTGATTTTGTGAAAATGGATAAGTTCTGTATAAAATAGTTGTTTTATTCAGAATCAGCGTATTATTAGTAGTAGAATAAAGCGCCATGATTAAGTTTATCGATGCGGGGCACTATTTTATGTCATTTTGGAACTTTTTCATATTTCACCCTAACTTTTTTTTCACCCTAGTTTTATAAACCATAATTTCGGAGCTTTTAGTGATTTTGTGAAAAGGGATTTTGTTTGTTCTGACAGTTGCAGATGTTTCTGATGCCAAAACGTTTTCCAATTTTCAAAAGCTTGTGTTGTTTTATGAAATTACGCTATTTTCAAAATATCAACAATCGTATCCTATAATTTAGCCTGCAAATTGAAGCAGACAATACGACTAGTATTGAAATAATATTTAATCCGAAAATTGGTGAAAGGGGAATTGTAGAAAGATAATTATAGAGAAATGTGCCATGGAAGGTGATTTGGAAAATAAGCTATCATCTGAAAGTAATTACAGTGAACAAATTTCAAAATTTCTGCTCTGCCAGAAGTGTTTCCAACAACCCCGCCTCCTCCTTATTCCAGGAATTATCATTTCCGAGGGAGCTCACCCCATCTTCGATCGACTTAAAATATTCTCCTATTATTTTTAGTATTTGTTTGCACAATTCAAGGCAAGGCGGTGTCCGAAACACCTAAATAAGCAAACGAATTAGTAGCTTATGTAGGTGGTTCGGAGACCGACTTAGTACTGTATTATTTAGAGGATCTCAGGCCTCTCAGTCATTACAGCTGCAGTTTGCTTGTGATTGAA
Source organism: Caenorhabditis virilis (assembly GCA_964036255.1). Classification (NCBI taxonomy): domain Eukaryota; kingdom Metazoa; phylum Nematoda; class Chromadorea; order Rhabditida; family Rhabditidae; genus Caenorhabditis; species Caenorhabditis virilis. Next base: position 2,941,961 of record OZ038420.1, on the reverse strand, counting down.
GTTAATGCAAACTGTAGTAGTAATGATCGAGAGAAGAGCTATTTTTTATTAAAGAAAGAAGTAATAATTATACTTTAAGCTGATTATTATGAGAGTATTAGTTCTAAAAATCATCCGAGTCTGAAATAAAAGAAGAACATTTGAGAAATACAGAAATGATCAAAGGTTAGAACACTGTAACCACAGTTCAGAACATCAGATGTATGCATTGTTCCAACATTAAAAGTATTGTGTATTTGGGAGATGATTATTACATCTAAATCACTTGATAAAAATATATTTTTTTATTTGTAAAAAAGTTTACCTTTCGAAAATGGGGACTGTTGCTCCCAAGAACAAAAATAACGTCGTATGAATATTTCGTTTCTCTTTCTCTGACCAACTCGCGGAAAGTATGAATGAACATTGCACTAGATGTTGAAAAAAGTTGAAAAAAGTTGAAAATAGGGAAATTAACATGACAATGATCAAAAATTGAGGTGGTATTTTCGGAAATTCTGCGTCAGCTCAAGTCTCCCTGAATAAAAGACGAAGAAAAGTATACGGCGTCATTTTTCCAGATGTGGAAACCCCGAAGATGGTTTTTTATTTTTCATTCCAAGTTCTCGCTTCCAGTTTTTTCATAATCCTAGTTCATTAATTTCGAATTGCTTGACATAAAGATTGGAATTGAAATTGGAGAAAAGGTAGAAAAAAAAAGGAATGGAACATTAATGAAAAGCTCTGAAACAAATTGATGTAACTTTTTAATTCATTCGACTGTATGAACCCAAAATATTATTTATTTTCTCGTTGAATGAGGATCGATATTTCGTTCTATTATTCTCAAGTTGTTCTTTTCCAGACTCCCATTTCATATCGTCTTCAGTCCACTTTCGGAGCATCACAAATTTCCACAACAGCTAACTGTGTCCTGCAAAAATTAATAATAAGAACCCGAAAAGATTTTTCAAAAACTTACTACTAAAACATTTCATTTCCTGCAGTTATTGTCCAGTTTGCGAAATGAAGTTCCATTTTTTTTCGATATTCTGCAATAAATCGAAAATTGTGAGGGATTTAGAGTATATGTGTATTGTTTAATAAATAAAATGGAGTAAAACATTTTCTCAAAAATTACCATTTTCTGATCCCAATGTCTGTTGTGATTCTTACATGTTTCCAATTTAAAATACATGTTTCCAATTTAAAATAATTCAATTTTGAACTGAGGCAAGTCTGAGGTTTCGAATCGGAAGTTTAGATTCCGAATTCCATTGCGTATTCAATGATTGTCAACACAAAAATTCTCGATCATCATGTTTTGAGGGCGATGATCGGAAGTATTGTAGTTGATAATACGCAAAGTCCTGAAAAAAAAAGTGTTTACGGAACAATGGTAAGTATTGAAAAGAAGCGAATGTGAATTTAAATCAGAAAAGGGATGCTTGATACAAGGGCAAAAAGCTCAAGTAGCAAATGTTTTTTTTTAAAGTAGCGAATATAAATTTCAATCAGAAAATTGGTATATACTCCATGAGAGTGCAAAAAAGCTCACAATTCGGTTTAAGCTCCACCCATGAGACCGTGACGATTCAGCAAAAAAGCTCACAATTTTCAATCTCTCACAAGACACCGTAAAAGATGTCTGGAAAAAATCAATTATTATGAAGAAGGTAAGAACTCTAAGCACGATGCAGTGCTCAACAAGAAGAGTAATGCTAAGATAGTTCTGTGAGTGTTTGTAACAATAGCAACAGACGTGCAGAGACAATCACGAGCGTGTCCAATGTTGGAAAGGAGCAACGAAAAGCTCATGAAATGAAACGGCAATGAGAACAGGGATTGATGTAGAAAATTAATAATTAGAAGGATTAAGAGAAATTTAAGCACATAGTCGTGCTCAACAAGAAGACTGGTGGGCAGTGAGTGTTTGTTACTACAGCAACAGTGCAGGGATATTCAGGCGCGTGCCCAGAGTTGGAAAGAATCAACGGAGGGCTCATGAAATGAAAAGACAATGAAAACCGAGATTAATTCAGAAAATCAATATGAATGGAGTGAAATTCAAGCACATAGTCGTGCTCAACAAGAAGACTGGTGGGCGGTGAGTGTTTGTTACTACAGCAACAGTGCAGGGATATTCAGGCGCGTGCCCAGAGTTGGAAAGAATCAACGGAGGGCTCATGAAATGAAAAGACAATGAAAACCGAGATTAATTCAGAGAATCAATATGAATGGAGAGAAATTTAAGCACATAGTCTTGCTCAACAAGAAGACTGGTGGGCAGTGAGCGTTTGTTATCATAGCAACAGTGCAGGGATATTCACGCGCCTGCGCATTGTTTGATAGACTCAACGGCAGGATTATGAAAATGAATAACACACAGAAATTAGAAAAAGGGGAATAAGGAATTCGAAAAAAGAGAGAATGAGATTATTCAAGATAATAAAAGGCCCATACAATCACTTTTCAAATAAAATGTTGATAAAAAGGAGTGGTAATGTTACATGAGAAAGTTTTTTCCCAATTTTTTCCAGTTTTTAAAAAATTTATTGGTGGTCAAACATCTTTACGTGGGTTTGTTTTGGTCCCTGAATAATTATTAATGTGAATTTTGAATCTTAAAAATGAAGTGAAATTATTCAAAAAAAATTTACAAACAAAAATAACAATGTGGCTTTGTGCGAAAAAGCCCAACGATTTCCTTGACAACAAAAAGAGAAGGATTGATTTTACATTGGAGACCTGCGTTCAATTTTTATAAACTCTGTTTGGAAAATGTGTTTTAAGGGCATATTATCTTGAAATGGTGTCAAAATAAAATCTGTAAAATGTTGCTTATCGATCAAGAAAAACACCAATATGATCATCTCGAATTTATAATACATAATTTGCTGAAGGGTCAATTAATGAACATTCAAATTTAATTTTATTCTCTAGGATCCGATGAAAAATTATAATTTTACAGTTTTTCTTAACTAATCTGTGCAGAATCATCTTTTAAAAACGTATAAGTCAAAACAAACTTTTTTTCAGAGGCAGCCTCGTTTTTCAACTTGTAGAACATGAATCCATATTGCGGATGCATTGATTATTTTTAAAATGTTTGCGTCACGCCATGATCCAATTAGTTTTTCATATAATTTAGGGATTTTAACATCAATAAAATTTCTAGCACGCTTGGTTTTGAAAACCTGGAAATCGCGAAAATACATTTGAACAAATCAGAAAAAATTACAATGATGGGTAAATTTTTTTATGAAACATTAACCAAAAACAATTACACAACAATGATCTATTGATGAATATTAGTACACCCTTTCAAATTCTTTCTTACCGATATCATTACTTTCGAGATACGTCCTATTTTGTGGAATCGTAAACTAACCTCCATTTCAAATTCCTAAAAATAAAATATTTAGCTTATGCCCGAATTTTTTATTTTCTAGTTTTATCTTCTTTAAACTGGTCTTAATTTCACTGGTCTGTTTACGCAGGTACTTGTCGTGCATTTTGATCCATAGCTTTAAGTTGGATTTTATTATCTTGTAGATTTCAAGCCATCCCATTTCTTTTTGTCTTTTAATAAGAAAATGTTAACAAGTTTTAAAGTTAGACTTTTCATACGAAAATATTCCTGCTCATCTCGTCACAAGTTTAGAGTTTCTTGCAGGTAGCTGGCCTGATCACAGATAATTGCAATTTGTCAAAAATAACGAACCGAATAAGACTGGATTACTATTTTCCTCTATATTTTTTAAGATTTTGATCTTTCTGAATTGTTTTGACTTTTCGTTGGGTTGCAATATGTTCTCATCCTGTTATATCAATGAAAACAAGTTTTTTAAAACATCATTTATTCAACAATTTAAATTTATGTTGATTGGTTTCAATTTGAAAATGGTTTAAAACCATCATTTTCGGCAAGCACTGACAACGCGGAAGTGTAGATTCCGATGTAATTTGAAGTCCTCAAACTTGAACCTGAAAAAATGAGAATTTAGATTCAATATATGTGTATTGTTTAATAAATAAAATGGAGTAAAACATTTCCTCAAAAATTACCTTTTCTGATCGCTAGGTCTGTCAACATTTGTTATGTCCTTCATTTGATGTTACATCATTCCAATTTAAAATTATTCAATTTTGATAGAGACAAGTCTGAGGTTTCGAATCGGAAGTTTAGATTCCGAATTCCATTGTGTATTCAATGATTGTCAACACAAAAATTCCCGACCATCACGTTTTGAGGGCGATGATCGGAAATATTGTAGTTGATAATACGCAAAGTCCTGAAAAAAATTATTTACGGAACAATGTATTAAAAAGAAGCGAATGTGAATTTCAATCAGAAAAGGGATACTTGATACAAGGGCAAAAACCTCAAGCAGCAAATGTTTTTTTTTTTAAAGTAGCGAATGTAAATTTCAATCAGAACAGTATGATTATATACTCGATGAGAGCGCAGAAAAGCTCACAATTCGGTTTAAGCTCCACCCCATGAGACCGTGACGTTTCAGTTTCGGGCGGTGATATGATACGCGTTGAGGTTCTTGGTTATAAAATTATATATACTATATAGCCGTCGTTTTCTCTCAAAACTGATGAAAAAGGAGAAATAAGCTTTTTTTTCATGAAACAAGAAAGCGAAACGCTCAAATCTCTTGAAAGAATATGTCAACGTGAAAAGAGATTAAGTTATTCCCCCGCTATGTGATAGAGAGCAGAAAGACACAGAGAGAAGTCGGTCCTGTCGGAGCAGATGATAATGTTTAAAAAAAGCTGTGAGTTTTTGTTAGCATTAGGAAGAAAGTCTGCGCAGGGCCAGGGGCGGATTGAAGAAGGCTCATGATATAATAATGGCAATGGAAATGGGAAGAAAAAAATTTGTCCATGTAATGAAAAAGCGAAAAAAAACACTCACATGCACGCACATTCAATAAATCCCCAAAAACAAAAGTAGTTCTTAATTTATGATAACTAATGATTGGGAAGGGGAGGGAGTTTCTGCTAGCGATTTGCTAAATAATTTTGTGAAGCTATAAGAAATAATGAAATTTTCTTATAAAGTAGCCAATGACACTGTTTGTAAACAGAAGCATTGTTTAAAAAAAGGTTTTCAAAAATAATTTTAAACTTGTTCTCTAAAAATTACAAAGGAAGTTGGGTTACCTTTAAAGCTGACGTATTATTTATTTTGAAAAGTATTTTTCGAATCTCACAAATTTACCCCATAGAAAAATTCAGGTTGCAAAATATTACCACACCTTAGAATTTATAAGAACCTAAGAAATTGCGACTGTGATCATATTCAAGAATTCTTCCAGCAACAGTGCTCATTTTGAAACCATCAGGAACGAAAAAAAATATTATTTTACTTATGCTGCTTCACGGAAGTTCACCAAATCGTCGATTTAAAATCAGCTGTTATAATTTATTTTTGGCATTCGTTTACACAGTCCAATGCGGAAACTGCAGCTTCTATATGTTAAGAAAAAAATCAGCTGCAAAAAATCAAAATACGCTTTGGATACTTACTTAAAACTTTATTTTTCAAGGATCTCAGTAGTTTTGTCAGTCATTACTATTGAAGCAAAAGCTGACGACAGTGTTAATGATTGAAAAAAAAGGTTGTTAACAAAAGGTAGCTAGTTGTGGGGACGTCTTATTGAAATAACAACGTGCGGTACTTTAAACACCAGAAAAATGGCAAACATCATTATTCAGAAATCGTCATACACGATTCTTAATCAGTTGTTTGTTTAATGTCAAATCAAACGGGACTAGAATTTTGAGCCCCAAACCGTAAATTGAATAATTTCGGGACTTTCCATTTATCCATTTTTTAAGATTCATTACACTGCTTGTTATAAACGACGTGATTCTTAGAGGTAATTCAATCTGTTTTCAAATTTTAGATCTGTAATTTGAAAAACTTTCCAACAAAAAATACAACAAATGTTTAAATCCATAACATCCTATAGTAGTTGTTTATTAATTATTAATTTTAGTTGCGTGCAGTTGATACAAAATTTTGTCCGGTGAAGTTAGTTAGACACAGCAAGCATATGATTTTTATTTGATGATTGTCGACAGAAGTCAGGTTGAAAGATATATTGCGAAAAAAGTCAGCAACGGTTATTACAACTTTTATTCACCAAAAACTGAATTCTTCCTAGAAGTGTTCACTAAAAATTCGAATATTACCTAACAATTTTCCTGTCTAAAAAAATTTTAGCGTTCACCATGACTAAAAAAGGCAATAGTCCTCGTATAAAATTCACAAAATTAAAATTTTGCAATAATTTCCAAGAACTTCAAAGAATTAACTCAATTCCTCAAATATCCTCGAACAATGTTGCTTCATTTGACCAACACGCTTCTGGTGATCAAAGAAAAATATCGATGAGGAGAGATGGAACGGCGAACCATCCAAAAACTGAGACGTTAGCGATCGCTGGAGGAAGAAAATCCATCAATCGATTTTCTTTTGCTTTTAGAAAGTGTCAAGAAAATTTTGTAGAATTTTCTAGTCTCAATTTTTAAACTGAATCTAGGAGTAAAAAAAAATATTGCACGGTCAAATTGTATCTTGTAGCAAAGTTCCATTGCCAGTCCTAATCTTTTCCTGTATCAATCACAACAATGTCAAATAGTTGTTGTCTGTCAAATTGTCTGGTAACCTGTAAAGTTCATGTTTATCTACGATATTAATTGAAAGTGTGGAACAACACTTTCTTAAAACCTTACCAAGCTCATTTACTAACTCTAAACATTTTAACGCCGTACCACGTGAACGCAACCCAGTTTGAATCGTTGAAAATCCGCTCATCACTTGAAAATGTTTCGGATGAATAGAATCCTGCAAAGTTCTTTGCTTATCTACGATATTTGAAGAAAGTGCGGAACAACACTTTCGTAAAATCTTACAAGAAACAATGTGATACTAACAGCACCTTGAATGTTGTGCCTGACCCAATGCACGTCGTCAAGTCAGCAAACTTCCGGTTTATGTCTCAGTCACTTTCAATTAGCTTGCTTGCCATATAAGCACGCTTCCAAAAGCACAACGTCGCCAAAAATTTGCCTGTAAAAAATCAAAGAGTTTCGTTTCGTAGTTTTGTAAATATCTATGTCTGGGGCCTTCTTGCAGTAGTTATTGAACAACCTGTAGGAGTAAGTAACTGCTAAATAGCCGAGCCAAACTCTATTGTGCATTTGCTGAGTTTTAAAGTGATATTTCTTGTTAAAATGGTTAATGCAACTCAATACAACGAAAAATTATGCCGACACGATCACTTCCCGATCAGGCTCAGAATACAATAAATTACGCGAAAGTCACTAGGATAAAAATTACAGAAGTGGACTGAGAACTTCTACCTTATCAAACATCCTACGGCTTTCTAAATTGAATTATCATTGATTACAGTCCATGTTGCACTCCTTGCACCGGAAAAAACCCAAAAAAAGAGAAAAAAAGAGCATGTCCGATAAAATTCAAATCCAGATGTTTACCTTTCCATTATCAATCACCACCAAGTGTCAATGCTCATAAAAATTGCATGAAATTTCACACTTCTTATCATTGCCCACCATGACAACACCTTTGTTTCGTAGGAGAAAGTGTTGAAATATTCAAATTGCTCCCACATGGCAAGAGAGAGAACAGTGCAATGTGAAGATACGACTATAGATAATATGAATTCCAACCCCTTTGCTCTGAAATGCTGTATCCGATCCCGCCTACCGTCCTAAAAACCTAATGAATAGTGAAGACCATTATGTTTTCCAATTTATATGGATACCTGCGATGGATCTTTTTATTATTACTTTTCTTTAATTTTTCCTCTTATTTACTTTTTGTTTTCAGTCGCTCTAGGTTTAAATTTAAGTCACTCTAGGTTTAAATTTAAGTCACTCTAGGTTTAAATTTAAGTCACTCTAGGTTTAAATTAGTAGAAAAATAATAGTTCCATGCAAATTTGTTCAAAACTTTAGGATTAAACTTATTTAACTATATAATTGCTGTGATTTTTAATAATCCAACATTAATATGAAATGCTGGGTTTGATAAATTGACTAGAAATTCAGAATCTGCTCAGAAATTAGATTAATATCCAATTTTAGCTTACCTTGTCCATCCAGATGTTGTCCCTTGCAATCAGCCAGTTGATAAAATAAACAGCACATCAATCCAGGATCACATTCCAACTTTTTCATTTCGTTCACGAATTTCCCACGAATTTATTTGAATTAACCCTCCCAGTAAATTCCTAAACCAACTTCGCCATTCATTCTAAATGTACTTCTCGGTTGTTCTGACTAGGAGTTCCAAAATCCTCATCCTTCTCTACAAACCTTTCAGGAATTAAAAAAGTCATGAATTTCCATTTATTAATATTGGCACTCCAAGAAAAGACCATGCTAATTTTTTTGCTATTTTTCTAAAAAACTTCCATTACCTCAACCTTGATCCATTGTTTGAACTTTTACAGCTCCTTCTATTATGGCCAACTCAAGCATCAGAATCGAATCAATTGTTCCCGGTGGTCGTCCAATTTTTATTGATGAAAACGACGAGCGCTTTATTCGTCTGATCCATCGTCACATTGTTCGAATTTCCGAATCACTACCAGAACTGAAATCAAGATTGTTCGAAGGTTTCGCAGACTTCGACGACACGTTTCCAATCAAAGCTAATCTATGCTTCTTTAATGAAGTGGCAAAGTCGCTGGTTAGAATTCGAATTTTCATCTGACACTAAAACAAATTTTCAGACACAAAAAATTGTACGCCAGCAACTGGGGAACTGGGCGATTGGTGGATTCGATCCGGATGTGGCGTTGCAATTGGTTATCGATAGCCAATTTCTGTAAGTTTAAGTTTGCACTTCAACATTTCCATTCGTTTCGCTTTTGTACAAAATATGACTAAAAAGCATCAAACAAAAATATTTAATTAACATCAATTACTGAGAATGAGAAATATTAATCAGACAAGGGAAAACTCACTTTAATTTCAGAGCATTATCGAATCCAGAAGACGAAAGTAACTACCAATCAGCAGCTGCTCTTTTTAAAGGAAGGGTATTTCCTAATCAAATCATTCATTTGCTTAGTCAAGTGACAATGGAAAAAGAAGACGTCATTGTCGAGCTAGGATCGGGTTGCGGCTCCACCTCGATTTTGATTGCCGGGTGTCGAGAAGTAATTAAAATAGACATGTTTTCTTCGAAAAAAAAACGTTAAAAATTCCAGGTTCGCAAAGTGGTCGGCATAGAACAAGGGTGGGCTTCCTTCATTAGCGCAAATTTGATTAATACTTACTTCACAGCATTGGCGAAATTTTATGCAAAAGTAGCATCTCCGATAAGGTTCATCCGGGAGGATTTCATGAGTGAAACTCAGCAAGACCTTTTGACAAAAGTAAGTTTAGTTCATGACTCCGGTTAGAAGTCCTACGCAATAAATTCGATTTCTTCCACACCTATAAAGGATTTATATTGCATCATAAATGGTAGATGTTCTTACTGCAAAAAACATTTTTTCTTAAAATTTTTCGAGAAACAAGACAAAAATAAGCGAAAACATTTTTAGTCAAATTATTACTAGAAAAAATGAAACATAATCAACCTACCTCGTGTTTTCAGGAAGCCACGATATTCTTCGTCAACAACGTATTCTTCCCTGAAGATCTCAACTTCCGGATGCTCACTAATATCTTTATGAAATGCAAATGTGGAACCAAAATCGTAAGCGCGAGGCTTTTCGCACCAGTTCGGATAGTGAATGGATCAATTGTGGACGGTAAATCAATTTTTGTGGTTACATCCAATAAAACCACAATTTTTTCAGATCCTTCGTCAATTCTGAAAGTCAGAAAATTGACCACGATTCCGAACGGTGTCAGTTGGACTGCCCGTATTGAACCGTTTTATCTGACAACCATTGATCGGTCCGAAATCAAAAAATTTCTGGAAAAGGTTCCGCAAGCCGCAAAGGATTCCCAGGTAAATCCTTGTTTGAATTGTATTCCTGTTAGGGGTGTTCACAAAAAAAATCAAGAATTTAAAAATTTCATTCAAAGAGCTCAACTTTTCCTCAACTCAATTCCTCAAATTTCAGAATCCATCAGCCAATGCTGCATCATCTGGCCAACCCGCTTCTGGAGATCCTAGAAAAAGATCGATGACGGTAGATGGAACTGCGAATACGTCATCAACCAAAAAGAGACGTTCGCGATCACTAGATTCAGATGAGGAAGAAAAGGCGGGACAAGGTCCATCAACATCAAATGGTCAATCAACTTCCAACTGGGTTCCACCCCGTGATAGCGATGGTGAGTTCTATAATGTTTTTTTTAATTCAAAATCAATACTCTTTATCCTAAAGTTTGATCTTAAGATGAAATAAATTCACAATTCACACAAACTTCTTTTAGATTACCGACTACTTTTCGAATTTTGTCTTCAAAAAAAACCTTAAAAAAAAACACTATTTCAAATTAAACCTAACTTTACTTGAAAAAACACTATTTCATGTTTGAAAGTCCCAACATTTGAAATAACTGCCTTTCTTACCCACAAACAATTCCTTATTTTCATATGTATAATGGCCTTATTTTCAGATGAAGAGGGTGCACAACCAAGTGGTTCGCGGCAGTGATGAATAGGATGCAGAGTGTTCGGTTTTGTTCAGAGTGTTCGGTTTTGTGAAGAGTGTTCGGTTTTATGCAGAGTGTTCGGTTTTATCACTTTTGTTACACTTTTCCACCGAACATCCACTCTTTCATAATTTTACCCATATTTCCGAACCAATTATTCTCAACGTTATTATTTTTATTGATTCCTATTAAGTAATTTTACGGTTGAGCGTGCCTTTAGATAATTTGACCAAACGAGCTAGATATTTTGATCAGATTTTCCCCCGCTATTTTAGATTCTGAATCTCGGTGTTTTTCATACTTTTATTTTATTGTCTGGTATGTCTTCTCCATATTGGAGAATTATTTATCGTATTCCTATATGTATTGTTTATTTTATTTAAAAAGTGTCAAATAAAATATAATTTTTAAACTGAATCTTGTTGCAATTGAGTAATTTTTCAAAAACGGTGATTAAAGCTTACACTTATCAAATAATGGTGCGGTTAATTGCCGCTGAATATGGCACGGTCAAATTGTATCTTGTAGCAAAGTTCCATTGCCAGTCCTAATCTTTTACTGTATCAATCACAACCATGTCAAATAGTTGTTGTCTGTCAAACTGTCTGGTCGCCTGCAAAGTTCTTTGTTTATCTACGATATTAATGAAAAGTGCGGAACAAGACTTTCGTAAAATCATACCAATCATATTTTCTAACTCTTAACATTTGAACGCTGAACCACATGAACGCCATCCAGTTTGAATCGTTGGAAATCCGCTCATCACTTGAAAATGTTTCTGATGAGTAGAAGCCTGCAAAGTTCGTTGTTTATCTACGATATTTGAAGAACGTGCGGAACAACACTTTCGTAAAATCTTACCAGAAACAATGTGATACTAACAGCACTTTGAATGTTGTGCCTGACCAAATGCACGTCTTCAAGTCAGCAAACTTCCGGTTTGTGTCTCAGTCATTTTCAATTCGATTGCTTGTTGTACAAGTATCTCCATATAAGCACGTGAAGCCCACAAAAAACCTGCAAAAGTAAACGAATTCATGATTTGTGATTCCAAAAATTTAAAAAAACAAGCATTTTAAGCAAATGTTGGTCAAAACAGTTTTATATTCTATGTAAAATAATTAGAAAATTAAAAAAAAAACAGTTTTTTCATTAAAATTACCTTAACTTTACATAACGGCCTAGAATCGAGTCTTTTTCATGTCAAATAATTGAAAAATCAGAAAAAAAACTTATTTTTTCAAAAAAAATTACATTAAATTTGCCTTCAGAACTAAAATTACTGCATATTCCTTCTCAAATAACTGAAAAACTAGAAAAAAAACCATTTTTCATTTAAAAAAACACTGCACGCATTGTGAGGGTCTCGCCACACACATTTGCATTTTCTGGGGTACGGTCACACTAGGTGAGATGTGCGAATTTTTCAAAGCAAATTTTTTTTGTCTTTTCTCCTCATTTATCCCTCACTCTATTGCTTTTTTAAAAGTTTTTTCTTTAATTTTAATATCATTTTTTGTTCTGTTGCCTCTTAAAAGATTCTGAATGACTATTGTGAGATTTTTAAACGAAAAATTGCATTTTTCTTTATTTTATTGCACAAAAAATGATTCTATATTCGTTTCAAATAGAAAAAAAGACAATTTACCAAATTTTTTCAACACAATTTTGATAAAATTATGAATTTTTCGGTCACTATGGATATTTTTTGAGAAACTTGAAGCTTTCTATCTTGATAAATTTTAAAATTTGATGTATTTTAGAATATTTTTCAGGAAAACACCCCCTTTTTTCAACAGATGCTGTAAAACATCAAGTTTTTTGGAAATCTCGGCGAATTGTATTTGGTTCAACGGAATAGTGAAGTGACAAAAGCTGTACAATCCTTGCAAAGCTATTCGATTGTTATTTTCAGGTAAAAATGGCTATAATATTGTTTCGTACATTTCAATCACTATCGTAGATTAATTGAACCTTTTCCAGATATTTTTTAATTGATGGAGATTGCATTTTCAGTGGGGAAGAACATCGTGATGGTGTCTGATGTCATGTTGATGACAATATGGAATGGGCATTACTTTTTTATAACAATCCGACTAGCTTGTAACAGGTCAGTTTCCAATAATTCGTAATTCTGAGAAAATTTTGATCGTATGAAAAATTGGTTAAACTATTTTGAACAAGATCAGGAAAATTGTTCTAGTTTTTCTTTTTACTACACGTGATAAAAGCCAAAACATTGATTTTTTTCAGGATCAATGGAAGTGATCAACGCAGGTGCAGAGAAATTGACGGCTAACTGGTGAATTCGGAAAATTTTCGTTTTTTTTCACAAATGGTTGATGTTATGAGAATAATAAGATCAGACTGAGAAAATTGGAATTAGGTATTCGGTACATGCAAGGATTAGAAGATTCCAAAAGGTAAGTGTTTGATGATTAAATTTTATTTTTACAGGAACTATAGCACTCTTATCATTAGTTAAAGGAAATTCTGATACTGACTATCATCTAAACGCATTTTTATGAAACCTGGATCAGTGGGATATTTTATATGTTACGCGGAACGAGTACAATATTTTTGTCAACCTGGAATACGAGAAAGGATCATGTGATAACAAGAACCGACCATTTTTCCACTCTAGGGAGCAAAATTCAGAATCGATGGTATATTTTTAATAGCGTTTTTTTTTCTTAAATTGAACCAACAAATTTTAAAAGATTTTTTTTTAAACATTTGAGTTCGAATTTTCCGGTGATATCCTGCTATATAATTCACGTTTTGAGAAGGACTTTACGCGGGTTTCAAGTGTTCCTAAATCGATTTCAAATTTAATATTCTAGTAATGCAAATGTAGAAATCTTCAAAAATTCAAAGAAAAAACCAGCATCCGGGATCAAGCCAAACTTTTGGGAAACGTTTGTAAATTTTAGATCAAAAGTTCGATTACGCGTGCTCGTTTTTGGATCTCTAGTATTTTCTGTATTGATTTTTTGATATTTACGTAAAAGTGAAGTAACTATCAATTTAACATCACTTTGAAATGAACTTGGCGTCTTTTTTATTGAGATTTTTGTTATAAAAATATAATAACCTTGAAACATGGGTAATTTTTCTTCTATCTCTTTCGCCATACCAATCATCAATTTTCTCTTTCCATGATAGGTCTTATACTGTAGTTTAATGTTTGTTTTACTGTACATTCTACAGTAGACATTGTTGATTTGCGCCACCCTTCGCAGAAATAGAATCAGAACTGTTACTATCTTGAAAGCAGAACTCGCAAGTGTTGTTTAGCTGCAATTAACTGATTCGAGTATTGAAAAACTTTCTAGAGAGTCTAAACCAAAGAAAAAAGTATAAAAATAATAGTTTATTCTGAGCAAATGTAGACAAAAAATTTAACAGCCTTTTTTTCAGTTGTAAACCTGAAGCAACTGGTCATCTTGGCATGTTTAAGTAACGAATCAGGACGCCATCAAGCGGGAAACGAGGCGATGCCAATGGAACAACACTTTTTTGGCATATTCCGAAGAGTCATTCGCAAAATAGGGGTTGGTGACAAAGCGAACAAGGATATCATCATCTCGGGCTTGAATTTAGCTTAAATTTGGTAGATCACTAAAATCGGTTTTTGCAAAAGAAATAGTTAACTGATGAATAAATGGAGAGCTGAAGAAAAGCACAAAAAAATCGGGGATTTTTTTTAAAACATTTGATAAATTGATTTTTTAAAGATTTTTAGTTAACTTATTTACCAAATAACTACCTCATGATATATTCACAAAATTAATTGAAATGCCTTAATTCTCTGAAAGTGCAAAACGTAAAATTGCAAGATCACCAAATGTATATATTTGGTTTATCAAAACCATTCGTTACAGAAAATAACAACAAAAAGGTATCATCTTCATTCTCCATAATGAAATAACCACGAACGAATTAATGTGAAATTATCCCCGTTGCTCGAAAAACAATTCAATGTAATCCTCGTCATCCATATTGAGCGATCCCGTCGTTGTAATATCGGAAAGATGCACTCCGTTTAAAACGAAGCGCACCTTATCAGCCGGAAGTTTGTTTCGAATCGCGAATATCTCTTTCACTTTGCCCATTGTCATATTCGGTAGCACTTTGTATTGAGTTATCAACTCGTTTGGTCCATGGATTGTGATGATGAATTTTTTAGAAGCAGAGGACATTGTTCTGTAATTCGGTAATTCAATGAAAAGTGTGGAAAACGATGTTACAAGACAAAAGACATGAGTCAGTTTTTTTACGACCTAATCATCATCGTTCTCTCAGACCCCCCCCCCCCCCCAACCAACCCTACGCGGACAGTACAAAAACAAATAGTATTCTCTCTCAAGAGAAGAAAAGTAATTTTGCTCATGCGTAGGGCAATGTGGTAAACCGGCGTACGTTATATGATCGCAATACATTAGTTTCTCATAGAAAAAAGAACAACTTGTTAGAATTTCAATTTCGATGATCTTTAGACTATTTTGGATTGCTATAGATATTGTTATATAACGCTCTTGACAAATTTCCAGCTCGATCATTTTTTAATTTGATATATTTTAGACAATTTTTCAGGAATACAGCCCTTCTTATTTTCAGCCGATGCTGTAAAAGAACAAGTTTTGTGGAAATCTTTGCGTGTTTTATGTGGTTTAACGGAAATATGGAGTGACAAGCGCTGCACAATCCTTGCAAAGCTATTCAATTACAACTTTCAGGTAAAAATGTCTATAATATTGTTTCGTACATTTCAATCAATATCGTAGATTAATTGAACTGTTTCAGATATCGTTCATTTGATGGAATTTGCGAATTTCATGGAGAGGATAATTGTCATGGTGTCTGATGGGATGTTGATGACGATATCGAAGCCAATTTTCACTGCTTATAACAATTCTATTAGCTTGCAATGGGTAAGTTTCAAAGACTGCTTAATTCAGCAAAATTTTTCATCGAATGAAAACTTTGTTCAAGATTCGAAAGAAAAACAAGCTTATCATTATAGCACCTGTGATAAACGACCTTATTTCACTACTAACATTGTTTTTTTCAGGATCAATCCACGTCCTCAAAGCAGCTGCAGAGAAATTGACGGTTAACTGGTGAGTTCGGAAACTGTTGTTTATTTTTAAATTTATTTGATGCCAGGAAAATAATAAAATAAGGGTAAAAAATGATTCTGGGAAAAATATAATGCAAGCATGAATTTTAAGATTCCAAAAAGGTAAGTGATTGATGAGATTAGCTTTTCTTTTTCAGAAACTCTATCAGTTGCATCGCTAGTTATAAGAAATGCTGGTATTCACTGTCAGCTAAACATATTTTATGAAATTGGATCAGTGACGCAATTTATTTGTTACGCGAAAAGAGTACGAAGTGAACCTGGAATACGCGAAAGAACATGTGATAACGACAACCGGTCATTTTTCCACTCTAGGAAGCAAAATTGAGAATCGATGATATATTTCCACAGTTGAATTTTTATTTTTATTTTGTTGGCAAATTTCACGATGCTCAAAAAAGGAGATTAAAGGTTTGTGCTCAAACCTGATCTTTATTTTTTTCAGAAATTCGAGCTGTTTGCAATCTCAAACAATGTACATATATTCCCAAGGTGGGATCAATTGCATATATTTTTGTATTACGTCAAACAAGTGTAGACCACGGAATTTACTTATGATTTTTTCTGGACCTGCAAGATTTTTTGAAAGAGCTTTATATATATTGCGTTAGAACTTTCCGACGATGATACGCTACATTATTGATTTAGGATTTTACACGGATTTCAAGGTTTAAACGGTTTTAAATGTAATATTCTAGTAATGTAACGGCAGAAACCATAAAAAGTTTTATAAAAAACCAGCACCCGGAATCGAACCAAAATTTTAAGAAAAAGTTTAGTGCGTTTTCGACCAAAAGTCCGATTCCGCATGGCATTTTTTCGGATTTCTAGTATTTTCTGTACTCACTTTTAATATTTAAGTAAGATTAAAGCAACTGTCAATATAACACCACTTTGAAATGAGCTTGGCGTCTTTTTTATTGAGATTTTTGTTATAAAAATAGAATAACCTTGAAACATGGGGAATTTTTCTTCTATCTCTTTCGCCATACCGGTCATCAATTTTCCCTTTCCATGATAGGTCTTCTACTGTAGTTTAATGTTTGTTTTACTGTACATTCTACAGTAAACATTCTTGATTTGCACTACCTTTCGCAAAAATAGAAGCAGAGCTGTTATTCGGGTTTGCTCAGCTTTTTGAAGGTTCAGGAAGTGACAAAATGTTTTAAAGGAGCTTGATTCGTTGCATTTTGTATTTTTCCTTTTTGTTTTCAACCGTGAAATCAAAACTCTTAAATATTGTTTAGCTGAAATTAACCTATTTGAGTATTGAAAAATGTTTTTGAGAGTCGAGACCAAAGAAAAAGGCAAAAAAATTATAGTTTATTCTGAACAAATGTGGATAAAAAGTTTTATAGCTATTTTTTTAGTTGTAAACCTGAATCAACTGGTCATTCACTAGTTCTGGTATGTTTAAGTCATGTGTCAGGACGCCAACAAGCAGGAAACGAAGCGGCGCCATTAGAACCACACTTTTTTGGCATATTCCGAAGAGACATTTAGCTGAAATTTGGTAGATGACTACAAATCGGTTTGCACAAAAAATTGTTGTCGTGTGTGGATGACCCTAGCGTGAACCGTGAACTAGGAGTATAAAAGGATGAAGAAACATACTTAAAAATGTCTTTCGTTTCTCGTAACTCCTAATAAACTCGTTTTCCTAACCATGGCTCGCAGACATAGCAGTGGCGATCAGGATTCGAAGATGACACTCATGACAAGAAGGTCGAGGAAGCAGTGCAAGTGTGCAGTCGTGGCTAGATGGGAAGGATCAGTTATGTGGTTGGAGTATGGTTCGATAGTTGCAAGACCATTGGAAGAAGTCTGGGACTTTGTCATTCAAACGGAAAATGTGCCAATTTGGGAATCAATAAATATGTGGATTGTTGTGCAACTCAGTGTGTCGACAGTTGGTATTCATGCTGATGTGAATACAAGCAAGAGCAAAGACCGAGCCATGTGGATTTGGCTAGCGAAAAGGCAACGTAGGACTCTTTGGGAGATGCTGTTGACCCGAGTAGTGGAATTGTTCGGTATAAAGGTAATTTATCGACAATTGTTAAGGACGCACTTTGGATTTGGAACATGGAGGAAATGGTCAAAACGGGAAGATCAATACCTGTCAGTTGATGCGTCGTCAGTTGAATGTTCCTTTTTTTATAAAAAATTCTTATTTTATAGACTCTTTTTTTTACCATACCAATTCACAATTATTTTTTTAAATAGGCAAGTTGCAAAAAAATTCAAGCAAAATGGTATGCAATTTTTGAATAGACAACATATTATCCTCCATTTTTTATGTCTCCTCGACACTTACAAATTAGTTCAAGTGTCACTTTCAATTGGATATTAAAGAAATGATATTCGCTTTGAAACTTTGACTTTCTCGTCATTGTGAAATCAAAGTTCAAAGATGATTTTGAAGGATTTATTATCTATCCGAGATTTTTTTTATTAAATCACTTGCAAAAAAAGTAAATTTACAAAAAAAATGTAAGAAAATTGGACGACAATTTTCAGGGGGACTAACTTTGTGAAACTTTGGGAAGTTAGTCCCTCTGATGTAAAAAGTTATATAGTGATCCATATTTTTCATTTTTTTTCTATTTTTTGTTTCTTATGTCTTTTTTCCAACCAGTGGTTCACAACAGGAAAAATATCGTTTATGTATTGATTTCAAAAATTTCAGGGGTTTCCAAAAATCGTATTAGGAACCAGTTTGACATCCAATGTATTGTAAGAAGTTTAAAGACCAATCAATTCCGATGATTTTCTGAATTAAAAAAAAGATAAATAAGAAAATTGAAATTGTTTCTATCCTTTCAAGTTAGTATTGATCGAGAAATGCACACGTCATTAACACCTTCACATATCCAAACCATAAAATATTACCCATATCGATAGCTAAGTTGACGTCAATTTTTCGCAATTTTCCCGAAACACATTTTGTATGAAATTCACGATGATTAAGAGTACAATAGCTTGTTATTTGATTGATATCCCGAAATGTTTATAAATAGTCATTTATTGAAGAAAAATAAAGAGTTTATTCAAAAATACTTTGAGATCAAATAAAAATAGTGGACATGGGTAAATAGACAAGAAAAATATAAAAAAAGACAACAAATAAGACAAAAAACTTCAATTTTCAAGGGCAAAATAATTTGGTTAAGATAACTTGGAATTTATCTGTTGGAGCTTTGGAAAAGAACAGAAATTTTGGAACTAAACTTATCTCAGCGGATTCATAGTAGAAAAATATCTTAAGTGTAATAAAAGTGTTTGTTTCTGGAGATCGCCGGAATTTCTACAAATCAAGGGGGGGGGGTGGTTATTTAATTTCGAAAAATGAAAGCAAATTGAGTTTTTTGTGCCTTACTGGATCTGGTTGCTTCGTTGCCTTTCATCGTAATCACTATCAAAAAAGTGTGACCCGGTGAAAGTGGTTCGGGAGGACAGGCGGGTGAGGAGCCATCGCCGGAATTGGTACAGTCGGTGGCAGTTGGATTGAACTCGGCTCTTCTTGTAAATTAGGGAGAACGCTGTGGAGAACATCGACTTTGTTTTTCTGAAAGAAGCTTTTTAATTTTCAATAGTGTATTTTATGAAACAAACTTTTTTGAAACAATCCCGGATCCTTTTCTTCAACAGGTTCGCGGCTTCTTTGAGTGGCCCCAAGCTGTACCTGCAATTTTTGGATTTATCGAAATGAATATTTTAAAATGGAATAAGTTGTAAATGTAAAGAAAAAAAAACTTACCAGAATACCATGATTGTTGCGACGAAGCTGACGAATACAAATGTATAACCCAATATTTTGTGTATCTCAGACATCTGAAAATACATTCTTGAATAAAATCCGATAAAAATAAGGTGAAAAGAAGTAAGAGAAGAACAATAAATGAAAAAAAAGAACGAATCTTACTTTATGTTTCACAGTGGTTTGAAAACAAGTAGGACCCGGGTAATTCTATAAAATAAATAATGCAATTTCTAAAATTTTGCTGGAAATCACTAAGCTCTAGAAAAGAAGAGAAAATTCAGAAACCTTTTGTAGAAGTTTTCCTGAGATAGGAATTGGAAAACAAAATAAATATAGAATGATATGTAAACCGTCTTCGCACTAATTCTCAACACCGCCCACTAATTCTCAACGCCTCTAATTCTCAACGCCGCCCACAGCGTTTTGTTTTCTTCCCGGGCTCATCAGTCTGACGTCAGTCGTCATTTCACACAAGGAACAGAAGTGTGAGCTCTATAACTAAAAATGAGCACATCGAATGTTTTCAATCCATATTCGGGATAGGACCGCCCCTTTTTCCTCACCGATTCAAAACACAATAATATATTAAAATTGAATCCATATTAAAATTGTCGTTTTTTATTAATAATACAATTTTTTAAATATTTTTATGATAGTCAATATGACTAACTGAGATTTTCTAGAATGGTTAAAAATAGCCATTTTTATTAGGAAAGGGGAGGAGTCTTTTTAAGAACAATTGATGGTCAAAAAATCAAATCTTTATGAATATGTAAGATTTATAAATTCATACGTTATATTGAAAAATTCGGTTGGGAAATAAAAATTCGACTAAAAATTAAACAATTTGTTTTGAGTTATTTAGAAGTAGCATACAACTTTATTGATAACAATAAAGGCGAACCCTCTCAAGTTGAGTTTAAATTAAAATAAATAGCGTCTAAGAACCGTAAAAGTTAACAAGGATGATAATACAAAAGAGGGGCTCACGGACATGGGTAAAAACCTGTTTTATTTTGAGACCGGGGTTCGAATCTCGCAACTGGCCCAAAAGTTTTTTGCCATTTTAAGAAAGAAGCAGTGGACACTTTTTACGAGGAAAATAATAAACATTTCCATGTCAAATAGTTAATTAACCTTTTATGAACAGTTTTCTGACCAGGCTTGCTCTCTTTCTCTCCAAGCCTGAAGACTGAATTTAGGCCGGCCGGGTTTTTTTCTCACGTCAAACCTGATGTTCTGGTCACAACTTGATGACTCGAAAAATGCGTCATAGCCCGGTTTCTTTTGTATCCTTGGATTTTTTCTTTTCTTTTTACTCATAGTTATTGTCCTATATACTTACTAGGAATCCTATTTTCGTGTCCTACGTTTTTTGGAAAGAACTTACTATTAATTTGAAATTTGTGATTTTGAATGTCTTATGATTTTTTGGATCCGTAAGATTTTGTGAACGACGAGGAGAAGTCTAACAATTCATTACGTGTTTATGCGAAACAACTTTTATAAGAACCAAACAGTTCAATTTTATAGGAGTGTTTTAAAAATATGTGAATCCATTCTGAATGCACCTATGAACCCAATCCGAGTTACCCTCCCCCCTTTTGTCTCACGTGAGCACTCTTGACCAGGAAAACAATTGAGATTCGACTTTTTCCGTTTCTTTCAATTATCACATCCATTTCAATCCGCAGCTTTATCCACATGAATATCTCTGGAAGAGACGCCCCCTTTCAGAAATCGCTTCAAAACAAAACAATATTACCCAGCCATAGCTATTGACGTCAATAAGGCAATTTTTAAACAATTCTTTTATTTTTATATACAAATTTTGTATGATCTCCACAATGACTAACTATAAGAAAGATTCTTTGGAACGGTTATAAATAGCCATTTTTGTTTATAGGACTTTATTTGGAAATAATTCAAATAAAAAAATATAAAACTGGACAATTGAAGATGAGTAAATTTAAAAAAAAGTTAGATGGCCATACATTTCAAAAAATCGGCAAAAATATTTCAAAAATGATTCGAGAAAAATAAATTCAGATAAAAATAATAAGGAATACGTGGAAATTAAGAAATCGAAACACTGGGAAAATGACGAATTGGGTAATAGAAAACATATTTTTTCAAGATTAAATTAAATATTTTGAGATAAATTCGAATTTGAACAATTTTTGTACTAATGTAAGAGGAATAGGAATTGAGGAGTAAACTTAAAAGGTGAATAACTTTTAAAAATGTCAGTTAAAGAAATATCGAAATCGGCACTTTTGATTTTAGTTTATTGCAGCTTGCCTCAGTGGTGTTGAGAAATATTCTATTCTCTCGTAATTGGTAATTTGAAATAGTTGACGCTGTGGCAAATCATGCACGGGTGTGACGGGAGCTGGCAAGTGAGATGCACCCCACTGAGGCTCCAAGTTTATTGCCACAACTGGGGAATTGAAACGAGTTCCCTGTAAAATAATGATTTATTTTCAACATTGTGATTTTTTTCGAAACTAACCTTTATCCGGGTGTATATTGATTTGAGCAGTCCTGACTTGTGGGCCTTGAATCTGAAAAAAAATCAAATTTAAAATGGAAGAAATTGTGAGTAGAACGAAAAACTTACATTAAGAATGCTACAGCAACGACTGTTAAAATCACCAGAGCGAGAAATGCAATTTGAATGTTGAAGAGCGCCATTTCGAAAGATACTTATGCTAAAAATAAAATCATTAATACAATTCCAAAAAGAGAGAGTCCGAGACATTAAAAGAAAAATAATAATAATTAAGAAAATGTTTGACAGAAGTTATATTTCGGAAAAAAGTTTTGAAAGTAGGGTTGGATTCCTGGGTTTCTCTAAGAATGGATTGGATCTGAATGCACCCCGAATCCAAAACTATCCTATAAAGATACAAAAAAGTGGGGATGTTTTCTGATTTTTTAGGATAAAAAAGCATCCATTGTTTTCGATTTATCCAAAAGAGCATTTCTGGAAAAGTCACGCCTACTTGCCCCTTTCAGCATCCGTCTCCAGAGATTCAAAACACGAATTATTATCCAGGTACACTAGCCATTTTAAAATTGTCTTTTTCTGGAAAACAAGGATTTTTTGGCCACATATTTTCCCATTTTATATAAAAATTTTGTATATTCGTATCAAGAGTACGCTCTGTGTGCTTTCGTGGAACGGTTATGAATAATGAAAACAGGATGATGAATAAATTCAGGGACTGAAATTGAAATAAACGAAAAACCCTGGGTTTTAAGATTTCATAAGATGTTACTTGGAAAAATATGTCTCGACCTGCTTTAAAAACATAATTCAATCCAAATCCGTTTTTGAAATTATCTGTAGAGGAGAAAACGAGCTTCTGAAAAAATTAGAGGGAAATATGAAGGTATGCCTCAGATATGCGCTTCTGACTTCACGCAGACGTCTAGGATGTTTAATGTCGGCGAATTGAATTTGACGAGTTTGAGTAAGATATTTTTGAATTTGTCCGGATTCTTCACGCAATAATACCCGCGGACTAGTTTTCTTCGTTGAAAACGTTTTAAAACAATTGTTTTGAAAATTGTTTTCTCAGCATCTACTTGGTTTTAAAATGTTTTAAAAATATATTCGGATTTGCGGAAGTTTTTATCGCAGGGACATTCATTGGCTTTTTACTGTTATCTGAAGAAGCATATCAATATTGCTAGTTGGATTTTGATAATGTTTTTAACGCAACTTTATTGAGAATGAAAAAAAAATGAGTATTCGGCAATCGACCAAAGTGCAATTCCGGAAAAGCGTCTGACTAGGAAGGTACACTCTAGTGCATATGATTTTGTAGTGAAGGTATAGTGGAAATTAAATGCCCATGAAACCTTAATTATCTGTGAGTAAAAATGCTTGATACGGCCGTGATCCTGCCTAACCCAAATGTGACGTCATCACTGTAAAACGCACAGCTGCAGAAATAACGATTTTTGACAACGTGTAACTTTTGACCCCATGAATCGATTTTCAACATTTTTAGTTTGTTAGAAAGATAATAATTTCAGCTTTCGTTAGATAACAATCAATAACGCTAGAACTTGAAAAAATACCCAATAGCATTAAAATCTTTAAAATAATAGCCAATACGTTTTTAAATCTTTTCGAAGTTATTCAAACCCATGTTTTTTTGAATTCTACATATCACAAACCATGCAATTAATGATTATGTATGCGCTTCCCATAAAGTTGACCAATAAAAGGGCAACAAGTGACACCTTTTTTCTCACTTATCGCATACCGTTGTGACCGGGCTCAGCACCACAAAATATGATTTATTACTGACACTTTGTCACATTATGTAAATTATGGCCAAAGATTTTTTTAAACATGTTTCTTTCTGTTGTTTAAAAAAGTGAGAAAAATATCACTTTTTGTATTTTTCTCGTTCAACTCTAATAGAAACATTGATTTAATAGGTTTTCCACTGCGTAAAATTTAAAAAAAAACATGGTTTTGAAGAAATTATATCCAAATATCATTTTGCCAAGAGATAATCCGAACCGTTTCTCGGTAGCCTGTGACCCATTTCACCAAAAATAAAAATACAATTCGGTTATCGTGTGTTCAATAATCCAGAAATCCTTCGTTATCAACAACAATTGCTGCACTAAAAAAGTACATCACCTTGTTTTTGCTGTGTTTCCAAATTTTGAGTCATTTAGTGTCTCCGGGGACGTTTATAATTAAGGAGCTCGTTGTCAAATTCGATTAATGAATCGGTAAAAAAAATCCGGAAAAAATGTTTTTAACACTTGCTTTGGTTTTTTGTGGGCTTTTCGAGAACAACTTGAAGAATTACAAAAACAACAATATTTTAAAATTAAAGTAACTATCAAAATAACATCACAGTGAAACGAATTTAGCACATTTTTTGTGAGATTTTTGCTTCCAAAATAGAATAAACTTAAAACATGGGGAATTTTTCTTCTATCTCTTTCGCCATAAAATCATCAATTTTCACTTTCCCTGATAGGTCTTCTACTGTAGTTTAATGTTTGTTTTACTGTAAATTCTACTGTAAACGTTGTTGATTTGCGCCGATAGAAACAATAAAAATTAAAAAAAAACCAGCACCGGAATCGAACCAAAATTTTAAGCAAAAGTTTAGTAAGTTTAGGTCCAAAAGTTCGATAACGCGTGCCTTTTTTTCGGATGTCTATTATTTTCTGTACTCATTTTTCATATTTAAGTAAGATTAAAGCGAACATCAATATGACATCACTTTGAAATGAATTTGATTTTTTGTATTCAGGTAGGATCAAAGTTCCCATTAACGCCATCTTCTTAGAATCAATTACATTATCATGCATCTTGTAATGACAAATATTGAAGGAACTTACATTTTTCCTGGACATCAATACACTTTTAGGGACTTCGGAAATTTTAAAAATGAATAAGTTTTTTAAAAGTTTTTGTTAATCAAGTGCTGTTCAACTATTTTGTATTTATGATTTGAGACTCTTCCTTAATACTTATTTAATTATTCAGGATCGATATAAACTTGGCAAGCTTCAACTTTATATCCGTGCTAGAAGCAGTAGTAACGATTTAGAGGATTGAGATCCTCTGATAGTGAAAAATTCAGTATAAGATTGGTGATCAAAACGACTACTTCAGCATTTCATTCTTAAGTACCTGTTTTGGTCACCAACTTGAACTGGACAAGAAGAATATAAAAAAAAATATATATTAGAACTTTTTTGAGTTGTCATTAGTTAGTGAGCTCCTGTGAAAGATGATGCTCTTTTATAGGATCTAATTAGGTGGAGCTTTTTGAAAACTAGTGAACACTGATTTAATAATGAGCTATAATTAATTTATCAGGTGAATTATTTTTTTCAATTTTTCTTTCTCTCCATGGAGCATACTGCGCCCCTTATTTCTGCTAGCCCTTTTTTGGATTTGCTGATATTTTGCAAAAAATTTGAAAGACCAGGAAATAGAAGAAAAATTAAAGCAAAGCAATTTTTTAATACAAAAAAAATAAAAAAAAATAGGACGAAATTAAACAATTGAAAAGTCGGAGGGAAAAATTCGAAAAAAGTTACAAGCTTTCAATGATAAAAAAGAAGCAAATTAAAAAATATGTTTACCCTAGAATATGTGCATATTACGATTTTTCTCAGACTGGAGTGTTCGATGGCAATGCTTTCTGAAAAAAACGAAGTATCGATTTAAATTTCTTGATTTTTGCAAATTTACAGTTTCATTTGAGGGAGCAACTGTAGTGGATGGAACTTCGACACATTCCATTTTTTCAAATGGTTGATACATGTCTAGGCTTATGTAGCTCATGTTATAAACCCCTCCGATTTTTTGTTGTGGAATCACGAACTTTGTAATCCGTTGGCATCCCTATAAGTGAATATTTCTCATGTGAAATTGAATGTTCAAAATGATAATTTAATTGATTTCATAAATTTTAATAGAGGTGTTTACTCTTGGAAAACTGGAATGTGTTCTAATTTTGTATACCCTTTTTTGTTTCGGAGATAGAATTTTATTAACAATAATAAAAATCAGGTATAGAATATACATATATGTATCTAGAACACTATTAGACTTTTTTGGGGTCACAAATTGCTAATTAACCATAATTGTTTGTATATTTCCCATATTTTTTTTTAGAAATGTTTCATAAAATTAATACATGATTTAATTGGATTATTAATTACCTATAAAGTGTTAAATTTGGTTGAATCGCTCACGAGTTAGGTTAGATTGAGTTGATTGCAATAAGAAAAGGCAGACTCAATTATTTTGGCATTTTTATGTTGAAGGAACAGCGTAGCTTTCTTAGTTTTTACATATTTTTGGCGTATTTATCTAATAAAAAGGTTTTGCCCGAATTCGAGGTCCTCTACATCCAAAACACCAATGGTGTATAAATGTTTAACCATTTTAAAATGAGCTCGTAATAAAGTTGTATACAAAACTTTAAGAAAAGCCAGCGATAACACCTCTTTGTTAGTTATCAATATAAATAGGAAGTCTAAAACAAAAGTATTGGGTTAATTACCTCTTTTTTGACCATGCATCTGTGGTAAACGACGAGATATGGCGAAATTGTGGTGATTTCATCTTCCTCGAGAAAAAACGTAAAATCTCCTTCGACTGTCATGGTTACACTTCCAAAATAATCATCAGGTCCTACTGGAATTTTGAAAAAAATTAGTTAAGATAAATTATTTCAAGAGCACGAATTTGGTTTCGCGTGAGATCTAGAAGAGCTCGGATTGGAGGATAAGAAATTAGCTGCACAAACTAGCACAAGTGATCAAGTTATTGCGTTTCAAATTCTGAAAATTTGGGATACTCCTTCAAAGAGTTGAAAAATGCTAGAAACGCTTCAGGAATCAATTATGTTTTCAAGACTTGACTTACGCAGATCTTTTTCCCATAGCTCGATTCTGCCCAGATGTAGTTTGATTTTCTCGCAAACTAAAACTCCCGTTACGGTAACATTTTGAATGCGAGACTTTGCGATAATAGCGAAAACAATAAGCAGTAAAATGCACTTGATTGAAAATTGTGAGCTTGAATTCATGTCTGAAAGGTGAAATGTAATACTGAGATATAAAAAATAATTAACAAAGAGGAAAATAGTGATTTCAGAAATTTGAAAAGAAGCTTCTCATACTAGATGTTCGAAATTTCCGAGTGTACGGAACACAAAGGATGTTACGTACTCATGAGAGCAAAGGATCGTTATTTTTTTTTTGGGCTCAACAGATGTTTGTCAGTTTCTCTGGCTGAACACTATCTCATCTTTTCTGACTAATAAATTATGAGTTTTTCAGCCATTTTTTATTTAAACATAAGAGTTTTGTTTACGAAAACGAAAACAACTGTCGAAAGAAATTGGTGATATTTTTAACCTTGCTCCACTTTATGCGCGAACTCTACAAGGGGGATATTGTATACTCCCAAACAAATTGGAAAGTTTTGCTCATTGGTTTTAGTTTCAAAGAACGTTATTATTTTCTCCAAAAAAAATTTGAAGATCTTTTACAAAATACAACAAAATATATTTTGGGATATTATTACTTTATTGAAAAATGTAAATATATAGAAGTAAGTGGTCCAACAATTGAGAAAAATCTTTTTAAAAGGAATGGATTTACAATGAAGGTGCACGCACTAGGTTTAAGACTTATCTCATCAAAAGAGCTCTTTCTAATGAATTAGGTCTCATTGAACACTGTTAGACCGAGTTGGTGAATTTTCCTTGTTACACATGACAAAATGGAAACTGCTAAATTTCTGTTGAATCTCTGTTTAAATTCAAGAAGATTCCATTTTGTCAGGAGTAGTAATATTCCTTCTAAAAAGTTGAAAAAACTCAATGATGGCTGAAATGAAGAAGCAATGGAGATTGAAGGAAGTTACTAACTTATGTCCGAGGTTTGAAAATACAACAAAATCAAAAAAAAAAAGTCAATTCTCAGTTGCAAAGCTCTTACAAAAAATTAAATAATACACAGAGCTGCCAAAGAATACATTTGTACCTTGAAAGGTTATTACAATAAAACTACGTCGGACACTTCCTTTGTCGTGGTGATTAAATACAAAATATTACAAAGATTACAATACAAAAAAACACCGAAAATATGTTTAGGTACATATTTTACAGAATGGGAAACTTATTTCTCTTCCCTGATAGATTCCAATGCAATCGATTCTTCCACAGAATGTGCTTCTCGATCCTTCTTGATACACCAACCGACACAAAGACAGGCGACAAGAATCGTAATGATCCTGGAATTTTACTGAATTTTTATGTGGTCATTCTCAAAAATTAAGGGTTGTTTAGTAAGGTTTAAAAGAAAATTGAAATTGTCCCCAATATGAAATCTTTAAGTTATGAAAATTTGGAATGGTAGGTCATGAAAACAGAAGAAACTACAGTGCTCAATTTCAATATATTCTCCTAAGCTTCATCAAAATTCTCTTTTTTTCTAGATTTTAGGAGAGAAATATGCATTAACTTTTGAACAGATAGAAAAGTAGTGCGGAAAAATGTGTCTGATGAATTGATGAAATTTCAGACAAAAATGCAAAAAAGCCAAGTTCAAAAAATGTACAGAATATAATCGTGTTTTCAGATAAATTTTATGTGGTATAGGAACAATTTTCAACATCATCATTTTGTCTGTGTAATGTTTTCCTTCAGATCATAGTAGGTTTTTAAATTTTTTAAAAACTCACGAGAGCAATACCAACTTGCAGGTAAAAAGAAATGCCTCGTCCGCAATCCTCCTCTTCTGTAAGCATAAACATTTTTACAATTAAAGTGCTCTGAATAATTTTTCCTAGAGCTCAGGTTAATGTTTGGGATCCCTCCTGGCTTCCAACTGGGACCCTGGACCTCTAGCAGGGATTATACCGCGATCCCAAGAGTACCAGGAGAGATCCCAAACATGCAACTGAATGGTTGGTTTTCCTAAAGCTTCGAAAAATTGAAAAACTGGACAACAGACATTTTAAACTTTTTTTTCGGTATTTTACATTTTTATATATCAAAACGTCTGAATCGACTCACCTCGGTGGTGGGGGTTACAAGAGGTCCCGAGGTAGTTGTATCCTCCTTGCTCATAACTGCACGCTTTCCTTCCTTATTCAGATTTGCGACCTTTAAAGGAGGACATTACAGACTCAATAAATGTACTTGTGATAAAAATATAGCTCATACTTATTCCAAAATCTTACAATTTTTAAAACAACGTTGAAGTCGAGAAAACAAACTTCAAAACAACGGCCTAGAAAATGTTCCCACCGATGAAAACTAGTCCGCGTGGCTTTTTATTATTATTACAATAAAAATCAGATAAACTCAAAAACTTAGGTTTTTTTCAATTACTTTGGAATTATAAGAGTTTTTGTAAGTTTCAAAATTTTTTATCTAGTTGTTCGAAAAACTGATTATAAATTTTAAGTATCGGATGGGACATAATTGTGGCGGATTGGAGTTTAACTAGCATTTAAGGGGAAAACTCACAACGTGTGCTTCATGCACTTGGGAGTCCAGCGTCCGCTGCTCTTCCTGAATCAAGTAATCGATCGGCTCGGCAGACTCGGAGCTTTCAAAGTACTCCAGTGAATCACTTTGACTGCTGATATTGTCAATTACATTACCATCTTTAAGATTTCTGAAAATTGAATAAACTTGTCATAATTATTCGCTTTTAAACTGATGAACCTAAAAAAAAAACTCACTCATCAAACAGCGCCTTTAAGATCTTGGTATCTGGCATTGTGTAGTTCCAACGTTCCATTCGACGAGTACCAGGCGAGACCGCCGATGTGGCAAAACCCACAAAAAAGCCCAACAAGATTGTTGCGCGCATAGCGAAAGTTTCTTGAAATTTCCCGAAGCTGAAAGAAAAGAATATTTCTTACTTTAGAGGGAAGAGCAAGAAAAATCTGAAGACTGGGAAAAAAATGGAAACGGACTGTGTTGTCAAGAAGAAATGAATAAAATGAAAATGATATTGTCTTCTTTCTGGAAAGGGGGCTCAAGCCACGCCTACAAAACTATTCTGTTTTTGTAAGATTGACTGAAAAACAATCTTCGAAATAATACAAATGTTTTTAAGCATTGCATATTGTTTTTGAGCAGGTTGGTCGATTTATTGACTGAAAAATAGCGTAAGATTAAAGACACATGACCCAGCAGCCTGTATATTTTCTCAAAAACAAAATTCATAAAGTTTTGTCAATAGAATTAATTAATATTGAATAATACAAAAACAGCATTGGGGCACTGTTTTTGTTTTCGACAAACTTCAAGCGCGGAATTTTACAATAACAAGCATATTTTGTATGCGTGGCTCGACTCTCTTTTTAGAATATATGTTTTTCTTCAGGAAATTTGTTATTCTCAAAAAATATACAGTCGATGAGCCGCATGTCTTGCAATTTTTCAGTCAATAAATCAACCAACCTGCTCAAAAACAATAAGGAATTCTTAAAAACATTCGTATTATTTCGAAGATTGTTTTTCAGACAATCTTACAAAAACAGAGTGTTTTTGGGGCACTGTTTTTGTTTTCAACAAACTTCAAGCGCAGGTCTTTTACTCAAATAGGCGGTTAGCCACATACACAAAAGGAAAACATCTTATGAAGGATATTTTCTAATCATTTAAAAAAGTTGAAAGGGCTCTCAGAGAAAGAAATGCACAGGAACATTATCATTTTGCCCGTGGACAAGTCCCGGACAGCATCGTAGGGAACTTTCTCGATCAACTAAGAAATTTGAATTTGAGCGCGTTTAAAATTTCAGTAAAGAGATCCGCAAGGTTCTAGCTTTCAGATGCAATTTGATTTATGTAAATCGGGTGTCTTAGAGCAAAACTGTAAATGTCCGGGACTGTCAAGGACTTGCTGTCCAAGGACAAAATGGGAATGTCCCGGTGCATTGGTTTCACTGAGACCCCTTTCAACGTTCTTATTTGATTCGAGAATATCCTTTACCAGAAATTTTCTATTTTTTGAGCAGGAATTGGTCCCTTTTTAAGAAACAGACCTACGCTTGAAGTTTGTCGAAAACAAAAACAGTGCCCCAAAAACAATTCTGTTTTTGTGAGATTGTCCAAAAACAAATTTCGAAATTATGCGAATGTTTTTAAGAATGCCTTATTGTTTTTGAGCAGGTTGGTTGATTTATTGACTGAAAAATAGCAAGACACACGGCCCATCGACTGTATATTTTCTGGAAAAACAAATTTCCTGAAGAAAAACATATATTCTCGAAAAGAGATTTGAGCCACGCATAGAAAATATGCCTGTTGTTGTACAATTCTTAAAGTGTTGTCAATAGGATTAATTAATATTGAATAACACAATAACAACCTTTGGGCACTGTTTTTATTTTTGACAAACTTTAAGCGCTGGTCTTTATTCAAAAAAGGGGCTCACAAAGAAAAAGTTCTTGTAAACGAAATTTTTAAAAACAAATAAGAATGCTGACAGGGGTTGAGATGTTAGGGAAAGTTATGAATTTGTTAACGTTAGTTTCGGAAATTAGAATTTAAAAATTCATTGGATATCAGAAATTTTTTGTAGTTCGATATTGGAAAGTTTGAAAATGAAATAAATAAACATATGAAATACGAATAAAATGGATTATAAATGTATTGAACAACAAATTGTTGAGAAGAATAATATTTCTTATTGTTAAAGTAAAATATTAATTAAATAATGATTATATATTCGTTGTCGGCTTTACAATGGAAGTGATTGTACTCAGTGTTCAGACCAGGATCGGATTCCGGATCAAATCCGTATTGGATCAGATCGGTTCAGCTATGTTGCCGTTCAAAAAAATGGTTCCTGGTTTAAATTCTCAGAAAAAATTCCTGTTTTTCGCCGAACCTATTCGATCCGGATTTGATCCAAAATCCGATCGGGATCGGAACACTGGTTATACTGTTCAAAAATTTTTCTTCGATAAGACCAGGATCATTCGATAGAGCTTATTTTGAAGAAAACGAAATTGTTCTTCAGAAAATGAAAAATAAGAAAGTTTTGAGCTCCGGACATCGGTTAAACTTTTTTTCCAGATAAACGGTCGTAGTTTGTTCATTGTAGGTTTGTTCACAATCGAAACGGATTGAAAAAATTAGCAATTTGCTATATTTTTTCTTTAGAGATGAAAAATCATGCGATAATTATTATTTTGGATGTCTATTTAGGATTTTTTGAAAACTATTGCCCTATCGAAATGAACTCTATCGAATGAACTAGGTCTCACCGAAAATATTTTTGTACAGTGTCACTTTCCATTATCTAGTTGCTTATTTTTGTCGGTTGGCTTGGTATTCCTTGCGCTGAAAAAATACAAACTCTCAATAGAACAAAATTAAATATTTTTCACTTACTCTAATTTCGTACTCGCAGTCGTCGATGTTGTTTAGATGTCTGAGACATTCCAACGGTTCCTCCTCCATGTAGTAGTCACCGTCGAATGCGAGAATTATTGCGAATAGTTCAGTGCCCCTCATTGACCTGATGTTGCATTGTACATTGCCTGCTGCATCGATAGTGGGAATGACTTCGCAAGCTGGATTACAGCTTCTGATAACAAAAACAAAGATTTAAATTAAAATATGACTTTTAGCATAGTACCTCGGGAAGTATTCCAAAGTTTTCTTTACCTTCCTTTTTTGAATGTCATTTGCGGGAAGTTTGATCGTTTTGACATCGTCACCTGCTCTAGCTTGGGGCTCACTTCTTGATTCGGAAGTGGTTGATTCCCCTTCATTCTTGGCTTCCTATAAAAAAAAGAAAACAATTTCTTTTATTTGGAATACATATTTTGTACGAAAATTGAACATTTTTTTGCACTCACCTGAACATTTTCAACATTGGCTTTTTTAGCTGGAGGACTCGACATATTTCGTTCAGTCAAATAAGTTAAACAGAATGAATAGAAAGGTATTTAAAACGCTGCTATTTATAGCTTTACCTGACGTACCTTCTTAGACAGAAACGCAGAAAATGAAGAAATTATAGGCGTGTCTAATTAGAAAATTACAATTTATCCGAATGATTTGAGAATAATCGAAAATCTGAAAACGCTGCAAAGGATTAAACCTAGTTGTACCAGGTGGTGACTTCCTTTTGAGACAGTGAGCCACCTGGAAATAGGAGGTTTCGATATAATATTACACAATATTGCAATATGTGTAGAATAATTACCTTTTCATATTGGTAATTACTTTTTCCTCATTTTCCCCCCAACGGAATAACTTATTTGAACCACATCTGTAACAGGGATTTCCTTTGAAATGTAACACCACACCTTCCAAGCAACAAAGAGGGTACATACAATATGTACGTCTGGTTGGAAACATGAAGCAATTCTATCGATTCAATTGAAAATATTGATATTTTTGTTCTTATCTGACGTAATCAATTAAAAACCTGGAAAAAATAATACGTCTGAAGTTGTGAGGCTAAAGTTCAAAAAATTAAATTTAAAATTCTAATTGCACACTGGCTAACACAAATTTTTGAATTTTTTATTCATTTATTACAAAAATAATTTAAAAAATAATGTATAAATTAGTTTGTTGAATGGTTTCGATTAAATTACGATTTTAACTATTTCAGAATGTTTTCTTTAATTTTCAGACGCAAATTTACAAAATAACTTTTTAAAATTTAAGAGAAATGCTCAGCAAAACAATATATGCCATTGATAATGTGTTACTGATCCGATTGGACTACTTCCGCCGCATTTTGTTTTCATTTTTAAAGTGAACTTTGCCTTTTTCGATTTTTTAAAAATATCTACAGTGTTCTGAATGCGTTATGGAGGTATTCGTGTCGAAAAACGGAAATAAGTAGTTTGTTTTTGTTTTCTACTTTAAGTTATTCACTTTTTTCCAATTTCCAATTTTAAACTTTTTTCCGATACTTGAATCAATGTTTTCGTTTTTCCGACATAAGTAGCAAGGACTAGAAACAAGAGGGACTACTTCTACAGAGTTTGTGCTTCTAGGCCAAATGTTTGTGTGGTTCTTCAGCTTTGAATAGGAGAGCAAGTTTTCGTCAGTTTTGGTTGGTTTTTATTTATTCTAATCGCGTACTTGAATTTTTCATAGCTGCGGAAAGTCTTGATTTTGTTCTTTGCATTTAAATAATCATTTCTTTAGTATTTTAGTCTTATTTTGAATTAATAAATCTTCATCAAATTATGCACGTTAATTTTTTTTGTTGTTTAGACCTACAAACATTTTCTTTTGACACACATGTTCGCAGTTTGCATGTTTGTCCTGTAGAAAATGCTGCGTGCAAACGTTTGTGTTTTTTGTGCCCATTCTTTGAGGTTCAGTTATTTTTCGTTATTTTCAAAATTCTGCACGGTTTCTTATGGGTTGGGCTTTGACTTTTAAATTTTCTTTTGTTTAAATATTCCTTAATCACTTAATCGTGTAATGGTGGTTTTCTTATCGGAAAAAAGAAAAATATATCTTCAAATGAAGACAAAAATATAAAAAAAGTAAAAATTATTATTTTTCCTTTTTTTTCCCTTCACTTTAGTCATTTTTTCCCGACAAATACATAAAACTTCATATTTTGAAGAGTAAATCTACGTCAAAATATAGATAAGTCTAAACCTTACTTACTTTAAAACTCGAAAATTCACATTTTGTTGGAAAAAATGCCAAAACACTCGCTTTACAAGCTTTAAAAATTTCTTGGTGTTATTTTTTATTATGTAATATTAGAAAAATGTATCTCTGAACCCCATAAATGTCTTTTCATTTAATTACTTGTTTTTTTCACCAAAAAAACACACACCAACTGTTTTTGTCTTTATTCTTGATCATAAACTTGTTTGCGTGTCTCGTCTCTCTATCTACCTGTACAGTATTTCCTGAATTGATTAGTGATCAGCATATGCGCAAGGTGTTTTGCATGACGTGGATGTAGATATTGTTTATGCGCACATTTTTCCCAACTTGGTTGTTTTTACAAAGAAGTTTACCTTAATTTTCTTGTTTCACTCGTTTTTTTCAATTCTTGATAAATGTGTGTTCTTGCAGATAAAAATCACTCTTGGGTCACTAGTTCAAATATGCCACGTAGTCAACAAAGCCGGTATTCTCCGGTTCGCCGTTCGCCAAGACGATCAAATGGTCTCCCGAAACATAATCCACACGCGGAAAAGAAATCAGCAAGAAAGGCTGGAAGATACCACGACGATGGAAGCAGATATTCATCGCCACAAATGGAATCAGGATCCAGACGTCGATATCGCCCTTCCGCTCATAGTGAGTTTGTATTCATGGTATTTATATAAATTAATATTTTGAATTACAAATAATTAGGAAAAAGTGTACGTTATCAAGAGTTTTCATTTATTTTCCACTAACATTTTTTAGCCATTGCTCTAAATTTGAGCTAATTTGGATAAGATTTTAAAAAAAGATTTAAATTTTTTTTAATTTTCTGAAATGTTGCGTTATAATTAAGAATAGACCGGTGTGTGTTCCACAAATTTGTATCCAAAAAATATAGATAATGTGCCAAGTTATAGCAATAGAAATTTCAAATTTTCAGATTTTGCGTTAGTATAGCTTTCACCCTTGTGAATATTCACATTTTCAGTTTTCTTTGCCCATTTTTCTGAGCACAAGCTGTGTCTTGTATGAAAATCTTAGACTACGCTTATAACCTTCCCTTGTTAATCTAACTCTGAGCTCGTTTTATTTGCTTTTTGCGTACGACACTCCGCAGTTACACTTTTCTCACTATTTAGTAAACATTCCTCTTGTTTTGAAGACGTATCCCATCGGAGGATTAAGTTGTGAAAAAATGAAGCAAAATACCCGTTTTTTGCAGAGCGTAGAAGAGAGCGTGGCTATTCAATTTCGCCACTCAGAACCGGAGGTAACGACTCAAGAGGATATCTTGGAGCATCGCCAAAAAGAGACAAGCGAGAAGAGATTGAGAAAAATGACTTGTTCTCGACTGGTATGGATGATTTGAAAAGTGAGAAACATTTGAAAAGTGAGACACATTCGAATAGTGAGAGCCATTCGAAAATTGCAAACCATTCGAAAAGTGAGTATCAAAAGTGTGTTAAAAAATATGATTTTGTTCAATTTTCAGAATTTGTCGATTTGGCACCCTTTGATGAAACTCCATGTTCTTCTTCGGAACCACGTACTCCAGATGAAAATGTTGAGAAGATGTTTGGTCTCCCTCTTCGAAAGTTGAAGTTAGTAAAATCCAACAAAACGCCTAGAAATTTTCAACACTTTTTTACAGAAACAACAAAGGCTTGAAGTTGTTTTCAAGCGCCGAGGTGTCGAACTTCGAAAACTTTCAAACGCCGAAAGCACATCATGAAAGGACACCAGAACGAATGGCATCGAGTTCGAACTGTCTTCCCATGTGTAGCGAAAAATTGAACATCACGCCATATTCATCACCAAAACGTGAGGAACCTGTTCGACATTCACTTTCGCCTGTTTTTGATCGAAAACAACAATTGGAGCAATTTAGACCGATTCTTGTTGATTTCGTCAACATCATCGTACGAGAGAAACTTGCTCATGTTCAAAGTGCAACAAAAGATCGCATGAATTGGTTGACAAGCATTGTAAGTTTTGAAGTTTACATCAAAAAACTAGGTTATGTGGGCATAACGCGGCACATCAGAAAACTAACCAGACAGAAGAATCACCACCTTCAAACAATTTTGGACAAATTGTTTATTTTTTCAGATCGCAGCGGAGATGGTTAGAAGAGGGCGGGATCATCCGGAATTTGCCTACGATTTGGATCAAAAGTTGCAGGCGAGGGTATGTTTTGGTATTTTCGTTTTCTAATTTACCAACACGTGTTTTTTTCAGGTTAGGCAGTACACACGTGAATTCATCTCAAGAAAGCTCGATGAAGGAATTGAAAAGCTTTGGTTGAAAAGCCCATTTGCTGCCGTGGGACGTCCAGAGATGTTGGGACAACTACAACAATATTATGGAGTTCCAGCGATGACCGCACAACAAGAAAAAGCTGGAATTCCAGCGATAATGGGACAACAAGTGGGTGTGGGAGGTCCAGAGATGATGGGACATCAACATGTTGTTAGTCGTCTTGTGATGATGGAACAACAACAAGATGTAAACGGTCCGGGGATGATTGCACAACAAGGAGGCGTGGGAGGTCCAGAGATGATGAGACAACAACAATATTATGGAGTTCCAGCGGTGATCGGGCAACAACAATATGTTGCAATTCCAGAGATGACAGGACAGCAAGAAACTTGTGAAAAGGACGAGGAATTTGAGAATTCTGGAGACGATTTTGAGACGAGTGGAGATGAAAGTGATGTGGAAGGTGAGAATTCTGGAGGCGGTGTGGAGACAGGTGACGATGAAAGTGATTTGGGAGATGAGGAGTTGGTGGTTGATTAATTTCAAATCTATGTTTTTTAATTTCCTTATTTTATTGTATAATTCTAGAACTTATAGCAGATTATCAAATTTGAGCATTTTATTTAGCCAATTTAGCTACTTTTTGCCAGTATAGAATCAAAAATTGTCATATTTAATTCTACATTTTCGGCATGTCTTGTAAATTGCATTTTGGTCTTCGGTTTTCTCATCCCACTTAATTTTATTTATTGTTTGCCCCCCCCCCCCCAATTAAAATATTTACATATATTTACCCTATTCATATTACTCTTCCCATTAGCTAGACTGGTAAAGTATTACATGTGAATCGCCATATTTCGAGTTCGTAATGTTTTAAAAATTAAAAATACTAAAATAAATTGTCTTGTATTGATTTCGAAACCTTTGTCATCAAATTATGTTCAAGGAACTATCGCTAAAAATTTTGCCAATGCCGTAAACTGTTGTAGATTTTATTGTTTGAATTTGCTCTATGATTTGGGGAAATTTACAAGCAATTGAGATTTGTATATAGGCTCTGAGGCTCAAAACACAATTTATAAACCTGAAATTTCGAAAAGCAGAACGAAGTGAAAAAATACCGTCGAATATCGATTTTGTCGGAAATAAAGATAAATATTTACTAAAAAGTAATCATTTATTTGAATTTTGCAACAAGAAAGGGTTCACTGTAACCGGCTATAATTATTCAACCGAGAATGATCCACTCTGAACAAACCAATATCAATGTTGAGATGGTACACGTGGTTGGAAAACGGTTCATCTGTAAAAGTTGAAATTATGATTTCAAAATTTTTGCAGTTCAAGTTACCAATATCCACCAGTTTTATTTTTAGAATCACTCAAGCGGCACTGAGCATTATCCCTGAAACATATAATTATGAAAATTGCACAATTTGAAGAAAAAAACTCCCATTGTGTTGATATTCAAGCTTCACATTGTTTTAAGCAATCCAAAAAGCGATTCATTGTGAAAACTACAAAAATCGTTATTTCTGAAATGGTATCGAATTATTTGTTAGTACAAATTTTGTGCAGATAACCAACGGACAAATGATGAAGCCCTACCTAATCAAATTAATACAATAGGTAGGGACAACGTCATATTTCGATTGAAAACGCAAATCTTTGGTTAGTTGAAAAGAAAAAATACCACTTGAACGATTGAAGATCCTAATTGATTTTGAATCCGGACGATCTTCCAAAATTTATAGATTCTAACCTTTTAAAACAATTTTTTAAATTTTTAATGCAGCCGGAAAAAGAGAAATTTAAATTTTTTTTAAATTTTTTTTTACCATCTCTCTAAGCAGTTTTGGATGTAATCAAAACCGTACCAGATTGATAGTTTCTTGTCATATAAGAATGTCCCTTGAACGTTATTCTTTATTGTGATGCATCGTGGGTTATTTTCTTCCAAATACGGTGCTGGTGGACAATTCACATATCTGACGGCAACTACATACAGGTCTGTAAGTTGTCCAGACCTCAACCGTCGATCTTGATCATCACTCAACGAGCACTGTGTTATTCATGGAAAATATTCTTTTAATTGCAAAATTTGAAGAAAAAGTTGCCAAGCCACGCATTGTTCCAGGCAATCCAAAATAATGTGTGATTCCTTCCACCACAAAACTTTCCAGCAATAAGTATCGTGAAGTGTTTTCGTTGTAAAAATCACAAAAAATCTTAATTTCAATTAAATTGTGAAAAGGTTTCTGGTTATTAGTTAGTATAAATGTTTTGCAGATAATCAACTGACAAATGATGAAGCCCTACCGAATCAAATTAATACAATAGGTAGGGACAACGTCATATTTCGATTGAAAACGCAAATCTTTGGTTAGTTGAAAAGAAAAAATACCACTTGAACGATTGAAGATCCTAATTGATTTTGAATCCGGACGATCTTCCTTCTCGAATCAAAAACCACGTTCCAAGTTTCCATTGTCTACTATTTCCACATTTTTGTTAACTGTTCAAGAATAAATTGATAAAATTGGCCTCCCTTCGTTGATCAACTTCCTGAAATTTAAAAAGTCTTTTAATAATACCTTCTTAATGAGCATATGAGCATAAATTATAGATTTCGGTGACATCCTTTGAACAACATTTCCAGATTCTAAACTTTTAAGACGATTTTTTAAATTTTTAATGCAGCCGGAAAAATAGAAATTTATTGTGTGCGGTTCTGCGCGGTGGTGTTTGCACAATGAGCAACACAGGACCATCTACATACTAAAATAAAAAGCCCAGGCCCATTTTTAGAATGGGAATATGTGTGAATCCGCAAAAACTGAAAACTACATAAAAATGTGCATATAATATTTGAAAAAAGCTGAAAAAACTTAAAATATTTGCTTAGAAACAAAATTTTAATAAATAATGCTACAGAATACATTTAAAGCCTTTCAGAAAAGTATAAAATAAATACAACGCAATTTCTAAACTTGTTTTGTTGGAAGTAAATCGAATGGTTCGAAAGGTCAATTTTTCTGAGTCGAAAACCCAACTACAAAGAAAAAAGTTGTATTTTTCTCTGAAAAGACTTTAAAAAAAGCAAAAATGGAAAGCTAACTGCAGATTAGCATCTGAAACTACATTAAAAAATATATTTTTTCGAAAAATCTTTCAAAACTGAGCAAAATTTCACAGGAATTAAGGGATAATTTGAAAAAACGCGATTCTACATTTTAAGGCG
The DNA here is from genome assembly GCA_964036255.1 of Caenorhabditis virilis. Classification (NCBI taxonomy): domain Eukaryota; kingdom Metazoa; phylum Nematoda; class Chromadorea; order Rhabditida; family Rhabditidae; genus Caenorhabditis; species Caenorhabditis virilis. The sequence goes on along the minus strand of OZ038420.1, from coordinate 2,901,741 downwards.
CACACAGAAAAAAGTCTGGAAGGTCTTGCAACGAAATACAGTACACCTCACGTGGTTTTTTTAGGAATTTGAAATTTTCGCTGATTTTATCAACAAAATCAATTTTTTTCGCTGAAATTTTAAGAATTCGAAAGATGATTGTCTGGAGAATCGTCGAAACTCAGATCATTAATCCATTTGTTCCTCTGATTAGAAGAATGCGAGGAACTGATCATCGTCAATTTCTCGTCATCTTTGTTGTGCACCAGGCGAGATGTTTCCGTCAATATGCCGGAATTGACATTCTCCGCTTCGACGTCGCGGAGAGAAGACAATTGTTGCGTTTGATTTCGGCAAGCCGCCAAGCAATCGAAGACTGGGTCCGATAGTAAGCTTTTCGAATAATTGAAAAGGTTTTTTAATTTTACATTTTCAGTCATTTCCAATACGAAGGAATCCACAACATTCTTCAAGAACCCGGAATGAACATGGTAAGTTGTTTTTGTTGTTAATAAGTTAACATTTTTCTGATTTAAAAAAAACCGTTTTTGGATTCAAGTCTCGAACCAAAATTTTCTTGAATTTTTCGAAACAATGGTAATTTTCATAAGATTTTTTAAAAATTTCTGATCAACGTGACTAAAAAAAATTAGAGACCAAAACGAACAAATATTATGTGAATGCGACAGCCTCATTTTCTAAAAATAAAATAAAACCCGAGTATAAAAACTAATTTTCGACATATGATAAATTGAAAACCGTGTCTTGGTTAGTGCTCACGTTAAATATTCAACATTGAAGTTTCAAAAGCTTATGTCACTTTTATGCAGGACAGTCCACGCATCGATGAAGATTCATTCTTCTGAATTGTTCCATCAACATCAACTACGCGCAGACTACTAAATTATTATAATCACTTATTGTCGAAAACTGATTTTGTCACATAGTTTGGTTATGATGTTTTTGTATTCTGTTCTAGCTAACTATTCAAATAAAGTTCTGTTGAAAACGTGTCGTTATTCGTCAAAATCCCGTCGGTCTCTAGATTTTAATATAATTTCATATCAAATAGATAGCATTGATAGCAACTATTCTGAATTGATGAGGAATCTCAAACAAAACGATTAAAAAAATAAATTAAATTCTACGCCAGATATCTATTGGGTTGTACAGTAAGTTCGTAGAGTTGTCACATTTTCTTGTATTTCACAACGATGTGTTTGCTGTTCGGCAACGTTTATATATTCATTTGAAAGAGCTTGACCTGCTCTACAAAACGATGTTTTTAGTTTTTTGGGATAATTTAATTGTTCATCATTTGCAAGGGTCCGAAAAATGCACTTTCCAGGAGGCAAAAATCAGCATTTTCGACACCTGCTTTTCTTCGCTCTTCATCGAGCCGAAGCTGCCCGGGACATATGAAAAGTGTATTGAAAAGGAATCTTAGGCATGTCTACTGCACAGAAATGGTTTGCGAAGTTCAAAAAATGCCGACTTTAACCTCGAAGACACACCTCGCAGCGGGCGACCCTCGGAATTTGACGGACTTGGCGTTTGGTCTGACTGGGAAGGCGTGGGGCGCTGGGAGATGCTTGAAAGGAACGCCACGGTCAACAAGAACCTCTACATTGTGCAGTTGCATCGCGTGAATGAGGCTATTCGACTGGAAACGCCCGATCAACAAGGCCAAGACATCTTGCTCCATGACAACGCCATTCCGAATGTTGCACAAGTCGTCAAATCCTCCAAGAGCTCGAATTTGAAGTGTTTTTTTGAGGACCTCAAAAACTGGCTCAACAACTTCTTCGACACCAAACCGGGTGTTTTTGGCTGAACGGTATCACCAAGTTGGTCGAGAGGTGGGCCGAGGTCGCGAACAGCAAAAAAGTACATGATTGCTTAATTTATTTCTATAATTTTTGTTTTTTGTTCAAATAAATCTTTTTCATAAAAACTCTACGAACTTTCTGTACAACCCAATATTAATTAAACTGAAAATTGTCCCAAATCTTAACTCTATTTAAGGATGAGCATCAGAGATTGGATATCGAAGCATTCTTCCGAGAATAACCACCCCCTTCTCATCATCCAACAAAAAATGAACTAAAGTAGCTCTTATAAGCATGATTTTGATAAACGTTCTTAATTTTCTTCCTAAACATTGTGTGCTCAAACACTTCCTCAACAAAAATGAAAACAGTTGATAAAAAACTCCAGAAATGCTTCAGTTCCCTTATCATAATAATTTCATATTGAATATTTATTTTTAAAAAATACATTTCCGAGTATTTACTAGACAAGACGTGTAACTAATTAGAGCGAACTATTCACACGAAATTCTAGAAAAGTATTAAAAATTTTCATAATAACAAAAACTCACAGCTTAAAATGGATCAAATGCTATGATTTGCAACAAATGTTTTGGTGGAGTTATAAAGTGAAGCTTTTCCCGCGATATCTCGAAACTTCTGACGACTACCTTCATCCATCCCATCAAATATTTCATCAAAACAATGAATAACTTTAAAAAAGAATTGTAAGTATGACCGATCTGAAGAAATGTGAAGTTTTCATGTTCGAAATTGGATAATGCAAAGAAACTTACGATCAATAATTATCTTTCACGGTGACTATGATCTAATGATTGACAAGATAAACATTGTTGAGCAGATGAAACATAGAACGGTCCAGAAGCATCCTCTTTCTTGAATCTTGAAAAGCCTACACAGCGAGGAAAAGCTGATGCAAAATATGGTTATGTTCTTCCTATACAAAGTTATATGTTTATTCATTTTCCCGTTTTCAGACTCTCATTCTAAATATGACATCCCTCCATTTTTGTCTCCATTAACTTTCAACTTCAAAACATGAGCTTTCTTCAGCTTCCTTCTTAATTTTTATCGATTTTTCTTCTGTCGAAATCGTTCGATGAAAACATTTTTGAAATATGATCTTTATTTAGCAAAATCTATGACAAATAAAATCAAAAACGGCTCAGTGGAACCATCAACAATTATTGATCCCTTCTTCAAGAATGTGGTTCTCTGAAATATATTTAAAACTCACTTATTAACATCACATTCCTATTGTTTCATAGCATCTTGTTGCATCCCGAGGGTTCCAAAAGTAGCATCTTTTTCAATTTAATTCCAGAATTGATTATCTGAAATAATTTTGACAGCGACATTTTAAATTTCATTTCCAGTAAACTCACAAGCTGGGTAGAAATATCATTTTAACGCATGGAAATTTTGATTTAAAAATCCGTCGATATCGAGTTGGCCTGGACTAGTAACATTGATAATTTTAAGTCTTCTTTGCATAGGGTTCAAACTTGAATCCAGCTTTTGACACACAAATGACTGTTATCTGAAAAATTTTGACATCAAATCTTTGCAATAAACGCTTACAACTCAGAATCTAATCCGCGCCTCTTAACAATACGTTGGGATCCATCCAAAATAGCTAAGAAATATGAAACCCTATTCGGCAACGTTCAGTATGTTTTTTGAAAACTTGTCAAAACAGAACATTCCGTTGAAACGTTCGCTTAAAAATGCCAGCATCCCCTTGTAATAAGTGACATTTCTCATTTTTCTGTTACTAATAAAATCAATTGGTTCTAGTAGCTCTGCCAGAGCTTGAACACAGAAAATTAAAGTTTACCAACGTCCAGCGTCTGAGATTTTTTGGCAATTTTCTTCTTGAAATCAAAAAATTGTTGTCCACAAAGCGATCGAATTAAATATTGTCACCAGTTTTCAGAGTTCCATTCATTATTGAAACCTCAAAAATGGCCAGCTTTTTTCCTCAATTTTTGCATTGAACTTAACGCTATATTTCCATTTTTTCAAGCTTCTACACGATTCGAATTTTAAAAAGTACCTTAAAATCATTATCTTCTGAAAAAAATGTTTTAAACAAAATTTGTTCTGCTAAATAATCAATCGTGAAATGGTAAAGCCCTACCTAATGAGAACTATAAGTTAGGTAGGGACAAAACCATTTTCAGATTGTTATTGCAACTTTTTGGTAGTTCGAAAAAACCCCAATTAAAAAAAACCAACGAAACACCATTTTCCATAAATTTGAGATTGATAAAAATGTAGTAGACAGAATAGTCAGCACAATATTCATGATAAAAATAAACTTCCTTGCTCTTCTTGTCGGATTTTCTAAAAATAAAAGATTATTCAATACAAATGGCATGAAAAATAATAAAGAAATATTTTGGACAACGAGATCAACGCAAATCCAGCGAATCGTCTGAAAGCGTTGCGAAAATGTAGGAAAAATATTTAATAAAATAATTTTTCCAATATTTCGAATAAATTAAATAGACTAACATGTTATAACAGGCTTAGAACCGTTGGAAAACACAAATTCAACAAAATGCCAATTTATTGTGTGCGATTGTGCGCGGTGGTGTTTGCAGACATTAAAAGAGCCCAGGACCATATCGACGATTTTTCAACTGGGAAATGTTGATGTTAAAGAGAAGGGAAGGGAGAACAGTTAAAAAGTGAAGAGGCAACTGAAAAGTGAAGAATTTCTCGTTTTTTTTTAATTTTTCAAACGTTAAGGGTTAAATAGCCATTTTTTCCGGCTGCGGGTTTTTTTTTCAAATTTTTGCATTATTTTCAGGAAATTGAAAGATGAAAATACCATGCAGTTGATTTTATCAGAAGTTTTTGCATATTCTAGCTTCATATTTACGCAAGTCATTTGTTTAGTTGAAGATATTCCCTTTTTACATGGATTTTATTCGGAATCTGTATCAGAAAGGGTTCGTTTGGTGAAGAAAGTGACAATTTTTCTATTTTACTAACAAAATAATTGAATTTTCAATCGAAATGTGACATCGTTACTACCTATAGTATTTTCAGTTTGGTAGGACTTTATCATTTGTCGGTCGATTATCAGCAAAACATTTTATACTAACCAGAAACCTGTTCAAAAATTAATAGAAATTTTTCCCTTCGTTCTTCCAAATTTCAGGCTTATAAATTCCGAAATTTCCTTTCTCAATTCTCAATTTCAAGTTTATAAATTGTGATTTCTCTGCCTATATTCAAAGCTCCATTGCTTGTAATCCCCCAAAATCACAGTGCAAATTCAAGCAATAAAACCTACAACATTTTATGATATTGGCAAAATTTTTAGGGATGGTTTCTTGAACATAATCTGATGACAAAGATTTCTGAAATCAATAAAATAAAATTTATTTAAGCATATGTAATTTTTAAATGATTACTAACCCGATATGCGATTTACATGTAATAGTTTACCAGTAGATAAGGGGAAGAGTAATATGAATAGAGTAATAAATAGGGGGGGGGGCGAAACAAAAAAATAAATTAACTGGATTCAGGAGACCGAAGCCCAAAATGCAATCAACAAGACATACCGAAAAGGTATAATTGAATATGAAAATTCTCGTTACTACACAGGCAATAATTAGCTAAATTGGCTAAATAAAAAATTAAAATTTGATGATGTGCTATTTTCTAGCACTATGCAATAAAATAAAGCAATTAAAAAGCATAGATTAGAAATTAATCAACCACCAACTCCTCATCTTCCAAATCACTTTCATCTTCACCTGTCTCCGCACCGTCTCCAGAATCCTCACCTTCCTCATCCTTTTCACAAGCTTCTTGCTGTCCTGCCATCTCCGGACCATAAACATATTGATGTTGTCCCATCATTCTTGGAACTCCATTATATTGTTGTTTTGCGGTCATCGCTAGAACTCCAACACCCTCTTGTTGTCCCACCATCGCTGGACGTCCCACGTCAGCAAATGGGCTTTTCAGCCAAAGCTTTTCTATTCCATCATCGAGTTTTCTTGCGATGAAGTCACGTGCGTACTTCCCAACCTTAAAAAAACACGTGTTGGTAAATTATAAAACGAAAAAATCGAAACATACTCTCTTCTGCGATTTTCGACCCAAATTCCAGTCAAATTCCGGATTACCCCGCTCTCTTCTAACCAACTCCGCTGTTATCTGAAAAAAAAACTTGTCCAAAAATGTTCAAAGGTGGTTATTCTTCTCACTGGTTAGTTTTCTGGTGTGCCGAGTTATGGCTACATAACATAGTTTTTTTAATGTAGACCTCAAAACTTACAATGCTTATCAACCAATCCATGCGATCTTTTGTTGCACTTTGAACACGAGCAAGTTTCCTGCGTACGATGATCTTGACGAATTCAGCAAGAATCGGTTTAAATATTTCCAGTTTGTATTTTCGATCAAAAGCTGGAGATTCAGCAGCATATTGAACAGATTCCAAATGTCTTGGTGATGAATATGGCGAATGTTCCCTACACAAGGGAAGACGATTTGAATTCGATGTCATGTCTTCTGGTGTCCTTTCATGATATGCTGTCGGTGTTTGAAAGTTCTCGGAGTACTCCGAGAATTTTGCGTGCGTGCTGTTCAATTTTTCGCTACACATGGGAAGACAATTCGAACTCGATGCCATTGGTTCTGGTGCCCTTTCATGACATTCTTTCGGCGTTTGAAAGTTCTCAGAGTTCGACACCTCGGCGCTTGACAACAACTTCAAGCCTTTGTTGTTTCTGAAAAAAAAGGTGTTCTAAATTTCTAAGCATTTTGTTGGATTTTACTAACTTCAACTTTCGAAGAGGGAGACCAAACATTTTCGCAGCAGTTTCATCTGGAGTACGTGGCGGCTCCGAAAAAGAACATGGAGTTTCATCAAAGGGTGGCAAATCGACAAATTCTGAAAGTTGAACAAACTCATATTTTTAACACACTTTTGATAATCACTTTTCGAATGGTTTGCAATTTTCGAAGGGCTCTCACTATTCGAATGTTTCTCACTTTTCGATTGCTTCTCACTTTTCAAATCATCCATACCAGTCGACAACAAGTCATTTTTCTCAATCTCTTCTCGCTTGTCTCTTTTTGGCGATGCTCCAAAATATCCTCTTGAGTCGTTACCTCCGGTCCTGAGTGGCGAAATCGAATAGTCACGCTCTCTTCTACGCCCTGCAAAAATGAGTATTTTGCTTCATTTTTTCATAACTTGATCCTCCGATGGGAGATGTTTTCAAAACAGGAGGAATGTTTACTAAATAGCGAGAAAAGTGTAACTGCGGAGCGTCGTACACAAAAACAAATAAAATGAGCTCAGAGTTAGATTTACAAAGGAAGGTTACAAGAATAGTCTAAGATTTTCACACAAGACCTGGTTTGTGCTCAGAATATGAGCTAAAAAACTGAAAATATGAATTTCAGATGCTTATTTGCACAAGGGAAAAAGCTATAGTGACTCAAAATCTGAAATTTTGAAATTTCTACTGCTCTTACTTGGCACAACATCGATATTTTTGGATATAGGAGCGGTCGAATTTCACTTTTTGTCAAAAATTGCAAAAACGACCTAAATGTACAAAATTTGGCATTTTCTCATTTTTTTCCGAATTTGAGCCAAAAAAGGCAAAAATAGGCTGTTTTCGCAAAATTTGGGTTTTCGGTAGTGTCAATTATTTCATCGTGAATTTTTAATATTCATGAAGCTGAATTTTATTATTTTTTCTGATATGATTTTTTCAATATTTTCCAACAGGTTTTTTGGATATTATTAAAAATTTATTTTGAAGAGAAAAAAATCATCGAATAAAAAATGACAGAAATTTTGTACAAAAAGAGAGAACAAGAAAAAACCGAAAAAAAACGAGTAAATAAAAAGCTCTCAAAATCCATTCAGAAGAGATCAATCCAATGAATACAACGAAAAGGAAAATAAAATTGAAGAAAAAAAAACATTGATTGAGCTCCGTGTTGTTGAGCTCCGTGATGTTGAGTTACTTGAATGACGACGGTTGGTGAGCTCGGCTGGTTGCTTGGAATACTGTTCACTGGCGACTTTTTTCTGTAAAAGCGGTTTCCTTAAATATTATATCACTTGTACATTAAACTGTTTTTTTAATGTTTAGGTACGAACTCTCAAAATATGCCATTTCAAGATTTCTCAAAATTTTGAAATTTCATGATTTTTTAAAACATAATTATTCTCTTTTATAGTTGTTATCCTAATCCCATTCAAAAACTGATTCATTCAAGCCTAAATTCAAGAAGTTTGAAGAATTTTCAAAAAATGCCAATTTTTGCAATTAGCAAAATTTGGCATTATTTGGATTTTTCAAAATTTTAGAAAATTTCATGATTTTTCCACATAATAAAGTTCTGTGATCATTTTTATCACAATCGGAATCAAAAAATGATTCATTCGAGCCTGAAATCAAGAATTTTGAAGAATTTTCAAAAAATGCCAATTTTTGCAATTTGCAAAATTTGGCATTTTTTTGGATTTTTGAAAATTTTTGAAAATTCACGATTTCTTATCATAATAATGATCTCTTATCGTTTTTATCCTAATCCCAATCAAAAACCCTTTCATTCAAGCCCAAATTCAAGAAGTTTGAAGAATTTTCAAAAAATGCCAATTTTTGCAATTTGCAAAATTTGGCATTTTTTTGGATTTTTCAAAATTTCGGAAATTTCACGATTTCTTATCATAATAATGATCCCTCATCGTTTTTATCCTAATTCCAATCAAAAACTCTTTCATTTAAGCCTAAAATCAAGAAGTTTGACGAATTTTCAATTTTTGCCAATTTTTGCAATTTGCAAAATTTGCCATTTTTTGGATTTTTCAAAATTTTTGAAAATTCACGATTACTTATCATAATAATGATCTCTTATCGTTTTTATCCTAATCCCAATCAAAAACTCTTTCATTCAAGCCCAAATTCAAGAATTTTGAAGAATTTTCAAAAAATGCCAATTTTTGCAATTTGCAAAATTTGGCATTTTTTTGGATTTTTGAAAATTTCATCATTTCTCCAGATAATAAAGTTCTGTGATCATTTTTATCACAATCCCAATCAAAAACTCTCTCATTTAAGCCTAAAATCAAGAAGTTTGAAGAATTTTCAATTTTTGCCAATTTTTGCAATTTGCAAAATTTTGTATTTTTTGGATTTTTCAAAATTTCGGAAATTTCACGATTTCTTATCATAATAATGATCTCTTATCGTTTTTATCCTAATTCCAATCAAAAACCCTTTCATTCAAGCCCAAATTCAAGAAGTTTGAAGAATTTTCAAAAAATGCCAATTTTTGCAATTTGCAAAATTTGGCATTTTTTTGGATTTTTCAAAATTTTTAAAAATTTCATCATTTCTCCACATAATAAAGTTCTGTGATCATTTTTATCACAATCCCAATCAAAAACTCTCTCATTTAAGCCTAAAATCAAGAAGTTTGAAGAATTTTCAATTTTTGCCAATTTTTGCAATTTGCAAAATTTGGCATTTTTTTGGATTTTTCAAAATTTTTGAAAATTTCATCATTTCTCCACATAATAAAGTTCTGTGATCATTTTTATCACAATCCCAATCAAAAACTCTCTCATTTAAGCCTAAATTCAAGAAGTTTGAAGAATTTTCAATTTTTGCCAATTTTTGCAATTTGGCATTTTTTGAATTTTTCAAAATTTGGCATTTTTTGAATTTTTGAAAATTTTTGAAAATTCCAGATTTCTTCTCATAATAAGTTTCTCTTATCGTTTTTTTTTTCTATTCACAATCTAAAACGTATTCATTCAAGCCTTAAGTCATGATTTTCAAAAAAATGCTAAAATTTACAACTTCTTCATGGGATTACGAAGAAACAAATGGCTTCTCAAAAAGATTTTGTCTTAAGTGTCTTTTTGAACAATTTTCAAAAGAAAATAAAAGAAATGAACTTACTGAGAATCTTCTCCTAGTGAACTGCTCTCCAATGCGTCGTTTTTGAACAATTTCGTCTTCTGCTCCAATTGAAATTTTTAATTTTTATTTGGCAAACTGGAAAACAGAAACAATAAGACTTAGTATAGTATCAGAAATCTTTACCTTCTTTCCTTGTATTCTGTTACTTGATTGAAGCACAGACTCTGGATCTTCTTCTGCACCGTGATGAGTTTCGATGGTTAACATCAGACATCTGAAACCTAGTAATTTGACAAATAACTACTTTTAAGATAATAAAACCAATGAGGAAGAAGGAGTGTTTAGAATTGCCACGAGAAAATAAAAATAAAGGAGTTTTTTAATTGAAATACAGCAGATTTATTTACCAAAAAAAATGAACAACTTTCTAGAGAAAATACAAGAAATAGTAACGTTTTATTTTTCTTTTTCGCGATTTTGATGTTTGAAAAAAAAAAAAAACGAAAAAATTCTATTAAAAAACATTAATTACCTAAATATTCATAAGATTAAAAAAAAAACTCGCGTTGTTGTGAAAAACGTAAACAATTGCGAGGGAACACACTCGAGAGATGCAGGAAGTGAAAGACATGCGCGAGAGAACGCAAGAGGGAGAGAGACGTGTCTGCCACCTCTAGCCACTCTGCACTCTCTCTTGCATCTCTCTCGCATCCTGCATCTCTCGAGTGCGTTCTCCCTTACATGTCAGGTGTTTTTCCTCGCTCAGCGAACTCGTTATTTAAATTTTTATGAATTAATTAATGTTTCTTAATAGAATTTTTTCGTTTTTTTTTTGTTTTCAAACATCAAAATCGCGAAAAAGAAAAATAAAACGTTACTATTTCTTGTATTTTCTCTAGAAAGTTGTTCATTTTTTTTGGTAAATAAATCTGCTGTATTTCAATTAAAAAACTCCTTTATTTTTATTTTCTCGTGGCAATTCTAAACACTCCTTCTTCCTCATTGGTTTTATTATCTTAAAAGTAGTTATTTGTCAAATTACTAGGTTTCAGATGTCTGATGTTAACCATCGAAACTCATCACGGTGCAGAAGAAGATCCAGAGTCTGTGCTTCAATCAAGTAACAGAATACAAGGAAAGAAGGTAAAGATTTCTGATACTAGACTAAGTCTTATTTTTTCTGTTTTCCAGTTTGCCAAATAACAATTAAAAATTTCAATTGGAGCAGAAGACGAAATTGTTCAAAAACGACGCATTGGAGAGCAGTTCACTAGGAGAAGATTCTCAGTAAGTTCATTTCTTTTATTTTCTTTTGAAAATTGTTCAAAAAGACACTTAAGACAAAATCTTTTTGAGAAGCCATTTGTTTCTTCGTAATCCCATGAAAAAGTTGTAAATTTTAGCATTTTTTTGAAAATTCATGAAAATCATGACATAAGGCTTGAATGAATACGTTTTAGATTGTGAATAGAAAAAAAACGATAAGAGAAACTTATTATGAGAAGAAATCTGGAATTTTCAAAAATTTTCAAAAATTTTGAAAAATCCAAACAATGCCAAATTTTGCAAATTGCAAAAATTGGCAAAAATTGAAAATTCGTCAAACTTCTTGATTTTATGCTTAAATGAAAGAGTTTTTGATTGGAATTAGGATAAAAACGATGAGGGATCATTATTATGATAAGAAATCGTGAAATTTCCGAAATTTTGAAAAATCCAAAAAAATGCCAAATTTTGCAAATTGCAAAAATTGGCAAAAATTGAAAATTCTTCAAACTTCTTGATTTTAGGCTTAAATGAGAGAGTTTTTGATTGGGATTAGGATAAAAATGATAAAAGATCATTATTATGAGGATAAATCGCTAAATTTCCGAAATTTTGAAAAATCGAAAAAAATGCCAAATTTTGCAAATTGCAAAAATTGACATTTTTTGAAAATTCTTCAAACTTCTTGAATTTGGGCTTAAATGAGAGAGTTTTTGATTGGGATTGTGATAAAAATGATCACAGAACTTTATTATGTGGAGAAATGATGAAATTTTCAAAAATTTTGAAAAATCCAAAAAAATGCCAAATTTTGCAAATTGCAAAAATTGGCAAAAATTGAAAATTCTTCAAACTTCTTGATTTTAGGCTTAAATGAGAGAGTTTTTGATTGGGATTGTGATAAAAATGATCACAGAACTTTATTATGTGGAGAAATGATGAAATTTTGAAAAATCCAAAAAAATCCAAAAAAATGCCAAATTTTGCAAATTGCAAAAATTGGCATTTTTTGAAAATTCTTCAAACTTCTTGAATTTGGGCTTGAATGAAAGGGTTTTTGATTGGAATTAGGATAAAAACGATAAGAGATCATTATTATGATAAGAAATCGTGAAATTTCCGAAATTTTGAAAAATCCAAAAAATACAAAATTTTGCAAATTGCAAAAATTGGCAAAAATTGAAAATTCTTCAAACTTCTTGATTTTAGGCTTAAATGAGAGAGTTTTTGATTCCGATTGTGATAAAAATGATCACAGAACTTTATTATGTGGAAAAATCATGAAATTTTCTAAAATTTTGAAAAATCCAAAAAATGGCAAATTTTGCAAATTGCAAAAATTGGCAAAAATTGAAAATTCGTCAAACTTCTTGATTTTAGGCTTAAATGAAAGAGTTTTTGATTGGAATTAGGATAAAAACGATGAGGGATCATTATTATGATAAGAAATCGTGAAATTTCCGAAATTTTGAAAAATCCAAAAAAATGCCAATTTTGCAAATTGCAAAAATTGGCATTTTTTGAAAATTCTTCAAACTTCTTGAATTTGGGCTTGAATGAAAGGGTTTTTGATTGGGATTAGGATAAAAACGATAAGAGATCATTATTATGATAAGAAATCGTGAATTTTCAAAAATTTTCAAAAATCCAAAAAAATGCCAAATTTTGCAAATTGCAAAAATTGGCATTTTTTGAAAATTCTTCAAAATTCTTGATTTCAGGCTCGAATGAATCATTTTTTGATTCCGATTGTGATAAAAATGATCACAGAACTTTATTATGTGGAAAAATCATGAAATTTTCTAAAATTTTGAAAAATCCAAATAATGCCAAATTTTGCTAATTGCAAAAATTGGCATTTTTTGAAAATTCTTCAAACTTCTTGAATTTAGGCTTGAATGAATCAGTTTTTGAATGGGATTAGGATAACAACTATAAAAGAGAATAATTATGTTTTAAAAAATCATGAAATTTCAAAATTTTGAGAAATCTTGAAATGGCATATTTTGAGAGTTCGTACCTAAACATTAAAAAAACAGTTTAATGTACAAGTGATATAATATTTAAGGAAACCGCTTTTACAGAAAAAAGTCGCCAGTGAACAGTATTCCAAGCAACCAGCCGAGCTCACCAACCGTCGTCATTCAAGTAACTCAACATCACGGAGCTCAACAACACGGAGCTCAATCAATGTTTTTTTTTCTTCAATTTTATTTTCCTTTTCGTTGTATTCATTGGATTGATCTCTTCTGAATGGATTTTGAGAGCCTTTTATTTACTCGTTTTTTTTTCGGTTTTTTCTTGTTCTCTCTTTTTGTACAAAATTTCTGTCATTTTTTTATTCGATGATTTTTTTTTCTTCAAGACAATAAATTTTTAATAACATCCAAAAAAACCTGTTGGAAAATATTTAAAACATCAAATCTGAAAAAAAGAACTTTCAATACACGTTCCTAATAAATTAGGTCTGCTTTTGGAAAAATTTCGAGGCTCGTTGCGTTTTTTGGGTTTTTCAGATTTTCGATTGCATTTTTTGGAAAAAATGCCAAATTTTGTAAATTTAGGTCGTTTTTGCAATTTTTGACAAAAAGTGAAATTCGACCGCTCCTATATAAATTTGTGGAACACACCGGTATATTCGTAACCATTACGCAACATTTCAGCAAATTTTGTTGAGATTTTTTAAAATCAAATTTTTTAAAAATCTCATCCAAATTAGCTCAAATTGAGAAAAATGGCTACCAATGGCACCGCTATGTGTTCCTGAAATTTTCATGCAAAAAACAGCTATTGGGGCAAGTTCTTCACAATTAAACAGCTATTGGAGCAAGCTCTTCAAAATTTGTCAAATTTTTGAAAAATGTCACCTTTTTTAAAAGCTGGAATGAAAAAAATTATCTCAAAGGGTAATAACTTATTCAACACTACTACTACAAAATACAAAGCATTTATATTAAATATTTCTGATTTTATACAAAAATCTTAATTTATCACACAAAACTAGTGAAAAATAAATGAAAACTCTTGAAAACCTACAATTTTTCTTACAAGGGAAGTATACGAACAAATGTTAATTGTATTGAATGGGAGATAGCTCATTGGAAAGAGCATATTCTTGTCTACAAGGTACCGTTTTCATTTTTTGCCGATGGACTCCTAGGAGCTTTTTATGGCCCCTCAAAGTTTTTGCCCAAATTTTACTCCATTTTCCCTCTCACATATATTTGGTATTTCATAACTACTCCTCAACCGACTAGGTGGTGCAGCGCCAGTGTGTCTGACTAGTAAGCATGAGGTTGAGGGTTCGAACCCGGACAAGGTTTTTTCTTTTTTTTTTGTTTTTTTTACATGCTTTTGTGAAGTTTCAAGAGATGTGAGTAATTGATCTTCGTGTTTTTATTTGAGATGCACAACAATTTAACATTAAACAAATCAATTACATCGATGGACCTTTACAATAAAGTGATCAAAACAAATGTTGTTTTTGCAATAAATGCAGCTGATCATGGCGACAGTCTCACAATGTTGAAGATCACAACGCGTCGCAATTGTTCTTGGAAACAGCATTTCTTTTGGCGTCTGGAATTGTCCTGGACGAAGTGGCAAATACCCTCCAGCATACCAAGCATATAGTCGCCAGTCACGAAGATCAGGACTGCAAAGTTGCCAGAACACTTGAGAAATTATCTAGTAAACATAAATTACGGTTGTCAGTGTTCACGAAACTTGCCTTCAAAATCCCATCGCGCTGATGGACTTTAAAGCTGTTATCTGGTCTTCTTTGCGCCAACTCTGTGATTCGTTTGACAATTCCTTTGAAGCCACAGAAAATGCCAACATCCAACGGCTGAATCTTCCCAGTGCAGCCTGGCGGAATGGTCAGAATATCCAAATCTGTCGTGGATGGTCGGACCGAATCGATTGCCGCTCTGTCTTTCCAAGCGGGCCAGGAATCCAATACCAGCGCAATATCAGACGGCATCGAAGTGTCGAAAACCACTTTCTGGAACCAATCGATCATCAACTTCTTTGTCATGATGTGACTGGTATGACAGTCGACAATGATGTTGTCGGCTTGAAAATGCGGCTTCTGAGGAAATTTTCCTCCTGGCTCCTGAAGGACAACGTATAGCTTCGGATGGAAGTTTCCTTCGGTGTCAAGCATTGGCATTATTGTGTAGCTGTTTTTCGTTGATCCAACAGAACCGACTGTTACTTCCACCTGTGAAGTATAAAAAAAATAAATCATGATTTCAGATCCAGAAACAAACCTTTTTGCTTCCAGTTCGTGCCAGTGTACGGTTACCGTACATTTCTTTCTGGAATCCAGATTGATCCACATTGAATACGGTCTTGTTGGGATTCTTGATGATGTAGTCAGCAGTTTCCTTTGCAAATTGTGCTGATTTCTGATCCAAGAGCTGACGATCCTGATGATGTTTCTTCGAAACAAACTTCGTTATGTGTCGAGATGAGATGCCATTGGACCGTTTCCATTTGTTGATCCATGCCGGAGAGCCATAGAAATCGATGAAAATCCCGTGCTTCAGCTTGATTTCGGCAATCATGCCTCGAATGTCATCATCGTGGTAAACACACCCTTTATCCATCAAGTCATTCACCATTTTGGTCAGTTCCGTTGATATGAATACCAGCTGAGACTGACGATCAGCCAAAACTCCAGTATTATTCTCAAAATCAATAAGTTTTTGGAGATGATTCCTGTTCTTGATCCAACGGTAGGTGTGACTCATGGATTCCAAAGATCTTCTTCCGTTTTTCCGCTTGTCTTTTGTTGGGCAGTTGTAATACTCAATGGCTTCTTTGACGACATCCACTTCAACGAGTGCATCTCCGAACCTAACCATGGCATATGAGCCTTGTGCATATTCGATGAGCTTGTTGGTACACTCTTCGTCATTGGGTACCCAATCTAAACTACCGAATTAATTCACGAAAAATTATATGTTTACCTTCATTTTTTCAGATCTCTGGGCAATGGTGGTATCTGCAGTGAATCCAAGACAGCATCACAATAAGCGCGAATGGAAGTTGAAGGGAGTGGAGAAGACATTTTGAGATAACAAACAGACTAATTCCAGATTTTATAGCCATTTCTTATGATAGTTTACCGCGCAAATACAGAATATCGCGCTTCGAAAAATTTGAAAACAGGAATATAACAAAAGCATTTAAAAAAACAAAAAAAAAACAAAAAACCTTGTCCGGGTTCGAACCCTCAACCTCATGCTTACTAGTCAGACACACTGGCGCTGCACCACCAAGTCGGTTGAGAAGTAGTTATGAAATACCAAATATATGTGAGAGGGAAAATGGAGTAAAATTTGGGCAAAAACTTTGAGGGACCATAAAAAGCTCCTAGGAGTCCATCGGCAAAAAATGAAAACGGTACCTTGTAGACAAGAATATGCTCTTTCCAATGAGCTATCTCCCATTCAAAACAATTAACATTTGCTCGTATACTTCCCTTGTTAATTATTTGTATTTCTAAATATTGATTTATATAAATACCATGAATATAAACTCACTATAAACGGAAGGGCGATATTGACGTCTGGATTCATATCTTGATGCCATTTTTGGCGTAAAATGTCTTCTTCTATCGTCGCGGTATCTTCTTGCCGCTGGGGATTTGTTTTCCGCGCGATGATAACGTTTAGGGAGATCATTTGAGCGCCTTGGAAAACGAAGAAGCGGAGAGTGATGGCTTTGGTACCTGCGTGGCATGTCTGATGCAGTGACCCAAGATTTTATTGATATCTGCAAAAATGCACATTGATCTAGAGTTGAATCAGTAAAAAAATTGAATCAGTAAACTTCTTTGTAAAAATAACCAAGTTTGGAAAAATGCGCGGATAAACAATATCTATATCCACGTCATGCAAACACCTTGCGCATATGCTGATCACTAATCAATTCAGGAAATACTGTACATGTAGATAGAGAGACGAGACACGCAAACAAGTTTATGATCAAGGATAGAAAGAAAAGACATCTATGGGGCTCAGGGATACATTTTTTAATATTACGTGATAAAAATTACAGTAAGCAATTTACAAGCGAGTGTTTTGGCATTTTTTCCCAACAAAAAGTGAATTTTCGAGTTTTAAAGTAAGTAAGGTTTAAACTTATCTATATTTTGACGTAAATTTACTCTTCAAAATATGAAGTTTTATGTCTTTGTCGGAAAAAAAGGAAAAAAGAAGGAAAAACTATTTTTTATTTTTTAAAATATTTTTTCTTCATTTAAATATTTTTTTTTCGTTTTTTCCGATAATAAAACCACCATTACACGATCTATAAGCGATTAAGGATGACTTAAACACGAACAATTTTTAAAATCAAAGCCAAAACCATAAGAATCCGTGCAGAAATCTAAACTAACGAGAAAACCCAACCTCACAGGATGGGCACAACAAAAAACACAGCGGCTTCCACAGGTCAAATATGCAAACTACAAACGTGCGCATCAAAATAAAAAGTTTGTAGGTCTAAAAAGGAAAAAAAGTTCTCTTCAAAAATTTTAAAAATTAAAAAAAAAGTTGTTCAATCGGATCAGTAACACATTATCAATGGCATACATTTTTTTGCATGAACAAACTCAGAACATTTCTCTTCAATTTTAAAAAGTTATTTTGTAAATTTTTGTCTGAAAATTAAAGAAAACATTCTGAAATTGTTAATTTAATCGAAACCATTCAACAAACTAATTTATACATTCTTTTTTTAAATTTTTTTGTAATAAATGAATAAAAAATTCAAAAATTTGTGTTAGCCAGTGTGCAATTAGAATTTTAAACCTAATTTTTTGAACTTTAGCCTCACAACTTCAAACTTATTATTTTTTCCAGGTTTTTAATTGATTGCATCAGCTAAGAACACAAATATCAATCTTTTCAATTGAATCGATAGAATTTCTTCAAGTTTCCAACCAGACATACATATGTACCTTCCTTGTTGAATATTCGTGACAAATTCTGGAAAACCGCTAATTTGTTTAAAATAAAAATGTTCTTCATGATAGCTTTAAAACGATTTCCAAATTCTCTTGTGCATTTGATAACGTTGTTCAATATTCGCACAATATCTGTGGAAAACAAGAAAACCCTTATTCACCAGAAAATGTATTTCTTTTCGAAATTTAGCATATCGATTTGCACCAAGATTCTGCAAGTTCAAAAAGATTGAGCAAATTTATTTTGTGAGCGTTAAAATGTGTCCACCAACATAATGTTTGGTCGTAACATTTGGATAATTTTTTTGAAACAATATGTCCAATTGCTAATCGCATTTGAAAACAACATTTTAAAAAAAGTATTTTCCCACGTTTTCTAAAGAAACATTCAACAAATTCTTCCGTTCAGTTGTAGATAAATGTTTGTTTTTCCCATTCCTTTGTTACATTTTTTGAAATATCCTTTTGATGAAAAGCACAATAGAGAATGTATCGTACATTTTTCACTGAGCCTAATGAACGTTTTTTTAAACCAACGTTTCAGAATTGGGAAAACCCAGAAGAAACCGATTTTTCACTTTCAAAACCTTTCAAAGCATGCGAAAAAAACAACATTTTATAATTTTTTTTATTTCCTGACGACAAGAACTGTTACTAAACTTTTTATTACAAAACGAGGAGTAGGCTGCTCTTTCCAACACTACCATGCAAGGCATATATTTGGACGCGAAGGTCTGAAACTATTTTTTGATAGATTTTCGAAAAACATTTAGTAAATAAGGAACTAACCTTTTTCAATTTCGGAACCAACATTCTTCGATTCGCCATTCGTTACATCGTGAACCAAATATTGGTAGAATCCAAGTGGGAGCCTGAAAAAATGAAATAACAGAAAGCTTAGTCTAAAAATAAAGCTTTGAATGCATGCACTATTTTTTCGTTTCATAAATTTTTTCTTACCTTTTCTCCCGTTCGAAAATTTAATTGCACTCTATTTCATCCTCATGACATAATTAATGATTTGGAAATGTAGATTCCAAAATCTTCCCAAGTTTGAGACGCTAGAAAAAATGAAATTAAATTCTTAAAAGGAAGCATATTTTTTACAAAAACAAGTATCATTCAAATACACACAACTTTTTTTTTAGAAAAATACTCATCGAAAGAAAACGAAACAGGAAAACTAGTGAAAAATGTGCGACGAGGAGAAGCCACGCCCACACACCCCTTTGATTGAATCGATGAGCGAGGGGCAAAGACATTGAAAAAGCTACCAAATGCAAAAAGATAGTGTAGCTGGGAGAGGGTTTGCTACCAAGAGAAATGCGCTGTATTCGTTTTTGCGAGGGGAAAAGTTGCCCAAAACGTTGAGTATCAGAACTAAATTTTTGAGGGACAAAGTAAAGGGGAGAGGGGTTGTCAAAATGAAGTTCGAGAAAAGGGAACTTTGAGTAAGACGTCAAAAAAACATGTATGAGGAAAGCACTTGCAGAAATTATACCCGATGACAAGGGGGGATCCTGGGCTAAATTCAGGCGTTCATTTCGAATTAAATCGCGTTTTTACAAGCCTAGATAACTCCTGAACGCTTGCACCTAATGGCTTTGGAACGAACACACTTTCCTTTCACGGGAACTTTCTGAATCCATTTGGAATGCACTCCTCTATTTTGTCCCTATGGTTCCCACAGTTAATACGAATAGAAAATTATTGTTGCAACTTTTTTTCAGTTAACTTTTTAAAAAAATTTTATTGCCTACATTCAAACCACCAAAAAGAGCAGATGGCATTTTCAGCATTTGTGGCGAACTTTTCATATTTGTATGCTTAAAATTGGAATAACCTATGACAGTGGAATGTCAGTTATTTATAAAAATCCAGTTCAAAATTTGAAACCAGTTTTATTTTTGTAAAGCCATAAATTCAAATTTGTTATTTTTGGCACCTTTCTAAAACCTGCTGAATACGGCTATACTACATGTGGATCCAACTATACAACTTTAGCGCATTTTTAGAATTTAAAAAGGCTTTTATCATTAGTTTGGAGATTGCTAGAATGTTCTATTTTATGTTAGTGATTGTTTTTAGCATTGCCTTTGAGAGAAAAGCGAAAAGCTTGGCAGATGTGGTGTTACATTTCAAAGGAAATCCCTGTTACAGATGTGGTTCAAATAAGTTAATCCGTTTGGGGGAAAATGAGGAAAAAGTAATTACCAATATGAAAAGGTAATTATTCTGCACATATTGCAATATTGTATAATATTATATCGAAACCTCATATTTCCAGGTGGCTCACTGTCTCAAAAGGAAGTCACCACCTGGTACAACAAGGTTTAATCCTTTGCAGTGTTTTTAGATTTTCAATTATTCTCAAATCTTTCTAATAAATTGTAATTTTCTAATAATACACGCCTACATTTCCTTCATTTTCTGCGTTTCTGTCGAAGAAGGTACGCTAGGAAAAGCTATAAATAGCACCGTTTTAAATACCTTTCTATTTATTCTGTTTAACTTATTTGAGTGAACGAAATATGTCGAGTCCTCCAGCTAAAAGAGCCAATGTTGAAAATGTTCAGGTGGGTGCAAAAAATGTTTTATTTTCTTACAAAATATGTATTCCAAATGAAAGAAATTGTTTTTTTTTCTTATAGGAAGTCAAGAATGAAGGAGAATCAACCACTTCCGAATCAAGAAGTGAGCCTCAAGCTAGAGCAGCGGACGATGTCAGAACGATCAAACTTCCCGCAAATGAAATTGAAAAAAGGAAGGTAAAGAAAACTTTGGAATACTTCCCGAGGTACTGTGCTAAAAGTCATATTTTCATTTAAATATTTATTGTTGTTATCAGAAGCTGTGATCCAGATTGCGAAGTCACTCCCACTATCGATGCAACAGGTACTGTACAATGCGACATCAGGGCAATGAGGGACATTGAACCATTTGCAATAATCCACCTCCCATTCGATGAGGACTATTACAAGGAGGAGGAACCGTTGGAATGTCTCAGACATCTGAACAACATTGACGACTGCGAGTATGAAATTAGAGTAAGTGAAAAATATTTAATTTTGTTCTATTGCGAGTTTGTATTTTTTTCAGCGCAAGGAATACCAAGCCAACCAACAAAAATAAGCAACTAGATAATGGAAAGTGACACTGTACAAAAACATTTTCGGTAAGACCTAGTTCATTCGATAGAGTTTTATAGTAGGCGCCTAGAATGAAAAATTGTTTAAATCTCAACACAGGGGTCACCTCCCAACTGCCTCTTAAGTTTGAACACTTTTTTTTGCTATTTTTAATACTTTCCAGCGCCCTCAAATTAACAGAAAAACAACTTAATTTATCGTTCTGATTAAGAAAACTGCGACCATTTATCTAAAAAACAGGTTTAACCGATGTCCTAAGCTCAACGTCCTGAGCTAAGATGCTCACTCGTTAAGCCTATTTTTCAGTTTCTTGAAAATAATTGTGTTTTCTACAAAATGAACTCTATCGAATGATCCTGGTTTTATCGAACATTATTTTGCACAGTATTACTAGTGTTCCGATCCGGATAGGATTTCGGATCAAAAAGATTAAAAAAACAGGCAAATGTTTCATGGAATATGAAACACAGGAACTGTTTTTTAAACTGTGAAATAGCTGAACTGTTCCGATCCAATTTCATCCGAAATCCGATCCGAATCTGAACACCGAGTACAACCACTTCCTTTCTAAAGCCTGCACCAAATATATAATCCTTATTTAATTATTATTTTACTTTAACAGTCAGATATCTTATTCTTCTAAACAATTTGTTCTTCTATTCATTTATAATCCATATTTTTTCATATTTTTCCTCCTTTTTATAAAATTGAGTTATTATTATCATAATAAAGATCCATAAATGAAATAAAATTCGCCCCAGGCTTACAGAAAATCGGAAAAAAAGATAAAAGAAGCAAATAATTTATTGACCGCAAGTTCCATTGGGTTTAAAACCTTGCCAGATGTGGTCAGACACTGCGAAGTGCACGAATTATTACAAAAAGTTTGCCGCCTGTTTGAACCATTGTTTGTTTAACAATGAAGGTTTCATTATTTTAGAAAACAATGAAAAACCCGAAAAGTTTATTTGAATTTTATAATAGGGACTTATTTTGTTTTTGAGAAGGACTTTATTTTAAATAAAGCTACTATACAGTTAAACACATAAAATATAACTTTTTGTGATTTTCTGAGTAAGATTTGTACTGTCATTTGCCCAATTTTCAGCATTTTATGATATCTATTTTCTGTTTTGAAAAATCCTACTGATGTCTCCAATGTTAACAATCCTGTCCGCATGGTATACTGCGCACGCAGTTGTTTTTATGCGTCGCGGTCAGACTTTGCAGTTTGCCAAAAACGCTTCAAAACCCACGACGGACGCCATTGGCCAACGGTTTGAATTTCAATTGCCTTCCCCTGTGTCTCTTTTCAACTAACAGGAGGGAATGGGGAAAGGGCACGCCCACCCGCTCCTTGTTAAAATTGGACGGCGAGAGGGATTGCGCCTCAAAAATGTCGATATTTTCGAACATGTGGGCTGCCACGCAGAGCGAAATTATGTTACTTTTCGTGTGATTATCTTCTTTCTCGAATTGGCAAGTTAACAAGCCTTTCCGCATCTCGTACCGCACATGCTGGACTTTTGATGCATCGCGACACCTGGCTGTTTGCCAAAGCGAGTTAAAAATGAGAATAGGCCAACGGTTTGAATTCCTATTGCGTTTCCCTGCGTCTGTTTTCAGCGTTTTACATTCCTCGAACAATTTGCACACTTTTCCCCTCTTGCTTTTCAAAAAATTAGCTAAAACGTTTTATTGATTTCTTTAAAATTTGTGTTTATTGCATTCCGATGAAGGAAATTCACTTTTTCTCTAAATCTTGTGTTCTCTAGATTTTCTAACGCCCACAAAATTTTGAATGATTCACTCGTCATTTTCTGTTTGCTGTCCATTTCGACAGACCCATTTCACAATCATATTATTTACGATGATTGTGTCTTTTAAAATTCTTCGTTTCATTTTACAATTTTCATGTTTATTTTATAAAAATGCATCATTTCAGATCAATAGATTTCATTCTTTTGTGTCCGAATCTGTACTTCGACACTTGGGAAATTACCTATGTTTGGAATGGAAATTTAAAAAAAAATGGAAACATTTTATCAAGGTGAGTTTTTTTTTTGAAAAAAATATACCGAGATTTAAAGGGAAACAATTTTTGAGTTGACCGAAAAAATAGGAAATTCTGTTGAAAAATAGATTTCGCAACTGTTCTTACCATTAGTCATGTTTCAAAGCGGGAAAATTTAAGAAAACCACCAAAATTTAGAAAATATAAACGTTTCAACATTTTTACAGATGCAACTCTGCATCGTTGATTCGACAAAAACCACGGAATAGATCGAGAACAAAAAAGAATGATGAAGAAGAGGGCTGAATGTTGTAGGATATTGGAGAAGAGGGACCGAAACCACCAGTGAAGAGGAAAAATTACACCATAGAGGTATGTATGTATTTGAGAAAAATTATTTTACATGAGTTTTTTCTAAAAAATGACGCGTTTGTCTTCCAAAAATTGAAAATTATGCTATTTTTAATAAAATTAGGGTTAGGGTGGAACTCAATGTTACCGACTTTTGACTTTCCCAGTAGGTCTTTTTCAGATTTTCAAAAACGTGAGGCAGGAAAACTTCTATTGAAAACGGATTTAGCAACTTTTCTTACTATTAGTCATGCTTTAAAGCGGGAAAATTAAAAAAAAAACCACCAAAATATATAAGAAATAAAAGTTTCCAAATTTTTGCAGATGCAACCATCCCTGCATTGATTCGACAAAAACCACGGAATATGTAGATCAATAACTAGCGGCATTGATGAAAAAGAGGGCTGAATGTTGTGGGAAGTTGGAGAAGAAACACGCAATCCATCAGTGAAGAGGAAAAAGTACATGATAGAGGTAGGCATTAAAAAAATTATTTTACTAGAGTTTTTCTAGAAAAAAAACGTGTTTTTCTTTCAAAAATTGAAAAATAAGCTATTTTTACTAAAATCAGGGTTAGGATGGAACCGAATATGGCCAACTTTTGACTTTCTCAGTAGGTCTTTTTCAGATTTTCAAAAATCTGATGCAGGAAAACCATATCCTAGAAATGTTAATAAGTGAAAAAAAGTCAGAACCCAATTATTGCTGACATTTTTTCGTAACTTTTTTAAAAGTTAGACTCCTCCCACATTCTCAAGTATCGAACACTTCAAAAAATGTTTAAAAAAAGTTTTCCTAAGTTCGTGGATTATAAACTTATTGCGGCATGGTATTTAATTACATGTCATTATTACATCATAGCAGCTGCTGATTGGGATCCAGGTCATTTTTTAAATGCTTTTTTCTTGGGCAATTGGTGAAAGAACCATAAAAGTGTGGAGAAATAAGAGAAATAACTTTCCCAGATTCCTTCGCCAGATGAGTGTGAGATACTGGTATGGATTACTTCCGGTAGACTTACTAAATATTGCGTGGTGTTTATAAAGACCTTCATACACTCATGAATAACAGGCTTGGGCTCTCTAAACGATTACATCTAATGGCCCCAAGAAATATGATGGACCAAAAATGTTGCGAATACGATGAATTAAAACTCAAAATAGGGAACTCAAAAAATTATTGTTTTTTCAGACTGAAAATAATACTTCTTCTTTCAATTGAGGAACCATGTACCATAATCGAGTCATGGAATCATCGTAAAGCAGCAAGGAATTGAAGTTAATGAAGAGGTATGCTCATGATTCGCTATACCATTTTCAATGAAACAAATTCTTTCAGATTGTTGACAGAAATTGATTTTCGACGTTGGAGATTGGCAATCGCTGAAAGAGTAAAACAAATTGCTAAAGAAAACCACAGTGTTTAGCGAAACTCTTAAGGGACGGGAGCAAAATAAGGAAATTTGATGGACCGTACTAGACGAAAAAATTCGTTAGAACTATTTTGTAAAAATAAATTAGTTTTTATGGATTCTTTGTTTTTAGAAATTTTTTCATTGTTATTGCATTTTCGGAAATCACTCAACTTCAAAACGCTGGATGGTTTATTTTATGGTTTTCTCGTTTGCGAAGCAAGGAATTTCGTTTTGAAAAACATGAACAGGAAAAATAATGAAACTAGAATACATTTTCTAGGCAATTGTAATTAACAGAGCAAAAGATAAACAAATTATTATTGGGTAATCATCCTGGTATTCAAGGATTCCAGAAAGTCCAGGTTATTGTAAAAGTATATTGAAGTTATTTTTGTATAGAGTTTTTGATTTGGGCAACATAACTTCACTATCAGTGAACGTGGCTCCTTTCTATCGATGAACTGCAGTACAGCCAGGCTCGTTAATCCGATCGGCAAGCGAAATGCGTTTATGAACTCGCGTTTCTGAAGTTCCATTTGATTATTTTTCAACATTTTTCGAAGATTTAAAAATTTATTGTCATATATTTTTATAGCAGATTATGAATTTGTATAAATCTTAACCGATATTCTACGTTAAACTGTTTAGAAATTGTATTTTTGAACGTTTTTTTAAATACGTTTTTTTTTCAATTTCTCAATGTTCGTCTCAATTATTTTGGTACATCAAGGTTAAAGACAGCAAGAAAAACCAATGTCTGCCATTCTTAACGAGGTGTACTAAAAGAATTCAACTTCCTCCTAAACACTCTCGATCATTACTGTCCATTGCCAGCTCTTACTTTAACTGCATGCTAGAATGAATTGCAATGATTGAGAGGAATGAGATCATCCAATAGAACATCGGTCACCGAAACATCTACCCTAGCAACTATTTCGCTCGCTCGGGTAGCCGTTTTGGTGGCCGCCTTAAACTGGGATAAGAATTTATAATGGAACAGGTAAAATACAATAAAATATGTTTAGAATTTTAGGAATTTCCTACTTCATTGATAGTGAATGAGTTCCAACAAACAATTTGGGATTTTATAGCGCCAAAATGGGAGGAGCATCTCTATAACCACTTAAAGTGAACGATTTTGGGAAAACGTATGGTAAACGAGAAATTGCCGAGCAGGCAGTTCGACACACGATCGCTATAATTACCCCTTCAGGCAAATCCTGCAAGCTTTGCTCCTCTATTGGCTCCACACCTGCTCCATTTTGCTGCAATTTTCGGATTAGATGATAATTTGCCTCTATTTTCCAAAATTTTCTGACAATACTATTTAAATTATGGGTTTAAATGTAAATAACCGTATTTTGGTGAGTATTGATAAATGCGGTGTCGAATTGCCTGAATTATTTAGAAGCAGAGATGTTTGGGAGATTTCTGTATTTCAAACGAGCAATGTCAATAGAAACGAATAAAATTAATTTTGATATCGGTTTCAAAGAAAATTGAATTAAACAGGAAGCGATTAATATCGATATTTTAAATTGCTGATTTGAGCACAGTTCCATAATTGGAAATCTCAAAATATTGAAAAACACCTAAAAAATAAATTAACCGAACATATATGATCTTATCAGAATTTATTTTATTGACAACGTCTCAAAATTTGGGTGGTGCAACGACGTGTAGTAGGGGGATCAATATGTTTTCAAGCCTTAAGAACGTATTCTGTTTCATTTTCATTTCCGCGTTTGAATAATAATTTAGACCGATTTCTAATTGTAACTTGAAACGCCTATCTCCTTTCTGCTGTCATTATCTCAAATTTTCCGATCCAGAATATTGGTCAAAGAATCATTTCGTATATCGTGGTTCAAGAAAGCTAGAAAAAATCCATGTCTGCTCTCCGGAACAAGATGTACGAAATGAAGTCGACGTTTCGTGAAGGAATGATAAACTCGTCTCTCAATCCTTACAATACATTGCAGCATTCACCTCTATTTCTGGCTGAAATCAATTGTAAGGACTGAGAGGAATGAGATCCTCTGAATTACTCAGCATAACGCCAGTCACCAAAATAGCCGATTGAGCACCTGGTCTTATAGTTCGCTCATCTAGCTATTTTGGCGGCCGCCTTAAATCAGGCTAAGTTACGAAATAACTAGTAAAATACTAGAAAAATATACCACGTACAATTTATCTAACAATAAAAGATTCATCAATTCACCACAGTGATTATGAATAAGCTCCAACTAAACTTTTGAGATTTTATGGAATACAAATGGGCGGAGCTTCAACTTAACAACTTTATGATAAAGTATGGAAAATAGAAATGCAGAGAAAATACTACGAAACGATATAATCGCTTTTTCATAATCAGGTGATATCTACCTTCCATGGTTTATGGATTAGCTCCCTAGAGGAATAACTAATTTGCTGTTCTAGGACAATTTTCGGATTAGCCGGGCCTTTAATTCTTATTTCTCTGAATTTTCAAGCTCTGAGTAAATTGATGGGTAAAAATAATGACGCATTGAAAAGCACCCGGAAATCCATAATTGTTTTATTCTAGGCGGTGAATCAGGTGCCTTGAACGGGTCGCGCTTGTTTTTCAATTGTACCCAAGCAAGTTAGAACGTGTTAAAAGGAAATAAATTCTTTCACGTTTTTACCAAAAAGCGCCTCAAGGTAAAACCCTGGTCCCAAAGTAGGCCTTCATTAGGGTGCAAAAAAAAAATTCCCGAATAAATACCAGTTTAAGACATCGTTCAGAAGCTAAGAACATTGTGAACACTTATTTTAAAAAATCTCATAAAAGTTTTCAAATTTCATTAATTTTGAAAATGACTAACGTACGTTTTCTCACTTTTTTTGCAAAATAGAGGAATTTGAATTGTTCTAATCTTTGTGGAGGTCTCTTTTTATCAAATGAAACCGAATGAATTGGAATGCTCAATTTGAACTTGATGTACACATTCTAAAGTTTAACTGAAATAGTAGTAAATTTAATTTCAAATTTATCAAGAAACTGCAAAAGCAGACGACTTAAAAACTGGAATTAGCTTCAATTACTTGTTTTATCATCCAGATGGGATATCATTTTTTGTTCAAACTTTCATTACTTGTCACAAATCTTTTGGAGCATTAATGCTCAGGAAAACTAGAAGAATTATTGTCTATTTTCCTGACCATAATGCACTAAAAGATGTCGACTTACTCCTAAAAGAATATTTGCCTCTTCTCTCGGTCATGACCATTCACTGCCAGCTTTTCTTTCAATTTCTTGCTGGAATGAATAATAATGACTGAGAGGAATGAGATCCTCTGAATAATCCAGTAGAAATTCGGTCACAAAAATATTAACCTGAACAACCGGTTCACTAGCTAATGAGCTAACCGAAAAATTTAGGGATTTTATATTCCTAAAAAAGGAGGAGCGTCTTTTCCGCAACTGACTATGAATATAATTGAGCTGAAAGAAGCACGAACAAAGAAAATCACCGAGCAAACACTTGGAAATATGATCACTATAATTACTTTTCACCTGAAAATGTGGGGAAGGAGGTATCGCTTCTTAATTGCCTCCCCGAACTGCTCCATTTTGCTGTAATTTTTGGATTAAAAGATAATTTGTCTCTTGTCTCCAAAATTTCCGAACCTATGTAAATTATAGGTTCAAAATGCAAATAGTCATATTTTGGTGAGCTGCCAAAAATCTGCATTGGTGTCGATTTGAAAAAAAAGGATATTTTTCCAACATTTCCTTAAAGGAGGACATTACAAATGACGTTAAATCGGCGAAAATTGACATACTTATGTTATAAATGGGGTTTTTAAAAATTTAATACATGAGTTACCTGCAAAAAGGTTTCCACCGCGGAAGAGTTTTGGTTCCTAGGCCACTTATTAAGTTTATACATTTTTTCTTTGTTTTTTTTTTTGCATTTAAAATATAAATTGTAAGGTGTTTATATTGGGTTTTACACTTAAATGCAAAAAATACATAAATTTAATAGGTGGCCTAGTAACCAAAACTCTTCCGCCGTGAAAAAAAACGTTTTTCGTTCATTTTTAAAACGACACTCTTCGAATACGAATTTTTATATTCAAAACCTATGCAATTTATAAAGCACTCGATTGTTCACTATTTTTTTGTAATCCTGCTATAACCATAAATAATTTTGCCAGTTTTTATACCACGTTCTTTTGATGAAAAAACGTTTTCTTCTTAATTCTCAAAGCTGATAATTTACAATTTCAAAGTTTGATATTTTGTTATTCTCACAACCTCACTTATTTCAATCGGTCTTCGTCTCAAATCTTTTTGCACATTAAGTTACCGAAAGCTAGATAAATCAATGTCTGCTCTCCGGAACATGATGTACTAAAAGAAATTGACTACCTCTTGAAAGAATGAGAACCTCATCTCTCAATCATTACTAACAAAAACCGGCTATCACGTCTACAAAATGTTGAAATTAATAGTAATGACTGAGAGGAATAAGATCCTTGAATAATCCAGCAGAAAGCCAGTCACCAAATCATCCGCTCGAGCAGTTGCTTTTTATTTGTTCGCTCGTGTGGCTGTTTTGGCGACTGCCTTAAACAATGCTGATAATATACAAAATAACCATTAAAATACTAGGAAAAAATATCATACAAATTATTCCAACCGGGACTCACGTGTCCACTACAGTGATTATGAATGAGCTCAAAACTAAAATTTTCCAATTTTATGGAATGAAACTGGGTGGAGCTTAAATTTAACAATTTTTGGATAAAGTGTGGAAAAAGAAAAGGAGTGAAAATACTACGAAACGCTATAATTACCAAGAATTTTACTTTTAGTCAGGTGATATCTACCTTTCAATTGTGGATTTCCCTAGAGAATCCACCAATTTTCGGATTAGATGATATTTTGATCCTTCTTTTAGTAAATTATCAGGCTCTAGCGAGTTAATTAGGGGATCAAGAAGTAAAAATACGAAGTGCAACTTACTAGTTACAACTGTCTGCCTTCAAACATGGTTGTGAATTTGTTCCGGTAAAAATTTCCTTGAGCTCATTCATTCCATTTGGTAGTGATCTAATGAAATTTTCACATCCGTGGATTCTGCTGATTTTCAGTAAGTCGGTTTGATTTAGATGATTTTTTTTAACAGCTGCTTCTTAATAGAAAATATTATTTGGTATTTTTTTAATTAACAAAGATCAGTCTTAATTGTAAACTTCTTGTTCTGCTTCTCGAAAATGAAGGAAATCTGCAATTCTTGTCGAGAGAATATTTATTGATTTCATACAGCTCAACAGTGATTAAATCATTAACAACGTCCGATGAAGCTTTAAATCAAGTATTTTAAAATGAAAATCGAGTGTCAGTTGGGCAGCCTTGCTTAGATTAATAGTACACCCTGTCTAATAAATAAGACTATAGTGACGATGCCACTATGTTACAAAGACCCAACCATCGGGCACCCTCACAGGATGTACTAAAGGCACATATGATCAACTCGGTTATTTTCAGAGAACGTCATCAATTGTCGGTATCGGATGGATACTGTGCCAAATGTTGATTCGTGCTTAACCAAGTTCTAGCATTGTCCTACACCATCCAATCACTCCAATGATGCACATATACCAGTTTCAGATGACTTCAAAGTTAGCGATTTCAGTCACATCCGCCAAATGATGCGTTCTGAAAAATAAAATTTATAAAAAGATTACTTTCCGTCTTTCTTCGATTCATTAATGAAGATGTTGAAGTGATCCCGTTCAACCTCGATCCTAAAAAAACATTATTTTTTATTTTAAAAATCAAATTAGAAATTCTCCTATGATTTTCCGTGTTCCGAGTGTTCAGGAATTCCAGCCGGTTACCTCGAAATACATACGAATTTGTTTCTTCTATTTCATATTCCCAAGATTGAGAAACGTTCTGGACACGATCTGGTTCAAAACTTAATGCTTCTACCGGGACATCAGTTGTCGGGATTGGATAAAGGAGCAATTTCAGTCACATCTGTCAAATGAGCTGACGGAATCTGAAACTAAAATATTAAAATAATATTACCTTCCCTCCTTCTTCGATAAATTCGTCGATGAAGTTGTTTTTGAGATCCAGTATGACCTAGAACCTGAAAAAAGCTTTAATTTTTTATAAATAATCAAATTAAAAACTCATCTTTCATGTTTTATCTATTTTTCTTCTCACAATTCACAATCGAATTCGATTGCTCAGTTTTCTGATGTATTCCCTTCAAAGGATGTGGCAGATCTGGAAAATATAAATTTATTCAAATAAAATTTTAAGAGAAAATCGGAAAAAAAGTACAAATTTCGTTTTATCCACAAAAATTAGCAATAGAAAGCGTGCTATATAAAATCAATAAATCAAAAAATTGCGAAATAAAGAAAGTGGCCGGATGTGCGGGTGGATGGGTGTTTTTTTTGGGGTGTGAGGTTGTAAAAGGTTGTAAAAAGCAACGGTGACAATTACCCGACATAATTTTTTCTAGAAAACAAATGGAAGCAAAAATCGGAGGTATTGAAACAAAAATCGGAGACAAAAATGAGAAATTCTGAGGAAAAAAATTTGAAAAACCATTATTTTTGCTTTGAAATATGGAAAAAATGATTAGAATTGTTTGATTCACTAGCGACAATACAGGAAAATTATTCATGAGCATGAGATCCGATGGAATCCTTCGAAAAAAATAAATTACTCATAAAAATTTAAATTGCCGCAATTATTATAAGGTTTCGAAACGAAATTCGATGAACAAACCATTTCACATGTGTTCCTTTAAACTGTTTAAATAATTTTTTGGCCTAAAGTTAGTTTTTTTCTGAAATTTTTGGCCAAAATTATTTTTTTCTAGAATTTTTGAATTTTTTATGCTCCTTATTTTCATTTTTAGTCCATATTATTTTTGAGAACAAATTCTGAACCGAATTTTCAACTGAAATTTAAATAGAAAACGATTTTCGACGTGGGTGGTCCTAACAATTTTGAAATTTCTGAAATTTTTGGCCAAAATTATTTTTTTTCTGGAATTTTTTGAATTTTCTTGCTGCTTATTTTCATTTTAAGTCCATATTATTTTTGAGAACAAATTCTGAACCGAATTTTCAACTGAAATTTAAATAGAAAACGATTTTCGACGTGGGTGGTCCTAACAATTTTGAAATTTCTGAAACTTTTGGCCAAAATTATTTTTTTCTAGAATTTTTCAATTTTTCATGCTCCTTATTTTCATTTTAAGTCCATATTGTTTTAGAGAAAAATTTATGAACTGAATTTCGAACTGAAATTTAAATAGAAAACTATTTTCGACGTGGGTGGTCCCAACAATTTTGAAATTTCGGAATTTTTGACCAAAATTATTTTTTTTTCTGGAATTTTTTGAATTTTCTTGTTGCTTATTTTCATTTTAAGTCTATATTATTTTTGAGAACAAATTCTGAACCGAATTTTCAACTATAATTGAAATAGAAACGTATTTTCGACGTGGGTGGTCCTAACAATTTAGAAATTTCGGAATTTTTGACCAAAATTATTTTTTCTAGACTTTTTCAATTTTTTATGCTCCTTATTTTCATTTTAGGTTCGTATTGTTTTAGAGAAAAATTTCTGAACTGAAATTTAAACTGAAATTTAAATAGAAAACAATTTTCGATGGGGGTGTTAAAGATGAAATTGTGGTTAAGAATCCCCTCCACCTTAGAAAATGAAAAATAATTTCAAACATAATACATATCTTGCAGTAAGAATGCCGCCGAAAAGAGCATCAAACAACAAAAAAGAGCATCAAACGAAAAAATACTGTATTGTTATTGATAAGAGAAGATCATGCGTGAAGTTGTTGAAATCGACAGATGATGATATTCGCGAAATGAGGTCAAACAGTTCGGGATATGAAGTCAAGAAGGTTTTGAAGAAAGGCGAGGAGAAAAAATATGGAAAACGAGTGACGAGAGTAAACCAAATGACTGATACGGGTTAGCTTTCTTTTATATGGATGTCGATGGAAATTCATTTTTGCATCTCAATCCTTAACCAAAGTTCATTTCACAAACTTCTCAAAAACCTTCCAACTCAAAAATATTTTTAAAAAAGCAGTAAATTAATCAAATTATGATTGGAATACTCAAAAAAAAGTGTCAAAGTCATTCTACTTCAAAAGATACAGAAAACAAAATGAAAACTGTATTTTTTCGTTGTCTTATTATGGAAACAAGTTGCAAAATGAGACAAAACCAAAGAAAAAGAAGGAATCACTTACAACAAATTTGCTTTCAGAGTGTGGTGTTTGCAAGGTCTTCTACAGAACATTCTGCAAAAGACACCCTTTGTATTTCGAGCCGCCGTTTATCAATCCAGATGCCAGATTATCACATGCAAAGAGGACCATTCCGCCGTCATTGTACCTTGATGTGAGCCACCTTCCAAATGCAGGAAACGGACTGTTTGCAAGGACCAGAATCCCAGTAAAGATTTTTTAAACTTTTCATTTAATTTAAAATTATCTATAGTTCAACGTTTTTTTTTGTGGCAAGATGTAGTGAAACGAAACTAACAATAATTCCCAAAACTCGTTTTGAATTTCTCATTTTTTCCTAGAAAAATTTTGAGCAGAAGCTGAACGAACCGCACATTTTTCCGAATAAGTCTTTGAAAATAACGCGCCAATCAAATTTAAAAAAAACGCCAAAAAATAGCTTACGATAAAATTTTTTGAAAATTAGTGAAGTAATTGGTAAGTTCAAACAGAAAATTGAATAAGATTGGAGAAACCACTGAAATTAAATATAATCATTCAACTTTTTGTAAATTTCGCCTCGCGATGTTCAAAGATCGTTTAGGTGTTGCAATACTTTCCTACAAACATAGGCATAAAAAAATGGAAACAAATAATGATGCTCGAAAAGTAAAACTCAAATTTTCTTCTTCAGAAGGGAATGGTATTTGGTCCATATGAAGGAGATACTAGAGCAACCAAAGAGGATTGTCCGAATGATCAGTACAATTGGGAGATTATGAAAGGAAAAGAAGGTATGTTTGCAATTTCTGCATGTTTTAAATGTCCTAGTGAATGTCTTCATTTTTACTAAATGTGTATTTCGAGTGAATGATGTTTTCATTACCTAGTCAAATCATAAGTAAGGTGTATTGAAATTGAACTGAAAGCAGATTTTGTTTACATCTGCAATTTTTTAACTCTACATAATTGTATGTGAAGTGATTTCTAAGATAGAATTTGAAAAAAATGGAAACTTTAACTTCATAGCAGCTTTTCTTATTGTTAACATAATCTGAGATCCCAATATTTAAGCATATACCATTCATTCAAAAAAATTAAAAAGAACATTTATGTTTGATCCCCTAGTTCATCTATTCGGAAATCTAGAAAAAGCAAAACAATTGAGAACCAAATAACTAGGAGCCACCGAAAATAATTAGAAGCCATCTAAACAACTAGAATTAGAAAAAAAAACAACAAAAGCAACCGTCTTTTACTATAAATCGAAAAAGAAAAGAAAAACATCAAGTAATCAAAGAAAACAGGAACATAATTGTCATCCTGCGATAGAGCGCACCATTCACCTTATGGCTGCACCCTTTCTACCCGCATAGTGTCTAATCGTCTGCTTTTTTCGTAGAGAACAAAAGAGTAAACAAACTAGGTTTTGATATATCCGATTGAAAAAGTTGGGAACGATAATGATTCACTAATAAGACAAAGTGGGAACAATTCGGAAGGAATAAAGAGATGAATTCAGAGTGTGCATTCCTGGATTCAAAGTGTTGCCCATAACAGAAAGTGCGCTTATGCCGAATTATTCACTCCCTAGTTTTTAAAAACCTCGAGGCCATTCATTCCTTGAACTCATCCCTTGCCTTCCAAATAGACTGTTTGAGAGGTTCTTTGAGAAAATTGAGAATTTTTTTTTAAACGGCTAAGTAATTTCCTATTATAAAGAATTTAATATTCATAATGAACAGGTAACAAAGCAGGAGATGTCGTTTGAGTCAAGGATTTTTAATAAACACACAAAAGTCGACGTACCTGGCAAGAAGGGGGGGGGGGGGGGGCTTCACATTATAGTATATTTTTTAAAAAAGTGAATTTTAAAATTACAATTCAAAAATTTGCACAGTTGTTTTCTGATCGTGAATAAGTTGATGTTAATTAGTTCAAAAGACTTCATAAACCAACTTGAATTATGCAGAATTGTCTATAACTGTAAAGTTGCAGCTACTTTTCCACTTGTAATCGATTTTGGTGGTCATTATAAAGAACAATTCCAATATCTTAAAACTGAAAACCGTGGCTAGCGAATATTTTCAAAAAATAAAACGAGAGATGAAAACAATGAAAAAAAACTCACATTACAAAATATGTAAAATGTATTGAAAACTGCATAATGCGATTTCTTTTCAGTTCTTCACGTTGTTGACGCTGCTTCCCTTGACACTTCCAACTTCTTGCGTTGGGTGAACACACCATGGCGTAAGAAAACAATTATTTTAGTTAAAATCATAATATATTTTTTGCAGACAGAAAAGACGAGAACCTCTGTGCGTTTCAATACCAAAACAACATCTGGTATGAAACTGTAAAAAGCATCGCACCGGGCACCGAACTATTGTGTAAGAACATTTTTTTAAACAAGCTATTTTCTTTATTATTGAGAAAAGCACTCATATTTTTTCTCATTTCAATTATCTTAACTTGGTTTTCAAAATTAATATTCCGTTCGGAAAAAAAAATATTTTTAAAAATCGTGTCATATTTTCAAAGTTAGCAGCATTCGATTCCCATTTGTGTGATCCAAGCATAAATTGCATCTTATTTATGCTAATATTTTTTAATGCCAAAAAGTTTTATTTTATTCTTTGACCAT
This sequence comes from Caenorhabditis virilis, assembly GCA_964036255.1. Classification (NCBI taxonomy): domain Eukaryota; kingdom Metazoa; phylum Nematoda; class Chromadorea; order Rhabditida; family Rhabditidae; genus Caenorhabditis; species Caenorhabditis virilis. Next base: position 2,865,948 of record OZ038420.1, on the reverse strand, counting down.
TAAAAAACGCAAATCTAAATGAAACTCCCAAGTGTCCATTTGTAAAGTTTTAAACTAAACAGAGACTTTTTAGAGTCCCGGAGTATTGTAGTGTTAAATCCATCATATCCTAGGAATTAACTACATATAATAGTGTAAGGTAGAAAATGCTCAAGACATGATAAAGATGACGAAAACAGTACAAAGAACGAACGAAAAAATAAAGTTTCCTCTGTATATTAGGAAAATTTCAGGCTTCTTCGGTCAATTATTTATTGATGATCTTCGAAAAGAAATGGCAAAGAAGAAAAAGGATGCGAAAAAGGCAAGCAAATCGAAAAATGGAACAAAGACGAAGCAAGTGGTGAAGTCAAAGACGGTTAGGGAATCGAAAAGAGAAGTGGGAAAATCGAAGAAGGTCGTGGAATCGAAGAAGGATAAGGATTCGAAAAGAATCACCCGTTCGATGACGTCCAAAAGGACTAAAAGACATGATCCCAGTAAACCATCTACTTCAACAGGTGCTGGACAAGACACGGATTCGGAATGTGAGTCTTGATATTTTAAATTAATTTGTCAATTTTGTCAAGTCAACTTAAATTGACTCTGAAAACCTGGTTGACATTAATTAAAACTTTGTTATCTAAAAATTCTTACTGAAATTCATAAAAATTGAGATCCTAAAGCCATACACGTTATCTTTCTTCTGGGCTCAAAATCTTAAAATTCTGCAAATTTAAAGCTAAAAAGAGCTGTGACTTAAACCAAGCTTGATGTTGAGATAAATGGCCGAGGACTAGAAACCCAACCCAGAGGGACTAGCTTCCCAAAAATGTGTTTCTAGGCCACCATCTCGGGCGTCACATTAGTTTTGTTGTGGGAAAGCAAGCAAGCTCGTTTTTAGCCAGTTTTGGGCTGTTTTTGTTGTTTCTAGTTGAGAACTAGATTCGCCTAGCTGCGGCTAGTATTTTATTTGTTCTTTACCAACATTTTAACCTTTCTTTCGTATTAAATTCTTGTTTTATAATTAATAAATCTTCTTGAAAATAATTCGCGTTTATTTTGTTGTTTAAAGCTGGTTTTCATCCACTCGCATCTCTGTGAACCTAGTTTATACAAGGGACACCACTTTACTTGGGGGCCGAAGCCGTTCAGAGTTGGAAAACCGCTTAAATAGCACAATTTTCGTGATTTTTGAAGGTTTATTGATTTTTCTTGAATTTTTTCGTTTTTTTGCCGTTTAATTTCGAATTTTTGTACGTTCGGATTTTGTTTGGTCTTCCCCTAGTGGTTGACATTAAACAGACCGTCTGGGCAAATTATTTGAAATCTTCGTCGCCGTTTTTTCGATTTTTTCAAGTTCTGTTGTTTGTAGCCATTTACAAACACTGAGACCGAGAAATTCGTTAAAATTTGAATCGTCGGATCGTTTCACTTTTGTTCTTCTGTGGAAAGAGTATAAATACTGAGATATTTGTATATCTGGAAATAGAGATATAGAATAAATTTGAAAAATTGGAAAGATGTCAGCGTCCTCGTCTTCGTCAAGGAACATGGTCGTGCCGAGAGATGGATTAGCAGTTGCATCTGGTTCGGGAGTATCAAATGTTGGTGATCAGTTGAAAAATGATGCAAAACGTAAAGAATTGGAAAATTGTTTGGAGAACATGGATCAGTTGTTGCAAAGAGTCTTCGATGAGGTAAAATCGATGGATGATGCAAAATGGTCAAAAGTGGAAATCGCCAAGAAGCAAAGCGTCTGTCAGTCAACAGAAAGGTTGCAAGAGGTTGCGGGTGATATATTGAAATTGTTTGGAGAGAAGTTTGATGTTTGCAAATTTTTGGTTGTGGATAAATTGCTGAAAACTTTTTGGACAAAAGTTGTGAAAGCTGAAAAGTTTGTTGAAACTCAAACAAGAATGTCGAAAACGCAGAGAGAAACTATTTTCGAAGGAATGAAAGTAGGTTTTGATGTGTTGTTGGAAAAGTTGGAAGACCTGAAAGAGAATCAGGAAGATGAAGCTGAAAAAGTAGGCACAAATGTTGAGTACATGGAAGAATGTCGAAAACTTTGGATATTTTTGAAAGCTGTGAATATTGAAAGTACTGAAAAGCTTGCGGTTTGGATGGAAGCAAAGTCAGCGGAAAATTCGAAACTTTTGGAAGAGAAAAAGCAAAATGAAAGGAAAATTTTGAGCTTTTTGGAAGAAGTGGAAAATGAGAAAGCTGTTAACAGATGGGCTTCAGATGCAAATGCAAAATTGATGTATGATAATCAACAGAAGGTTATGGAAGTTCAAGAGTTGAATGAAAAGCTGAAATTGATGGAACAAAATCTGAATTTGGCAAGAAATGAGATTTCTTCGGCTGAAAAAGAGAATGTTGCCAAAAATTTTTGTGAATTGAATGAGAATGAAAGAGAAGTCATTGAAATGCTGAATAGTGTGAATATTCGCAATGGAGATCAATTGGCAGAAATTTTGATGAAGTTGACGGATGATTCAAATGCTAAGGAAATTCTTGAATTGGAAAATGAAAAGATTTCGTTGCAGTTGGTTGAAATGGATAAGGAAAAGCATGATATTAGATTGAAACTGGAAGATGTCCAGATGGAAATGGAACAATGGAAGGAGAATTGTGAGAGGTTGAAAGGATCGATAAATGATTCTTCTAAATCGGAAAAATTGATGGGTCATATACGTCAAAAATTGATCAGTTTGGCAAATGGACCAGGAACACCAATACCGAAGCCTAGGAGCACGATACTCACGAAAGTTGAACCAACTCGAGTTCCAGAAATCGCTGAAAGTGTGATAAAAGCTGAAAATTGGGCTCGTAAACATTTTGTGGAAGATGGAAATTTTGTTCAAAATTCTGAAAATTTCGATAACATTAATGAAAATGTTAAGAAGAATGAAGATATTGTTCAAGAAACTGGAGTTTCGGACAGGAGCAAGTTATCTGATGAATTGTATTTGGTGAGAAAGCAGATGAGCTTTATGGAAACAACGTTCAGAGCTAATGCGTTGCCGGATCCAAAAGCATATACTGGAGATGATGACAGAAACTTTGGAAGTTTTCTGACTACGTTCAAATCCAAGTATGGGAAACTTATGGAGAAGGATGAAGAACTGATGACAATTTTGGAGGAAAGATTTTTGGTTGGAAAAGCACTCCAAGTGTTTAGGACCATTCCGAAAAAAGATTCATTTGATGAAACAATGTTGGAATTTCAAGAGAGGTTGAAGAAGTCGAGAAGCAGTATTTCGTTCTCGTCGATGCGAAAACTTGATCAACTGCATATTCTGGAGCACCAATCGATCAGAGATTATTGTTTATTGATTGAAAAGTTGTCAAGAGAAGCTTTTGACATGGACGATGAGAAAATCGCACCATTGAAAGTTACGAAATTGTTGAAAGCAGCTCAAAGAGATCAGACGTTGCATTGTATTTTGAATATGAAACGAGTGGAAGTTGATGTGAAAGATCAATATGAGACGTTGAAGAGGATAGCGTTGGAGTTTGAAGAGGAGAATTTGATGAATGGAAATCAAATGGGTTATTACGAGAGTTTCGAAAGGAGTCGAAAATGGGATGTTAACGGATTGAGTCATCCTGGTGGAAGAAAATGGGATGTTAACGGTTCTAGTCATCCTGGTGGAAGAAAACTGGATGTTAACGGTTATAGTCATCCTGGAGGAAGAAGATGGGATGTTAACGGTTTTAGCCATCCTGGAGGAATGAAATCATCACCGGTTTCTGGTTCTAATGGAGTTCCAGTAGGATCAAATGATGTATTGAATGGAAATGTTCCTGTTGAAAACAAATTTGGAAAGAATTGTTTCAAATGTGGAAAACCTGGGCATTATGCTGCAAGATGTCAGGAAAACAATAAAGTTGCATACGCACACGGAGTAATTTGTGATGAGAAAGCACTGCGACAGGGAAATCATGCTGTAGCTGGAAGCCTAGTACTCGAACAAGCAAAAATTCTTGGAAAGGAAGTCACAATTATTATCGATAGTGGTTCAGAAGTTAGCTTGTTGTCAACCAAAACATGGAGCAGAGTCAAGAAAGGAAACTTGACGGATGATAAGTTTGTGGAAAGTCCATCGGATAAAAATTTGGAAGTAATTGATGCGTCAAATACGAAGATGAATATTGTTCACCAAGTTGACGTTCCGATTGAAATCAGGCACAAGAAGAAGAGTGTTTCGTTCCAAGTGTGTGACAGTAATGAAGAATATGCTGTTTTGGGCACGAATTCGTTTGAAAGTTTTGGAATCCGTATTGGTTGGAAAGATGTCGATGAAGACAAGAAGAGAGCTGTTGTGAATGCAGTAAGATTGAAGAATTTTGGTGGAGCTGGAAGTGTAGGAAAGCTGCCATTTTGGAAAAATTGTGTGAAGTTGGAGAAAAGAGGTCCATTGAATGAAGATGTGATGTATAGTAAAGGCATTGTGTCGGGAAGTTCAGTGAAGGACAGGAATTTTGGAAAAGCTGGTGATCGGGGAAGTGAGCAGAAAATCGGAGGTCGTGAGAATGACGAGATGAGATGCAAGAGCAAACCGAGGCACAGATGGTCGAAGAACGTGACAAATGTCACAAAACCTTTTGTTATTCAGGGTCCGTCAACAGTCAATCAGTTGTATGCAAGTGCCAAGCCAAATCGTCAAATGTTTTCGATTGCCAAGTCACAAGATCAATTTGGGAGATGTTCGGAAGTGGAAACAAGTGTGAATGAGAAGCATCAGGAGAAAGATGTTGAGATTGGAGTGAAACCTCAGAATATGAAGGCCAAGAGCGTTGAGAGGAAAGGGCAAAGCGGAAAAAGGGACAAGAACAAGCTGAAAATCGTCAAGGAACAGTCAGTTCAATGTGATAAATGTTCGACCCCATTACCCTTCTACCCGTGTTATTTTATGATGTATCCCAACAGTCAGGAGCCTGTTCTTCTAAAGGAGGGGGATGTTGAGATAAATGGCCGAGGACTAGAAACCCAACCCAGAGGGACTAGCTTCCCAAAAATGTGTTTCTAGGCCACCATCTCGGGCGTCACATTAGTTTTGTTGTGGGAAAGCAAGCAAGCTCGTTTTTAGCCAGTTTTGGGCTGTTTTTGTTGTTTCTAGTTGAGAACTAGATTCGCCTAGCTGCGGCTATTTTATTTGTTCTTTACCAACATTTTAACCTTTCTTTCGTATTAAATTCTTGTTTTATAATTAATAAATCTTCTTGAAAATAATTCGCGTTTATTTTGTTGTTTAAAGCTGGTTTTCATCCACTCGCATCTCTGTGAACCTAGTTTATACAAGGGACACCACTTTACTTTGATACAATTAACTAGGCTAAAAACTTTAAACTTTAGCTTCAAATATACACATGTGAGACAAGTCATACCTCCTCAAATTCTGAAACTTCTTGTCCAACAACTTTTTACTTTAGAAAACTGTTTTTTGGTCTTGAAAAATCACAAGAAAACCAGCTAAAATTCGGCGCATTGATTAAGAATAGAACCAGCATGTATTCCTAAAAATTTTGATCCAAAGGTATTGAGGGTTGGCCAAGTTATACAGAGCAAACGTTTTTGTTCCAGCATTTGAGCAAAAATTCTAAAAATTCCTAATTTTTTAAAAATATCTTCATTATTATTAAGACTTTCATTATAAAATCAACAAAATTAGTCTAATTTTAGGGTTTTTAGAAGGAGTTGGATCCATATTTTGTTTACGATGAATTCATTGCTTTAAGCATAAAACGGCTAGAAAAGTGTTAACCCACAATTTGTGAAAACTGCATCAAAATATTCTAATGAATTTCAGTAAATAAGCTCACTCTATTGATTTAAAAAAGAAAATTTTAAAACTCATTGTTCACAACAATTATTTTCAAATATGTACCGTTTTCAGCGGAAGAAGATGAAGATAGTGAGGATGAAAGTGATGATGAGAGTGCGGAAAAGGTTGAAGAAGTGAGTGAGATGAGGAAGAAATTGAGAAAACGTCAATAGGTGTCATTTTTTAAAGCAGATTAATGGAGAGGTTTTAAACGGCTCCAAGGTTCGAGGACGGTTCGTTCTCAGAAACAGTGTGTTCAAGAGATAGTTCTAATTTCACAAGTACATATTTTTATTATGAATTGCAAGTTTTGTAGACTCAATTTGATTGATAGTTCCGTGAGAAGTTTGTTATTTATTCTTAAAAACAGCTCGGAAAAGGGTTGCTTTTTTGGAAGTTCTGACTGTTTTTAAGGATAAATAACGTTTCTTCTTGAAGGAAATTGGTGTGTCGAGGTTTTTAACATCCCTCCTCTTCCCGCGACACTCCGATTGAAAAGTTGTGCAAAAACCATCGTGAAAAACGTTGCCTTACCGATGTGTCCCTTACATGCTCCTCAGGCGTACTGCGGTAAGGTGGCCTTTTTCACTTTGGTTTTGAAACAGTTTCGAGGAACTTATCTATACGGATGTTGGTAGCCATGAGGGTGTCGAGTTTAACATCCATCCTCCCACTCGATACACTCATGGTGCGCCAATTGAAGTTGTTTTTGGTTTGTTTGCAAGAATTTTCATGACCTGCAAAACGTAATTAAAATATGGAAATCTTCAAAGAAAAAATTAGCACTGTTCCGAGTACCTACCAGAGAACCCCCCACCTTTGAAACCCCTCCATTAATCGATTTCTTCATTATTAATTTTTTTTGTAAATTTTCGCATGTCGAAACTGGTTATCTCATATGTTGAAACTGGTCACTTAAGCTTTAAAAATCTTTCCTTTTACTCATCTCAGAAAATCTTTCACTTCAAAACATCTCAATAATTTATTTCATTTGTACATATTTTTTTGTTCAACACCGCCAAGTTAATCATTATCGAGAGATTGAAAGTGATTTCCTAGTAGTGATCTTGTTCTAATCTTCTTCGAACAATCACTCTTGGTGTTTTTTTACTGATGAGGTTAATAATACTCACAGAATATTTCCTCACTTCAATCCATGTTTAGAGCTTTGCTCGTTAGGTTGCTTTGGATTTGAGAAGACTTGGCCTTTTTTTGAAACCTGTATCATAATGTTCTCATTTTTTGTTGATTTTCTTTTACGACTCCTTTAAAGGCCTTTGTATATTCCAATAGTTCTTTAAAACTTTTTCAAATGCTAGAATAGTTTAACTTGTTGTACCTATGTTATTTGTTGTTATCTTTGTTTACATTGTTGTTTTGTTGTTGATTTCTCAATAAAGTTCCGAAAAAGATCACCACGTTTTCGTATTCAATAATGACTTCCCTGGAGATATATTTATTATCTTTGTTTAACTTTCAATTTTCGAAGATAATTTTCTAGGCTTCATCAAAAAAACCACCTCAACTAAACATTTCACAAATTCGCCGGTACATGCATCAAAACGTCCAATCATTTTTCGCCAATTCTGCTCATTCAAAATAAATTTCGATGACCATCATTTTAGCAATATTGTCTGTGTTGGGCCCTTGGTTTTTGGCGTTGTTGAAGGAATCTGAAAGTTATGATTTATCTACGATATAAAATTAAATTTGCGGAATGACAAATCTTACCGATGAAAAATTCTCACAAATAGCCCCAACTTCTGAAGCAAAGTAACGAACACAAGCATGAAAGTAACGAACACAAGCACCGGAATTCACCAGAGGATAATAAATAGCGGCATGTTGACTTCGAATTGTTTAAAACCATTTTCCAGAGGCACTCAAATTCAGTTTTAAAAAAGCCTGTTCATATTATCTTACCAAATAAATAAAAAATTTTATAAACTCAACGATTTTCAACTAAAAATAGATGCAGGCCTACATATCTAACAAAAATATGTAGGAACTGGATCTGTTTCAAGTCGAAAAATGATTTTTAAAACTCAAACTCACCAAGCGCAGTGCCAAAACTCTTAAAAATACCTGATTGCAATAATCATACAGAAATACTAGAATAGTGTTCAAATATTCAGCAGAAAAATATACCATTTAGTTGAATTTAAAAAAAACAGAAAATCAAGGAAAAATCGAAGGTTTCCTTTTAAAAAACAGCTATTAGCGCTTTCCTGTGAAACGAAGGTCTCGACACGAACTCGGCATACGGTGACACAATCTGGGGTGTGCTAATTTTTCAAAAGATGGCGGGATGTGTGTTTTTTCGAAACTATTGTCTTTTTTTCATATTTTCGGCCAGTGTTTCATTTTCCTGATATATTTTTTGTTTGGTTATCAATACCTATCCTTTGTGATAATATCTACCTATCCTTTGTGATAATATTCCTAGCTAATCTATTTAGTATTAGAAACAGAAAGTGAGTTTTTTTTTTTTAATTTTTCAGAAATACACGTTTCCTACAGCAAAATATGGGATTTATGACTGGTTTCAAAGCCAATGTTTCCCATGGAAATCCACAAAACAAAGCGGAAACTTTAATATTATCATTTTGGCAAAATAGTGTCTGGCACAATGGCCATACATGGAAAAATAGGTAACAGTTTAAAGTTTTGTCGACTGGAAAACAATTCTGCGCCGATATATCCGATTTTTCTAATATTCTGATGCATCATTGAATTGTCAAAGGCTACATCTCGAGGGCCCCAGTAAAGTAGATAGTTATGGATTTATACATCAAAAAATCATTCATGTTACTCTAATATGGCATTCAAATCTCGATGCAGCATCCAAGAAGGTTAAAGTAAGTTTAGAATGCTCTATCGAGAATTGAAATCGCTTCCAAACAATTTTTGATTAAAATAGATAGGGCGTATTCTTTTGCTGAATAGTTATAGGTTCTTTTTTTCTCAAGTTCCACTTCAAGCAAAAACAAATAGAATTTTATCAGAAGTAAATTGTTTTTGGTTTCATATGTGCCTTTAGTGCACCTTGTGACGGTGCCCGATGGTTGGGCCGATTTGTAACATAGTGGCATCGTCACTATAGTCTTATTTATTAGACAGGGTGCACTATTAATCATTTGATAATTTTTGAAATGAAGGCTGCCCAACTGAAACAAGAAACTTGCTTTTTTTAAAGATTATTGTTTTTTCAGGCAATTTTTCTCAAGTCACAGTGAAGTTACTGGCATCACAGTGAGGTTACTTCATTTTTAAAATGGTTGATTCATGAAGCTGAATAACTGTTTATGTCATTTCAGTAACTGTCCATTTTTAAATGAATGGCCTTCAATATAAAAATGGATGCAAGCCTACTTATCGAAAAAATATAGCTTGATGCCGGATCTGTTTATATAAAGTCGAAAATCGTTTGAAAACGAACAAATCCTGTTTAAAACTCAAAACTTTTTAAAAATATTGTTTTTTTCTGATTATCTCGTTAGTTTTTCATATTCCTGATTTCTTTAACGATTATTAGCTTTGTTTTCTTTGTGATATTATTCCTAGTTAATTCCTTTATTAAAGAAACAACAAAGTAAATTTTTTAAAAACAATTTTTTTTCAGAAATGTGTGTTTTCGACAGCAGAATATTGGATTTATGATTGTTTTCAGTTCATGTTTGTCACTTTAATCCAAAAACCTGGTGAATACTTTCAATATATTATTTTTGTTGAATCATGACTTCATATGGAAAAAATTGGTCACAGTTTCGAGAATTGTCGACTGGAAAGATTCATTTATGACATATTTGATATTATTGAATAATATGTCGCCATTTATATTTTCTTTTCAGTCAATTATTGCTAAACTTTTTTTCTTGTACCTTTAACATGTTCAAGAATTAAATTCGATAAGTTTTCCTTAGTTTTTTTCAGGAAATATTGGATTCGTTTAGCAAAGTTCGGGTAGGATTTAAACATTTTTTTTGTTATTTACAGACTCACTCATCACACAAGAAGCCCGCTTGTTCCAATGTTGCATGGATTTATCAAAGAAATCATGTTTTGAAAGAAATGTCACAATTTTCCGCTTATTTGGATTAAGCTCTTGCAAAGCACGTTCAAAACATTCAGTTGGTGGCTTATTTGGTTATTGCTTATGATAACGTCATTTTCTTAGATTTTCCGGAAACGTAATGATGACGATATTATAGTTCTGGTTTTATCAAAACGTAATTCTTATTCCTAGACATCAGGTATTGATTGTACTAGAGTACGCTAAACCTTATCGTAAATGTGATGGAGAATTAGAATCGCGGCTACCTATTTTTGATTATTATAGGTAGGACTTTTTCTTTTCTCGATTTTTTATTGATATGTTTTGTTCAATAAACTTTTTCTCGAAATTAAAATTATTCAAATTCTTAAACGGAAGATATTCGTTTGAACATGGCACATTGCGTTATGATGAATAAAGAATGAACACCTTGAGGTTTGTGACAAAAATAGTTAAATTTGGACATTATTTTACGTATCTGCGTGAATTCTGCTTTTATGTACGTCTATTCGATCTGAAATTGGGCCACCTTTACGTTCTAAACTGGGTGGTCCGGAGAGTAAGTATGAAGGAAGTGCCATCACGATAAAAATGAATTTATTGTTTTTTTCATAAGTTAAATTTTCACAAAAAAACTACAGGTACACCACACGGCCAATGTTTATTTAACGCTACACAAATCTCCACTGCTCCATTGGCGTACTGCTTAGAAGTTTCATTCATTCCTCGGTATTGGCAGGCAAATGACAATGTTATACATTTTATTGACAATGTTATACATTTTAATTTTGTTACTGTGTTTTAAGCTCAAAATAAAAATAAAGCGTTCAGAAAAACTGTATCGGTGAAAGTTTCGTGTTGTATATGTTTCTGCACTTGACAATTTGCTCACAAGCTTCTCAGCTCATTAAAAGCTCTCCTTTCAATAGAAAAATGAAACAAGAAAAACATTAATTTTCTTACAAGATATCAATCATAACCTATTCACATTTTAATATTTTAAATGACAAAAACTAATTTTTTTTATTTATCTAGAACATTCGTTTAAAAAAAATTATATTCGATCAAAACAAAGATCGAAACCAACATGAGTTTTAAGAATTTTCAAAGTCTGTTTCAAAATCCAAATTGAATTGATTTTTTTCCTTTGACCAATTTTAGCGGAATTAATATCAATCAACCCCCCCCCCCATTTGTGTGGAATGTGTTATATTTCAAAAATAAAAATAATTTTTATTATTTAAATTAATATTAAAAATTTTTAGAAATACAAAAGATTATATGAAAAGCGTCCCGCACCATTCATTTTTATATCACTCCATGGCCGCTTTCGTTTTTTACTTGGCTGATACTGCAAAAAATAGAATCAATGAACAATTTTCTATATTAAAGAACTCACATTTGGCCTCAATTAATTCTGGACATACGAAATGCAGCCGGATTATGGAACAGCGATCGGATTTCATAAAAACACAGTATCCGAAACTCCTGATCTATTGCATATTGTCGCTGTTGTGTTTTTCGTTGAATGTTTGCTTCTTCTACTTTTCATCTTATTCATCATTGTTTGGAAGCTGTAAATAATAATGGATAAACGATATATCATATGAAAACTCACTTCAGGAAACGCTTTAATTCAATTGTTGAAAAACTATGCATTTTGAGAAGATGAATCGGCAAACATTAATAATTGCAATCAGCCTTTTTCCATGTGAAGTATTCTGTTTCAATTTCAAATTTGGAATAATTACTGCTACCGGAAATAAGATTCCGAGTAGCTGCCAAGGTTGAGCAAAAGCTGAAAAAAAGTAAAATTGAATTGTGAAAGAATTTAAGATTTTTGGACGAAGTAAACAAAGACATTTCAAAATATAGAGGGAAATATGTAGGTGATTAATCAAGATGGAAACAGTGGATAGAACGTATTTTAAATTTAGGAACATGTCATTTTTGACAATAAGTTATTTGTAAGAGAGTGGCTTAAAAACAAAAAAATACATAGGATCTTCCAGAAATTTAAAAGAGGTATGCATCTATACTGCCTAAACCACTCAAAATTCAACAAATGTTTTGTCCTAAAAACATCTGTCAACACGGCGACATACAACTGCAGACAGTTTCGAGCTTCATAACAATAACGTTCATTATTGAAGAATGTAGAAAAATGCAAAAATAGAAGTTAAAATGAACTAATTTAAGCATTGTCCATAAGTATTTATCAATATGACATGCAAAAATCTTATAGGAAATAGTTCGTGTTATACCAGACTGACATAAAAGTTTGGAAAAATATGGAAAAAAGAAGAAAAAACGTTGAAACTAAGAACAGTGTTGAAAACTTGAAACTTATGCAAAAGTTAGTTTAAAGCAGGGCTTTGACGAGCTTATGAATGTGACGTGTATGCAAATAGAGAAGATAACGATTCCAAATCTATTTTTAAAAATTTCTATAACCACGGGGAAGCCGAGAAAACAGGATTCAAAAACATTTGCGGAAAAAGTTTCCACCTGGCCGAAATAGGCTCGGTGCTTGTTGTAGTCTACGAATTCACTTGTGGCCCGAGATTGACAACTTGGTGTTAATGAGCAGCGAATTCTCCTGTCAACTTCTATCTCTTGCAAAAATCTCAGAGCATTCCTATACTTTTAGATGAAAGAAAAATAAACATCTGGCAAGCAGATGCTAAGAAAATTCTTTTAATTACTTGTGATTCCAACGAAGGGTGATCCGAAAAACATATCAAATTACAAAACTTCACAACAAAGAAGGGGAAAATGCCGATATTTAAAAGAAGTCGTCTAAAAATCTGAGCAAGGCTTCCGAATATACGATAAATTCCGATTGATTCATGATTATATATTATACGATACTTCCGATATCTAGCTTCCGATTTATCAGGGAAAAAAGTGTTTTGAAGAGCACTTGTTAGATGTTGATCTTCGAGATTCCAGCCGATTGAAGAAAATGTCTCATTGTTTGCGGCGTTGCCTGTTAGTTAAGCAGATCATATGGAAGCAAGCTACGTATTTGGAAATTGTTCCGTGTTCCAAATTTACAAAGTTGAATTGCCCAGTTCAATAGAGAAGATTTTCTGAATTTTTTCACGTACAATACTCTTTTTGTTTGATAAAATTAAGTTTTTTATTGAATACAATTTATTTCAAAACATCAAAGAATCACTAGGTGGTTTCAAAAGTCATCCGATGGTTGCCACGTTGCGCAATCAAAACCTAAAGTTTTGAATTGAATTTTATCGATTTTTCTAAAGTAAAATATACTCTTACCATTACTAACACAAACTCTGCAGATAACAATTTGAAGGTGTTCTTTTTTGATCCCGTCGTTTAGAGCTTCTTTTATTTTATTCTATAATTAACAATCTTTTTAATTTTTCTTATGAAACACCCACTTCCGGAAATTTTTTCACTTCTCCATCTAGCACGTTGCGCAGCTGTAAATAATGAATAAATAAGCAATTTTCCAATTGAAAAAACTAACTTATATGATCGTAGTTTTCCCTACTACAAATATATTGCGCAGAAATTGACGGTCGGAAATCCTTCATCTACTTTTCATCTTATTCATCATTGTTTGGAAGCTGTAAATAATAATGCATAAACAATATTTAATATGAAAAACTCACGTCCGGAAACTCTTTCTTCAATTGTTGAAAAATAAACCATCGAGAAGATCAATCGGCAAACATTGATAATTGCAAGCAACCTTTTTCCATATGAACCATTCTCTATTTCAATTTCAAATGTGGAATAATTACTGCTACCGGAAATAAGATTCCGAGTAGCTTCCAAGATTGAGTGAAAGCTGAAAAGTAAAATTTAATTGTGAAGGAATTTAAGATTTAAGATTTTTGGAAGAAGTAAAAAAAATACATTTCAAAATGGAGAGGAAAATAGGTGATTAATCAAGATGGAAACAGTGGATATATCGTACTTTAAATTTAGAAACATATCATTTTTGACAATAAATTACTTGTAAGAGAGTGCAAAAAAGACATTGGATCTTAAAGGCAGCTTGTCAGTTAACACGATCCAAAATCTAGGCAAAGGTTCAAAATTCGAATGGGTGCCCAGGTGATCCAAAGAACAATGCCAATATGTAGCCAAATTCAAATAATTGTGTTTCGCGCCAATTCCGACCGCGTTGCACGGACATCGACCGCGTCGCACGGACACGCGCGAATTCAAATTTTGATTTTTTCAACTTTGAACCGCTACTATGACGCGTGTATTTATCGGTGTGATTTCGCATAAATTGCATTTTACTAATTAGAAAACGCTCTAATTTTTGAAACTAAGACCAGGTAGGGTCAAATTAACTGAACAGCTGTCTTTAAAAACAAAAAATACATTGGATCTTCTAGAAACTTAAAAGGGGTATTCATCTAAACTGCCTAAACCACTCAAAATTCAATACAAATGTTTTGTCCTAAAAACATCTGTCAACACGGCGACATACAACTGCAGACGGTTTCCGTATCCTAGTTCAAATGCGCTCATACGAACACTGATGTTACTGAAGAAATTAATGAGAGACATAAAGATGAGAAGCAAAAGTGCTGGAGTCGAGCAGAGCTCTGTTGGCAGGACTCAGAAAATACTTATAGAACACTCGAATGGCATCATACGGACAGCCTTCATGACCAACTATCGAAATTTGACAAAAATTTGAAAAAATCTGATCGAATTTCTTAAAAGTAAAGATTAACATGTACCTTGGGAATCTATTTTTTGTGTGATTGGGCCATTTGCGTGATTGGATCGTGAATCAGAATTGAAAAAAAATCTTACTTTGAATACTCAAAAAGTAAATCCTTGATGCAAATGCATGCAGAAATAACAAATTCTTTGCAGATATTTCGGCGCAATATCACTTTTAAATCTTCTCAGACTGAAAAACTGTTTTCTTACTTCTTTCCTTCGTGATATAATGGAACATTTATTTTGAAATGACCCTCTGTTAATAATAAAGTTTAAAGGTTTTTGTTTTTCAACCACAATTTCGATCTTATAAGAAAAATCAATTTTTCGGCATATTTTGGTGTTGTTAGATCTTTTCTAAAACTTCAAAAATATCTTCATGAATTTTTTTGGAGTCCAACAATCGCTTTCCGCGTGAACAGATTTTATTGATCCGAGATGTGAGTTATTTGTTCGTTGATTATACATTTTTTGATGTTCTTCTTGATAGAGTAAACAATAATTTTAAAGATTTATTATTCCCAAATATGGAATAAAAACAAAATGAAAAATACAGAAAGAAATAATAATTTCTTGTTATTAATCAAATCCTGGTTGCTCAGTTGATACAAGTGTCAAAACTTGGTTTCCCATTTCCAGAACCTGTAAAAATCATAATTAATAAAAATAGATATTTTTTAACAATTAAACTTACAGCGTTTTGCGCAGTTGCTGTTATTTTCCGAGGCAATGCGTCATCTGTTTGGTCATTTTGGTCTCGGTAAATTTTTCTTTGAACCAGTTCAGTTTGACAAGTGATTTGTGCAATACACATTGTTGTTGTTTGACAAAAAACTCTGTACTGCGCCGTTTCAGTTTGGCATCCATCGTTGACGAATTTCTTGTGATCGGTTTGTACTCCACTTGAGATCATTGTCAATTCGTATTGTATTCCAACTTCCGACGATTTCGATGATTCCGTTTGTACAGCTATTTCTGTTGGATCATCTTTATTCAAACCGGAATTGTTATTGCTGGTTTTACAATTTGACTGTTCTTGCAAAGGGATCTCTTTCGAGTATTTGGTTTGATTACCCATGTCTGTAATAAGAAGTTTTTATTGCTTTACGATGATATTCACAACATAAGAGAAGAATATAAACTATTTTCAATATTTAAAAAAATCCTTATTGATGCCGAAAATAAATAATCCAGTGCGTTAAACGCGAATTTAAAAAATGTGAGAAGAATCACTGACACGAAGAGTAGGGTTTCTAAAGCACACATTTTGTTAGATAATTTTGATGAGATATTTCAAGAAACTTAGTTTAAGAATATTAAGTCAAGTAGAAAAATATGGATTAGAAACTGGAAGACCTAATAAAACAATAAATCAAATAAAAACGACTGCTCTCGAAGGTTGTGAAAACCTATAATGATTTTGAAAAAAAAATTACCAAGGTAGACGCTATTTTGGTATTTTAGCGTACAATAAGGAACGCCCCTTGGCATTCTATGATCTGAAAAGGTGTCAATGGGCAGGGATAAAAACTGTTAAAGTAAGCGTTCATTGTTGTCTATAAAAAAATAATGCTCTTTTTCCCTTACAATAAGGAACGCCCCTTGTCATACTATGATATGGAAAGGTGTCAATGGGCTGGGATAAAACTGTTAAAGTAAGCGTTCACTGTTGTCTATAAAAAAGGAATGCTCTTTTTTCCCTTACACTTAGGATCGCCCTTGGCATTTTATGATCTGGAAAGGTGTCAATGGGCTGGGGTAAAAACTGTTAAAGTAAGCGTTCACTTACTTTAACAGTTTTTGTTGTCTACTTACACTTAGGAACGCCCCCAACTTTCCCGATCACACATATTGCCAAGGGGGCGTTCGTTATTGCTCGGGAAAATAGCAAAATGGCGTCTATCTTGGTGAACCAAGATTCATTATAGGTTTTCATAACCGTCGAGAGCAGTCGTTTTTATTTTATTTCTCTCTTTTTTATTAGGGTTTCCAGTTTCTAATGCATATTTTTCTTTCTGGACTTATCATTCTTAGTTAATGCGTTTTGTACATATTAAGAAATTTTGAAAATTGAAGTAGCTCTTAGAATATGTGGTCAATTAAATTTTATTTGAGTACGTTTTTCTTTAACACAAATCGGTTTTGACTGTCTATGGAAATAAAAAGCGCTCCCTATCACTTGTAATATCAATGACAGTTTTTTCCTTTTTGCATTTCTTTTCAAATGCTTGAAACCGTTTTCTTTTCTAAACAACATTATTTTTTTTTCAGCATTCATTTAGGAATCTAAATTTCCTAAAAATTTGGAATCTATATTTCCAATAACATGCCAACTTGGGTAGTTAATTTATCAAAATTGATGACGATTGTTGACATTGGCAAATGGAGTACAAAATAACGGACCAGCCCTGAATTAGCTGTCAAACAACAACAACGTGTGTTGCACAAATCGGTGGTAAAACTGAACTGGTTCAAAGAAAAATTTACCGCGACCAAAACGACCAAACTGGTGATGCAAACACTGTAAGTTTTATATTAAATAACATTCTTTTTTTATTTATTATAATTTTTGTAGGTAACGAAGTAGTCATCTTAATTTGTTTCGACTCCACCACCTGATTTGAATTACGACGGTTCTGAGTTTTTCAAAGATTCTCCAACCGAATAATCTGTACAAACGGAAGCATCGAAGCCATCGGAGGTTGGACTACAATACGAATCGACAATGATGTCAAGTTGAGTACAAACCAATGAAAAGAAATTAGTCCACGATGGATGCGAGACTGAAACGGCGCAGCCCAGCGTTTTTTGTCAAACAACAACGCGTGTTGCACTTGTAAAACTGAAGCCGTTCAACGAAAAATTTTCCGCGACCAAAATGACCAAACTGGTGATGCAAACACTGTAAGTTTTATATTAAATAACATTCTTTTTTTATTGATTATATCTTTTGTAGGTCACGGAAGTAGTCATCGTATTTTTCGACTCCACGACCAGATTTGAAATACGGCAGTTCTGACTTTTCCAAAGATTCTCCAACCGAATAGTCTGTACAAACGGAATAATCGAAGCCATCGGAGATTGGAACACAATACGAATCGACAATTATCTCAAGTTGAGTACAAACCAATGAAAAGAAATTAGTCAACGATGGATGCGAGACTGAAACGGATCAGTCCAGCGTTTTTTGTCAAACAACAACAGCGTGTGTTGCACTTGTAAAACTGAAGCCGTTCAACGAAAAATTTACCGCGATCAAAATGACCAAACTGGTGATGCAAACACTGTAAGTTTTATATTAAATAACATTCTTTTTTTATTGATTATAACTTTTGTAGGAAATAGTCATCGTAATTTTCGACTCCACGACCAGATCTGAAATACGACAGTTCTGACTTTCAAAGATGCTCCAACCGAATAATCTGTACAAACGGAATCATCGAAGCCATCGGAGGTTGGAAAACAATACGAATCAACAATGACCTCAAGTTGTGGTATCAAAACAAACGAAGATAAAAAGATGAAAGGCCCAGAAATGGGCATCATTTAACCCCCATGTATTTATTCATTTTTTAATAATAATTTTTTGTATTTATGATCGTATTATTATCTTTCGCATTCTCTGTAGTATTTAGCTTCTCTGTAATATTTAGCTTCTCTGTAATATTTAGCTTCTCTGTAAAATTTAGCTTCTCTGTAATATTTAGCTTCTCTGTAATATTTAGCTTCTCTGTAAAATTTAGCTTCTCTGTAATATTTAGCTTCTCTGTAAAATTTAGCTTCTCTGTAATATTTAGCTTCTCTGTAATATTTAGCTTCTCTGTAATATTTAGCTTCTCTGTAGTATTTAGCTTTTCTGTAGTATTTAGCTTCTCTGTAGTATTTAGCTTTTCTGTAGTATTTAGCTTCTCTGTAGTATTTAGCTTTTCTGTAGCATTTAGCTTCTCTGTAATATTTAGCTTCTCTGTAGTATTTAGCTTCTCTGTAATATTTAGCTTCTCTGTAGTATTTAGCTTTTCTGTAGTATTTAGCTTCTCTGTAATATTTAGCTTCTCTGTAGTATTTAGCTTTTCTGTAGTATTTAGCTTCTCTGTAATATTTAGCTTCTCTGTAGTATTTAGCTTCTCTGTAATATTTAGCTTATCTGTAATATTTCGCTTGCCATAATAAATATTCATATAAAACGGACAGTATTCTTGTTGTTGATCATTTTTATGGAATCGGGTGAGTCGACCAACATATAACATACATATGATTTTATTGGATATTGGGCAACGAAAAGATAAATTTTGTTATTTCACAGGAAAATAAGTGTTAGCAAAATCAGTTAAAACTGAATGATGGAAACTAAAAAACTCCGTGTTCGATCGACTTATAATAAAATCTCGCCAATAAGGTTGTAAACCTGTCAAGAAAGCAATGGTGAGTGTGAACGTTTTTGCTCATTAAAAATATACACAAATAACGCTCAACTTCCAAATATTATGAGTCATTTATTCAGAGGATGTTTCAGCCGCCAGGTAGAAAAATGCAATGATGCCAATTTGGCATTGCCAAACATAAATTTTCATGCAATTAACTGGAATTTAATTTTTTAAATTTATTAAAATGTCGGCTTCTTCAAAAATACACAAGCAAGTTTATTATAATGTTTAAAATAAACATGTGAAGGTTCTCGAAATATTAATATGGCTATTTGAGAAAAATTTAAACTGATTCTCTTCACATAGACCCCCATGACCTGGTACAGTACCCTATTTATCGGACAGTACAAAGTGATCGAGTGTTTACGTAAAGTTACATAACAGGAAAGCGGTGAA
This sequence comes from Caenorhabditis virilis, assembly GCA_964036255.1. NCBI lineage: Eukaryota > Metazoa > Nematoda > Chromadorea > Rhabditida > Rhabditidae > Caenorhabditis > Caenorhabditis virilis. The sequence goes on along the minus strand of OZ038420.1, from coordinate 2,846,542 downwards.
GTGAACCAAATCACGTAAGTCCGCCACCAACAGGTATTATTCATTATTAATGAAAGATGATACTATGTTGGTGGTGGTTTACATGAAGCAATCTTAATAATACAATAATAATAGTGAGCCATTGAATCAGCTCCTACCGCCACATCGCTGAACTAAACTAGAATGTTCGTTCTAGTGAAGTCTGTGAAACGATTGGAATTGAACTTGAAAGATTGGAACTGAACTTGAAAGATTGGAACTGAACTTTACAAAGAAATATGAATATTTTATCATTGATCGACCTATCACCGCCATTTTAAACTGCTGTCCAGCTTCTCTCTTCGTTCTCTATCGAATGCTCAATGATAAATTATTTCTTTTTTTTGTGTATCGTTTTACATTTTATAATTTTAAATAACAACAAATTGAAGTTGTTTATTTATTTATCTAGAACATTCGTTTTTAAAAAAAATAATATTCGATCTAAACAAAGATCGAAATCCCCATGAGTTTTTAATAATTTCTAAACTCTATTTCCAAATCCATATTAAATATTTGTTCTATAAACAATTTTAGCGGAATTAATATCAATCAACCCTTATTTGTGTAGAATAGGTTTAGTTACCCAAGTTTGAGGTGATTATACCAGTTTCCCTGCTGATGATTTTATAAACCGAAAAGTTGGAAAATAAAGATTTTATTTAAATTGTGCTATTAAATTCAATGGTCCATCAAGACGAGTTCATCATCAGCCCGATTACTAAACAATGCACAAAAAACAACTCAGCTACTCACTATATTTATTAGGGTCCTTCTTTAATGTATTTCTTCCTTTTCAAAAATCCAGTGTTACAACCACTTTTCTTTAAATTTTCCCAATAAAAAATTTATCATGGCTTTGCCTTGTTTTGTGTGCAAACACCACCGCGCAAAGTCACATAACATGATTTTTCATGTTTTTTTTATAAAAGTTGCTCGGACTCTTGTTTTTCTTTTTCCAAAAATTTTAGTGAGTGTTGTCGATGTTATTTCGTGTCGAACAGACGAGACGACCGACGAGATTATGTTCACCACCAAGTTATTCGTCATTAGTTTGCTGCCACCAATTTGCAAATCAAAGTGGAGGATAGGATTAGTTGATGTAACCCTTTGAAGAGATCAACGATTGTTTATAGTTCTGGTCAGAAATAATAACATTGACGACAAATTGATGGGACGTTTTCGAATATAAACAGGATCTTTTTTTGAGCTGGTAACGGTTTTATTTTTTAACTAACAAATTTATTGCATTTTCGTCCCGATAGTGATCTTGCTCCTACCTATTCTTATTTTTAATAGGTAGGGCTTCATCATTTCTTGGTTGAAAATAAGCAAAATTTTTCTAACTAATGTTTTTAAAACGTTTTTCAGAAGTTTAGGCTTTTATATCAGGAACTCTGCGATAACTGGTACTTGAAAACCGGAATGGATTGGCCCAGGTGTTTGCTGGTTGAGCGTTTATCGAAGTTTGGACATCATGCCAAGTTTATCAATGACATTTTTCAGAATCGTAGTTGTCATAAAATTCCATGGAAATCACTTGGATCCTTCCATGTGCTTCATACCAACTACAATGTTTTTCACCGAAACGTCCGTTGGATACACAATGCCTGGAACTATTTCCGTTATCTCCCGGATTCAAGATTTGCGTATGGATCAACTCAACTCGTTGACAGATGGTTAAAAAACAATCGCAGTTTAAGATTGGGTTTCATCATTTTTTTTGTTGAAATTAAGCAAAAATTCTACTTTTTTCAGATTCGGCAGATTCGAATCGCTTTTCACGAAACATTTTCTTTTTTGAGCATTGTTGATATATTATCAGAATACGTTTGCATATTTTGTGAGTGCTAAATCGAAGGAGGAAAATTTATGAAATAAACTATCTGAAGCTCTGCGAAATGACCATTAATTTAATTTATATTTCGCCCGGATGGAGGATATTTTTTAAAAATAGATCCTTAAAAGGTAACTTTTGTTACTAACAAAATCAATGCATTATCGACTTTTTCTCGGAATTATGTATGGCCGTTGTTGCTGGATTAGTACGGATGAAAATCACTCGGATTGTACCTGTTTAAACCGATGTGGTGACATTAAAAATTTAGAAAGTAACGGTAATTTTATATTACTCAAAATACTAAAAGAAAACATTGCATTTTCGACCAGATAGTGATCTTGCTCCTACCTATTCTTATTTTTAATAGGTAGGGCTTCATCATTTCATGGTTGAAAATAAGCAAAATTTTTCTATCTAATGTTTTTTTAAACGTTTTTCAGAACTTTAGGCTTTTATATCAAGATAACTGGTACTTGAAAACCGGATTGGATTGGCTCAGGTGTTTGCTGGTCGAGTGTGTCTCGAAGTTTGGACATCATGCAAGGTTTATCAATGCCATTTTTCAGTGTCATAATTGTCATACAATTCCATGGAAATCACTTGGATCCTTCCATGTTTTTCATACCAACTACAAAGTTCTTTAGAGAAACGTCCGTTGGATACACGATGCCTGGAACTATTGCTGTTAATTAAAATATAATGAAAGGTTACATGAAAATGTTTTTCAATGCCATGATTTTCCACGCACATATTTCAATGTTGGTACCATGTAAGTTCACAATTATCAATTGTTCTATGCATACATTTATTTTTCCGATAAATCATTGTGATGGTCGGAAATAATTGCGAAACTCATCACCAAAAGATGTAGCGTTGAAAAAAATTATAGTAATAATTTATCAATGGCAATGACAAAGGATGATGCACATTTGAAAAATCGGCAAGAATGTTCTTTAATAAAGGTAAATATTTTATTTTATTTCAGAGAAGATGATGGTTTTGTGTGCTTCTTTGAAAGGACGCTGTATTTTTTGCTTTTTCCGATTGCATACCATTTTTCATGAAACATCCGTGACAATTGATATTTTCTATAATAAAAAAAAGAAAATTTTCGGAAGCTCGAGCTACAATTGATCAATTTCCATCTACACAGCTCCACAAATGTATTGCTCCACCTAAATTTTTCCGAAAATATTTTTTTCTGATAATTTTTGTTAAATGTGTTAAACTGATGAAATATATCAAATTCGTTACTGATCGGTCAGTAATCAACTTCCACTAATCATTTTTGAAACCTAAAGTCCAAAAACATTATTCATCATTTTTTGTGAAAAATCGGTTTTTGGCTTTCCACAAAGTATTGCTCCACTTTGGAAATCTTGTTGTTTATTGATCGAACAGAAATTATTCGATATTTATTATTTTGATAAAGTTTCTGGAAGAAATTGCGCTCCGAAACGATCCAAAATGCTCTGGAATGTTCAAATTGGATTTTTTTTGGGAAAATAATTCGTAAATGATGTTGAAAAAGTCAGTTTTCTGAGCCGGTTTTAATAAAAAATGCGTTCAGAATACATTTTGGTCATTTTCGGCAAGGAAAAACCCGAATCGATTACTTTGTTCTGCCCTTTAAGCAGAAATTCGAAAATTTTCAAAAGTTCGACAGTTTTTGGCCCCATCGACTATAATCTTGCAACTTTTTGAAATCAAACAACGGTTTTACACTTCTTATGGACCTAATTAATGATTTTAAAGCAAATTGGGCCATCGGTCTATAAACAACAAGATTTCTAAAGTGGAGCAATACTTTTGTGGAACGGCAAAAACCGATTTTTCACAAAAAATGATGAAAATTTTTTTTGGACTTTAGGTTTCAAAAATGATTAGTGGAAGTTGATTACTGACTGAATTTGACATATTTCATCAGTTGAACACTTTTAACAAAAATTATCAGAAAAAAATATTTTCGGAAAAATTTAGGTGGAGCAATACATTTGTGGAGCTGTGTAATTCTAAACTTTGTTACCAATTTAAAGTAAAAACACCGGTTTCAACTTGAATACTTTTAAGGATCATGTAATGGTATTTTTTCTAAACATTTTTTCAAACCAAAAGTTTGAAGCTTTTCGGACTTAACTAGAAGTTCAGGTATTTTTGGATAATCACTCGTAATATGACTTGGAAATTCAAAAATGATTCAATCTGCTGCTTGAAAAAAAATCAGTTACCTTTTTGAAGGGGACAAATGTGGAATTAGTCGGGACGAAACTAACGGGAGTTTTTATTTTATGTTTTTCACAGTTTACAATGTTTTTTTCAGAATTATCACTGAAGTTGCAGGATAAACCCGTGGAAATCACGTATAAATGAATTATTAGATGTATCCTAACCTTCAAAGCGGAAATTTATTAGTCCGGAGTTTGGGAATCGTTGTAATTTGTCATTACAATGCTTTAGAATTGCGATAATTGGATTATGATATTCTAATCGATGGAACTGTGTTAGAATATGTGAAAAATAGTGAGTTTATTGGTATTTGAGCAAGATGATTTGAAATTGGCAGTTTTGTTTCAATTTTTTCGAATTCTAAGGTGTCGAACAAGTTTCTAATGGTGAAAAAATGTATTGGAAAGAAAAAAATCAAAGAAATAAGGAATTGTGCCCAAATTCGAAAAAAAATCCAAATTTCTTGTAGATTCTTGTCCAAAAATCCATCACTTTATCCCAGGAGAATCTTTACAAATCACTGAAACAAATTATTAATTTTAAAAAATCCAAGTTGCAATAAAAAATTAAAAAAAAACACCCATAAAATTAGACATGCGCCTTTAAATGGGTTACTGTAGTTTTTTTGAACTCACGCTGGATTTTGCAGCTTTTTAAACGGTTTTTTAAACTTTATTGCTTTTTTATACTCTTGAATCCATGTCTGAGAACTGGAAAAATAGAAAAAATATCAATTTTATGTAACCTGATAATAAATACCAGTTTTTTTCTAAACTTTTAAAATTCGTGATGTCTACAATAACCGTTTTACATTTTAGGTTGCATCATAACTGTTTTTTGTTGTTAAATAATTAAATAAATCATAAATATCCAATAATTACTTGATTGAAAAGCATTTTGTTTGAAATTTTCATAGGTGGTTCAAAAATAATTAAACAAATTTTAGGAAGTTATTAAATTAAAGACGAATTTCATAATTTCATACCTGGATGATCCTAAAAGGGCTGAAAAATTAAAATTTTAATATATTTTGGGTTTCTGAATAATTTTTCTGTTTAATTTCCTTTTCGCAACATGACTGATCCTAGTTATGAATGACTTACAAGATTTTAAATAGATTTCTTGAAGGTTTTAATCAATAAATTCTTCTATGCCATTTTTTTTAGGATTTCAACTGTGAAATAAACATTTTTACAGAAAACAAATCATGGATCTTGTTAGATTGATCTTTCAAGGAAGATTATCGGCATTGGTTGAGAAAATTGAGGGGTTCGATGACTTTTTTGAGGATGATGACGAGATTTGGCGTCAACCATTTATTGGTACCGCCGAATGGCTGATGACACGAGCCCAACAGGAATTCAATTTGTATGGCGATATTACGGCGGAATTTCTTGAAGAATTTATGGAAACAGCAGATGTGCTCGAGCAAGATATGCGAAGATTTGTAGAGAGGTATGAAATTTAAAAACTAGCGATTATTTAAAATACATTGAACAAAATTCTGCATCTCAGACTAGAGGCTGAGCTGGCGCTAGCACGTTTGTGGGTAAAAGAGGATGAGGAAAACGGATTCATTGTGGAAATTGGTAAGCTTCAGAATATTATTAGCGGGTTAGACAATTATTGTTAAAACAACCGCAAATTTTTCTAAATTCTTGTTGAAACCCCGCTTTTTTGTTCAGAACCACCAGAGGAAGTTGATGAAGAAGAAGATGCCAGCGATCAAGAAGCGGAACCATAAAATTCTCTACGAATATTCTTTCCGGCCGAATTGTTTTCATAAATATTTGCTCGCATTTGTAGTATTATTTTCAATTTTCAATTTTCATCATTTAATGACAAATTTTCTCATTTTTTGCAACCAAGTTCATTTTAATAATATTTATTTAATGATTTCGAAAATTCTCAAAATTCTCCATCTTTACTGTTTTTTGTTATTGTTATTGTTTGTTGTTACATTTGTTGTTCAATTTTTTCTAAATAAAAAAAATATATAAATTTCTTGCACAAGTTTTTTGCAGAAATGTTGTTGCCCATATAAAATTCGCAGTATTTTGGTGGACATTGTTGAACGTTCTCCTTAAAAATTACGATGAATTTCTAAAATTCTATATTGTAATTTCAGGAACATGAAATTTTTATCTGATCCGCTTCAAAACTAGCTACAATCAGATCAAATCCAGTCTCATTTCTCAATTCCACTGATAATGTTCCCTTGCGTTCATAAAAAAATTCCAACATAATTTGAATAATTTCCTTCAAGATCCCTCTAGTTTCCAATGTAAAACCCGCTTCAATTCGTTCAAAAATCCTATTTTCCCACATTTATTTTTATTTTGTCATTCGAAACCCATGCATTATCCTTTGATGACACCAAAGGCGTCAGCAAGGGGTGGTTTGCGCATTTCTATTAGGCAGGTCCAAATAATTCCAAGTGTTATTTGTGTGTTTTCAGAAATGTTACTTATAATCTTTTATTTGATTCGGAATACATATGATATTTCATCAGCAAAATTTTAATATATTTTTTCAAAACGTTTCTGTACATTTTATGGAATTTTTGGTGCTTTCTCCGAAAACCTTTCAAATTTATTCACATATTTTTGTTTTTGTAACTAATCGAGACTCATTTTCAGAAGCTCAAGGTATAATTGGTCAAATTCGATCAATTTTGCTGCATTGTAACCTATTTGAAGTGATGATATTATGCTCCATACTGGATTTGACTTGGAAAAAGGATCGTGTAATGGTACGTTTATTTTTTCTCACTATCAAAAACGTTGCAATTTCAACCGGAACGTGATCTGGACCCTAGAAGTTTAGGAATTTTGGACAATCGGTATTAACACGACTGATAAATGCAATAAGGATTCAATCAGCTTCTTTATAAGTTTCAATTGAATGGTTACAGGAAACAAATGTGGAATTTGTCACGACTTAAATGTCGAGAGTTCTAATTTCAATATTTACAAATTTAATGATGTTTTTTTCCAGAAATATCACAGAAGTTAATAAACAATGCCTTTGAAACCACTTATGTTTGAACGCGGATCAGGAGAAGATTGACATCGTTGGACGTGAAATTGGTTAGTTAAACAGAAATATGAATCAAAAGATGATTATTTTGTGCATTCAGCTACGTTTAGATTCTAATAGTGTCGGATTATCAAGAATCGAGGAAAGGCTTATGTACGCGGCATAAAATCGACCAAAAGTTGTGGAAATTTCGATATCAGTTGGATTATGATGACCAAATTGCTTCGAGGTATTTTTATGAGTCCATTTTTCAACGTATTTTAGGTTCGACAGCTTCGAATCGGTTTTCACCTAGCAGAGGATAGGATTAATTGTGGTAACATTCTGAGGAGATCAACGATTTCCGGATTGTTTATTGTGCTGGTCACAATTAATCGCGTTGGTGACAAATCAGAAGTAAAATTTGCACACGGTTTGGTTTTATATGTTTCCGGAACAGGATCCCTTTTTATTTTTGTTACTCTACAACTATTGTATATTTTTAAATACTAACAAAACCATTGCATTTTCGACCAGATAGTGATCTTGCTCCTACCTATTCATATTTTTAATAGGTAGGGCTTCATCATTTCTTTGTTGTAAATAAGCAAAACGTTTAATGTTCATCAGAATAAATATATGTATAAAATGACGGGAGTTTTAATTTTAATATATACAAAGTTTACAATGTTTTTTTTCCAGAAATATCGCTGATGTTGATAAACAAGGCCTTGGTAACCACATTTATTTGAACGCGGATCAGGAGAAGGTTGACATTGTAGCGGACAAGATGCTTTGCTTATTGTGCTGGTCAAAAATGCAAATTTTCTTAATTTGGAAGCTTCTTCTTGATCGATGAAGAACAGTGAACAACGTAAAGGATGGAATTATGGCGTTTTTCTTCCGGAACAAGGGTATTTTTATCTAAAAATGTCGCAGTTAACAAAAACATTGCATTTTCGACCAGATAGTGATCTTGCTCCTACCTATTCTTATTTTTAATAGATAGGGCTTCATCATTTCTTGGTTGAAAATAAGCAAAATGTTTAATGTTCAACAGAGCAAAAATGTATAAAACTATTTTTAAACTAATGTCTACGTCCTTTTTCAGAAATTTAGGTTTTATTGAAAACGACAAGGATACTGTTTGATGACTGAAATGCAGTTTTGTGGACACTGATCTTGATCCTGCCTATTTCTAGATTTTATGTTGGTGTGATGTTGGGACTGCGGAAATGTTTGACTGATTCATTTCTTTTGAGGAGTGAGTGCCGTTGAAGGAAACAATTGGGAACAATACAAAACAATTCGAATTCTGAAAGTGATTGCAACAAATTCGGTCAATTCATGAATAGGATCTACACTTGGCTTCATCAAGCGAATGACGGATATAATTTTTGAAGCAACGTTTGGTTCAAGAGATCAGAAGCTGGTTGAGATGATATTGCTGGATCCAATGAAATTTTCATTCGTACAAAAATATTTCATAAGTTTTTTTGTTATACAAAACGTTTGTTACAACGCTGATACCTTTATTTTTCAGGTATTAGTCAATTCGTTGGAATTCAGCTTACAACAATTTTTCGGTATAGATGTGACTTGTGAGTTTGCGATTAGTAATTTTGAACGCTTTTTAAATTTTTTTTCAGGTTTGGCTTCTTAAAGGTGGTTTTTTCTGAAAAATGCATATTTGTATGGCAATCAATGACGTGTAAGTGTGAGAAAAAAGTTCTCTACGGCTAAAATCCACACTTTCAGTTAAGAAGAGCTGAATTTGTTTAAATATACATGTGCAAATGGGTTGGAATGGAAGAGACGGACTACGGAAAATTGATTAGGGTAGATTCTTGGATTATTCTTCAATTATCAATTTGTTTTGCATTTATAACCAGAAATGTCGAGATATGAATAGTGAGTTTTGTGAAAAACAATTTAAAAGATAAAATTCTTTTTTTTTTCAGAAAGTCTAACATTTTATTATTTACGACGCGGAAATAACGGAAGTGACAATGAATCACATCACAGTTGCTTGATTGTGAGAATAATTTGACCGGTTGAACATATTTTCGAAGTTTTGACGAGGAAGGAACAAATGAAGATGCGCGTATCAATCGCTACATTAGTTAGGTAAGTTTTAATAAATTTCAGAGTTTTTGATTTAAAAAAAAAAGATAATTTATCGATCACGTTTCCACTGAAATGGGATTGATTTGTGTTGTAATTTTTTGAATAAGTAAATGTTAATTGAATATCGACTTTTGTTAATAAATATAACAATTATTTTTAAAATTAAAGCGAGTTTTCTTGATTTGATATAAAAATATCCAAGATTTTTAACGTTTTTCTTGGTTAACTTAAAGCTGTTAAAGTGAATACGTGACTAAGAATGCTCAATTAAGGTAAATGGTGAATCAATGCACGTTTTCAGAAATGTGAATGTGATTTTCAGATGTTTCAGACCAACACTCGCTCTAGGTTTCCTTCCTAATATCAAACGACAAGTGTTTCAACAATAATCTGTTTATTCTCGACAATAAATCATTAAATTGCCCAATTAGTGTTTCGGAAAATCGATGAAATTCAAAATCATATAATATTTTGCGGAGAATTTTTAAATTGAAACCTTTTCATATTTTCAATACTAGTTAATTTTTTGTATTTCCATTGAATTACCTTTCCTGTGAAAATTGAATAGATTAAATAATTAGAATTGAACTTTTGAAATAGTTTCCTGAACTGGTTGGGATATTCAGCCTGCAAAATTAAGTGTAGAACCTTAACTGATTCCAGTCAGGATCCTTCAAAGTGCACCTGTTTCACTCTCAGCGTACTTTTTTAAAGAAAAAAATTGACTTATGTTAACAATAAACATTTATTAAAAAAAAGAGTAAATTCTTATTAATAAAATAGAAACGTGTAAAACTGTGAAAAAAAAGATTATAGCACAAAATGAAGAAAATAAAGGGAGAAGAAGAAGAAGAAGATGAAGAAGAAGAAAAAAATAATAAAAAGAAGAAGAAGACGAAGAAAAGGAAGAAGAAGAAGAATAAAAAAAAGAAGAAGAAGAAGAAGAAGAAGAAGAAGAAGAAGAAGAAGAAGAAAAATGAACAAGACTTGATCACGAGTAACTTAATCAGAAGTCGTTGATGTTCAGCTCTGGGATTTGATCCTAAAATTTGAATTATAATTTCTTTCTCAAAGGCAAAAGCTTCGTTTTTTTCCTTTTAATTATTGCGAAATTAGAAGATTCATAATTTTGCGAAATGCTTTGCGAAGTTACTAAATTAGAAGTGGTTTTGATGATTAAATATTGAGTTTTTTTAGAATAATATTACAAATTATTTTTTACGAAACTATCGATTTTTTAAAACGTTTTTTTCTCAAATAGTACACAAAAAGTAACGTACGAAGCGGATTTCTTCGTCGTCAAGAAGATCCTCAAGTCCATGGTTCTGGAGTTCACTATAATTTATCTTATTAAATAATTTATTTTTCAATGAACAAACTTGACGATAACTGCTTCGATTAGGCGGCGCGCCTGAATAACCAGCTGGACATTTGAATGTCGTAATTCCGGTGACATCTCTTCTATTCTCAGATGATACATCTGATCAAGTGTGAGAACAGTCCAGTTGATCCAGTCGTTGACGTTTTGCCACATTTCGCTTCCAGATGTTCTCCTCAAAAATGGCTGAAAAGTCTCAATACACTGCTGATCGATCAAGTTCCACATATTCATCCTTCTGAAAATCAAACAATGGATTTCTTAAAGTTTCATGACTTGCAGCAAACTATAAACAACAATTATTATTTTTCTTGACATTTTTAAAAACCCAGAAAAAATGGGTTTCATAATGGTTTCAATAACAATAACGTTTCATTTCTGGTGCTCATATCTTGTTTTTTTGTAGTTTTCTTAAGATTTATGGAAATTTTTGTTTTAATTATTTTCATAATGGAGGAAATTGTAAAACTTACATGAAGAATCAACAAAGTATGTTCCAAATCAACAAAATATGTTTCCAACTTTGATAATAATAGCTTTATGGAATCTCAAATGCTCTTGTCTAGCTTTAAATATTTTCAGATTTTGTTTTCAGGAAATCTGCCACGTCAGGGATATTGTATATTGATCGCGGGGTCTCGAATAGAAAGCAAACGTTTTTATGTGTGTACCTTTAAAAAAGTACAGTAATTTTTATAAAATAACATTTTTATGTGTGTGCCTTTAAACGAATACGGTAGTTTTTTCAAACTTGGTGTTTTTATTTTTTTCTGGATATTCGAACGTGATCGGTTGATTCTTCAGTAAGTTTTACAATTTCCTCCATTATGACAATAATTAGAAGAACAATGATCATAAATTTCACGAAAACTACAAAAAAGCTAAATGAGCACAAGGAACACTATTTTTGAAACCGTTATGAAAAACCCCTCTCATCAAATTTTCTTAAAAACTTAAAATCCATAGGTTAATTTGCAGATGATTTTATACGAAGTCATCGTTTCGCAGCTCGTTGCGCCATTCAGACCGCTTATTGAAAGACTTCATAATACACAAGCGGCCAATTGGATTTTCGACGAAATTCACATGATTGTATTTCCATTTGGCCCGGCGTCGCTCCGAACTATTGATTCATATGCTCCAGACGTTCGACGCCAGATTTTGAATGGAATCATGAATATGAGAGATCATCTCGAGGAGTCCGTTCAAGAGTAAACCTGAAATTTGTTACAAAAATATTTCTTCATACGAAATTACAGATATTTGACCGAACGCGGGATGGAATTTGTTCTTCAGGAGCCAGCTATCCGCTTTGTAAGTTAACTTTTGTTTTTTTTCTCTTGAAAATAGTTCATGACAATCAATAATTCATTTTTTCAAAAAACACTTTCAAAAAATGGTCTAAATAAAATTCACAATCATTCGAAAAATCTCCTCGTTTCTTCTGACCATACAATATATAAAATCAATGGTTTTATGACTTAAGCAGTCAGAAAAATATATAATTTCACCAAATCTTACCAAAAAATTGTGAATTATTTCATTTCAGGATCGAATCGAACGCCTCGACATCGAGAGCTTTTTTTGAACATCGGCGAAAAGAACAAAATCGGATAATGAGCAGTGAGGTTTAATCATAATGTACATATGTTATATTTTTAACGTCGAAGTCTCAGGTTCTTCTATTTTTTGTTGTTTTTCTCGGTTTACAGATAAATTTGTTGTTGTTTACTGTTTTTTTTTGAAATCTTGACATCGTAGGTGAAAGTGGACTCAAAAAACGTTGCAAAAACAAAGGAAACACAAAACTACTCTTATCAATTTGAAATCCATTCAGTTTTCGGAACTGCTTTTCATAATACACCAGGAGGAACTGATCTAGGAAGTTACAACTTCAATATTGATGATGCTTTTCATAATTCATCAGGTGATGCATTGTTCTACTTGTTCTCTAGGAAGAGAAAAAGAGAATAACAAGGTTAAAGTGATACAATGAATATAAAAACTAAATTCTTTCAAAATAAAATAATTTATTCAATATTGCAAAACAAAACGATCAAAACCGTTCCATTGGAATTGTAATTAATAAATTTTCCATCGAAAAAGCACTTCTCTGGAAGTAATAAAACATTGACCTGTATTATAGCACATTTCCGCTGGTTTCCTTTATATTGTAATTGCAGGCTAATAATCCTGGAAGTCAAGTTGTGATTGTCCATCCTTGTCATAAACATTGATAAAATCTCAAACAACCATGCTGATTTTGAGCAATCTAGTCAATTATCTGAAAATTTTTGACATTAAAGTTTTGAATTGTGTGTTCAGCAAACTAACGAATCTCATCTTAATATCAGAACAAAGGAACTTCCAGCAGTGCAATCAGTTTTGGAAAAATCGGCGTCGTTATCATTTTTTTCACAACTCTGCATCCTTCCGGTCAGTTAGTGTGAACAAAAATACAAATTTCTTTCGGATTACAGCGATTTATTCAAGATTAAAGACACTGGGTCAAACACCTTCTAATGGAATTGCAATTATCTATATTTCTATCGAAAATGCGCTTCTCTGAAATATTATACATACCTTTATTTAAGCACATTCTCGTTAATTTCCGTCGTTTCAGCCATTTTTGCAAAAAAATAAATCACTTGAACATAAATGCCTATTGTCTATATCTATATGTCTCATCAATATCTTAGGTACTCCTATTCATAAAAACAATAGATTTTCAAGCATTGAAATAAATTATGCGAGTTTGTAATTAACAAAATCAGTGGATATTTAAAGTAAATCTACAACTCCGATAGAAGATTTGATTGTATCTAAAGTTTGTCGGTAATTTCTACTTTAGACTATTACTTCGTTGTAAATATGTATGACTAATTCTGTTTCAAAATATATAGACGTTTCTCTGGAGCTAGTGTTCCAAAAACTGTCATTATGAAGCAAAAAAACCCATTGGTTATGATGTTCACGTTTTGACGCAAACTTCACCCGACCAATTACTACTTGATTCCTCAAACAGCAAAGTTGTAATCCATCGATCAATCAGTAGAGTGAATCGTCGATCGTGAACTCGATCCGACATCCTTTCAAGCACCGTGGCGTTTGCATAGTCACCAAAGCGACTTTAACATTTCCAAGTATTCAAGTGAGTTCCATGGATTCTCTTAACTCAGAAAAAATACAATTTTTAAACATGAAAAAACGCATAATGATATCATATTTTCAAAGAACATTCCACCAATTTATTCTTTGAACAGCAAAGTTACACACCAGCCATCAAACAATTGAAATAATCGCTTCCGTTCACACAGAAATAGCTAAAAACTCTGAAAAGTTTTATAGACATTAATTAGAAGAATTTTGCTTATTTTCAACCAAGAAATGATGAAGCCCTACCTATTAAAAATATGAATAGGTAGGAGCAAGATCACTATCTGGTCGAAAATGCAATGTTTTTGCTAACTTCTGCATTTTTAAATACAAATACCGTTATTGCGGAAGAAAAACGCCATAATTATATCATTTGAGTAGTTTTTGACCAACACAAATGATATAAGCAAAGCATCTTGTCCGCTACAATGTCAACCTTCTCCTGATCACCGTTCAAATATAAGTGGTTTCCAAGGCATTGTTTATCGACTTCTGTGATATTTCTGAAAAAACATTATAAAATTTGTAAATATTGAAATTAAAACTCCCGTCATTTTATACATATATTTATTCTGTTGAACATTAAACGTTTTGCTTATTTTCAACCAAGAAATGATGAAGCCCTACCTATTAAAAATATGAATAGGTAGGAGCATGATCACTATCTGGTCGAAAATGCAATGGTTTTGTTAGTATTTAAAAATATACAATTGTTGTAGAGTAAAAAAAAATAAAAAGGATCCTGTTCCGGAAACATATAAAACCAAACCGTGTGCAAATTGTTCTTCTGATTTGTCACCAACGCGATTAATTGTGGCCAGCACAATAAACAATCCGGAAATCGTTGATCTCCTCAGAAGGTTACCACAACTAATCCTATCCTCTGCTATCTGAAAACCGATTCGAAGCTGCCGAACCTAAAAAACGGATGTAAAAATACCTCGAAGCAATTTGGTCATCATAATCCAACGGATATCGATATTTCCACAAATTTTGGTTGATTTCATGTCGTGAACATAAGCCGTTCCTCGATTCTTGATAATCCGACACTACTAGAGTCTAATAGCAGCTGGGTGCACAAAATAATCATAATTTGATTCATCTTTCTGCTTAACTAATCAATTTCATATCCTTGTAACTTTTATCACCATAATAGCCCTGAAAATATGGTTGTGTTCCTGAAAATGAGATTAAAAGCTCACCATACCTTTAAGACAGATTGTGGCTTGACCTGTGACATGTAGATATTTCAGTTTCTTGCGAATTGTATTGGAAGCCAGGTTTCGCATTTCGAGTCACCAATTTATACAGATTTTACGAGTGTTCCAATCACCTGAAAATGCTTCACTAATTCACGTATTTTTCTATAATAGTTTTCAGATTTGGTGTTAGTCACGTTTTGCATGTATAAAAATTGAAACTTCTTTAAACTCACGGTTTTTTCAGTCCAACATGATGGAGTGGATGAAGTTGATAAGCCGACGCGAATATCTGAAAATAAAAATTAATGTGAATAGGCAATTAAAAAACTGGTAAAGATTATTAGAAGTTAGAATAAAAAAAGTACACAGCAGGTTTTTAAATAATTTTAATTGCCGCTTTCATCCAAACCAATAGAGCTCGTTTGCATTCATTGCGGACTAACTATTCCTAAAAACTCTTCCATATAAATTTCTCGGCCATTTGAGCGTTTTTTGAGGGAATGACAATTTTTTTCAAAATGGGAAACAAAACGATTGAATTTTATATCAATTCTGCATGTAGTGAAAGAGGAGCTTTCCGTTATTGTTATGTGTCGTTTATGAAGTCAAGTTTTAAATGGGGAAAGTTGATGGAAATTGTATTATGAGAATAAAGATATTTACAAAAATTACAAAGGATTTTGTATTGAACACTTCAAATAAAATTATCTGGTTATACAAGGCAATTAATTTAAATAAATTCACTCAATTCCAATATGTATGAATTTTGTTTAGCGCTTAAAGACAACGTAAAGTATCGAAGGTGTGAATATTTGAAGTTTTTTTGAATAATAAGAATACAATTATTTGCAATTTTATAAAATCGTTCAATAACCTAAATTCGACCAATCAGGGGATATTTAAGTTATTAAAAAAATACACCAGTCAGTTTTTCGAAAGACAGTGTGATAAGTCACGCCTAGATTGAGTATAACAACAATCGATGTCTGGAAATCAATAAAAAATGTCGAATTTTGACAACGAATTGGTCTATTATCAAAGCCAAGCTAAGTTTTTGAACCCCTGAAATATTCTACAAAAATTCCGCTGTGTAAGTGTTTTAAAAGACTCAATTGGAAACCAATCACTCAAAATATAGCTGGAATCATATAAGACATCCAAATTTCCATAAATTTTGGTGGTTTTGTCCATTTTAGGCGACCAAACATTTGAATATTGAAGAATTTAAACAAAAAAATGCAAGATTGTAAAAAATGTCAAAGAATTTTAGTAATTAGTTCATAACACCATACCTTACAACAGGATATTTTTCCATGATATACCATTACATCATGAAATATACATTCAATAAATGAAACTTTAAAAAAAAACTTTGCAAAATATATAAAAAGTCGCTGACGAAGCCAATATGACTACATTGGATCCTCAAATATTCAAACACCCGCCAAATAAGTGAAAGAAGACGTCAGCGGGGTTCCCCCGTCTGTCTTTCCTCTTTATCTCTACCCCTCTCACCTTTGATAATCACAATCATTGATGTTTTTTTTAAAATCTTCGTTCTTATATTTTTGATTTTAAGACTAGGTTTAGTTTGATTTCAAGATTTTTATGTGAATTTTTACATTTTTGATTTGATTTTAATGATTTTTAAAGTGTTTTACTGCTTAGATATACTTTTTTATAGGTTTAAACATCACTATAGGTGGGAAAAATGTTTAGTTTAGTGTTTAGAATTAATTAACCTATCATTTCAAGTTTCTGGTCTGTTTTTATTCAATTTTTAATATATTTTGGTGATTTGTTTGGAAATTTAATGCAGTGCTTCAGTATTTTTAGAATATTAGTCTAGATGGAAAGTTTCTGTTATATTGACAAACTAGAGACAGTTTAAAATATATAATAGCAAATCAAAATACCTTAGAAAAATATTTAATAAATGAGAAATTATTTTAAAAACTTTGCAAAATATATAAGATTTCGCTAATATATATCCCAAGTGACTGCATTTTATCCTCAAAACCTCCCAACACCCGCCAAATAAGGCGTCAGCCGGGTTCCCCTTCTTCCCTCTTTATCTCTACTCCTCTCATCTTTTGATAATCACAATCATTGACTTTTTTAAAACTCTTTTCTTATATTTTTGTTTTTAAGACTAAGTTTAGTATGATTTCAAGATTTTTATGTGAATTTTGACATTTTTCAATTTAATTTCATGATTTTTATAGTGTTTTACTGCTTTGATATTCTTTTTTACAGGTTTAAACATCACTATAACTGGGGAAAATGTTTAGTTTAGTGTTTAGAATTAATTTTCCTATCATTTCAACTTTCTGGACTGTTTTTATTCAATTTTCTCTATATTTTAGTGAGTTGAATGGAAATTTAATGAAATGCTTGAGTATTTTTAGAATATGAGTCTAGAAGGAAAATGTTTGTTATATTGACAAACTAGAGACAGTTTAAAATATACTAGCAAATCAAAATACCTTAGAAAAATATTTAATAAAAGAAAATTTACTTTAAAACTTTGCAAAATATATAAGATTTCGCTAATATATATCCCAAGTGACTGCATTTTATCCTCAAAACCTCTAACACCCGCCAAATAAGACGTCAGCCGGGTTCCCCTTCTTCCCTCTTTATCTCTACTCCTCTCATCTTTTAATAATCACAATCATTGACTTTTTTAAAACTCTTTTCTTATATTTTTGTTTTTAAGACTAGTTTTAGTATGATTTCAAGATTTTAATGTGAATTTTTACATTTTTCATTTGATTTTTATGATTTTTATAGTGTTTTACTGCTTAGATATACTTTTTTACAGGTTTAAACATCACTATAGTTGGGAAAATGTTTAGTTTAGTATTTAAAATTAATTTTCCTCTCATTTCAACTTTCTGGTCTGTTTGTATTCAATTTTCAATATATTTTAGTGAGTTGAATGGAAATTTAATGAAGTGCTTGAGTATTTTTAGAATATTAGTCTAGAAGGAAAATGTTTGTTATATTGACAAACTAGAGACAGTTTAAAATATACTAGCAAATCAAAATACCTTAGAAAAATATTTAATAAAAGAAAATTTACTTTAAAACTTTGCAAAATATATAAGATTTCGCTAATATATATCCCAAGTGACTGCATTTTATCCTCAAAACCTCTAACACCCGCCAAATAAGACGTCAGCCGGGTTCCCCTTCTTCCCTCTTTATCTCTACTCCTCTCATCTTTTAATAATCACAATCATTGACTTTTTTAAAACTCTTTTCTTATATTTTTGTTTTTAAGACTAGTTTTAGTATGATTTCAAGATTTTAATGTGAATTTTTACATTTTTCATTTGATTTTTATGATTTTTATAGTGTTTTACTGCTTAGATATACTTTTTTACAGGTTTAAACATCACTATAGTTGGGAAAATGTTTAGTTTAGTATTTAAAATTAATTTTCCTCTCATTTCAACTTTCTGGTCTGTTTGTATTCAATTTTCAATATATTTTGGTGATTTGAATGGAAACTTAATGAAGTGCTTGAGTATTTTTAGAATATTAGTCTAGAAGGAAAGTTTCTGTTATATTGACAAACTAGAGACAGTTTAAAATATATAATAGCAAATCAAAATACCTTTAAAAAATATTTAATAAATGAAAAATTATTTTAAAAACTTTGTGAAATATATAAGATTACGCTAATATATATCCTACGTGTTTATCCTCAAAACCCCCTACACCCGCCAAATAAGACGTCACACGGGTTCCCCTTATGTGTTCCCTCTGTGTCTCTACCATTCTTTTTTCATAATCACAATCATAGACGTTTTTTAAAAACGTTTTCTTATATTTTTGCTTGTACGATTAGGTTTAGTTTGATTTCAAGATCTTTATGTGAATTTTTACATGCTTCATTTTATTTTAATGATTTTCATAGTGTTTTATTGCTTAGATATACATTTTTACAGGTTTTTAATAACTTTCAATAACTGGGAAAATGTCTGCGGGTTTTGCGTCGAAGTTTGCGTCGAAGTTTGCGCCGTCTGAAGGTGGAAAGAAGGGTATGAATGGTGACAAGGATTCGCAAGCTGATATGACAACTTCGTTAAAGAAAAATGATGTTGCAAGTTCCGCCGCTGCAAGTCCAATGAATGCATTTAGTGATCTTAATTCACCGAAGGTAAATTTTTTGAAATCAGAAAACACTCACATTTTGCGCTATCTGCGAGTTCTGTGTGCATGATGGCGTTTGTCAATTACTTTCGTTCTCGGCTCCGCGACGTTTTCGGATATTATGATAAAGGAAAATAACTGCAGCGAGCTCATTATATCACATATGTATGGCAGTTTTAAGTTCCGGAAACTCTCTTAATGCCGAGAATGAAATTATCGACAAAACACGTTCATGCATATAGATTCAGATGTATAATAAGTGAATGAATGCAGATAAGAGCCTCGGATTCATGTTAATAGTCAGGAAAAATTTAATTTTATAGAAAATAGTTGTCCAAGTTCCTTAAACCAAATACTGATGGATGTCTATTTGGGTCAATAACTAATCCAAGCCACGTTGAGAACTTGGTTTAATGTGATACTGTGTTATTCTCAGTGTGTGATATCAGTTTTAGACGCATATGATCCAGATTTGATTTGCAAAAAGTATGAACTTGGTTATTACTGGGATAAAATATATCTGCAATTTGAATATGAGTTCAAGTCGGTTGTTATCTGAGATGAATATAAACCGCGTAAGGTGTGGACTGGAATTAGGTAGACTTCGAGTTAACGGTGATCCCGAATCAAAAAAATAAATGGTGAATGCGAGCGCGATCGTAAAACCGATTTGATACGTTTTTTATATACCGTGTTTAGCGAACTCTTTGTCGTATGTGAGCACTTTGCTAAGGTTGAACTTGAGACATGTTCATATGTGCACGAATGTTAATTCTCTTCGTGCCAGCTGTAATCTGGATATTGGTATATTGTTCAAAATTGATTGTGTACCGTGTTGAATGAGAAATACTTCTGTTTTGATTGGACTTGCACAATGTAAGATGTAACTTCAATTCCAAGATGTTCTCTGCTGAAAGCAACAAAACATCTAATACTATTTACATGGAATATTGTTCTAAGATGATCCTAGTCCGGTGGAAATTCCATTCGAACCGAGTTCCCTTCAACAAAAACTACGGGTTAAAAAAAATACAGTACTCCGATCCGGATTGGATTTCATTTTATGTTATTTTCCATGAAACCAAATGCAGAAATAAAGAATCTTGAAATAAATGAAAATCGAATGTGTCTAAAATGCAAATTGCCGCGTCTGAAAAATGCTCATTTAAATGTGATCTGGGCCACTGAAACATGCTTTTTTTTCAGAATACCAAATCAGATCGGAAGTTGAATGGGTCAAGAATGAACAATAAGCCTAAATCGATTGATAGGAAGCGCGAGAAAAGTGGAATCGCTGATGATTCTGGTATTGATTCTACAATTGAGAGTTCTCCAGAATCGAAGGTGTCGACGACAAAATCGCTTCAACGATATGGATTGCGTTCAATCAAATGTGGCTCTTCTAAAGGAGAAAAGGAAAATATTCGTGACGTGGATATTTCATCATCAGTTGGTAGTGGTTCGGATTCTCGAGACGGGAAACAAATGCAAGAGGAACTTCTACAAAATGCAATTGCCGCTGGAAGAACGCATCAGTGCGTTTTTATAACTGAATCAATTTACAAGATCTCAAATCGTCGAATCAAGAAAGCCGAGGAGGATCCACCGTAAGTTTCTTTGCGTTTTTGGTGACAATTATTTTGACTAGAAAAATAAGATATTAAGTAGATAATTGATATCAGTTATGATTGATTTTTTTCACAAATAAATCTTATAGTGAGTAATTTTTGTTGATTTTAATTAGGCACAAACTGATCAAATTAAACATGAGATGGTCTCAAGTTAAATACACGGTGGCAGTCGAAAGTGTTTCTGGTTTTTATAAACAAGTTGTATCGAGTTTAGGAATTTCAACTGTTATCAATTTATGACATTTGACTTCATCCAATACCACATTTATTCTGTGCCTAAAGAAGTATTTCCAGTCATGATTTATTTTATGAACGAATTTAATTTCCAAAACATAGTCAATTTGATGAATTTTTGAGCCGACCTGAGCCACAAACTTAACCATCTTTAACCAGCATCATGTTTATGACTGGCTTAAAGACGGTATGCCAGTTTAATTAACAAATTTATTAAAAGTACTTACTTTAATTCATATTTAGGTGTCAATGTCAACAAAATGGCTTTGATTGTTCAGGCAAATGTTTAAATCGTATCACTTATATTGAGTGCCCGAACTTTTGTCAAGATTCTTGTAAGAACCAGAATTTCAGCAAGGTATGGGTTTTGACAACATTAAATCGGTTTATTGATTTTTTCAGAAGATGAATGCGGAAATGGAAATTTTCGACGCAGGTGAAAAGGGAATAGGATTGAGAGCTGTGAATGATATTCCACAGTAACGTTTTCTAGTTCACCATTCAAAGAAAGATATATATTTTTAGAGGCACTTTTATCGTTGAGTATGTTGGTGAAGTGATCACAAATTATGAGCATAATGCAAGAGTAAAGAAGTATGCGAAAACATCAATAAAACACATTTATTCGTTCTCGATTGGCTCTCATGTAATCGATTCTACGATGTACGGAAATTTTTCAAGATTTGCTAACCATAGCTGTGATGCAAATATGGTTGCCGAGAAGTGGCAGGTTCCAGAAACACCCGGAAACTTCACCAGGATCGGATATTTCGCAAGCAAATTCATACGCGCTGGCGATGAGCTGACCCTTGATTATGGATCCGAGGTAGATAATGCGATACCACAGATATGCTTGTGTGCAGCTGCTAACTGCAAGGGATGGATTGGGAAAAATGTTGGTGGTGATCGGAAGTCGGAAGATAAAAATAAGGATGTGAAGATGGTTGTGAGCAAAATCAATAAGAGTAAGTTCAAAGAAGAGTTCAAAGAACTGATTCTATGGCTATATTGTGAAAAATTAAATAATGAAATTGAAAAAAAATCCTTTCATTCTCTGCTATAGTCCTCTCACAAAATCGGTTACATAAACGTGGGCTTCCCTCTTATGCGAGAGAGTGTTGTTTGGTGAGAGGCAGTTGTCTGCGTATAGTTTCCTTCTCGTTATATTTCGTATGCGAGCGTGTCGGTTTTTTAGAGCGTGCTTGCTTGTTTATAAAGCCGAATTTGTGAGCAGCTAATATGATTAATTTTTCACAAATTACCTGACACAACGGTCTAATTGTTCATAGATTCGATCAGTTTTCTAAATTCAATCGAAATTTTCATTTTGTCAAAACACCCAAACATTTTCATATCATTTTTTAAAGGAATATACTGAGAACTGTTTCCTCTTCTTTTACATTATTAATTTCTTTATATTATAGCTGGTATCTTGTTCATCAATGACAATATTCCGGATCTGGAAAGACTTGTTCGTATTCAAAAGCAACCCCTCTAACTATCGTCCCATATCTCTCACACCCCCAATTTGTAGAGTCATGGAAAAAATGATAGTAAATTCCATTAAATTTCGATTAGGTTATAAATTCTCCAAACTTCAATATGGTTTTTTAAATACACGCTCCTGTAAAAATTCACTTATAGATATGTGCTCCATCATTCAATCTAACTCCGCTGAAAAGCGCTTCACTGATATAATTTATTTCGACTTCCAAAAAGCTTTTGATTGTGTTGATCACGAAATTCTCATCAAAAAACTTAGTGAATTTGGTTGTAGCTCTGGTACTTGCAATTGGTATACTAACTTTCTTGCCCGCCGACATTTTTATGTAAAAATAGGTGACACTTTATCCTCTAAAAATGCCCCAATTCCTTCTGGCGTCCTCCAAGGAACCGTAAGCGGTCCCCTTCTTTTTATTATCTTTCTAAATGACATTTTTCAACTTCAAACATCTGATGTTCAAATTTTAGCATTTGCTGATGATCTTAAGGTCATCAGCTCAAATCCATCTAATACCCAAATTGTTATTGATTCCATTTGTCTATGGTCTTCTAAACATAAAATGTCCCTCGCTCCTTCCAAATCATTTGTACTTCACTGTGGTCCTTCAAATCCTCATACTCGTTATACTGCCAACAATACTGTCATCAAAAGTGTAAGCTATACCAGAGATCTTGGTGTCTACGTTGATTGTAAACTCAAATTTACTTACCATATCAGTTATATTGTAAATATCGCCAAACTCAGAGTATCACAAATATTAAAATGTTACCACTTTCAAGATGTTTCCAAATATATCCTTATCTATAAAATGTATGTTATGCCCATTTTAGACTACTGTTGTGAAGTATACTACTCATCACTTTCCAAAAAACTTATTACCCAACTTGAATCACCACTCAGAAACTTCACCAAAATCATTTTTTGTAGATGTAATTTAAAGTATTCTTCTTATAAAAATCGTTTGGAACAATTAAATATTGTTAATATTTCCTCTAGAATTCTCATTTTCTCTTTATGTCACATCGCCAAATGCATCAAATTTAATACTCACCAACCCTCGTTTTACCTATTTTGTAAGTTATCTCCCTCCCCTAGGCACCCAAACAACCTTATTCTCATCAAAAAGCATTGCCACTCATTTTATGATAATATTGTCCCCAAATGGAACCAAATCTGCCATCTCATTGATTTATCTCTACCTTTCTCTTATATAAAAAATAATATATCCCAATTTTCAAATCGTGTCAAATAATCCTCACGTGCACCATCCTTACTTTTATCATTTTGTTTCTTTTTCGCTCATTTTTTTTCTTTCAACCCATTTAGTTTTCTCTTTCTTCGTTTGTTTAAAAACCATTACATATTATCTTCCTAATCTTTAAATTGATAAATTACTCTTGCGGGTCTCTTTATCTCTAAGCACTCGATACATGTCCATTTTCTTTTGATCGGTTACTTCTTTTCTGTATTATAGTATGATGTTTCGAATAAATAAATAAAATAAATATTCCACAACGTCAGCCATCCACAAGTGGTTCGAACAAAAGATCGGATTCAAAATCCAACCTCCGAGGTTTGTTTCTTGACAAATTTTATAGAAATGTTGTTTTTCTTTTTGCCATACAAACAATTGTGATATTAACTCATGTTCTTAATTTGGACCTATTTTCAGAAACTAGTACCAGGAAACACCGTGAGAATGTTGAGGCTGAACATTCGTCCACTAAGAAGAAGCGTCAATAATATTTTTCGATTTCTGACAATTGGCAAGGTTGTAAATTGTTTTGTGCATTCTTCCACCATTGCCTTCGTTTTTCACCATTGCCTTCTTCTTTCACCATTCCCTTATTCTTCCACCATTCCCTTCTTTATTTCTAATGATTTTATAGCATGTTAAATAAATAGCAAAATAAGTTCTTGTGTTCCATTTTCGAAAAAAAAAACTAGGAAAATTTCAATCGCAAATAATAACTCAAATTTTTTTTGGGTGTTTTAAGTAAGTCCAAACTCATCGGAATATTCTCTTCAAAGTTCCAAGTCTTCCTGAAAACATCTGGAAACTCTTCAGACATTTCCAATGTGTGTCCAAGATCCCTTAACAAATCGTAAAACTTTATATACCACCAAGTTCCTAGGCATTCATTAAGAATATTCTAATCCTTTAATATGACACAGGTTGAACAAGACAAACTGATGTGTTGTCAAGGACACACATGAACAATGCAACTGTCATGTACAGTACGTACAGAAGGCTACCGTAGTCTAACGAACCTGTTTGGAGGTATTGCGAATGGCCGCTTTAAAGTATGGGTGGTCTTCATAGGAGAACTATTCAACATTCTTCTTACTAAATATTAGTTCTCACCTCCACAAATCAAACGAAAAACAATACTAGTACAAATTATAATTATGCTTTTGTGCGATAAAATGTAGAAACCAAAAAATTATCTTTTTGTGATATCACCTTCTACCAGAATACCGGGTTTGATTTTTCCAGCTCTATAAGAATATTAAAGTAGTTTGGTCATTTTTATTTATTTTAAAAACCTGAAATACGACCATAAGGCACCGTAAATCATAACAAGGGGCCTGCTGAATAAAAATGACAAACGCTTCCATGCCGAAGAAATCAGCTTCTCTCTGAAATTAAACACAGATTGTTTTGTTTTCTTTATTTTATTCATTTCCTGACGCTGGCTAGGCGAGCGCGTTTAATTGGATGGCGGCACCAAAACTCATTTTTTTTATAAACACCACTTTCAAAATATTTTATCCTTTTAATTTCTAATCGACATTATTTGAGAAGAAAACCGTCGCTGTTGATGAAAATTCAATTTTAATTTTGTAAATTTGAACGCAAATAACTGTATAAATAATTATTTATATATTTCTTTAAAAAATGCTAGAAAACAATTAAATTTTCAGCGAAAATAGAAAAAAAACTAATTTCAAATAAAATTCACAGTGTTCAAACTGCTGTCCTACGGATTTGATAGCTTTTGGTCTGAAAACTTGCCGAAATTTAAACTTTGATATGCTATAACTTGGCTTGAATTCAAAAATAATGAATACATTTCTGAGTTATCATACAATTCTTTCAATTTTTGAAATTAAATTTATCCTTTAAATATCGTAAAATTTATCTTTTAAAAATTTTCATATCCATCTTTAAAAAAAGAGGCGTTTCACTTGAGCATAAACTAGCTCAATTCTTGTCTGGGTGACCGTTCATATTTGGCCAATTATTCAAACATACCAAAAATCTATGACTATAAAGAAGAATTGAGACTTATTTCTTGTCATTTTGAATAAAATTCTCGAAATACACAGATTTTGAGTGGGCCAGAGTTCCGAGGTTGTAACAATCCTTTTAAAATATATTATTCAGAAAAGTACAAGCAAATAAAATGTAGGATACTTTGGGTTAGTAGAATGAAATTAGTCCTTTTATATCGGTCTTAACAAAGTTGTGTATCTGCCAATAAATGAACATTTTCATGATCTCAAATAATAAAAATGTACCTAGATCCTCCAGCACTGCTCTCTATGATTCCACGTCCGTGAGTTTGAACTCTTCCTGAACATTTAAGCCTGCTTACTTTTTCATTCAATTTTAAAGTTACTTTGTTCGAATCCTTTTCGCCGGTGTAAATCCTGTGTTACTGGAATTGTTTTCAATCTTACATCGGATGCAGTGCTATGAAGCGATGCACGCTTCATTTAAAATAGCTAATGAGTACATATGCATCTCATTATCAATATCGAGCTGACGTTTCTATAATGTTCATCTTTAAACAAATAATCATAATTTTGAAACTTTTATAAAAAAAAGAGCGCGAAGATTTTCACCCAAAAAATGTACGTTATTTCAATGATATTATACCCAAACAAAATTTTTATTAAAAACCCATACAAAATAGTTTGAGTATTGGCAATTATCTTAACAATTTATGTACAAAACAAGTGTGTACGAATCAAATTATTTCACTCAGGAAAAGCGATGCACCGGTGCAGTCCCAGTTTGTACGGGACTGCACCAAATTTTGTCCGGGACTGCACTGCACCTTCATTTTTCCGAGACAGTCCCGGACGAAAATGGTTCAAAATTCTCGGGAAAAGCGATGCACCGCACCTTCATTTTTTCGGGACAGTCCCGGACAAAAATGGTTCAAAATTATCAGGCAAAGCGATGCACTGGTGCAGTCCAATTTTATATGGGGAAGTATCAAACTTTGTTCGAATTATTCCGGACAAAGAAGAGTGCGAAGTGCAAGAACAACAAAATTCGAAAACAAAACTGAAAATTGGTTTAATTCGAGCTCGTTTGTTTACCAAAAATACATTCAACTTAAAAACTGGAAAACCACTTTTTTGCGAACGCAGATGTAATGTTTTTATCGAGAAATTTCCGCGAACCAAATTTGCTGAAATTTTGGCACTTCAAGACGTAATGGTTTATTTGTGATTGCCTAAAAGTTTTACCTAGTTAGCTCTTCTCAGGAAAAGCGATGCACCGGTGCAGTCCCGGTGCAGTTTTTTGTATTTCTTAAATTTTTTAAATAATTTTTTGAACTCGAAAACTAATTCTCGAGAATGAGACTTGGAGCCACGTGCTACTTTGCAGTTTTTGAAAGAAGTTCCTTTATCAGCGTAAAATTACATCTCAAATGAGCTATGACTCATTTAAAAAAGCCAGAAACGATTCAGGCACTACCCGCTCTGAGTTTCTCTTCAAAAATCTTAATGAAAGCAACGGAAATTTTTTTGTATATGTTATTTGTGAATATCAATTTCAGTTTTGAAGATTTACACAATTATCGAAGATAGAGACTTATTCACTGTCACCTTGCAAAAAATGAAAATTAGAGTTTTCTAAGAAAAAAACGCTACTATATTTTAACAATCATCTTTCAGTCTATAAGTTTTCAAAACTTGAGCCCTATCTGATTCCTAGAACAATAGTTATGCTCATCCAAGTTCTCCGATATGTAGTCCTGTGGAACTCTGGCGCTAGCGCACATATAAGCGCGCCATCCCCCCTTTCCCCCACAGGTTCAGGTATAGTCGAGTGGTTCAAGATCTCGTACGTCAAGCAAGCAGGAGTTCAAGTCGTCGCGGGTTCGATTCCAGGAGGCCTCTCGCAGCCATTGCCACCCACAAGACGCAGGCGGCGAGACATTTATTTGCACCGAACCGTCCAAATTTTGTCCGGGACTGCACCGTTTTATCCGGGTTTTGCCCCGGGACGCGTCCCGGGACAAATTTCGGTGCAGTCCCGAACAAAATGGGAATGTTCCGGTGCATTGCTTTCCCTGAGCAACTGCAATTTATGGCCTGCAATAGAGATTATAAACAAGTTTATTCGTAGACTCTAGATACAAGTTTCGCAGACACCTTTTTTTATTAAGTTTAATACTAACTATCAGATTTATTATTTCACTTATTTTTTGCAATAAAAAAATGTTGTTTGTTGTCTTAACACTTTCACCAAATTAGTGAAAAATTTCCATCTTTTGAATTTCGATTGGTAATCAAAACAGATGTTGATTGACATGACAAAATTGTCTGTAGGTGGCAGGAATTTTCCGATTCTTCGGGTTTCAAAGAACCAAGTTTTTTGATCAAATGATTGTTGTTAATCATTCTTAGTCAATTGGTTTTATTGGATTTTTGAGAAATTTTTTTTGATGAGTGAGGAATGTTACAATATGATTCAGACATTTGGGTTCAAAACATGTTCCGTGAGAATCACACGTATGAATTTTCGAACCCTTCCCTGTCCGCCAAAGTGAGGAGGCATAAGTAACTTACGTGACACTTCACCAAATTTTGTAAAAATCCTTTCGCTTTGAATCGTTATATTGGAGAAAGTAGGAAATGAACGTGACAACCGGCACATTGGCTACCTGCATAATAGGCAACGCGCTTAATTCAAATACCAAGCGTCTTGGAACTTTGGCAGTGTCCTCAGATATTGTCTTGTTGATAACACGTCTTTTCCCAAAACCAGTTTTTTATAAAATTTAATTTTGTACAATATATCGGTTGGATTAAAATTTTCATCTAATCACCTAACAGCTGCATGTTTTAAAAAATCTGTTAAAAGAGTCTGAACTAATTCAAACATTTCATATTGGGATAAATATTTGGAAGTTTTTTCATCAAAGTTTCATTCATCGGGGTTATTTGTTTAAAAAGAGTTGTTGTCCGGCATTTAGGCCACATTAAGCTCCTCGAGCTTTAGGTTTCGAGTAAAGAAATTTGGCAAAGTCTATGCCTTTTTCTCAGTTAATTTTCCAAGTTTTACTGCCATCGTGCTGGGCACAAAAACTATTCGAAAACGATTTTTTTATTAGAATTGCGGACGTAAGGGCTAAACTAGGCATGGCTTAAAACGCTAGCTCCGATTTTTCATTTTTTGGTGTACAATCGCCGCCAATAAACATCTGAAAAATTTACACATACTGTTGTGTATGCGAGACATGGTTAGGAATAACGATTTATTAGGAGTTACAGAGATCTTTTGAGGAAATTCTCAAATTCTAATAATTGATTATTTCTCGAAACTCTATCATTATGATGTTAATAGTTCAAATCACAACACACAACGACCTCGAATAATTCTCATCTCTATTAGAAAAAAAAGAAGAAAGCGATTTTTCTCAATGCGTATTGATCACTTGACTTTAGAATGTTTTTGCCGTATTTCTATCACATACTGACCTTTTAACTGCATGTTTCTTATCTTTTACACTTTTTGATTTATTTTTTCCAACAGAAACCGACTCATTGAGTTCAAATATTTCTTTTCTCCGATTTTTATATTTATTATTATAGCCTGATGATTTCTATTTTTCTATGGCGTTTCTTTGTCCAATGATGTCTTTATTGATTGTATCTTTTTTTCCTTTGATTAAATTTTTTATCAACAATTGTTTCCTTAAGACGCCGACAGATTTTTTGATATTATTTTTTATTTCATCGTCTGTGCTCATAGCTTTAAAATGTTTTTTGTCTGCAACATTTTTTAAAGAATTTTTAAAACCAATTTCACATTTTTGCCAACATTTTTCTGGTAGATCTGATAAGATTTTTCTAAAAACTATTCTTAAAACTTCATTTTCCATTTATAAATAAAATTAAAATTTGTTGAAAAAATTTCGATTCAAACAATACTTCCGGTTGATAAAAATATTATAAAAAATTCACTGAAAATGACGAAAATTCAACACAGACAACCAGTATTTTAGCTCAATTTCAATAAAAAATGTTCAAGTAGTTGTCTCACAAGCCTTTATCTTTTCTTGAAATCTGAAGCGAAAACCTTTCCAGCTATTTTTTAAGCATTTTATCTAGCTTTCATATTATCTCGTTCTCAATTTCACCCCTACTATTTCAAATGAAAAGATTGTAATCATTAGCACACATGACCTTTTCTTTGACAATTCCCCTAAAAATGTTCAACTTTAATTTTTTTTATTGGTATAAAACTGTATTAAATTATTTGTGGTAATCCTATTTAACTATTTCTGAGAAAATGTTTTTGAACGTTTAAAAAAAACATGCTAAATCATCCAAGGGGTTCACTAGTGAGGGTAGAAACATTTGATTTTCTCGGTAATTTGATTCTTTTTTGGAAAAAGTTATTTTTAACAGTTTTCTTCTTTTTTGAATAACTTTTTTCAGTTTTTTTTCTAATTTTTATAAGAAAAATTAAATAAAAACAGTTTTTCGATTTTTTTTTTGATATTTTGCATCGAGAAAGTCGAATTTTAATTTGTGAAAATTTGCAAGCGAGTTGTGATTCTTAAAAAAATAATATTTCATTCCTGTCTTATTCAGTTATATTATTTGTAAATGAAACTTGTAGAATGTTTTCAAATTGTAATCTACTATGTGTGAACACTTTCCGAAAAAGACAATCTTATTGTTCAATCTGTTCAACATTATCTGCTGCAAGTGCGCCCTTGAAAAAGTATTGAAACCTTTGCAGCCGTGTATTAAGTTCAATGAATGAATATATCATTTCATCTTTCTTATGTTTTTCATTGTTCGAAGTCATTACACTATGAAAACCCATTAGCAGAAAATGAATGCTTATCTAAATAAAAGTGTTTTCAATTATGAGTTTAAATTATTTTTTTTTTTTTTTTGGTCATTCTTATGTTTTCAAAATGACAGATTGTTCAACATATTACGAAACATGTAGACAGTTTTTTTAAATATAGAAATTTGAAAAACAAACAGATTTTAAAATGTGACAGTTTTTTGGCAATATGCCATCAACCGGATTGTATAAATCTGCTGTTGAACATATGTTTTTTTTGTCAAAAACGATTTTTTAAATGTTTTATTCACATTTTGTTTTACAAACGAATTAATTTTTAAATTTGAAGTTATATTTACTTTAATTGTATTCATTTGAAATAATGTAACCTTGGATTCAAGCCGTCGTTTAATTTTTAAGACGTCTTTGATAACATTCTGTACACTTGATAACAAAGGATAATATTTTATAACTTCATGCAATATCGTCTCGGAATTCAATCAAAGATTGAAAGTTGCAAACGTCCCATTATTTATCTGTTATCAAATCTCAAACGTTTTTGATCAACAAACGCTCTCTTTTTTCAAAAATAAAAACATAAATCAAACATGTTTTTCTCCTAAAAAGATCAGGTTTTCGATCAAACACAAAAACGCATAAATTTCTTCTACTACTAAAATTATATGAAAAACTGAATCTCTTTCTGTCGAATAGGACTTTTTTCTCACTATCGCTATTTTTCGTTTTGTTCAATGTCACTTTCATTGAACAAAAAGGAAAAAATGATGATAAGTTTCAATTGGAATTTCTTAGAATCGAAACGCGATAAAGTATCACCATGTACAGGATTTGTCTTGTATGGGAAAGTGGCAAAAACAACTATTAAACCTTATTGTTAATCAATTTTAATAAATATGATTTTTAAAATTTCAATTTCATCGTTTGTTGAAAAGTTTTCACTCAACTAATTTTAGATACATTGGAGTGTCGTCACTAGGGCCAATCACTTCAGTTCTGGATAAATAAGATGTTGATTTCATTTTATTACCAAAGAAAATTCTAAATTTGAGAAATATCGATACTTACGGGAGTAAACACATCCCTTTTCGCCATTAAAACGATTTTTTGATATGTTCCGGGTGGTCTCATAATGACAACATAAAAAAGGAGAGGATGAAAATAATTTCAGTAATTTATCGTTTGATATTATAACATTATTTTTTATTTCGGTTCTAACCTCTAATTGTCATTTTTAGAAGTAACCACAAAGTTGTCGAGATTGGACTATCCAACGTTTTCTTAACGAAATTGCGAAAAAAATTATCAGGATATATCACGATTTTTTCTTTTTGTTCACAATTCGTTATATCTTGCAGAACAAATCTAAAACATTAATCAATCAACCTTTCTTCTTTTTTATCCATATTTTCTGCACTTTTGATTTAAAAAATGCGTACGTTGTTAAAATTTATAATGCCTGTCATATTAAACATGTTTTTATAAACTTTATTATTGTCAACTCAAATATTCTTGAAAATTTGTTTTGATCTACCTAGAAAATCTAAGTCACTCACAAAGGCATGCTATTGTTACCCGCGAGCGGTTGCGCTGCGGTCTTTAGTAAAAAAGGGAACATTAAAAATATAGCATGTTACAAGCTAATTTTAAGTTATGTAAGTTTTGATGTTTTATCTCTTTTTGTTTAAAAATTGAACATTCAAAAGAAAAAATCATGCAGAATATAATGATAAAATATTCATGCATCATTCAGAGCCAGCACATCCTCAAACGTTCACATAAAAATGTAATTCCTTTACGACAGTCTATCCAAAAATTGAAAAACCCAAAGTTAAAAATGGACTAATTTGAATACTCCCATTAATGTTTAAAGAAATAATTCTCAAAAACCTCATAGGAAAAAGTTCGACCTTGCGGAAACTTTTTTTTTTCATTGTTTTAAAGCTCGTTTTCTCGACTTTTACGTGGTCTTTGAAAAATTAAAAAACTGATTTTTAATGAAAATGACGACTATTTTCATCCCAGTTGCACTTATTAGCCCCGTAAAGGAAAATCAATAACAGAAAAATACTTATATCTTTGCTTTCAAGGTCAAGAATACGTGTACATGTGATGCGCGGAAGCTATTAGCTTGCTAATGATGAAAGTACGTGGAGTAGAACTAATTATTTGAAACTGAAGCTTGTTCCTTATTTCGAAAATAAGTTTAAAAAAGTCAATTTTAAAATTTAAACGGTTGTATTTTGGTGTTTAAACTTCAGTTTACTTAAATTTCCTAAAAATTAAAAATTTCATGCTTTAAAGGCATGATTAAATTTTTTTTAAACAAAAACTCAAAAATTCTAAAATATTTCAGTTTATTCAATTTGTAAATTCCCTATATTGTATAACATGTTGAACCTCAATTATTTTAATTTTTTAACTATCTGCACTTTATAGACATACTTCACACAAAGTTTACGATTTTAAATTTCACTCTGTTAGACAGCCACTTGAATTGAATGAACATCAAAACAAAAACCAATCGAAATATAAAAACAGAACTATAAAAAGACGACATATCATAGTATTTTTGACATTATTCTGATGAGAATTTTCACGTTAAAACACCATTTGAAATATTAATTACGAGAATTTCTGCTGCTATTGTCAACTCAATCATTCTTGATCATTGCGTTCGGAAGGCTGCTCAACCTCACAGCCGCTCCGCACGCACGCGACGCGGTGACCTCCCACACAACACTGAAATATTGGCGGGAAAATTAATTTTTCAAATTTTCCAGTGTGCTGAGTGTCGGCAGCCGCGTCGCGTGCAACTGTGAGGTTAAGCAGCCTTCCGAACGCAATGATCAAGAATAATTGAGTTGACAATAATAAATTAATTCTTGCTGAAAGTCGAACAAATTCTCTTGGTGCATATCTTCTGAATTTTTTTCATATTTTTTAAAATTAATGACTTTTTTAACTGATATTCTATTCATTTTTTGTTTGAAATTTTCTTTCAGTCTTGCGATCTTTCTACGCAATCGTATCTCAAATCAAAAAAAAAATCCCCAAAAATCTAATTCTGTTCTTTGGTCTCACTTTTGATATTGTGTTTAGTTTTTATAATGTGTTTAAATTTGATATGTTAATATAGAACTTGAGACAAATTAATGTCTTTGTTGTTACATGTTTACAAATTTTTATTTTCTTTACGTTACTGCGGAACTGATAAAAAACTCGAATTTGGTTACAATTAAAAGAAGATACTTTTTAATTCATCTGAAATATTTTTGTTTCTTTTTTTCAAGTGGCTACCTGCGCGTGACTTTTTATTTAAATTTCTTCTTTTTTCTATGTATACCTAAAAGTTAATTTTTTTTATCATTCATTGAAAATTTTTTAATCGACAGTTTTTATCAAACATTATGACTAAACTTTCATAAATGTTTAATATTATAATCATTAAATTTCCTTAGAAACACATAAAACTTTTTTTTTTCCTTTTTTTGTCATCTATTAAGAGAGTCCGTTTTATAACCGTCTCTACTCCGTGCGGCGGTCATTTTTCACCTTTCTCTTTTCTCCCGATTCGCAAAATCATCGCCATCATCATCACACACGGCGTCTACGTCTGTGTCTCTTTTTCTATTTGTTACGACGCCTTATTCACCTTTTGGCAATTCACATTGATATTCAGAGAATTGGAGTGTTGTTTCAACAACAAAAAAACAACAATCAACAAAAAAAAAACATAACATTCGTCTGATAAAAAGGAGCCACGTTTCGAAAATCATTTATTTTTTTTCTCAACATTTGTCAGCTGACACGGATTGCTTTTGATCTTTTGGTCATGTGTCACACCTCGGGCGGCATCTCAGGCTTCAATATTCTATTATTAATATTCTTTACTACTGTTCTTTTTGGAATTTGTAATTCAAGTATTTCAACTGAGACCTGCTCATATTCCCCCAATATCAATGGTTCATGTGTCGTCCAAAAAATCAGAAACAATTCTGATAATTCTACATTCAATAAACAAAATCACACATCAACAATCAATTGGAAAATCCGTCCGCAGAGTATTGCATTTCATTACTATCTCAGAGTAAGTGTCTCTTTTTCAAAATATCAGCTG
This sequence comes from Caenorhabditis virilis, assembly GCA_964036255.1. NCBI lineage: Eukaryota > Metazoa > Nematoda > Chromadorea > Rhabditida > Rhabditidae > Caenorhabditis > Caenorhabditis virilis. The sequence goes on along the minus strand of OZ038420.1, from coordinate 2,811,862 downwards.
ACATGATAGAAACATCGGCATGTTGCCAAACAAACCGTTTCTGGTTACGTTATTTCCCGCTTGACGAAACAAAAATTGTTTCTATGTTTTGTCAAAAAAAAGTAATTACATAGAAACATGGAAATGTTTAACAGAAAGTAATGACCCCTAGAAATGAGCTTTTAGACAGGGGGGAATGACTTTTCAGAGTTAAGAGACAAAAGACAGGTGTAATTCGAGGGGTCAGAAGAATAATAAAATTGTGTAAATCTTGTATTCATAAAACCAAATTGCATTATTTTTTTAAAAATATTGATTACTTTTTCAAGTTTTTTGCAAACACTTATTTCTATTCATTTAAGAATTGAAATGTAAACAAACGCGGTTTAATTGATAGATTTAAAGTTCCTTTTCAAATTTCGCTCATTTCTTCCAAGTGGGCTCAATTGCTTTTACATTTCTGGAAACTGCAGCACCATGAATGATTTGAAAATACAAAGCGAACTCACATTAACAACTTCAAATTTTAAATTTTATTAAAGTCGATTTCCATACTTTTAAATTTGATCACTTGCCATATAAGTGGAGATAATAAATGTACCTTAAATGAAAATAGACTTCATTCTCATTCCAAATCTGTTTTTAAAATTCTCTAAGATCTCGTTGAAGCAGCGAAAATGATCTTCAAAACAATGGCCTAGAAAAAGTGTCCACCTGGCCGAACTTTTTCCTATGAGCTTTATTCGTGTTTCGTTAATTAATAGTTATGAAGAATGCTTATATTAGTCTATTTTAATGTTTTTTTTCATTTAATTTAAACAATTAAAAGAAAAAAACGTAAAAAAAGTATTTTCTAATCTCCGATCATTTAAAAAAGCTATAAAACAATGATAAAACATTCCTAAGGAAATAGAGATCTCACTAGTCAGTTACAACGCAAGTTAGTCCACATACGTTGTAAGTGAAATCTTCAAAGATCGTGCAAAAAATATCAATAAGCATGCTTAAATCGTTAATTGCAATTTTTTTCGAAAAACTTTGGAGTTTAGGAATTTTATTTTTAAAAAATATCAAAAAGTATATTGCAAATTTCAGACATCTGAAAACGGTGACGATTTGAGCGTCCGTGGGAGAGTCAACTGGAAAATTCAATTCAAAAATTGGACGAACAAGTCTGAAACTCAACCAACTGTTGATGGATTCCGAATTCAGATTATTGATCACAGCCAGAGTAAAAATGTTGCAGAGTTTATAGTCACGATAAACGAAGATTTTGATGAATTTGCATCTGAGAATGAGGTTTATTATGGAAAAAGTAAACGAAAATTAAGATGTTTTAATTAGAAAACTTTCGACATGTTAAAATTTTGAGCAACTATCGCTCTCTGTTAAGAGTTCAAAATTTTATCACATCGCTCGGACCAAAATAAATTTTTTGCTTTCACAAATAAATCATTTTAAACAAGAGAACAAAATCTCATTTCAATCATGTGTCGTGAATGGGACCACATTAGTTTTTCGTTTAAAATGTAACAGAAAATCCCATTTTGAATCAAAAAAGCAAACGCGTATGAATTTTTCATGCAAATAAATGTTTCAGGCTGTTGAATTGCGTCTCGAATTTGATGAAATCTTGGAATTCGGTAAAAATTATGATGCAAAGGTATGCAAATTAAAAAGGGGGAGGGTTAGATAAATTATTTAATTTTAAGATTGACATTTTACCACTTGGAAAACAAATGTCAGCTTCATCGTTTCGTGAAATCATTCCGAAGCAGGTTGGACAAACATGTTCAGAGATGAGTGGTATGTTTTGCAGATTTTAACTTATATTCAACAGCTAATTTTTTTCAGTTGTTGCGTTTCGATGGGCACCTCATATTGAAATGGATATTTTGGAATATTATTCTGCATTAAATGTAAATCGCGATTCCGTTTCTCAGGAGTCTTAGTTGTTTTCAGATTTCATGGAAAACTGCACCATCATTTCTTTGCATAAAAAATTACCAATTTCTGCTTGTGACGGAAGATAACAAAATTATTCACTCTTCAGTTATAGAGGTACAATTCATTAATCTTGTTTGTTTCTTAAAGAATCCACAACGACAATTTTAAATATTTCTGACACGGAAAGAGTCATTTCATTTTGCAGACAGAACAAAATCAAAAAATCGCCAACGTGTTCGTAGAGAATGTGCCAAGAAATACACAGCTTTTGGTCAAGGTTTGAAAAAAGATGAATGCATCTAAAGAAGTAATATCTCATATTTAGGTTCAAGCTGTCAACTCAACGTTAGGAAAATGTGCATGTCACCACTGTAATTGTATGATTGGAAAGTCAAGGTTATTCAATGTTCCGTTTGCTGAGTCAATGAATGTGAGTGCCAAATTCCCTTAATTTTTTCATAAACCAGTACATTTTAAAGTTTTCCCACAACCCAATATCTCTGAACTCTACGCTGATCCTAGCACAAGAGTATTCAGAAACAACTATGAGCCTGTTATTGATGTTCTCTTTGGTTTTTATATCAATGTTTATAATCTCAATTTGCTTGATTGCCCGACGTTACAACCCTGTCATGAAGCAACACATAACCTTCAAATCTATGGCACTTCCGATGTTCCATGACAGGTTTCGAAGTAAGTTTAAAAAGATTTTCAACGGAATAAGCGTAAGTGAACATGTTTTCAGAAGGATATCGAATTTTGTTAGTTTTTCCAACAACAAATAGTAATAAGGAAACGCAATACATAGAAAGTGTATGTACGGGAATGAGGTAAACTTGCGAGAAATTCATCGATCAACGGAATATTTTACAGGGATTCGAGACACACTGTGGTTTGCGACAGGTTTGATGAATTTGCAGAGCAGATTGATCAAAATATGATACAATGGATTTATAAAGAATCTGCACTTGCAGACAAGGTACTCTTTGTACAACCTTTAGTTATCATTTTTACCTTTTCTTTAAAGCCTCAGTTTCCTTTATGCCGTTTATGGTCCTACTCGGAATCTGACTTAATTTAACAAAAAGATTTTTGTAGTCATCAAATCATCTGTTAGATTAAAGGGATTCTTTGCTAATTCTAGGTCTCTATTCCATTTTCATCTTCTTCTTGAAATTTGAAAACCTATACAAGAACTTTTTTTTCGAAATTTCCACATCTCGTACTCAAACACACCTATTTCAAAAATAAGGCGAAAAATGGCCTAACAATTGCAAACACTCACATTTGCATGCTCTCTTGCTCACTGGTTAAAATCCAATACATCTTGCTCTCGTTGTTTCCATAATCTGGCTAACCGTTTTTATTTTTTGCTGAATCGGAATTAGGTGATTTTGGTCATTTGAATTTAAAATTCGAATTCACTATCAGTCAACACAGTAATTATAACTGTTCCTGTATTTTTCAAGAATCACACGGCATTATCATGTTCAAAAAAATATCAAAGAAATCAAAATTAATTTTACCTTAAACAATGGTGATAAATACAAACATCATACCTGTATTTTCAGATACTTCTATTCCATACATCACACAAAACAGAAAGCATAGGTGTGTATGATGTTTTGAACGCCTTATTGCCAAAACATGATGAACGTTTGGTGAGCTTATGTCAGTCAAAAATTCCAAAATTACTTTTTTTAAAGATAAATGTCCATCTTTCACAAGCAGTAAAATTGAATTCCGTGTCAGTTATTGATTATATTCTACCAAGGGATGAACAAATCTTTGAGCGTGAATTTGGCGTGACGATATCGAAATCACCACCGCTGTTAGATTCCACTGTGGTTTGTTTTGGAATTAGGAAGCTAAAAACTAAAAATTTTTCAGGAGGATATCATCCAACTGGTGGATCAACAATCTATAAACATTAGCTTTGAAAGTTTTGAAGAAACCAACAAGATGCTTACATTAGATTCCGGAGTGTCGTCAATGTCTCGGCATAGTTCAAATAATTCTGAACTTCTGCTGGATGTGAGCTTTTTTGGAACGAATATATAATGAGAAAAATGTTTTCAGACAATCAACACTGACATCAACTTTGACGTTGGGCTACTAAAAAGTATCAAACACATCCAATCAGAAGACCGTCCATTGTTAAGGCAACAAGTAGCTGTGTAGCACAAAGCTCGACAAACCTGGCAGTAATAATGAAACAAAATCATATAACATGATGAATTTTTTTGATCTCTTTGGTAGTAAGCGTTTATTTGTGTAATCTGCATCTTATTTTCATTTATATATATATATCATTCCAAAATAGTTTACGATTATTTTTCCGATCTTATATCGAATTGCGGGTTTTATACGTCAATGCTCTTAATTGGTACAGACAATACGGATTTTTTGTACATATCTATATGTACTATATACATCGGTACTACTCCACTATCTCTCTAATGGTTGTTTTTATAAATTGCTTGTAAATATGAACTTATTAATTTTTCTCTAATAAATTTTTCAATATATTGTTTGAAATTTGAAGAAAAATATACTTTTGTTCAATTTTACCGTCTTCTAAAAGAATTTGAATAGAAAACAGCTGACAGATGTGAACCTGATTTTCCCGGAACGAAACAGCGATACGTTATTAAAAAATTTCTATTTCATAGTAAACTAGAGTAGGTGTGGAGCCAAATTATCATCTAATGCGAAAATTGCTGTAAAATAGAGCAGGTGTAAAGCCAACAGAGAAAGCAAACATCAAATTTCACCCGAAAAAGTAATTATAGTGCTCATATTTCAAAGTGGCGAGATTTCCTTTTTCCATTTCATTCTGGAATAGTTCAGTTTCTATATAGAAGCTCCGCCCATTTTGGATTGTTTAAATTCCCGGAATTTTTAGTTTGAGATCATTCTTTATTAGTAAAGCGCGCTGTTTATATAGTTCAGTCTTGAAAATATTGTGCAACAATTCTTGATATTTTCTAGTAAATAAATATAAGCAGGTTTTTTTAATCGCATTAGACTCTGAGCTGATACCTGTCAGTCATTACAATTCATTCCATCATGCAAATCAAGTGAAAGCTGGCATTGGATGATCATGATTGAGAGAAGATGTTTTATTTCCTTAAGAAGGAAGTCAACTTCTTTTAGAACATCTTGTTCAGGAAAGCAGACATTGATTTTTCTAGCTCCCCTGAACCCGATGTTCTAAAAGATTTGAAATCGATAACATAAACTTGAAATAAGTTAAGTTATTACAAGAAAATATATTTTTGAGCGTTTTAATAAAGAACCACAGACAAATGTTTTCAAAATTCAAATGCTGTAAAAAAATGGAGCAGGATCATTATATAAAAATGGAGCAGGATCATAAATCATGCAAACGTTTTGAAACATTTCTTAGATTCAACCAATAACAATGTCGCAAAAATCTGGATATTCTGCCGTATCTCGGATTTATGAGTGGATTTTACCTGCCGATCAAATGGACGACGCTGGCTCAGTGGTTGTAAGTCACCGACAGAATAGAGAACGGTTAGACACCCCTAATAGTCCGATTGGTGGGTTATGTAAGGGAAGCCGTTACTCGAAATAACAAGAAAATGGAAAAGGGTTCAGGTGATCCGATCAGAGTTCTTTTTTGTATGGCTGCGGCGCATTTGGATATTACATTACGTATTTCGACTTTTTTTTAAAAGTTTATCCATTCAAAAATCATTTATCATCTTTATCACTAAACTATTGTCAAGTTAAAAATTTTGGATCATCCATTTTATACTAAAAGACCGCAGCGCAACCGCTCGCATTTAAAAATAGCACGACTGTGTGAGAGATTTAGCATTTCTGGGTAGATCAAAACCAACTTGCATGATCAAGAATATTTGAGTTGAGAGTATCAGATAATATGTAAAAAATTGTCTAACAAGTTAATGTTTTTCGGTTTTATTTTTTCACATTTGGATATTACGAAGGTTTTTTTGATGTGAGTTTCTATATAATGATTCAGTTTTCGATTTTCAATTTAAATTATTGACGTGAGTCATAATACAAAAAAACTTCCTTAGCTTTTTAACCATTATACGAAGGGAAGACCCGAAAATTGTGTTTGTTTATTAAATTATGACCTTCATGCTGACTGAGAATAAGACAATGATAATTAAAACATCCCAATCTTGTACCAATAATTGAGAACATGCTTTATACTTCCACTGGCGTATTGTCTTCGATATAATGCTACAAAATCTGAAAAAATGTCCACTAAATTCATTTAAAATGGTAAATAATAACGAACCGGTTACACATTTTCCACAAATAATTTCGTTCGATTTCCTGCATGCTCTAATCTATTGTTGAAAATGATGTTACTCGGGAGCTGTCTGAAAAATCTAGAATTTAATTTGATCTAGAGTTTGCAAGGAAATTCATAGAAAACATTTAATTTTCTATCTTTGAAAGTATCAAAAATGTTACCTTTTGCTTTTTCAAAACCTTTTTGTTCGATTCCAATAACGATCTAATTACGATTCGGAAATGTAGATTCCGAAATCACCCCCAAGCTTGAGAAGCTGAAAAAATAGTTAATCAAATGATGAGAAAAATATAGAATTTTATATTGCCAACTCAAATATTCCTGATCATTCAAGTTGGTTTTGATCTACCCAGAAAATCTAAGTCTCTCACAAAGTCATGCTATTTTTACCTGCGAGCGGCTGCGCTGCGGTCTTTTAGTAGAAAATGAATGATCCAAAATTTTTAACTTGACAATACGAAATAAGGAGATTTATCTAAAATTATGAAATAAAAGAGAAATCTAACAGATATGGTCAAAACGATCCAAAATGAATGACTAACAGGAGGAAATTGGGAAGGACACGCCCACACGCTCGTTGTTTAAATCGATGGGCGAGAGGGAACGCGCCTCAAAAATTGTGATAGTTTTGAACATGATGGCTGTGGCATAGAGAGCATGTAACTGTGAGAGTGACTGCTATCAATTACTGTTCCCTCATTTCTATTCCAAACGCGCTCCATAAACTGGCACTTTGCCAACACACCTTCTAAAAAACATAATGGAAACGCTTCACGTGAGAAATCGTTTGCGTTTTGTTTTTTGTAAGATGTGTTGGCAAAGTATCAGCTTATGGAGCGCGTTTGGAATAGAAATGAGGGAACAGTAGATTTGTGAAACAAGAAGTTTTAAAATGTGTTCGTTCTATCATATTTTTTGATCATCAATGAAAATCCTTTGAATATTTCAAATTGGTAAGATTCAATGCAGCTAGATGTCAGAGTTTCATATGATATCAGAATGTGTAAAATGAGAAACTAACTGAGCTGGAATATGGGTTGCTCTAACTAAATATTAAGGTAGATGTTAATCTGAAATTAATGAAATAGGACCCGAGTATTATGTATCTTTAAATTATAAGCATGCTCAGCATGTTTGATTGGTTGAATTTCTAAAACTTGGAATAACAGGGCAAAAACGATTTTGAAAATAACGGCATATATTTGGTCTTAAAATAAATCCGTCGAAAATAGTTACCGTTGAAGCATGTCGTGCAGCTCTCAGAAAGTTCGTAAATTTTCTTGTGTTAAGCCAAAATGTGTGGATTTTCAAAAAGGATTTTATAAATTGGCTCAGACTTTCTAAATTATTAATGATTTCAGAGCTCTCATCACCGTTTGTATTTTTAAGTCTTAATTACAATAATAAACGTTAAGGATCACCAAACGTTAAGGATCATAAACGTTAAGGACCAATAGTTAAGGATCATAAACGTTAAGGACCAATAGTTAAGGATCATTATTTCCTTAACAACACAATTATTTCATCTTTTTAACACTTACCTGACTTATCAGCTTTTGAATCTGGCTTTCAAGCTTCATGTATTTACAATAATTTTCCCAATTGTATCATAAGGAATTGCCGCACAGTGCTCATGGTCAGTACATTTTAATTTCTTCCTCAATTCATGACGCCCAAAAAGCCTGAAAGGATAGAAAATTTATTGAATTTATACTGAAAAGGACTGCGAACATGAGATGAATGATCAGAAACATTCTTGAATGGCTTGCTTTGAATAAGAAAAGTAATTACCTCGAGCATGCCATTTGAAAGATTGCTAACGTTCTATTATGATGATCATAGTCTAATTTTGAATTGGGAAATACAGATTCCCAAATTCATCCCAAGATTGAGAAGCTGCAAACAAATTTATTTATGTAATTGATCGTGAAAAAATAGAAAATTAGGAGAAGCGTATCAGGAAAATAAAGGAAATGTAAAGAATACACATACTGTGTGCAAGGGTCACAACTGAATGGTTATACTTGTTAACAGAAATGCGAAAACAGACGCCCACAAGTAGGAGATGGACAACTACCAACGGAGAGGGTAGCTGCCAACACTTATGGAGAACTTGCTGTTCGTTTACAACCAGACGTCTCGAGAAAAAAGCCGGCCGGCCGTCAGGCTTGTAGAGAGAGTTTCTGTGATACGGTCCAAAGACTGCGGGATTTCTTGATTTTTTCCATCATTTTTTTGGAAAAATTACTTATCTTGTTCCCCGAATGCTAAATTGTGAATTTTCAACAAATTTTTGTTCCAATTTTTGAAAACCTATTGTGTCCCAAAATATACAGATTTTTTTGCAATAAAAAATGTTTCAATGCAAATTGTGTTCTTTACCTTAAAGAATCATATTTAAAAAAAGAACGCTGGCCTACGGCCAGTTCCTTAACAGGCCGGCTTTGTGCCGGCTCAGGGGCCTAAACGACAAGTCTGGTTACAACAGGAAATTTCGAAAGATATTCGCAAAACGATACCTTGAATATCCTGAAGAAAGTAAAACAAAAAAATGTAAGAAAAATGGAGGGAAATCAGTGATAAGTAAGTCCCTCAAACATAAAAACTTCTGTAGTGATCCGAATTTCATTGTTTTTCATTGGAAATTTTTTAGAAAAATCATTGACAGTTGTACTTTTTAATTCCACGGTTAATGGAGAAAAAAACATTTTTCATTAGAAAATTGCACTATTTTTCTCATAGATTTTTTAACAACGAGGTACATTGTTGAAAAACACAACTATATTACTGTTTTTAAAAAATAGTTTTACATTTTTCATCTGCGCATATCATCTACTCACTACTCATCCACTCATCTTGTCTTAAACGGTTTGGATGTTATGTTTAACATATGATACAATTTTCTGGAAGTTTATGACACGTGAGGCGAATTAACAATTCATTGTTTCCTAAATTTAAGTTCCCTCTTAAGCATTTTCTTTCGCTGACATTAATTGAGTCATTTCACCGGAAAAATGTCCGAAGCTGATTTTTATACAAATAGAAGTAAACACAAGACTTTTTATTTATTTTTTTAAGAGCTAAACAACAAAAATTCAAATTTTGACAATATATCTTTGCATGTTCGCTCCATGCACTTCAACATAATTTGTAGTTCCATCCAAATCCAATTTCAGATATTTGGTATGGAGATTCGAAGGCCATTTTTCGTTGATTTTGATGTTTCTACCATTGATGAAGTGCGCAGTTTGCGCCTGAAAAAAATACATATAAAAATGAACGTCTAGAAAAATAATGCACAAATCGTACGAGGTGATTCACTGCACCAAATTAGATTTTTCTCAAATTTTGTGTCCCCAATAGAAAATTCTCAAAATTTAATTGACAGCTGCTGGAGCCGAATCATGAATCCTGTTTGGAGACATTTTGAGGGGCAAAACGGGGCTCCAGTTCTCCAATACAGCTTGTAAAAAAGCTAACTTTACAGCTTGCAAAAAGCTAACACTATTGAATTCCGTTTCAAAACAAAATTTTACTCACAGATGTTCGATTTCAATCCTTCAATGCATCTGTTCCTGAATGCATATGTTTCCTGTTCCATTTCAATGAAGTAGTTTAATCTCAATGTGGAATTGTAGATTCCAAAATCGTCACCCAAGCTTGAGAAGCTGAAAAAAATTGATGAAAGGGTTAAAAACAAATATATTTCAAAGAAAACCGAAAAGAAAGTTATGAAATGAGGAAAAAGGTCTGTTTAATGTCAACCACTAGGGGAAGACCAAACAAAATCCGAACGTACAAAAATTCGAAATTAAACGGCAAAAAAAAAGAAGAAAAAGCGAAAAAATTCAAGAAAAATCAATAAACCCTCAAAAATCACGAAAATTTTGCTATTCAAGCGGTTTTCCAACTCTAAACCGGTTCGGCCCCCAAGTAATGTGGTGGTCCCTGGTGGTGTTCAGGTTCCACGAAAGAAGAGTGGTGGAGAAACCAGTTTAAACAACAAAAATAACGCGAGATTATTTTACAAAGATTTATTAGATTTTAAACAAGAAATAAAAGATAAACAACGGTTAAATATGTATGATTCAAAACAAGTGAATATTATACTAGCACCTGCTAGTCACTTTCTAGCAACAACTAGACACTTAAAAACCAACAAAACGGTTTAACACGAGTTAACAACTAAACTCCAAACGAATTCCAACCGAACTACAAAGTGGTGGCCTAGGTTTCACACTCGACGAGAAACTAGTCCCCGCTCGTATTTCTCTTCCATATAACAAAATCTAGAAGACAGGAAAAGGTTAACGAATGACGAACAAGAATGAGAAATAGAAACGGCCACAACTTGTTCCCACTATTACCAATGGGAGACGGCGAGAGACACAACGCCTAAAAAATTTCGAAAATGGGCTGCCGCGCACAAAAATACGACTCGTGCCAGCCCATGTTCGAAATTTGGGGGAGAGGGAAGGATACCATTCAGAAATATTTACACAACATTATTTTTCGTTTGAACGCGATAGAAGGGAATAATGACAAATTTATCACAAGAAGTTCCAAAAAACGGAAAAAATGAGTTCAAGACAGTAAATGAAAATTCAAAGGACCCAATAATTTTTAATATTAATTTAATCATAATTTGTGCCCTTTTTGGGTAACTTTCAGTGATTGGAAGAGCCAACTTGCTTTCATGGACATTACTTTAGCAGTAAATATTCTGCTAGAATTTTACAACATTTTCGTTAAGATATTATAGAAGTTCGAATGAAAATCCATTAATAATCATCGATTTCTATGGATTTTTCATCACCGATTCATCTATCTCTAATTACTTATTCCGAAACACCAGGAATTTTAGAGCAAACAAGATATTTATAACGATTTTCCGTCTTTTAGAAGTGAATTAAATCATACGATTTATGCAGAATAAAAAAACTTTGAAAGCTAATTACTTCTTTTTTAAAGTTTTTTTCAGCGTTATTTGCAGGATTTTTCTAGTCATTTTCTTGGCTATTTCTCGGCAGGATCACTTATCACAATCCCAGAGCACAACGCTAAACCATTTTAAATCAACAATCTGACGTAAGCTACAACAAACTCAGGACAAAAATGTTTGAAAGTTCAAAAAAATATTTTCGTATACTAATGGTGTGAAAAGGGAACCGAGAAAAAAATCGGTAAACAAATTTTGTTTTTGAATACTTTTTCTTTGAAAATCATTTAACGGAAATCCAAATATTCTGCCAGATGTGGTGTCATGTTTTTGGGGACTAACTTTAGGGGGACTAACTTTAGAAAGTTAGTCCGTTGCTTGTGAATCGATGTTTCTGCACGTCTTTTGTAAAATGAACAGTCTAAATTTTGAGGAGCCATATCTCGGCTTAAACCCCTATTGATAAAAGTGTGACGTTTTTATCGGACCAATTTTGAACCGCTATGCAAAATGTGAGACAATTTTCAATTTGAAGGGGTAAATGGACTTTATAAGGTATTGATCCGATAATCTCGTTTTAGAAAAAAGTTATGATTACCCTTTTTCAATCCATCATAATCGAAAAATCCCCCAATTTCCTAGTGTGAATTCATTGTAGCCTGTCTTCAATGGTGTTGACAATCGATTTACATTTCCATTTATCTCGTTCTCTTCATTAACGCGCTTCTTCACATCCTATCGTCGGTGATATGTTCTTGTTACTAGGGTAACAATGAACCATGATCTAAGAGTACCCAATTTTTTAGTGTTAGTATGAATTCGCCGTTCTCAACTGGTGTTAACGATCGATTTACATTTCCGTTTCTCTTATTCTCTTCATAAATGCGCTTCTTCACGCTCTATCATTGATGATGTGGTTTTGTTACTAGGGTAACACTGGTTATAAATTTATATTTTCAAGTTATTACCATCCCCCTCTTCTTTAATTTTGATTTTTACTCATCAAAAACGTTTTTTTTTCATAAATCGGTATTTTTCAGGTAATGAGAATAACTCTCGCTTTGTCCGGAATCTATATTTCCGGGATCTTCGACTTGTTTAAATCGTTTGTCAGAATTGAATTTTGAAAGGAATTGGAGAAATGAATGATATTTGCGAGCAGTAGGTTAGAACACCTAATTTGAATTAAAAACAAAATGAAAAAAAAAACTTTCAGGAACAGTATGGAGAACATCAACTTTTGCATAAAGTGCTCTAAAAGAACCCATGCGTCTTGTTAATATTTTTTTGTTTATTTATGAAGTTATTTTGTTAATATGAATAAATAATAATTTATGAAAAAATGTGTTTAAAAAAAAATCCTTTCCAGAGTCCGCCTAGACTCATTGAAAAAAATGCAGATTCATTTTTTCATAGAAATATACAGATGTTTCACGGTACCAATTTTTCATCATGGTTAGCTCTTCTAGAATATTTAGAATTCAAATAATGTGAAAAATATTCGAAGAGCACAGTTTTTTAGCATCGGTATTGTTGGGTACAAATATGAGTTTAATTGGGACCTATTTCATTTTGAATTAAAGTGGATTTGGAGTAGGATTACGTTCCGGATCGGTGGGACTAATTGCCCCAAGTATCTTTTTAGATGCCTGGACTTATATCTCTGAATTTCACCTTTGATTTAAACCTAGTTTCGACCTATGTTGTATGTAAATTTCAACTGACTTCCCTAGTAATGTAAATTAATTTGTTTTGTATGTATAATTGTAAGCTTCAGTTCATTCTTCATATTCTTACTGGTGTAAATAGTCATCTAGGTTTAGAAATCTATTCTTGTTTCCGGGAGGGTGGATTAATTTTCTAAATAACTGTTTTTAATTAACCTTGCGAGAACCTATCCAGGTGTTGTGTCAGGTTTCTAATCAAGCTTTTACACCTGGAAAATTAATCCATCGTAGAGAAGACCTATGAATGGTAATTAGTATACACTATTTCATCTAAATTTGGAAGGTTGCTTACGCCAAAATTTCGTGAATGACACGCCCATTTATTTTGTTCTCTCTGTTGTTTTCTCTCTGCTATCTAATAACTCTCTACTAATTCTCAAATAATACCTAGTAAGTAAGAAGAAGCAGATAATAGGCAGCACACATTCATTTTATTTTTGATTAATATTTATTTAAGTTGAATTTTGTCAAAGATGCCACGACGAAAAGGAACCGCTAGGAATTCCAAGGTATATAAATAAAACAAAATATATTCTTTATTATAATTTTTAAATTATAGGTTAAAAGAGCTCGTATTGAAGAGGCAGAGTCTGAACCGGGTGCAAGTAATCCTGGACCCAGTGGCCCAGGGCCAAGTGAACCTGGACCAGGTAGGCCGGAACCAGGTGGACCTGGTCCAGAAGGGCCTGGTCCAGCTGGACAAAGAATGTTCCCACCGCCCGGGAGGACCATAAAATTGCCGGCCAGCGAAGCTCACATAGAGGAACTTAAAACAAAACTACTGAACTACGATCGGTAATATTTTTAAGACAGGAATAATTTCTCAATTTATTTTTCGCTTGCAGCAGTTGCGATCCAGACTATGATTTGGTCGCTCACATTGACCGCAAGGGAAAGGTGAGGTGCCAATTATTTGCCATAAAACAAGTTGTGTCAAATAGGCAGTTCACCATTCCCTTTTGTGAGGATTATTTGGAGGAAGTGTGGCCTCTGAAATGTGCCGTGCATAGAAGTAATATTGGCGAATGTCAATTTGAAATTCAGGTATGTAAAATACTCAATTTTTTACAATTGGCTAAAATGTACTACTATTTTAGAGGCGATATGCTTTTGAAACTTTGCAACAAGCAGAACGAGCCCGTATTGATGCCGATGAAGCCGTTGAGATGGAACAAGAGGAACAATGACAATAAGGTTAAATTTGTATTCGATCCTCAGATTTCCTTAGATTTTAAATCTTCTAAATCCCTTTTTTTTGAAAATCAATGTTTTTGAATTGTGACTCTGATTTTCTAGGCCACCACAACTTTAATACCTCATCCCACGCATGAGAATATTTCTAAATCATTCAAGCGTTTTTTTAAATTCAATTTTTTGTCCTAATGTATCAAATAATTACCTCCCATTTTTCTGTTTATTTTTAAAGATTTTAATGGTATCTTTTCAACATTTCCACGATGTTTGACATCTGTTTTTTTCTTTTATTTATTAACAACTTTTTTTCCAATTTTTTCAATTGTTCGCAAATTTTTATTTCTTTTACCCATAATTGTGAAAACTGTATCATTTGCTATTATTCTTGTTTTCAAATAATAAAAAGGAAATATTATGAGGACGTTAAATAAATACAGAATCATTGGAAAAGTAATCAATCAATTTTTTAAAACAGATCGAATGAAATTTTTAAAATTGACGAGATTCGATTTTTTATAGCTTGTATTTTGAGGGACTTTCAATTGATTGAAAGAAACCCAAATACGCTGCCAGATGTGGTGCCATGTTTCAAAGAGTGCCAATAGTTCCAAAGTTTTGCCGGCTGATTACATTAAACCTTTGAAAACAAATAATGAAGTGTTTATTGCATTTGAAGACAAAAAAACTACCGAAAAGTTTGTAAATTATTGTGGATTTATTATAGGGCTTTAGATCTTTTTTGTTCGCCGCCTTCCTTAAAATTGAGTAAAAAAGAAGGTTTAAAGCTCCGGAATTCAAAAAGTATTGTGGAGCGTATTTAGATTCGCTTCTCTCGGTTTCCTGTTGAATATCTCTATTCATTTTTCAAATCGAGAACGTTCTAAACATTTCAATCGTTCTTTGTCTGTGTTCTCTTCATATTTCCCAGCCGACTCCGATAACAGTTGTTTTTGCACGGTGTAAGTGAACACAACCACACTTTTCTATACACATTTTCATATTTTTACAATTAAAATAAATGAAATAACTAAATTTGATTTAATAGATGTTTTAACACCGTTCGCGTTCAGTTATAAATATTATAATAATCATCTTCTTATTGTCAAGATAATAATTTCTGGCCGCTCGTTTTGCGGAGTGTCGTTGGGAATTTACTCGCAACGCGACCGCTGCGCGCAAGACCAACTGAGAAATTTGAATTTGAGTGCGTTGCGGTCGCGCTGCGAGTAAATTCCCAACGACACTCCGCAAAACGAGCGGCCAGAAATTATTATCTTGACAATACCCATAATCCATTGTAATACTTCGAGGTCTTATAAATTATACTGGGATGATTCATGCAAAATCTGAATCATATTTGATTCAGCGAAATTTCGATATGTTTAAATTTCAACATCAATTTTCAGACATTTCTATACAGATTTTTCAACTGTACTCATATTAGATTTTATTTTAATTTGCTTACGGTAAATAATTAGGTAAGCACGTTAGATTATTTTTTACTAATTCTATTCAACACCCTCTTTTAAAGTTTCAAATTTTAAATACAAATACCGAATAGATATCAAAATTACAGTTGTACTAATATTTTCCTATGGATAATGAAAAAAAACATGTTTTGAATGCACATGTAGACCATTAAAGGCTCCCATACATTATTTGATTTTTTACGTTGTGGTTGTCTTCAACAGAATAAGTTACACTATTCATAGTTCTTTTTTTTGCTTTTAGACACAGGTCTGATCTAACCATTTTGTATCCAGTTCAATGCAATTTGTCCATAAATACTTCTATACTTTTTTCGTTGTTTGTATTTATTTTGAATTAAAAATCGCTATTTTTTCAGCCTTATGTGTTAATACTTTGCGGAATCTAGATTTCCGCTCAGCTTGGGCGATTGAGTTATATATTTCAAAATGGAAACTTCAACGAATAGTTGCAAATGAAGCCTTGTACACTTATGAGCTGAAAATAGAGGGCAAGAAAGAACGTGAGTTTCTTGTTTACTGCAATATAATACAAATTTATTGAGAGATATTGAAAGCTTTACATTTTTGAGCAAATTTTCAAACATCAGTTTTTTTGCACCTATTTAAATTTTTGGAAAAAATTACAAAATGTTTAAAAAAAACGTACATTTTCAGCAACTGCAAAGTAGCGGTAATCACGATGACGACTAATTCTTGTGTGCCACTGAAAATAAATTGCAAGGAAATTTATCAATTTAATCAAAAAACCAAGTGAAGCCTCAACTAAGAAAACAGCTAGAACATGCGGTATTTTTTCAAACTTTTGTTGTTCTTTTTTAAAATTTTTATTTTTTCAGATCAATCGAAATGATAAAGTGTTGGCATTCTTTGAAAATTGTGAATAAACCTTTTTAATAATAAAAAATTATTATTTTTTGCTCTTTTATTTGTTGAAAATGAGCTGGATGCTCTTCAATTCGTGTTGGAATTTTTAAAATGTGTCAATCTTCTGAATTACATGAAAAATATAAGAAGTTTCTCTATTTATTTTTGGCGCAAACTCATTAACAGAAAATTTGCTGAGTTCTCATACGTTTAGTGCGGAATGTTCAGTTAAAATCTTTCCAGATGTTGGCTCATGAAGGTTCTCTTTTTGAAAAGCAAAAATTTTACATCTGTTTGAACTTTGAAGAAAATTGACAATTATTTTTGTTTCCTTAATTTTGGGAAAAAAATAAAGAGGGGATTTTCTTTTATTGCTAGAGATATATTTCATAAACAGAATTTACTTTGTTTCTAGAAAATATTTGATTAGAATACGGTTACGAGTTATGTGAATGGTTTTTTAAGGAAATTTGAATTCAATCCAATTTGAAAAAAAATCTTTTATCATTTTTTTGAATAGTCTCGTTAATTCCTTTCATAAAATCCGTATTGTTTTCAAACAATTCAATCTATTCATTCCATTCAACATATTCAACTCAAATTCGTTGCGGAATTCAAAAAGTACGCTGGAGCATATTTGAATAACATTTTCCTCAGATGCCCGCCTTCACTGTTTCTTTTTCAAATCGATAACTCCCCCGACATCATAAGTTTCCTGTGTCTCGGTTGTCTACATTGTCCAGCGGGACGCCGGCTCCCACGAAAGTTAGATGCGCGTGACCGTATGGCGTAAGTGAACACAGAGGAATTTTCGAAACACTTTCACAGCGTCCTGCATTTTTTTCGAGCTTTCAGTTTTATAAAATGAGGATCGGGCCCTGATCTCACCTTTCTTCAGGATCCAGATTTGTTCTTATCTCTAAACAACCTTTGACTTTATAATCTTTTTACAAAAACATTAGAGAATTGTGTAAAAAGGCGTGGTTTGACCATTATATCCATCCATTCAATATCCAATAGCAAACCTTATGTTACAAATGCAATGATGTCCTTGAGATACAAATAAGGTTCCTTTTTGTTCATCCTTAAGCTCATAATTACCTAGATTAACCTTTTATCGAACGGTTCAGCCCAGGTGTCACCGTTATTTCCTTTACCTTCTCGATGCATCTCTTTCCTAATGGAAGATTCTCCCCTTTAGAATTTTCCATTAGAAAATTAATGAAAAATTCGCCACCTTTGTCTTGCCATTCCACAGTTTTTAGGATCAAATTTTCTCTTATTTTTCGTTGTCAATCTTTTTCCAATAAATTATATTTTTTTTCAGCTTTATACGGAATCTAGATTTCCGTCGAAAACTTTCGAAATTGAACCACAATGTTAAAATAGAAAAAAAAAGAAATGCCGTGAAGGAGTGAAAGGTACTATTTTTTTCCAAAATAAAAAGAAACCTTTTTTTTCAGAAGCTTATTAGAAAGAAGATCAAGTTCTGGTCGAGGAAACAATGTTCGGACTACTTTTCGTGCTTTTCTCACATTAGCAGAAAAACAGTCAAGAAAGTTATGAGTTTGACATGTCGAGATTGGTGAGTTTATCGATTTTTAAACAATTAAGAAAAACTAGTTAGGTCATTGTGTAAAACAATTTTTTCGATAAATTTTTAAAATTCGAAATTCGTGTAAAAATAACGAATTGCAGTAGTTGCGAACGCTTTAAAAAGTTGTTGTGTTATCACGATGAAAACGAGGCTTTACCGAAAACAATTGAAAAGTATAACAAAAATTGAAACAATTTTTTTCCAAAATAAAAATAAAATATGCCACATTTTTTTCAGATTGATAATCAGAAAGACGTTAAAGTTTGTAAGGAATCAGTCGAGGTAGTTATGATGAAATTAACAAGGAAAAGAAGGTGAGCTTATCGATTTTTTTGATTATTACTAAAAAAAAATAGTTTGTTCATTTTGAAGTTCAATTATATCCCATCAATTTTGAAATTAGACAGCAGTTTTCACAAAATTGAAAACTCATAAAAATCCACAATTTTCGTTGTTCTGCAATAGAATTCATTGTTCTGTGGATCATGAAAATCTTAGAATACAAATATCTTTTGCGTTAAAAGTTAATGAATTAGAAATTTTTGATTTTACAGATTCCAACTGAAAGAGGCAGAGGCAAGAGGATTTGAAGGTTGGAAGGTTCTGGAAAGTTGTGAATAGTTTTTTATAATAAAATTTGTTATTATTATTCTTCTGCTTCCATTCATTTTATGAGAATTACTCATCGATATTATTATCGGTAACTCAATACTTCAACACATTGTAATCAAAATGGTGTCATAAAACAGCGAGACAGTAGATAAATCTAAAGAGATGCAGAAAAATCTGGAAAGAGTTCTGGCGATATACAAAACTATGCTTTACGTCTGACCTTACACAATTCTTCGTTATATGATATGTGCTCATTATAATGTCATTATATGCTCAAT
Organism: Caenorhabditis virilis; assembly: GCA_964036255.1. NCBI lineage: Eukaryota > Metazoa > Nematoda > Chromadorea > Rhabditida > Rhabditidae > Caenorhabditis > Caenorhabditis virilis. The sequence goes on along the minus strand of OZ038420.1, from coordinate 2,792,920 downwards.
GTTGCAAAAAACGAATAGGCAGGGTTTATTGATGCACTGTTAAGAGAAAGGGATCAATTTCTTGGCTTGCAAAACTTATTATTTCAAAAAAAAAGTTCTACAAAGAAAATTTCTATAATTTAAAATAATTTTGCATTTTGAAAAAATTCGCCAGAGCTATGTTTTTAAAAAGTGACAGCGACGGATTTTCCTAAAACTTTCATATCGCTGCATTTTTTTTGAAATAACCCTCTTTCATTAGGTATCAAAAAGGTATAGTAAGTGACGATCCACTTTTACCGTATTCCTGAGACATGATCCAATATAAAGTCTGCTTTTAAACGAGCCCATAAAAAATGAGGAATTTTTCAAAAAAGCATAACTAAATTCATTTCCTAGTTTTTTTTTAATATATTAGTTTGCATCAGTTCAGGTCCAAAGCATCCTGTAAAATAAACAAACCGGTTCCTCCACAGTTTCCGCAGAACACGCCAACTGTAAAACAAACAATCAAATACGGTATTTCTAATAAAACATACAGTGTCAACCTATGATGACAAGAAAAGTGGGCGTGAAAAGAAAAAGAGATATAGTATGTAATTTCACAAATTGAACGTTTCCAAGGACGTTCTATCAAACAGAACTTCGAAAAATCAAGCAAATGATGGCCGTGAATTTTACCCAGTGATCTTTAGGGCTTTCTTTTGACTTGAGTGAAAATACCACTTTAAGAGTATAAATCTATGACGAGAATTAGATTTTCATAGTGGAACATAAAACTAAAATGTGAGGAAGTTTGAAAAAATTAAAAACAAGAAGAATAATTGACAAAAATAATTATATTTGTTCATAATGTTGAATTCAAGGCAAATAAACTGGTTTTACAATAAAATTAACTAGAAAGTCACAAGAAAGACTAGAACTGTTGTGAACAACTCTTCTTTTCAAAAACAACAAAATTACGGAATTACACTCAGGCCTTGTTTATACCAACTCGTTTTCCTGCCTTAACAACTACATATTAAATGAGATATCTTTTTATACAACAAAACTATAGAATTACACCCTCGCGTTGTTTATCATAACTCGTTTTCCTGCGTTAGCAACTACATATTTCATGAAATGTCTTATTATACGACAAAACTACTGAATGATACATGCACGTTGTTTATTGTAGCTCGATTTCCTGCATTTACAACTATTTAACGTAGTTTTCTATTATAACATGAGCGAGTACAAGATAAGAAGGAAAGTAAAACAAGAGGAATGGGTTTACGATTTGGAAGCGCATCGAAAAAAACCAGTGAAACATGAAATATATATGTTTTTAAATATTCTTTTGACGTCCCACTTTCTTCAATATTTTCATTTGCTTCTGAAAATTCAAAACATATTGTCCAGAAATATTTTAATTTCTTTTTTTTATCATCTCTTTATGTTCTTTTTTATTCGCTGCTCATCTTTTCGTGAGCAGCGCGCTAAGCAGACCCACATTTGTAGTAAGCATTGCTCTTTCGTTGTTAGTTCGAAAGAAATTAAAACAACTTGAAAAGCTGACTAGAAAAAAATAATAATAAAACATTTTATTAATTCAAAAAAGTTAAATCCGTGCACTGATGATTTGTCCATACTGGATTTTATTAGTTTTTCTCAACAATGGAATATTAATGTGAATATTAAAATTGTGGCCCAGTTCATTCTGTTGTTGTAAAGTTTCGATTATCCTCATCTCATATTGTGAAGGAATTGTCTGTAAGAATTTTGAAAATAATTGCAAAAAAGTGAAATCAAATAAACATACTTTTTCAATGGACGAAGTTTTTAAATGTTTTGAATAAACAAAAAAGCTTTTAATGCACTTGGTGCTCAATTCCTATAATTTCGATGTCTTCCAATTTTTTCAATTTCAAAAAATTCATTTAATTCCCCCAAGACTGAGGCAGAAGTATAGATTCTGCACCTGAAAAGCAAAATCATTATAAGAAACATATTTTGAGAACAGTATGAAATTAAAAGCGTGGAACGGTTCCCAACAAGATGCTCTAAAGAAGACAACTTATGAAAATCAATATGAAATAATGTAAAAGAGCTGAAGAAAAAAGAAATAAGTGAGATTATTGATATATCGCTGTCTGAAAATAATCTTTTATCGCCATAGGAACAGCTATAATTTTTCACGAAGCCTCTTTATCCCTACGATATCAAGAACGGAAAATATGTGCACTAAAAACAAAAAAAAAAGAATTTATGTACATACGCAGGAAACAATGAATGTACCGCCTGGCTCTAGCCTTTGCCAACAAAAATGGGCACGCCTTATTTGGATTGCCAGTTGCATCTTGTTCGGGAATATTTTAATATTAAAAATGTTGGTCGAAAAAGTCAAAGAATGATGTGAAAAGTAAAGAATAAGAAATGTGTTTGTAAAATATGGACCAATTGAATTTGTGAATCGGTTAGAAAAAAAAGGGTTCCGATTAATGACCAAAATTGTCAACAAAAATTGCTAAAAACGTTCGGGAAATTACTAAAGTTATAAGGATCCGACAAGATTAATCCCATAGGAGACCAATTTTGTACAAGAGGGCGAATTAGGTGTACAAAAACATCACATTCTGATAATCCAGATGAAATAAACGAGGTTTTCATATTTCAAGTTCACTTTTTGAACATTCATTGAATAAAAAAGTCAGGATATGTTTAAATATTCGGTATATTCAAACAAAATGCAAGAAATAAAAACAACAGGTATTGTAACCCTCATGAAAAAACTTGCTATTTCTTCTTTTATATTCAAAAGAAGATATTTTAAAACTTTTCCTGGTTCAAAAATTTCAGTATCAGGAAAATCGGATCCTAACTAAAAATTCACAAGAGGAACTAGAACTTTTGTGAACACCTCTTCTTCCAAAACAACAAAACTACTGAATTACACCCAGGTGTTGTTTATCATAACTCGGTTTCCTGCGTTAACAACTACATATTCCAAGAGATTTCCTTTTACACGACAAAACTAAGGAATTTCACCCTCGCTTTGTTTATTGTTGCTTGATTTCCTGCATTTACAATTATTTAATGTAGTTTTCTATTATAAAATGTGCGAGTACAAGTTAAGAGGATAAGTAAAGCAAGAGGAATGGGTTAACGATTTGGCAGCGCATCGAAAAAAATCAGTGAAACATGAAATATTTTTTTTGACGTCCCACTTTCTTCAATATTTTCATTCGCTTCTGAAAATTCAAAACATATTGTCCAGGAATATTTTAATTTCCTTTTTTATCATCTCTATATGTTTTTTTTTTCGCTGCTCGTCTTTTCGTGAGCAGCGCGCTAAGCAGACCCACATTTGAAGTAAGCATTGCTCCTTCGTTGTTAGTTCAAAAGAAATTAAAACAACTTGAAAAGCTGACTAGAAAAAAAAATTATAAAACATTTTATTAATTCAAAAAAGTTAAATCCGTGCACTGATGATTTGTCCATACTGGATTTTATTAGTTTTTCTCAACAATGGAATAGTAATGTGAATATTAAAATTGTGGCCCAGTTCATTCTGTTGTTGTAAAGTTTCGATTATCCTCATCTCATATTGTGAAGGAATTGTCTGTAAGAATTTTGAAAATAATTGCAAAAAAGTGAAATCAAATAAACATACTTTTTCAATGGACGAAGTTTTTAAATGTTTTGAATAAACAAAAAAGCTTTTAATGCACTTGGTGCTCAATTCCTATAATTTCGATGTCTTCCAATTTTTTCAATTTCAAAAAATTCATTTAATTCCCCCAAGACTGAGGCAGAAGTATAGATTCTGCACCTGAAAAGCAAAATCATTATAAGAAACATATTTTGAGAACAGTATGAAATTAAAAGCGTGGAACGGTTCCCAACAAGATGCTCTAAAGAAGACAACTTATGAAAATCAATATGAAATAATGTAAAAGAGCTGAAGAAAAAAGAAATAAGTGAGATTATTGATATATCGCTGTCTGAAAATAATCTTTTATCGCCATAGGAACAGCTATAATTTTTCACGAAGCCTCTTTATCCCTACGATATCAAGAACGAAAAATATGTGCACTAAAAACAAAAAAAAAGAATTTATGTACATACGCAGGAAACAATGAATGTACCGCCTGGCTCTAGCCTTTGCCAACAAAAATGGGCACGCCTTATTTGGATTGCCAGTTGCATCTTGTTCGGGAATATTTTAATATTAAAAATGTTGGTCGAAAAAGTCAAAAAATGATGTGAAAGTAAAGAATAAGAAATGTGTTTGTAAAATATGGAACAATTGAATTTGTGAGTCGGTTAGAAAGAAAAGGGATCTGCGAATCGGTTAGACCGCTAGATAGAGAAAAATAGTAAATCCAAGGTTATCAACATATGTTTATATTTCCGTCTCCGAGTCAAGCATGTTTTTAATGTTAAAATGTGATTAGAAACATTCTGCTAATGCGCAATATGTTTTTAAGAATTACAATATATGAGACGCAGACAGTTTTTGTGATATAATCTTTTTTTTCGGAAAAAGCAGTTGAAAAATTATATTTCTTTTTAATTTCTACCTGTAAGCATTACTACAAATATTATTGTTCCTATCAATGACCAAGGAAAATTGTCAAAAAAATTGGGAAATTACTAAAGTTATAAGGATCCGACAAGATTATTCCCATTGGAGACCAATTTTGTACAAGAGGGCGAATTAGGTGTACAAAAACATCACATTCTGATAATCCAGATGAAATAAACGAGGTTTTCATATTTCAAGTTCACTTTTTGGAAATTCATTGAATAAAAAAGTCAGGATATGTTTAAATATTCGGTCTATTCAAACAAAATGCAAGAAAGGAAAACAACAGGTATTATAACCCTCATGAAAAAACTTGCTATTTCTTCTTTTATATTCAAAAGAAGATATTTTAAAACTTTTCCTGGTTCAAAAATGTCAGTATCAGTAAAATCGGATCCTGAGGCAAGAAACAACAAGCTCAAGAGTGCGGAACTAAAAAAAAATATCAAGAACATAATAAAAAATAAATGAATGTTGTTTGAAACCGAAAATTAAAAAAAAGGAAAAAGGTTTGCATACAACGAATTAGTATTTTAAGTTAGGCTCCCCTCATCAGCATAACATTTACAATAAAATTAACTAAAAAGTCACAAGAGGAACTAGAACTTTTGTGAACACTTCTTCTTCCAAAACACCAAAACTACGGAATTACACCCAGGCCTTGTTTATCCCAACTCGTTTTCCTGCCTTAACAACTACATATTAAATGAGATATCTTTTTATACAACAAAACTATAGAATTACACCCTCGCGCATTATTTATTATAGCCCGATTTCCTGCATTTACAACTGTTTAATGTAGTTTTCTATTATAAAATGAGCGATTATAAGCTAAGAGGAAAAGCAAAACAAGAGGAATGGGTTAACGATTTGGCAGCGCATCGAAAAAAACCAGTGAAACATGAAATATATTTTTTTTGACGTCCCACTTTCTTCAATATTTTCATTCGCTTCTGAAAATTTAAAGCACATTGTCCAGGAATATTTTAAAATCCTTTTTTGTAAGATCTTTTTATGTTCATTTTCTTTGCTGCTCATCTTTTCGTGAGCAGCGCGCTAAGCAGACCCACATTTGAAGTAAGCATTGCTCCTTCGTTGTTAGTTCGAAAGAAATTAAAATGAATTGAAAAGCTGACTAGAAAAAAAAAATAAAACATTTTATTAATTCAAAAAAGTTAAATCCGTGCACTGATGATTTGTCCATACTGGATTTTATTAGTTTTTCTCAACAATATTGTGTAGGAATTGTCTGTAATAATTTTGAAAATAATTGCAAAAAAGTGAAATCAATTAAACATACTTTTTCAATGGATGAAGTTTTTAAATGTTTTGAATAAACAAAAAAGCTTTTAATGCACTTGGTGCTCAATTCCTATAATTTCGATGTCTTCCAATTTTTTCAATTTCAAAAAATTCATTTAATTCCCCCAAGACTGAGGCAGAAGTATAGATTCTGCACCTGAAAAGCAAAATCATTATAAGAAACATATTTTGAGAACAGTATGAAATTAAAAGCGTGGAACGGTTCCCAACAAGATGCTCTAAAGAAGACAACTTATGAAAATCAATATGAAATAATGTAAAAGAGCTGAAGAAAAAAGAAATAAGTGAGATTATTGATATATCGCTGTCTGAAAATAATCTTTTATCACCATAGGAACAGCTATAATTTTTCACGAAGCCTCTTTATCCCTGCGATATTAAGAACGGAAAATATGTGCACTAAAAACAAAAAAAATATATATAGAATTTATATACACACTCAGGAAACACGGAATGTACCGCAAAATTGGCTCTAGCCTTCGTCAAAGAAATTGAGCTCGCCGGATGTGGATTGCCACTTGCATGTGGTTCGGGAATATTAAATGTTGGCCGAAAATGTCGAAATAGATGTGAAAAGATAAGTAAAAGAGTATTTTGATACTTCATGCATCAATGAATTCATGTTTAGAAACTTTTTGAAAGACAGATTTTGAGTGAGGGTTCCTCAATTTTAAAAATAGCAACTGCTTGAAAATCTGACGACAATAAAGTAATAAAAACACTTTATTAATTCAAAACAGTAACATCCGTGCACAGATGATTTGTTCAGACTGTCTCTGATCAACTGTTCCTTTCTCAAGAATTTCAGTTAAAAAAATAATGTAAATCTTATAATTATGGCCATAAACGTTCTTGTTCTTACAGTAGCGGTCAAAAAGAAATACACCTTCAGTATTTCTGTCATAACTTCGCGCATAGTTGAAATTTTTTAATGAAATTTGGATATGATATGCAGTACATACCTAGAATCTAAATTGTTAAGTATAATACAAATTCTGCATAGCAGAGCACATTTTTGATATTTTTTGTGATTTTTGCGATTTTGGTTTTTCAGACAGCGTTTGTTAGGAATGTTTTTTTTTGAAGTTATGATAGAGTTTTCACGGAAAACTATATTTTTTAGTTTTATTAAAGGTCTGACTGTATTTTTAGTTCGAAATAATAGCAAAAACAGTATCCAGAAAAACCGTATCGATGAAAGTTTGAGAGCGAGTCGGTGAAAGCGGTGGAACACAGTAAACCGACTAGATCTTTGAATCCAGAGGATCTTTTTTACTTTAAATATTATTTTTAAACACTCAGTTTAACAAGAAAACAGAAAAATAATGCTAATGTTGCATATAATATTCATAATCACAAACAGAGATCAGAATAATCCAATAGTAACAAAATTTTGAAGTGAATCCGACACATTCAACGCTGAATATCATAATGGCAAGAGGTTCAATTAATATAAACTAAATTGTATTTGAAAGACAAACATTTTTAGATCATAATATACTTAATTTTAGAAGTGGACCTTAAAGATAACCCGTTTTTATGAACGGGAATTCACTGATTTGTGTGAAGTAAACCTGGTGTGATACTCGATAATTGTGAAGTGACCAGTTAACGCGATCTATACACTATATTTTTGTCAATTTGTGATTAGTTAGCCGTTTTACATAATTCAGTTGGCTAATAATATGGATCTGACCTTTTTACGCTTGATTTTGAGTGCGGAAATATGACGCCCTGATTTAACTCATGCAAATCCGTGAATTTCCGTTCATAAAACGGGTTATCTTTAAGGTCCACATATAAAATTAATTACATTATATTCTACAAATATCTTTCCTTCAAATACAGGTTAGTTTATATTAATTCAAGCTCATGCCGTTATGATATTCAGCGTTGAATGTGTCGGATTTACTTCAAAATTGAACTGCTAGTGGACTATTCTGACCTCTGTTTGTGATTATGAATGTTATATGAAATATTTTCATTATTTTTCTGTTTTCTTGTTATATTGAGTGTTTAAAAACAATATTTAAAGTAAAAAATATCCTCTGGATTCAAAGATCTAGTCGGTTTACGGTGTTCCACCTCTTGCACCGACTCGCTCTCTAACTTTCATCTATACGGTTTTTCTGGATATTGTTTTTGCTATTATTTCGAGCTAAAAATACAGTCGGACCTTTAATAAAACTAAAAAAGAAAGTTTTACATGAAAACTCTATCATAACTTCAAAAAAAAACATTCCTAACAAACGCTGTCTGAAAAACCAAAATCCCAAAAATCACAAAAAATATCAAAAATGTGATCTGGTATGCAGAATTTGTATGATACTTAAGAATTTAGATTCTAGGTATGTACTGCATATCATATCCAAATTTCATTAAAAAATTTCAACTATGCGTGAAGTTATGACAGAAATACTGAAGGTGTATTTCTTTTTGACCGCTACTGTACATATCAATCATAAGTTTACGTTCTTTTTCTTACATATCAATCATCCTCATCTCATTTTTTCAGGGTAGTTGTCTGCATAAATATTGAAAAAACATAAAAATGAAATAAACAAACGCGAAGAAAACAACAATACTACGGAATTCCGCCCATGTGTTGTTTATCTCGAGTCGCTTTCCTGCATTCGCGACTATGTCATGCAACGAGTAGAAAATTGCAACCAAGCCATACGCATGAGTGCCATAGAAGTAGAGACATTTTGTTTTCTTTTATAAAAAGAATTCGAAATAACTTGTCAACCATCAAAACCACGAATTATAAAGCATGCGGAAATTCTCAGAAATTTGTTGCAGTCAGTCCTTGAGGCGTCATAAGGAAAATACATATAAAAGTTTTAAATAACGCTGCTTTTCCAACGTTTGAAAATAAATTTCTCAAATGATGTTGCAGACGCTAAACAGACCCAACTTGGAGAAAATGAACAACTGTTTTCCATTTTACAAAAAGGAAAATAAAAGGTCCCTTCTTCAGCCCGGATCGCTCTTCCAAATGAGCTTGGTCTTATTAAAAAGAACTATAAATCGTTCGTTTAAAAATTTTTGTGTACTTCCTTTACCAGTTCTTATTTTTTTTCGTAATTTCCAGTATCACAATCAAATGAGGTTTCTCAATTGCTATATAGAAGGATTGAATAGTTTGACAACTAGGAAAAACAGAAAATTTCAAAAACATTTTCTTTTATTTTTTTTTAACACTTTACATATTTTTAGTTGAAAATATTGTTTAACTAGATTTCTTCTGGTCGTTCATTTGCACCTTTTTGCTTCATCTCATTTCCACAACTTTAGATTCTTATGCCTGAAACAATAATAGTTGCTAGTATACAAACGCGTCGTAAAACTCACTTATTTCAGTTTCGATGGTGTTCCAAAATCCCAAAAAATCCATATTGTCACTTGGTTGATAATGTGATCCATGTTGTTGGGATTCCTGTAAAGAAAATATTTTTAAAAAACATATCTGTAAATGTTTTTATGAATCAAAAAACTTAACATACGGGATTTTTGTTATTCGTTTCGATATTTGCTTCGACACATTCCACAAGTTGTTTTTTGTCAAACCATTCAATTTTGAATTCAAAGTTTAATATTATCACCGAAATTATAGATTTCGAGTTGTTGTCATGAGCATATAGAGCTGAAAAAACGAGTTTCAATTTTCGGAATACAAGAGAAATTCATGAAACAACAAGGAGAAAAATAATTTCCAACGAAAGTAAAGAGTTTCGAATTTTGAGCGACAATTAGAAAACTATTGATTACTGTTCTAGTAAAAGGAACGACATAACAAATGAGTGTTATGTCTATACATCCCCAGACAGATGTTAAAAATGTATATGAGACGCAGATGATTAAGAAAATTTAAGAAAACAGAGGCGTATAATGAAGCATTCTAGAAAATTAGCAAGAGATTCTGGTAATAACGCGAGGATTATAGAAAAAAATATTAACTATCTTCACAGATGAAGTTAACGTTCCATTGTTCTTAACTATCTTTAACAATCCAAATAAACTATAAAACAAACTCCGAGTGTACTAGAAAATAGTGGCCTAGAATCTATCAGCAAGTGAAACTAGGCCCCCGGCATTGGTAGATTCGGACGTGACGGAAAATTTGACTTAAAATGGACTTTTTGTAGTTTAAAGTGTATAATAACTGCTTCAGATCCAAAATCTGCCAAAAAACACAAGTGTCACTATAACAGGAAAATTCACCAGACATAAATAGAAGTAGCGAAATACACTGATAATGATATTCGAATCAATACCGGACAAGCTGTTCTGAAATCATTTTAATGCGTTATTATTGTCACAGCGATGTTATTTGTTGGATCAATAGGATCATCTCATCTTTTTCTCAAATTCTTTGTTTTTGGCTTTTGGTATAAATATTCGACTCTTGTTTTCGAAGTTTTGTAATTTGATAGGTTCTTCTGGTCACTTTAGGTTGGAATGGCTAGTAATTAAAACAGGCTTTATATCATCTGCTCGCCAGATGTTTCTTACAAAAAAAAATTTCCGACTCCAACTGTAGCCTGGCAAGTGATCAATCTGTGGTAGTGATGGCAAACGAGAGTGGGAATTGAGAACGTTTCGGATAAGTCCGATACCCATTTTTAATGTTATCTTTCATTATCATTTTGCTATCAAAATAAATTGAATTTTAAATCTATTTTGGAATCCGCATAAAGTCATTCTTTAACATTCACTCATTTCACGATATCATTCAAAAACGTCGTTGTACGGAAGAGCGCGATTGAAATAGAAATGAGACAACCGTCTGCAATTGTATGTCGCGGTGTTGACAGACGTTTTTTAGGATTGGATTATTATGACTGTTTTAGGGAGTACCGATGCATACTGATTTAAATTTTCAAGGCAAATCACATGTTTTTTTTTTCAAACAGCTTTTTTTCAACTGTTATCTTCCATATAATCATGTTTTCTTTCAAATATTTATAAGTATCCTCTATCAACAATTTCCTTTTTGATTAGTCATTTTTCATATTTTTTTAGTAGACACAGATTTAGGGCACCAAAACCTTGTAGAAACTTAAAATAGTAATTCTTCTCAAATGTTTAAATTAATCTCATTCAACTGTTCTAACCCATAGTTAATTAATCCATACCTGCCTCTAAGAAAAAATGGGAGATTTTTTCAGAATTGTTTCCTTATTAGTTTTTTATACTTTATTTTTTTCCGCTATTCTTAGCTCCTTTCAGAGTTTCTCAATAACATCTTACTTTTTTTCAGCATTCGCTCAAACTTGGCAACCACTCGGAATCTTATTTCCGGTAGTAGTAATTATGCTAATTTTCAAAATTGAAACGCCTGCTGATTCTTATGGAAAAAGGTATGAAAAATGCACTAGCCTTTTCATATATCATGGGTATTCATTACATATTCAGGTCCACGATTGTCAGAATGCCACTCTCATCAACATCTTGAGGAGAAAAAAGACTCACAAATTCTGACGATGTAGAGTCATGTGCGATTTTTGGATGGTTCTGAATACTATTTTTCAGCAAAGGGTAAAATTGAATAATTTTGATACGTTCATAGTCCGCATTGTTCCAGAAATTCCAACTTCAAACTGCCGGAACCGAGGAATTAAGATTAATGGATTGGAACTAGAATACATTACACATTACAATTTCTAGCCAGCATCAACGGGCGGAGAATTTAATTTTGAAATCGACGGGCCATTGGGCAAGGAGCTGAACAATCCAAGAATTCAATAAATTGTAAAACTTTGAAAATTAATTTAAATAAAAAAAATTTATTTTTATTTCTGACCCATCTAATAATTTTTGCGTAAACTGTTCAGTTGCAATTTGTCAAGCTTTGATTGAAATTGGGGAACACTCTAAAATGTTGACGTTGGTTGCAAAATTCTGATTTGATGAAGTTGGCAATATTAGATCTCTGGACATTTTCCGAAGTCGTAACTCACTAATATGTCACAAATTGTCTTCTGCGTGATTTTTAATAATTGGAGGACTATAAAATAACAAAAAATATAATAAATCATGCTCTAAGACATTAATGGGAATCAGTTATCGTATCCGGATCGGATTTCGGATCAGATCCCAATAGGAATGGTTTTTCTCGGCTATTTACCACTTTAAGAAATGGTTACCACTTCTTTGATTCATTTTTTTAATTTCACAAAATTTGCCGGACATTCCCTTTGCCAAGCCTAACCGATCCGATCCGACTTTGCAACTTCGCAAATGACTAGGAGAGACTATGAATGCTGGGATGAAGTAGATTAGAAAAATAACAATATTTTCCGATTATTTTGTCTCTAAGGATGTTATGACAATGATTCTATAGAATAAGAAGTTCTATTTATTTATTTTTACTTCTGATCCCATCAGTATAACCAGTAGAGCTGACAGTGGTTAAGTGAGCAAAATGGACCGCGGCCGGATCACGATAAAGGAATGAGGAATGTGGGACCAAATTCTCATCGCTGGGGCAATCGTTTACTAACTATATTCAAGGAAATTGGACTTTGAAGAAATAAAGTCCAGAAAACGTTGTTGTGGGATACAAAAATATAGAAGAATAGTATAGACTTTTTTTTAAACTTTTATTTTAAAAAAAAAAACATAGGCTAACAACAAGAATAGGTGGGATTCGATGAAATCAGGTGTTGGCGACTGATCTGTCTCTCTCTCTCTCGATTGTTATCCGACGCACGCTGCAAGTGTTTGAGGTTTCGTGCTGTTAAATTACGGAATATAAAGCAAATTCGTTAAACAATAATTAAACTATAACGTAAAAATAAAGCTATACTTTATAGATAACAGTAAGACATACCTTTTCACCCATGTAAAACGCCAACATCCCATTGACGTGAAGAACGTCGCTAAACTGGGAGAGGCAGACAGCGTCCTTTCTTGGGCATAAGACTGTAGGGATGACACAATTCAGTCTAGGCAGGAATCCATTGAGAATCTGAAAATACGCGATAAATAAATAATTCCACACAAATAACTGTCATACTATGCAAAAAGGGCCACGAAATGATTTCCATTTGCTTTATAATGTAAGTGTGAAAGTGAGGACTCCATTAAATCATATCATTGCCGCGTCATAAAAAATACATCTTCACCGTGACGAGATGGTCAAAACTCAGCTGATACAACTCCAGGAGTCGCCCATCAGTTCCCTTCCGTATCTCTGAATCGTTACGTTTCATATTTCGATAAGAAGGATTTTACTAGCCCCCTAATTATTTTTCCATGATTGGATTTCATAATCAAAAGATAGTTATTTGATGTAAAAATAACAAAAAAAACAAAAAAACTTACTTGTCTGGGCATAAGAAGACGATATGCGAACATGTGAGGCGCTCGGATGATTCTGAGGGGTCTTGAGGAAGCAACTGGTCAATTAGTTCTTCGGAAGTCTTTCTTATAATGTCCAATGTCGACTGACAGTTTTTTTATCAGAGCGGCATAGCCGTCGGCCAACCGAATTCGCGCTTTTCACGAATGCGTCCATGCCCTAAATGTGTACACAAATTCATAGAACTTTGCAAATGCAGATTTGTACATTATGTACTGTTCCCTCACTTCTATTCTAAACGCACTCCTTAACCTGGAACTTTTCCAACACACCTTGCAAAAAAAAATTCCAAAGGATTACTCACGTGAATAACGTGGAGCGTTTGAATTTTGTTTTTTAGAATGTGTGCTGGTAAAGTGCCAGCTTATGGAGCGCGTTTGGAATATAAATGAATGAACAGTAATAACCAAAAATTATTACCATCCGTAATATCCGGGCATACGTTGCAGTTAGGATATGGGCTGAAAAGACAGAGATAACCTATTTTATAGAAATGTGTGGAATGAAGAAAATTAAAACAGGGCAGAACGTACTCTAAGCAGTAACTGCTTGCCAAAGCTTCAGCCAGGCTATGTTTCTTCAGCAAATGGATGTTATTTTCTAATAAAGACCTATGGGTTTTGACAAAAAGAGAATATTTACCGAATTCCTCCAATTTCGATGTCTTCCAATTTTTTTTCAATTTCCAAAATACATTTAATTCCCCAAGTTTGACGCAGAAGTATAGATTCTGCATGTCACATTCACATAGTGAACCTGAAAAGCAAAATCATGATAAGAAACATATTTTGAGAACAGTATGAAATAAAAAGCGTGGAACGGTTCCCAACAAGATGCTCTAAAGAAGAAAAATTCCGAAAATCAATATGAAATAATATAAAAGTACTGCAGAAAAAAAAATAAACGAGATTATTGACACAAAGCTGTTTGGAAATAATCATTTATCACCATAGAACACGGTAAAAAATTGCAGTTGGCTTCTTATCAGCAAACTGCAACACCTTTTATACACAGAAATCACTAGACTGTTCAAAGAATACCGTTATGACGTATAAGCCAATCAAACCAAAATGCATGTCCAATCCAAACTGAAAATTCAAAACACTTATTTCTGTCTTCGTGCGCAGAAAAAAATTTTGAACGCAAAGATCGCGAAGCGAAGCGATCTCACAACCGCCCAACCCACAAGCGGCGGTAAACGGCTGTTTGTTCATATTTCGTTTCAACATTTTGAAAATTGCGTGAAAATTGCGTATAAATCACGTTGATACAGATATAAATTCAATTTTTTTAGTGTTTTCAGGTGTCAGTTGATAAAAAGCTGATGAATTTTTTGAAATAAACACTTTATATTCTTGCGGTTCGTCGTACACGTGTTTTTACATGTTATATTATATTTTTCTATATAACACCACCTTGTCCTCTTCAACGTTATCAACGGCGGCATTTTTGTTTTTTCTCTGTCCCTCTCAATGAGTATTGATTGCGCGCGGCGCTCCACCGGGCACCTGCCACGTTGTCGATGGAATGTGTGTCATCGTTTTTTTAAATACATAAGTAATTGAAAAGGCAGTGGAAAGTATTTTTTATTATAGTGAATTCCAACATGTTATTTTTGAACGTTTTTCTCAACATAGACACCCCGCGGAATAACAACGATTAACCTATCTTACGCAGTCCCACAATCTCTTTTGTTTTTGCTATACCGCACGTCTTCGGTTGATGTCGACATTTACGCCGTTACATTTCCCTTTTTCTCTGTGCCTCTCTGCGTTTATTGATTGCGCTTGGTGCGCTCCAATGGTCACCTGCCACGTTGGCGATGTCGGCCTCTTCCTCTTTTTCTCTAATCATCGCATTGTTTATTGATTGCGTTTGCCACGTCCGACTTGTAATCTTTTTTATTTTTCATTTTTGCGTCTTCGTCCAGGAGTTTTTTATTCGATATTTTTCTGCAACAATATAACCTTTATTTTTAATTTTTTTCGAGAAGCCGGATAAATTTCGTTGAAACTTTGCTCAAAGATACGTTTCTTATCTTTTCTTCAAAAATTGCTTAGTTTACGACAATGTTTTAGAAGTAGCTAATTTTCGAAATTTTATAAATTTTAGGTACGATTTCAACCACTTGATATTAGTCATTAAACCAAAATAAATTATTGTTCCATATAATTTGTTTTCAGATTTTAGCTTTTTTTCTTTATACTACAGTTAGTTACATCTTGGAAAAGTACTTTTTGTAGAGTATGCACATGAGAAAAAAAAGTTCACATGCCGCGGGATCCCGTGCATAACCTCGTTTAATCACCGTAATGCAAACTTTTCTACCTATGTTCTTAATTAAAAATTTGGCATAACTTTTGATGTATTTACATTACAATATGTACATACTTTTAGATTGAGAATTGTAATATCTAGAGTCACGTTAAGCTAGAAAACGATTTTTATATATATTTACAACGGGAAAGTATGTGTGAACAGCTCCCATAAGATGTTACATGTTTTTTATGCCAAACATTTTTAAACGAAAAGAAACCAAACAAACTGAAATTATTTATTTAGAATATTTTGAACTCATAATTTCTATACACTTTCTTAACACATCTTACGGGATTTCGATCAGAACAATGATAATATTCTCTGACAGATGATTTTCTCGTTTTGGTAACTCAACGTCGTAACTCCTCAACGCTCTCCCCGCTCACCGTCGCAGTTGAAGGCGTTGTTTTCGTGTTTTTCTCTGACCCTCTTATCAATTGCGCTTGTTATGACTCGCTGACCTCTACCACCGTCGCTTTTTTAGTTCTTCCAAATTGGCGTCCTCAACCTAATTTTTTCATGCTTTGCTGCTCATATGTTGGTATTTTTTTATTCTTATTTTTTGGAAATTTTGCTCAAAGTTTTTTAAAAGTTTATTTCACTTCAAAAGCTCTGATTCGTTGCTTCTTTTTTTGAAAAGTGTTTTGATAAGGATAATGTTCAAACAAGCTAACAAAGAACACCGTAAATTAAAATTGAACTCTGAAAGGACGAAATGAATGTTCAAAATTTCTTATTACTGTTCTTATTTCCTTTTCTTTTATTCACGTAACTTGCTTCACCTATATTTTAAGAAGCGGGATAAATTTTGCTGAACCCTTGCTTCAAAAGTAGATTCGTTTGCGATGTATTATTGTCAAATTAAAAGCTATCCAATTTTCGAAACTTTTTTATTTTTGAAAACGATTTCAAACACCAATATTTGGCTTTTTAAAATCAACCATAGGGTCAACCTTTTTTTTTAAATCAACCAATCAACCGCTTAATCCGTCTCACGAAGTCCCAAAATCCCTCATTTTTTGCTACTCCACGTCTTCGGTTGATGTCGACATTTACGCCGTTACATTTCCCTTTTTCTCTGTGCCTCTCTGCGTTTATTGAGTGCGCTTGGTGCGCTCCAATGGTCACCTGCCACGTTGGCGATGTCGGTCTCTTCCTCTTTTTCTCTAATCATCGCATTGTTTATTGATTGCGTTTGCCATGTCCGAATTGTCCTCTTTTTTATTTTTCATTGTTGCGTCTTCGCACAGGCGTTGTTTTTCGATATTTTTCTGCACAAATATTAGCTTTTTAAAAATTTTTTCGAGAAGCCGTTACATTTCGTTGAAACTTTCCTCGAAGTTATGTTTCTTCTCTTTGCTTCAAAAATTGTTTAATTTACGACAATGTTTTAATCATCGCATTAGTTATTGATTGCCTTTGCCACGTCCGACTTGTCCTCTTTTTTATTTTTCATTTTGTGTTTTTAATGCTCTGAATTTCAACATGATACTTTTGAAAGTTTTTCTCAAGATACACACACCGCGCGGTACCGTGCATAACCTCGTTTAATCCGTCTCATGAAATACCTCGTTTTTTGCTACCCCACATCTTCAGTTGCTGTCGACATTTACGCCGTCACATTTGTCTTTTTCTCTGAGCATCTCTGCCTTTATTGATTGCGCTTGGCATAACTTTTGATGTATTTACATTTCCGACCATAACAATATGTACATACTTTCAGATTGAGAATTGTAATATCTACAGTCACGTTAAGCTAGAAAACTATTTCACCAAATATATATTTACAACGGGAAAGAATCTGTGAACAGCTCCTGTAAGATGTTACATTATTTTTTAATGCCAAACATTTTTTTAACGAAAAGAAACCCAACAAACAGAAATTATTTAATTAGAATATTTTGAACTCATAATTTCTAAACACTTTCTTAACACATCTTACGGGATTTCGATCAGAACAATGATAATATTCTCTGACAGATGATTTTCTCGTTTTGGTAACTCAACGTCGTAACTCCTCAACGCTCTCCCCGCTCACCGTCGCTGTTGAAGGCGTTGTTTTTGTGTTTTTCTCTGACCCTCTTATCAATTGCGCTTGTTATGACTCGCTGACCTCTACCACCGTCGCTTTTTTAGTTTTTCCAAATTGGCGTCCTCAACCTAACTTTTTTATGTTTTGCTGCTCATATGCTGGTATTTTTTATTCTTTGAGACGCTGCGGAAAATTTGATCAAAGTTTTTAAAAAGTTTATTTAGCTTCAAAATTTTGCTTCTTTTCTTGATAAGTATTTTGATAAGTTTAAGGATAATGTTAAAACAAGCTAACAAAGAACACCGTAAATTAAAATTGAATCTGGAAGGACGAAATGAATGTTCAAAATTTCTTATTACTGTTCTTATTTACTTTTCTTTTATTCACGTAACTTGCTTCACCTACATATATTTTAAGAAGCGGGATAAATTTTGCTGAACCCTTGCTTCAAAAGTAGATTCGTTTGCGATGTATTATTGTCAAATTAAAAGTCATCCAATTTTCGAAACTTTTTTTTGAAAACGATTTCAAACACCAATATTAGGCTTTTTAAAATCAACCATAGGGCCAACCTTTTTTAAATCAACAAATCAACCGCTTAATCCGTCTCACGAAGTCCCAAAATCCCTCATTTTTTGCTACTCCTCGTCTTCGGTTGATGTCGACATTTACGCCGTCACATTTTCCTTTTTCTCTGTGCCTCTCTGCGTTTATTGATTGCGCTTGGTGCGCTCCAATGGTCACCTGCCACGTTGGCGATGTCGGTCTCTTCCTCTTTTTCTCTAATCATCGCATTGTTTATTGATTGCGTTTGCCACGTCCGAATTGTCCTCTTCTTTATTTTTTATTGTTGCATCTTCGCCCAGGCGTTGTTTTTCGATATTTTTCTGCACAAATATAAGCTTTTTAAAAATTTTTTCGAGAAGCCGTTACATTTCGTTGAAACTTTCCTCGAAGTTATGTTTCTTCTCTTTGCTTCAAAAATTGTTTAATTTACGACAATGTTTTAAAGGTAGCTAATTTTGGAAATTTTACAAGTTTTAGATACGATTTCAAAAATTTGAAATTTGTCTTTTCGAAATGAGAAAAAAACCAAAACAACTTCTTTTTTCATAATTCTGTTTTTGATGTCAACTTTTTGTCTTTATACTAAGGTTAGTTAAATATTGGAAAGGTTCTTTTGGTAAAGTATGCATATGAGAAAGAAAAGCTTTGAGAAAAAAAAAGCAATTCTGTAATTTTGCCTTTGGCACAATAATCGAAACCACAGTGTTAAGTATTTTTTATAGTAATGCTCTGAATTTCAACATTATACTTTTGAAAGGTTTTCTCAACCGCGGGGTCCCGTGCATAACTTCGTTTAATCCGTCTCATGAAATACCTCGTTTTTTGCTATCCCACATCTTCAGTTGCTGTCGACATTTACGCCGTCACATTTGTCTTTTTCTCTGAGCCTCTCTACCTTTATTGATTGCGCTTGGCCCGTTTGTTGACAATGGCGTCCATTTTGTTGTTTTCTCTAGCCCTCTCACTCAACGATTATTGATTACGTGCGGCGCTCCCCCGCTCACCTGCCACGTTGGCGTTAGCGTCCTCTTTGTCTTTTTCTCTAATCATGTTTATTGATTGCGTTAGCCACTTACCCTCTTCTTTATTTTTTACGTTTGGCGTTTTCATCCAGCCTTTTGCGGCCTGGCTTTTCATTTTGCTGCCCAAATATTACCTTGATTTTTAAGCTGTTTTTCGAAAAGCAGAATAGATTTTGCTGAAACTATGCTAGAAGTTGGGGTTCGTTACTTCGTTTCAAAATTGCATTCGTTTATGACGATGTTTTTAGAGTAGCCAATTTTCTCAATTTTTACAATATTCAGGAAAAAAAGCAAAACAACAGTTGATATCACGCTTTTTGAGTTAAACCAAAACAACTTTTCGTTAGAATTTGTTTTTTTTGATATTAACTTTTTGTTTATGTAAATTCAGTTACATTCTGGAAGCGTACTTTTGTATTGAGTCATTGAGATCGAAAAGAAATTCCGAAATTTTGCCAACGTTTTTCGGTAAAAAATTGAAATTACAGTGCCCAGTATCATTTATTATCATTTTCCGAATTCCTCCATGTAATTGTTGAAACCTTTTCGCAATGCCTCTCTGCGTTTATTGATCACTTGGTCCATTTGTTCATAGTCAATGTGTTGACAATGGCGTCTATTTTGTAGTTTTTTCTCTGGCACATTGTTTTAGAAGTAGCTAATTTTCGAAATTTAACAACATTTAGAACCGATTTCAAAAACTTGATATTAGTCTTTTTGAATTAAACCAAAACAACGTATTGTTTCATAGAATCTGTTTTTTAATTTTCACTATTTGTATATGTAAATTCAGTTACATTTTGGAAGCGTATTTTTGTATTGCGTCATTGAACTCGAAAAGAAATTCTTCAACCCATCGTTTTTTGATACGAAATTGAAGTGCAGGACATTGTCCCTTTTTCTCTGTGTCTCTCTGCATATATTGATTGCGCTTAGCGCGTTCCAATGATCACCTGCCACGTCGACGATGGCTTCCTCTTTGTCTTTTTCTCTAATCATCGTCGTGTTTATTGATTGGGTTTGTCACATCCCACTCGTCCTCTTCTTTATTTTTTATTGTTGCATCTTCGCCCAGGCGTTGTTTTTCGATATTTTTCTGCACAAATATTACTTTTTTTAAATTTTTTTTTTCTAGTAGCCGGATACATTTTGTTAGAACTTTCCTCGAAGTTATGTTTCTTCTCTTTGCTTCAAAAACAATGTTTTAGAAGTAGCTAATTTTCGAAATTTTATAAGTTTTAGGTACGATTTGAAACATTTGATATTAGTCTTTTCGAATAGCACCAAAACAACGTCTTGTTTCATAGAATCTGTTTTTTGATGTTAACCTATTGTCTTTATACTAAAGTTAGTTACATATTGGAAAGGTTCTTTTGGTAAAGTATGCATATGAGAAAGAAAAGCTTTGAGAAAAAAAGCAATTCTGTAATTTTGCCTTTGGCACAATAATCGAAACCACAGTGTTAAGTATTTTTTATAGTAATGCTCTGAATTTCAACATGATACTTTTGAAAGGTTTTCTCAACATACATACCGCGTGGTCCCGTGCATAACCTCGTTTAATCCGTCTCATGAAATACCTCGTTTTTTGCTACCCCACATCTTCAGTTGCTGTCGACATTTACGCCGTCACATTTGTCTTTTTCTCTGAGCCTCTCTACCTTTATTGATTGCGCTTGGCCCGTTTGTTGACAATGGCGTCCATTTTGTTGTTTTCTCTAGCCCTCTCACTCAATGATTATTGATTACGCGGCGTGCGGCGCTCCCCCGCTCACCTGCCACGTTGGCGTTGGCGTCCTCTTTGTCTTTTTCTCTAATCGTGTTTATTGATTGCGTTTGCCACTTACCCACTTCTTTATTTTTTACGTTTATCGTTTTCATCCAGCCTTTTGCGTCCTGGCTTTTCATTTTGCTGCCCAAATATTACCTTGATTTTTAAGCTATTTTTCGAAAAGCAGAATAGATTTTGCTGAAACTTTGCTAGAAGTTCGGGTTCGTTACTTCGATTCAAGATTTCTTCGTTTATGACAATGTTTTAAGAGTAGCTAATTTTCTAAATTTTTACAATATACAGAAAAAAAAACAATACAAACAGTTGATATTACGCTTTTTGAGTTAAACCAAAACAACTTTTCGTTTAAATTTGTTTTTTTGATATTAACTTTTTGTCTATGTAAATTCAATTACATTCTAGCAGCGCACTTTTGTATTGAGTCCTTGAGCTAGAAAAGAAATTCTGAAATTTTGCCAACAAAAATTGAAATTACAATGGGGCCACGTGCACAACCCACAATCTCTCGTTGTTGCTACCCCAAATCTTCACTTGATGTCGAGATTTACGCCGTCACATTTTCCTTTTTCTCTGTGTCTCTCTGCATTTATTGATTGCGCTAGGTGCGCTCCATTGGTCACCTTCCACGTCGACAATGGCGACCTCCTCCCTTTCACATTTTTTTGTTTTTCGAATTGACATAACTGTCCAAACTTTTTTGATGCAATTATAAGCATTTTCGTGTTGTATTTTTTGAAAAACAGGGAACATTAGGCTGAAACGTGGTTTCATTTGTTTCAAAAATTGCTTACTTTTTGAAAATGTTTTGTAGCAATTTTCGAAATTTTGAAAAGTTGAGACAAGATTTCAAAGTCTTCGAAAAAAGCTTGAGAAAAAAAGATTTCAAACACATGATCCTGTTTTTTAAGATTAAACCCGTGATCCTTATTGTTTCAATGATATCGTTGTTTCTTTTTCCCATAGAAATGCAATTTTTTCCATAACTCAATAGTAAGATTTTAAAAAATTTTTAGAAGAACTTGGGCCTCGTTTTTATCTTTTTTTCTAAAGTTTTTGATTCCGCTGCCGTTACCACTGTCGCGTTTTTTGTTTTTTTTTTCAAATCGGAATCGTTTTTAAAGTTTTCTTTTGTTGTTTTGCTGCACGAAAACGAAAATTTTCTATGTTTACTTCTTGCGAAGGCGCGAAGATCTTGCTTAAAATTAGCTTAACATTATTTCTAGTTGATTATGTTTCAAAACGTTGCTGAAGGTTGATCGCGACACTTTTGTATTTTTCTCTAACCCTCTCAATGTTTATCGATTGCGCGTGTCATTCCCCCCTGCCACCTTCAACTTTGTCGACGGCGACCTTGTTGTTTCCTTCTCTGACCCTCTCAATATTTATTGATTGCGCTTGCCATTCAATGCTGCCATCGTCTACCTTCACATTTTTAAAATTCTTTCAAATTGACGCCGTCATCCAATTTTTAAATGTTTTGTTGCGAAAATTGATTGAGCTCGCCCCCTTTTTTGTTTTCGCAAAAAAACGCTCAAAATTCAAAGTTTGTCTGGCAAATAATGCATTTATTATTATCTTTTATTTTACTCGCTTACCGTGCTCCTTTTTTTCTTTTTTTATGACAAGAAATAACTGTTTTTCTTGTAGATCTCGTTAAAAGAGACTGTAACTAAAAGACGAGTCCGGTCCGGATTTATTTTAAAATTAAAAAAAAATTAGAATTTTTCATTTGCCCGCGGCGCATTAAAATTTCTAAGATTTAACTTAAGCATGTCAAACCAAGTAACCATGGTATGAGATTTGCTCGTCGTCTGTACCGCCTGCAGAGGCGTGCTGTGTTTTCAGTATATAATAGGATCCTTGGAACGGATCCTCGAAGTCGTTACCACGCGAGCTAGGTGGCGTACACTCTCCTCGGGGAGTGTAGGGCTTAGCCTTTTGGGACGACACGCTTGGGACGCACGCGGAGTATGTGGCGCAGAGAGGCTGTCTAAATTACCATGAAGTGCTTGGTTTGGCATAGAACACGGCTGGAGAAACAGGCCCCAAAAATTTATAAATAAGAATAGTAGTTTTTCTCCAGTGGTGGGCACGGAGACACCAATGAAGTTGGCCCTCAGAAGATCCTCTTCTGGGGCGTGCTGACAATGACTGGTGAATCCACCGAAATGTTGTCGTAAAGACGCTCTGCGTCTTGTTCCTGCGGCACTTTTCAGGGGCATAACGCGTTTCAAAATATAGATTTTAAAAAAGTTTTTTTTTCTCATCACTTCTCAATTAATTAATAATAGTCTAGTTTAGTAAAGTTAAACAATTTTATTTTTTTGTTTGGTAAATTCGTTTGACCGGCTCGCTTTTTCTTAATTGTTCTCTTGGCTACCATTAATCAACAAATGGTCTGCCCACAAAACGGCTCACGTCGCTCATTGTGGATGCTGTTTAGAACTGATCCTGAACTTCTAAGGTTGGTTTGAGTTGGAAAAATCAAAAATAATAGTTGTATTTTCAGATGCAAGAAGCGCCAGGAACATGATCTTTTGTTCACCTTCCACGCAGAAAGATCAGAATCGTGAATGATTTCAGTTCATCGCGTAACGTTTGCAGTTGTCAAAGAAAGGTGAGTTATAAAGGATAGCAACTTATGAATTTTTTTGTGACTACAAGTCAAAGAAAATTATCAATATCCCCATTTTCTTACTTATTTTATTTTTCAGGTTCTTCGAGAGACCATCGCGATTTTTCCAAACAAATCGTCAGCTTGAACCGCGAGACCTTGCTCGTGGTACGTTGCACAAAACATTATGAAATTCAAGAACTCAACAATTTTCAGGATAATGACAACTGTATCAGTGGAAAAGACGACATAGAAATGGAAGATAGCAGTGGAACGACGACATAGCAACAAAGCCGATGCAATTGGAGGCTAGAAAAGCCGGAATGAGACTAATCGTTCTTTTATAAAACAGAATGAGACTAATCGTTCTTTTATTAGAAATTTGCCATTGATAAAACAATATCATTTACAGCACGTCAATGGAATAACTACCGGTGACGATACCAACAAATCTGACGGCTGGCGATGATGCCGAGACGACAAAACACCCATTGAAAATACACCGACGCTTCTGAAACGACAACAATGACCACAATCACACCATGAGAGTTGGATTTGCTGACATGTTGGAAAAACTAGAGTTGTTGGATTCTGAAAACTGCTTTTGGAAGCTGATTCGCAATTCGTACAAGAAGAGCACCATCAACATCCCGTAAAACAACCCGAACATCAAACAATATCAGCAAGGAGTTCTGGAACGTCGAAAGAAACATACGAAGATGGTGATCAGAGAAAGTATTGATTGGATGCCGAAAAAGCTGTAGATTTTAAAGATGAAAACACGCAATTTTGTCATACTATTTCCTTTACAGTTTGGCCAATTTGCACAACATCAATTCATTATGCCCCCAGCTTTTGGACCTCATCCAACAGCGACAATGACATCTAGACAACATTTGGAACATCGATAGAAACATACGAAGATGGTGATCAGAGAAAGGATTGATTGGATGCCGAAAAAGCTGTAGATTTTAAAGATGAAAACACGCAATTTTGTCATAATATTTCCTTTACAGTTTGGCCAATTTGCACAACATCAATTCATTATGCCCCCAGCTTTTGGACCTCATCCAACAGCGACAATGACATCTAGACAAGATCTGGAACATCGAGAAAAACATAAGAAGATGGTGATTAGAGAAAGGATTGATTGGATGCCGAAAAAGCTGTAGATTTTAAAGATGAAAACACGCAATTTTGTCATAATATTTCCTTTGCAGTTTGGCCAATTTGCACAACATCAATTCATTAAGCCCCCAGCTTTTGGACCTCATCCAACAGCGACAATGACATCTAGACAACATTTGGAACATCGATAGAAACATACGAAGATGGTGATCAGAGAAAGGATTGATTGGATGCCGAAAAAGCTGTAGATTTTAAAGATGAAAACACGCAATTTTGTCATAATATTTCCTTTACAGTTTGGCCAATTTGCACAACATCAATTCATTATGCCCCCAGCTTTTGGACCTCATCCAACAGCGACAATGACATCTAGACAAGATCTGGAACATCGAGAAAAACATAAGAAGATGGTGATTAGAGAAAGGATTGATTGGATGCCGAAAAAGCTGTAGATTTTAAAGATGAAAACACGCAATTTTGTCATAATATTTCCTTTACAGTTTGGCCAATTTGCACAACATCAATTCATTAAGCCCCCAGCTTTTGGACCTCATCCAACAGCGACAATGACATCTAGACAACATTTGGAACATCGATAGAAACATACGAAGATGGTGATCAGAGAAAGGATTGATTGGATGCCGAAAAAGCTGTAGATTTTAAAGATGAAAACACGCAATTTTGTCATAATATTTCCTTTACAGTTTGGCCAATTTGCACAACATCAATTCATTATGCCCCGAGCTTTTGGACCTCATCCAACAGCGACAATGACATCTAGACAACATTTGGAACATCGATAGAAACATACGAAGATGGTGATCAGAGAAAGGATTGATTGGATGCCGAAAAAGCTGTAGATTTTAAAGATGAAAACACGCAATTTTGTCATAATATTTCCTTTACAGTTTGGCCAATTTGCACAACATCAATTCATTATGCCCCGAGCTTTTGGACCTCATCCAACAGCGACAATGACATCTAGACAACATTTGGAACATCGATAGAAACATACGAAGATGGTGATCAGAGAAAGGATTGATTGGATGCCGAAAAAGCTGTAGATTTTAAAGATGAAAACACGCAATTTTGTCATAATATTTCCTTTACAGTTTGGCCAATTTGCACAACATCAATTCATTATGCCCCCAGCTTTTGGACCTCATCCAACAGCGACAATGACATCTAGACAACATTTGGAACATCGATAGAAACATACGAAGATGGTGATCAGAGAAAGGATTGATTGGATGCCGAAAAAGCTGTAGATTTTAAAGATGAAAACACGCAATTTTGTCATAATATTTCCTTTACAGTTTGGCCAATTTGCACAACATCAATTCATTATGCCCCCAGCTTTTGGACCTCATCCAACAGCGACAATGACATCTAGACAAGATCTGGAACATCGAGAAAAACATAAGAAGATGGTGATTAGAGAAAGGATTGATTGGATGCCGAAAAAGCTGTAGATTTTAAAGATGAAAACACGCAATTTTGTCATAATATTTCCTTTACAGTTTGGCCAATTTGCACAACATCAATTCATTATGCCCCCAGCTTTTGGACCTCATCCAACAGCGACAATGACATCTAGACAACATTTGGAACATCGATAGAAACATACGAAGATGGTGATCAGAGAAAGAATTGATTGGATGCCGAAAAAGCTGTAGATTTTAAAGATGAAAACACGCAATTTTGTCATAATATTTCCTTTACAGTTTGGCCAATTTGCACAACATCAATTCATTATGCCCCCAGCTTTTGGACCTCATCCAACAGCGACAATGACATCTAGACAAGATCTGGAACATCGAGAAAAACATAAGAAGATGGTGATTAGAGAAAGGATTGATTGGATGCCGAAAAAGCTGTAGATTTTAAAGATGAAAACACGCAATTTTGTCATAATATTTCCTTTACAGTTTGGCCAATTTGCACAACATCAATTCATTATGCCCCCAGCTTTTGGACCTCATCCAACAGCGACAATGACATCTAGACAAGATCTGGAACATCGAGAAAAACATAAGAAGATGGTGATTAGAGAAAGGATTGATTGGATGCCGAAAAAGCTGTAGATTTTAAAGATGAAAACACGCAATTTTGTCATAATATTTCCTTTACAGTTTGGCCAATTTGCACAACATCAATTCATTATGCCCCCAGCTTTTGGACCTCATCCAACAGCGACAATGACATCTAGACAACATTTGGAACATCGATAGAAACATACGAAGATGGTGATCAGAGAAAGGATTGATTGGATGCCGAAAAAGCTGTAGATTTTAAAGATGAAAACACGCAATTTTGTCATAATATTTCCTTTACAGTTTGGCCAATTTGCACAACATCAATTCATTATGCCCCCAGCTTTTGGACCTCATCCAACAGCGACAATGACATCTAGACAACATTTGGAACATCGATAGAAACATACGAAGATGGTGATCAGAGAAAGGATTGATTGGATGCCGAAAAAGCTGTAGATTTTAAAGATGAAAACACGCAATTTTGTCATAATATTTCCTTTACAGTTTGGCCAATTTGCACAACATCAATTCATTATGCCCCCAGCTTTTGGACCTCATCCAACAGCGACAATGACATCTAGACAAGATCTGGAACATCGAGAAAAACATAAGAAGATGGTGCTTAGAGAAAGGATTGATTGGATGCCGAAAAAGCTGTAGATTTTAAAGATGAAAACACGCAATTTTGTCATAATATTTCCTTTACAGTTTGGCCAATTTGCACAACATCAATTCATTATGCCCCCAGCTTTTCGACCTCATCCAACAGCGACAATGACATCTAGACAACATTTGGAACATCGATAGAAACATAAGAAGATGGTGATCAGAGAAAGGATTGATTGGATGCCGAAAAAGCTGTAGATTTTAAAGATGAAAACACCAAGTTTTTTTCTCATAATATTTTTTTTACAGTTT